>OY986964.1:16542743-17142743 GCA_963920575.1 Narthecium ossifragum | reverse complement strand
AGAGTAGAACCCTACTGAGCTTATCGCTCACTCCTACCCGGGCTGCGTTTACAGGTGCAGGCGGCAGTTCTTCGTCTGTGGAGCCGGCAGGATCGGCCTTTGGCGGCGCGAGTACATCCAGAGGTGCCTGAGGTTGCTGGAGGATTATCTGTTGTACCCCTTTTGATATATATATGTTGTCATAAAGACTTTGAGGATTTTTTTGGGATGTTGTATAAATCTGTGTATTGGAAGTATTAGAATGGAACTTTGAAATTGTACAACTTGATGGTATATATTATAATTGAATATCTGTTCACCTCTGGAATACAATTGTTTAAATTATCCGTCTTTTTCGCTTTGTATCGCGCCGATTGAAGATGAATAGTGATAGGAACCCTCACGCCCCGTCCTGGATGGGTTTTCTGGGTCGGGGTGTGACAGCGGCTGTGGACACCCCAAATCGGTTGGATCGGGATCATGGAACGGCTTTTTCAGATCCGATACGGCGGAGGCGGAGTCGCGTACGGTATGGTCTCTTGATTCCTTTTTGTTGTTTGTTTCTTGAGGTTTTAGAGATCTGTTCCCGTTTGTCCCTCCGACCGTGGCGACTCCACGGAGCGCGTCGCCTTTAACTTCATTATTTCGTGTGTTAATTTGATGACGATTTGTATAGTTTTGGCTTTGATTTTCTAGAAAAAGATGGAGTTCGTGTGGAACTCATAAGTTGTGCTTTGTAAGAACTAACAATGGATATAGTTGATGCTTTTCATGAATTCAAAATGCATACTGTTAAAGCTAAGGGCATAGAAAGGTTGGAGAAATTTTCTCTGTATTCTGTGTCCTTACTTTTAGCATGGTTTTGGATTTAGGTAATTTCAGAAAAATTGTCTTGGTATACCGTATGTGCTTCTCTACTCTATATCGCTTAACTTCTATCTAGGGAAATCTCAACATTCATTGTGGTGTCATAAAAACTTTGATGACAATAAGTCGTGAGTAGAAACTAGAGTGTTGAAGTCCTTGATGTTGGATAAGAAGGAAATCAATGATTATTGTGAGGACCTGTCCCTCTACCCCTGTGGCTCGTTGTAGACCGCAAGGGCAATTTGGTAAATTGCACCTTGTTGGTTTGTTTCACACCCGCGTGTGCACACACTGACCTTGTTTGTGTTAGTGTTTGATTAGAATGGTTAGATGGACCCGGGATCGACCCAGCTCGGGCGTGCTGAAGCTTGCTATTAGGCAACTTACGGCCCTTGAGCGATCGATCGCTCGTAGGAGCGATCGATCAGACTCGTGAGCGAGTCGGTGGGTTTTTGACCCGTTCGGATCGATCCAAGTGGTTTGGATCGATCCAACCTGTCTCGGATCGATCCGACTTGGTGTTGGATCGATCCGGATTGGCTCTTCTTCGCGAGCGATCGATCGCTCCTTGGAGCGATCGATCGGACTCGCGTCGGTGGCTTTTTCTGCTTCGCGAGGACGGCCGCCGTTGGCCGTCGCTCTCTCCTGTCAGAGGGGGAGGACTTTCCCTCCCCTCCTTTCTCTTTTTCCCCTTCCCCTTTTCCCACTTTTTCTTCCTCTTCTCCTCCTCCTTCTTCTCCTTTCTTCTTCCTTCTTCTTTCTTCTCCCGCGACTCTGTTTTCTTCCCCTGTTTCCGGCAGCGAGCTTCTTCTCCTCCGTTCTCCCTCCTCCGGCCATCGTTTTGGGTGTTCTAAGGCTCATTGGATCCGTGGCAACGAGAGGAAGATCTCTGAAGTGGTTTGGAACCTTGTTGGTGATCAACTCGCGGGGGAATCAGCCGAGGAAAACGCTGTTCGGTAGGTTTCTACCTACTGATGTTGTTTTTGGGTTTTCTCTAGATCTAGCCGTTGGATCTTGTTGATCTTTGTCTTTTTGGATTCCTCATATTTATTAGAATTTCTGGTAAAAATTTCATGATCTTTGGTTGAGATCTGAGTAGGTTTTATGCATGATTAATCTCAGATTTTTCGGTTTCTGCTGTTCTTGAAGAACAGTCAGCTTGTGGCGTGTTTTCCGGCCATTACGTACATGTTCTTGGGTTGTGATGAGCATGTGAGTTGTAGATCTTTGAATCTACTCTCTAACCCAACTGATTTCACATTTTTCTGATTTTCCTACGATTAGTTATGAATTTATTACTGGAGGGCTGCGTTGCAGTAATTAATTGGTAAGTTAGTTTGATTAACGCTTTTGATTAGTGTTTTACCGTTAATCCAACCGTTGGATGATTATGGATTTTGGATATGTTGATCCTGGTATGTAGATCTATTGACGCCTTTGTTGGATCTTGAATCCGATGTTGTTTGGACATCGGCTCGACGGGATCCATTAGCCTTTAAGTAGAGGTTTTGGGTGTTTTGAATATAATATTATATTCAGATTATAATATTATATTGTTTACTGTTCATCATCGTTTTCGGGGTTGCTTCCCGTCGCAGGAGTATGCGGTTGACGGTCACGGTACCGTCGTAATGCCGGGACCCGCTGCGGATCAGCTGGCAGCGGTCAGTAGTACCGCTGCAGCGATCCGGTTGACTTATACGATGCCTTATCATACTGTTGCATGTCTATCTCTTGTTTGTGTATGTTTATAGCATGCATTTTTTATTTGTGCATTAGTTGCATGGTTAGGGCGTGGGTGATCTGTGGGTCGCCGTCCCGAGGCTGGAAGCTCGGATTTAGCCCTAGGACCGGGGTTGGGTAGTTTGGACCCAGTTCGAATTGTGGTATCCAGTCGATTCGATGATAGGCTTCGATGACTGGTACACTTATTGCTTGATGATTGTAGAGGTCGTGTCGGCCTCGAGTCGGATGCTGAGGTGTAGCCGGTGTTCCACTGTGTTGACTCTTGAGTGGAGGAGAGGCCCCCTCAGGGGTGCCATTTCCCTCCTGCAGTGTCGGGTTCCTGCATGTGAGTCAGCAATGTTTGTTGAGCTTACTGAGTGCTGCTCCTGGGCCTCAGGGACACGCGGTGGGGTTATGGGACCCATGTATACACCCAGGTCTTACTTGAGGGCGACACTATTGCGTTTCCCTCTTCCTTCTGTGTGTCGTAGTGTAAAACCCTACTGAGCTTAGTGCTCACACCTACCCGGGCTGCGTTTTGCAGGTGCAGGCGTCAGTTCTTCTTCCGTGGCCCCTACCGGGCAGTTGGTCGGCGGTGCGGCGGCGCCAGGCGGAGTCTGAGAGGTGGTGATCCTTTACAACTTTTATCCTATGTTAGATAGTCTGCTACGGGAGTAATGTTGTATTTGAACCTCCCCCTCTCCGAGGATATGTATATTAAATCTTTTTGGATTCGTAAATCTGTGGTTCGAAGTTTCATTAAATTATTGTCTTTTAATTGGGGGTAGACCAATAGGTTAGAGGGAACCCTCGCCATTATTTTTCCGCTGTTTGTTAGGTTTCGGTTCGCGTCGCCCGGCCCGGTTGGGCTTTCGCGGGTCGGGGCGTAACAATTATAGTTAGGAGAAAGATGATGTGAGCTCATTTTCTAAATGTTTACAAAGATGAGATGTGTTTGAAGGTCAACTGCCACTTCTATGGATTTCATGTGCATGTAAAGCTTCTCTAATACTTCTTGCATTCTATTATTGTGATTTCAGGTGCACTTTATTTCATGATCTTTTATTTGAAATTTGTTTCCTTTTTGCAGGAAATTGATGGAAACTCTGGCCACCCAACGCCTCTTCTCTGGTTCCTCCGCAAACGTGTTTTCAAGTAAGAATTATCTTTCTCGCGTAAGCATAGGATGTTTATTTTCTATTGAACAATTGAAATGTGAGAGAGCAAGTTAGATTGTCGCGCCCTGACCCGCGAAAGCCCAACCGGGCCGGGCGACGCGAACCGGAACCTACAAAAAGCGAAAAAAGAACGGCGAGGGTTCCCTCTAACCTATTGGTCTCCCTAGCAGTTCACCAAATGCACCCTCAATTAAAACAACATTGATTAGCAAAACCTCAAACCACAGATTTAAATTCAAAGTGTTAATATACAAATCCTCGGAGAGGGAAAGATCCAAAATACAACATACTCCCGTAGGAGACTAACTAACATAAGGTAAAAGCAATAAACGATCACCACCTCTCAAAAGCCACCAGGCGCTGCCACACCGCCAACCAACTGCCCGGTAGGGGCCACAGAGGAAGAACTGACGCCTGCACCTGCAAAACGCAGCCCGGGTAGGTGTGAGCACTAAGCTCAGTAGGGATCTACACTACGACACACAGAAGGAAGAGGGAAACGCAACAGTGTCGCCCTCAAGTGGAACCTGGGTGTATACAGGGGTCCCATAACCCCACCGCGTGTCCCTGAGGCCCACGATCATGGTCTTCCAGCCGGGCTGGTCACATGTCAGGTCACACTCAGTAGCAGGAGACGACACTGCTAACTCTCAACAGGACACTGAACACTGTTTGGTGGGAAAAGACACCACTAAGTAGATAACTCCTCTACTCAAGAGTTTTAAGAATACCGGACACCGGCTATACCTCAGATCCGACTCGAGGCCGACACGAGCTCTACAATCATCAAGCCACAAGTGTATCAGTCATCTAAGCCTATCATCGAATCGACTAAACACCACAATTCAAACCGGGTCCAAACAACCCAACCCCGGTCCTAGGGCTAAGTCCGAGCTTCCAGCCTCCGGACCGCGACCTAAAGATCACCCACGCCCTAACCAATGCAACTAATGCACAAGTCAACGATGCATGCTATGACATACACAATCAGGATATAGGCATGCAACAGGATGTCAAGGGTAGCATACAAGTCAACCGGATCGCTGCAGCGGTAATACCAACCGCTGCCAGCCGATCCGCAGCGGGTCCCGGCATTACGACGGTACCACGACCGTCAACCGCAGACTCCTGCAACGGGAACCAACCCCGAAAACGATGATGAACAGTAAACAATATAATATTATATTCCGAAATATAATATTATATTCAAACACCCAAAACCACTACTTAGGGGCTAATTGATCCCGTCGATCCGACATCCAAACGACGTTGGATTCAAGATCCAACTTAGCCACCAGTAGGTGTATATACCAGGATCAATATATCCAAAATTCATAATCATCCAACGGTTGGATTAACGAAAAAATATTAATCAAAATCACTAAAAAAAATGGAGCATAAAACACCATCAGCTAGCCTTGGGATCGATCCGAACAATTTGGATCGATCCCAAGGCTTCACACCAGCTTACCCATTTAATTGCTGCAACGCAGCCCTCCAGTGAACAATTCATAAGACATCGTAGAAAAATCGGAAAATTACTAAACAAGATGGAATGGAAAGCTAACGAAGAGATCTACAACTCTTATGTTTATCACAAACCAAGATCATGTACGTGCCGGCCGGAAAACTCGCCGCAAGCCGGCTGTTCTTCAAGAACAGCAGAAAACAGAGAATCCGAACTTAATCATGCATAAAACCTACTCAAATCTCAACTGATTAACATGAAACTTAAATCAATAATTCTAACAGGTATAAGGAATCCAACAAAACAAGGATCAACAAGATCCAACGGCTAGATCTAGAGAACAACCCGAAACAACATCAGTAGGTATAACCCTACCTAGCTGCGCTTTCCTCGGCTGATTCCCCGTGATTTGATCACCAACAAGCCTCCAAACCACTTCAGGGATCTTCCTCTCATTGTCACGAATCCAACGAGCCTTATAACACCGAAAAAGATGGTCGGAGGAGGGAGAACGGAAGAGGAGAAGGTGGCTGCCGGAAAAACAGGGGAAGAGCAACGTCAGGAGAGAAGAAAGAAGAAGAAGAAGAAGAAGGAAGGAGGGGAAGAAGGAAAGGAGGAAAGGGGGAGGGGACAGCCGGGAAAGAGGGGAGAAAGGTGAAGGAGGGGAGGGAAAGTCCTCCCCCTCTGAAAGAGGAGAGCGACGGCCAACGGCTGTCCTCGCGAAAGAGAAGGAAACCACCGACTAGCTACAGTGTCTGGATCGATCCAACACCATGCTGGATCGATCCAAGCCAAGGATGGATCGATCCAACACTAGTTGGGATCGATCCACAGGGTCAAAAACCCCCCGACTCGCTCACGAGTCCGATCGATCGCTCCTACGAGCGACCGATCGCTCGAGGGCCGCCAGCAGCCCAAAGGCAAGCTTCCGCGCGCTCGAGCTGGGATCTTCCGATCCCGGGTCCACCTAGCCATTCTAAACAAGCATTAACACAAATAAGGCCAGTGTGTGCATACGCGGGTGTGAACCAAATCAACAAGGCGCAATTTACCAAATTGCCCTTGCGGTCTACAACGAGCCACAGGGATAGAGGGGCAGGTCCTCACATAGATAGGCGATTGTTTGGTCTTTGAAAGATTACTTGCATGATCTTTTTGAAGTTGGTGATCATTGACGAGAAATGTTTTCTTAAAGATTACTTGCTTTTTCTCTAAAGATTTGTGATCTTATGTACTTGATAATAGTAACTGATGATTGGGGGGTTCAGCTTTTATGTCAGCCTATCAGGCTCTGTTTTGAAGGTGTAATAGTTGACATGCTTTTTTTTCTAAAGATTTGTGATCTATGTACTTGATAACAATATTTGGTGGATTGGGCATATGTGCACATGATAGTAGGCTCTAGCTAATTAATCTGTATGTAGAAATATAATGCACAGGAGTCACACTCAACCATGGTGAAAGATGTGAGTGCCGATTCAGATATTTATGGGAGGTGTTAGTACCAAAGTTGAAAGAACTTATGGTACATAAGATTTTATTTTGGCATATTACTTTCTGAATTGATTCTTTGTGGAAACTTGAATTTTATGTGTTTTTCTTGCTTATGAACACTAATGTTTCAAATGTATGATTTGATGGCATTAGCAAAGATATCCTCCTGCAAGCTCTCATTTGTATGGTTTGTTGTAAACTTTTTCCTTGGTCTTGCAGCAGATCTATGAGATCTTCATAACTGTCTTATTTTTAGTTGTACTTCAAAGCTAGTGCCTTTGTCATTGTATTTTAAGCTTTACTTCAAAGCAAGAAATAGAACACTGAACTCAAATAAAACAAATGTAATGCCTCCCACTTTATGTTAGGAGGTTCTTGCTTAGTTCTTGCTTCAAATAGAACGCTGAACTCAAATAGAACAAATGTGTACATTTCCTGCTAAGTTCTTTCATGTTAGCATGTTCTTCACAAATGTGATGTATACATTTCTTGCTTAGTTCTTTCATGTCGCACTTACTAATTACTAAATGGGATCATTTCATATATTTTGTCCTTTGTTTTGGAATCCTATGGCGATTTCATTTGTGGGTTCTATTAGTTTACAGCTCTGTGTGGGCTTGATTGATCTAACGGATTGGACCAGTTAATTAAAGTTGATGGTATAGTTGAATCATTTAAGTGTTTGAATTGATTCTTTGTGGAAACTTGAATTTTATGTCTTTTTTTTTTCTGATGAACACTAATGTTTCAAATATATGATTTGATGGCATTAGCAAAGATACAAGCAGTAAAAATTTACGTCAGTTCTATGTATGTAGATATTAATTAACGTCTTTGACCTGTTTAACGTGTACTGGTTAAGCTGCTATTAATAGTTGATTTTATTGATTCACTTTCTAACACTTAGTAGTAGCCTTGTTGCTACCCTCTGGCAAGTATATTGATTTCTCAACATGCATCAATCACTCTTAAGTTAATATAATCCCCACACATGCCTCTCCTAAAACACATGAAATTCTTGAATGCATTTGGGTGCTATCTGAAAATTGGGGTGCTATCAGAGAGAGGAAGAATAGAGAAGGAAATTGGTGTGCTTGATGAAATGCATTTGGGTGCTTAATATTGGTGTGCTATCAGAGAGAGGAGAGGGAATCTCTAATGGAGTAGAGAAGGAAATGGTATGAAATATACGGTAGCTTCATGCTTCATTGAAAAAAAAGAAGTTATTGTGTCATTGCATGCATGATTCTGTCTAGGGAGTTGTTGTAGTTGTATTTGATTTTTGTATTTGAAGAATGTTGTAGAAGTTGTGATTTGTGGGGATAAGATTTGCCCCGAGGACAATGTTCGCCGCTTTTAATTTTTGGCGGCGGGATGAAAAAGGTTAGGCTTGGATTTGTAACCCTAAGCCTTCCCTTACATGGGCCGTTGATCTTTATGATTCAACGACTCAGATATGAACCAATACAAAACCTGAAGCTATATTTTTTTAGCATTATTCGAGTAAAGATCCAAGGTTAAGAGACTATTGGGTTTCATAATTTTCGAATAAAAAGATCTACGCCTCTAGATAAATGGATATTGTAAATCTTCACTCTCGAACAATTGCTCAGACATTAACTAACTTATAAATCATAAAAAAAAATATAATATCCGTGTCGTAGGCACGAGTATTTACTAGTAATATTATATGTTACAAACATATAATATTATTTAAAACACCAAAAAATTCTCTACCTAGAGCTAATTGACCCATCGATCCGATGTCCAAACGACGTCGGGTTCGAGCTCCAACTTAGACTCCAGTAGCTCAACATGTCGGGATCCACATATCAAAAATCCAGAAACATCCAACGGCTAGATTAACGGGAAAATACTAATCAAAACCGCTAATCAAACTAACTTACCATTCACTTGCTGCAACGCAGCCCACCAGTAAGAAATTCATAACCAATCGTAGGAAAATCAGAAAATTATGAAATCATTTGGGTTTGAGAGTAGATTCAACGATCTACAACTCTTATGTTCATCACAACCCAAGAACATGCACGTACTGGTAGGAAAACTCGCCGCAAATCGGCTGTTCTTGAAGAATAGCAGAAACCGGAAAATCCGAGATTAAACATGCATAAATCCTACTAAAATCTCAACCAAAGCTTATGAAACTTAAACCAGAAATTATACTAAGCAAGAGGAATCCAACAACACAAAGAACAACAAGATCAAACGGCTAGATTAAGAGAAACCCACTAAACCAACTCTCGTAGGTAGAAACCTACCGGAAACGCTAATCCTCGGCTGATTCCTCACGTCGCCACGAATCCAACGAGCCTTGGAACACCCAAAACGGTGGCCAGAGGAGGAAGAACGGACAAGAAGAAGCGGCTGCCGGAAACAGGGGAAGCAGAGCTCGCGGGAAGAAGAAAGAAGAAAGAAGAAGAAGAGGAGGAAGAAGAGGAAGGAAAAGGAAGGGGAAAGCCGAGGAAGGAGGGGAAAAGGGGGAGGAGAGGAGGGAAAGTCCTCTCTCCCTCTGACAGGGGAGAGCGACGGGCGACGGCGGCCGTCCTCTCAAAAAAAAACCCACTGACTCGGTAGCGATCGATCTCTCAAAGGAGCGATCGGTCGCTCACGGGCCGCCAGCCGCCCAAAAACAGGCTTCTGCGCGCCCCAAGCTTGGATCTTCTGATCCCGGGTCCACCTAACCATTCTAATCAAACACTAACACCAAACAAGGTCAGTGTGTGCACACGCGGGTGTGAAACAAACCAACAAGGTGTAATTTACCAAATTGCTCTTGCGGTCTACAACGAGCAACATGGGTAGAGGGGCAGGTCCTCACAGCCCGTCCCTCTGACCTGGATCGACCGTGTGGGTCGAGGGCCGTTTTCCTGTTGGTTTGTTTTCGCGTTGGGTACGATCGGGCGATCGTATGGTGGTTTTTAGCCCCAGGGGCATTTTGGTAAATATGCCCCCTGGTGGTCGGTTTCACCCCTGGAGTTCGCAGTTGGCAACAGAGTGCTACTGAAGGTATCTCCGCGCAGAGGATCGATCAGGCTTGGTAGCAGGGGCAAGCTAGCGCCGAGGTTCACTGGCCCTTTTGAGATCGTCAGGCTTGTTAGAGCAGTTGCCTACCAGTTAGCTCTACCCCCGCACATGTAAGCAGTCCACCCCACATTCCATGTGTCGATGCTGAGGAAGTACATTCCAGATCCATCTCACATGATCAGACACAACGACATTGAGGTAGAGGAGGATGCCACCTACATCGAGCAGCCAGTGCAGATTCTAGACAGACGTGATCAGGTGCTCAAAGGCAGATCGATAACGTTGGTGATGATCAGATGGAGGCATGTCAGTGCAGAGAGTTTGACATGGGAGCGAGAGGATCACATGCGTCGTGAGTTTCCCCGACTGTTTACCCCGGCATGTAGTTTCTTGTTGTGGGCGTTGGCACCCCTAGTTGGTAGATTTGATTGTGCAGGTAGGTCTAGTTGATTCTTGTTCCCCGGCTTCATCCTTATTGAATTTCAAGACGAAATTCTTTTTAAGGTTGTTAGGTTGTGAGGGACCGTCCCTCTGACCTGGCTCGACTGCGTTGGTCGAAGGTCATTTTCCTGTTAGCTTGTTTCCGCGTCGGGTGCGATCGGGCGATCCTATGGTGGTTTTTAGCCCCAGGGGCATTTTGGTAAATATGTCCCTTGGTGGTCAGTTTCACACCCGCGTTACACACATGGACTTGGATTGATGTATGTGACTGATTAGAACCTTAAGGGTGCTTTCGATAGAAAGATCGAAGCTCGATCGGGAAAGATCGAATTGGACGGCCGAGTCCTGATCTCTATACATAGCTTGTCCCTTTCTCTCTTTTCTTTTCTCTTCTCCTGTCACTTTCTCCTTCCCTTTCTCTCTCCTGCAGCTGTGCTAGGGCTTGGAGACGCGAGTTTCGAGGAGCGGATCTTGGCGGCTAAATCATGGGACGCGTGGAGGAGCTGCCCTACTTGATCAAGTACGTATTTCTACCTCGATCTTGTAATCGGGTTCTCCTAGGATAGGTTTATTGTGCTTTCGCTATAGGAATACTTGATAGAATGTTGTGTAGCTTATTGCATCTATAGTATAGCTTGCCTCTAGTATTCCAATCAGTTGATTTCCGTATTTTATCGGACGATTTTCGTATTATCGTCGTTTTGTCGGTTTTTTGCCGTTTTGACCTAGATTGGAGATTTAACCATAAAAATTGTGTTTCCTTCACACTAATGGTTTCTCCATCATTTATTACGCTTGCTTGCAAAGTTTCATTGATTTCCAACAAGCTTTGATCATTCAAATCCAAGAAATTGGATTTCCGACACTGTTCTGAAGAACTGTACATAAGGCCCAACGGTCGATCGGCGGATCAACCGTCAAGCGTTGATACGCTTCTCTCTGGCCTGACTGTCGACCATCGCATCGACCGTCAGGTTCTGTCGCGTTTTTGGTCTCCCACGGTCGATGCACCGATCGACCGCGGGCTCCCTCTCTTTTCCATTTTCCGCCTCACGGTCGACCGTCGCATCGTCCGTAAGGCTCTGTCTCATTTTGGGCTTCCCAGGGTCGATGTACCGATCAACCATGACCCTTCTGCTTTTCCCTCGTTTGGCCCCACGGCCAACCGTCGGATCGACCGTGGCATCGACCGTGGCCTCACCGTCGACCGTTGGATCGACCGTGGGCCACTGAGCTGGGTTTTCTGGTTTCCTTTGTTTGGTTTTCATTCATGATAGATAACCAATCGTGTTAGGAAGCATACACGTTGTTTTCGCGGGATTTCTATCGAGATTGGGGATTGAATCAGGAATTTAACCTCTTGACGAATTTACGGTCTTACTCGCATTTAAATACTTGGTTTACAGTAGTTTAAATGCTTATTGCTTCCCTAGCCGTTAGCCAACTATGAGTGTTAGCTAACGAGGTATTGTGGAACCTTAGCCCGTTGCCGGCGAGTGCCGAGGGCTATTGTATAACTGTTGAACCTATAACTGATGTTGTGACATATAGAGACATCAAGGATAGATGTTTGCATAGGTTCATGCATTGTATGCATCAGAGGCATGTTAGGTTAGGCGGGCGATGAGTTGATCGCCGAACCGAGGCTCTCGGGTAGCTCGGATCTAGCCTTAGGACCGCGACTGGGTAGTCAGGATTAGGGCGTGATTGTATAATTGGAATCTCATGTTATTGATGATTTGAGGTAGTTGACTGTGATCTTTGCTTTGAGGTTTAGAGGTCGTGTTGTCTTCCCAAGGCTAAGCTTTAAGGATGGTTGTCGATGTCCCTGACATGGTCCCCAGGCAGTGGTTTCCTGCTGGGTAACGGTGATCCTACTAGTTCTGGTTCTTGTTCCTCCCAGCGTGTTGGTTGATGTTCCCAGCGTGGTCGGTTGAGAAGAGTAGGATCCCTTGGGGAGTCGATAGGGGTTGTGGGACTCCGTGGCATTCCTTAGGCTTGAGTGGGGAGACATCACTGTTGTTGTTTTCCTCCCTTCAGTGTACCGTAGAGTAGAACACTACTGAGCTTATCGCTCACTCCTACCCTGGCTGCGTTTGTAGGTGCAGGCGCCAATTCTTCCTCAGTAGAGCCGGCGGGATCAGTGTTTGGCGGTGCGACTACTTCTAGAGGCGTCTGAGGTTGCTGCAGGATGACTGTTGTACTTTTTGATAGTTTTGTATATTGTAAACATCATTGAGGATTTTTGGATTATATGTATTATATCTTTCCCCTTGGAGGAGTTTGAGAAGAATTGTATCAGATGTTTAAACAGTAAACTTGATGTATTTATGAATTGAATTACAGCTTTACCTCTGGAGTTTAAATGGTTCAAGCTTATCTCTTTTTCCGCAAATGTATCGCGCCAATTGGATGTGAATAGTGATAGGAACCCTCACGTCCCATCCTAGATGGGTTTTCTGGGTCGGGGTGTGACAGGGTTGATCGCGGAGACCGCAAGGGCAATTTAGTAAATTGTGCCTTGGCGGCTGCTTTCACACCCGTGTTGTGCACACACAGCCCTATGTATGTTTTATGTGCTTGTTAGAACCTTAGGCGGGGCTCGGGATCGAAAGATCCGAGCTCGGGCGTGACAGCTTGTCTTTAGGACAGTTGTCATGCCTCGGACGATCGATCGCCCTGTGGGACGATCGATCGATCCGTGGGCCAATCGATCGGGCTTGATGTCGGCACCGCCTTTGACGTGTCTGGATAAGACTAGCTGAATCAACATGGGACGATCGATCGGTGATGTCATTCAAATATGTCTCGGATAGCGATCGCGGTGCAGTACAACATAAGAGAGGTTGATCCCATAGAGAGACAGGCAGAAAGGATCCAGAAACACAGATAATAATCTATTGAAAACAATCAAGAGCTTGAAAGTTAAGAAAATTAGATCAAAGATTTAATGGTAAAATAAAGTTCACGAAAGAAATCAGAATTTGGGTGAGGCTAGGCTTCAAAAATCCTTCACTCGGACTTGGATTCTTCTCTTACCAATGGTTCATGCAAAGCTCAGTCGAGGGATTCACATCCCAATCACCTCGACTGGAAGATATGGAATTATGAATATGATAAAATATAAATGTCTCTTTCTATGTTTAGTTCTTCTCGTTGTAACCCTAACTCCGTCCTATCAGAACCTAAGAATACACAATACCGGCTGTCACTACATGCAACGCACAGTAAAAGTTTCACTGGATAAAGTCCTAACCTTGTCTTACCAGATCCCTAAGAATACACAATACCTGCTGTCACTACAGGCAATCCGTAGCAAAGATTTCACAAGACTAGGTAGGAGAATGAAGAGAGATAACTATGGGATCACAATATCATAAAAGAAGTATGACTGGATTTATAATAATGTTCAACCACAAAGAAATCTATAAAAATCCAATACATATATAGAGTTTAAACAATAAATATCAAAATATGAACCAATGATAGAGAAAGAAACCCTAGTCCTTGCTCAGTCATCCATCCGCCATGCCCGAAGATTACTCGTCCGTGGATGGTGGATTGGTCTCCTTCCTCCTCCAGAAAAGTCCTCTAAAAAGCTCCATTTGAATAGCCCTAAGTTTCCTATTTATATAGCCTCCAAACGATTCCCACTCAGATTAGATCTTGGCCATTTATTTTGCTAAGCCGCCGTATAATGATCGATCATCAGAGGGGAAAATGATCGATCATTTCATCCCGTAGAAGTGTCACGCCCCGAGGATGATCGATCATTTTAAAGGATAAGATCGATCATTTATAACATGGCTCTATGTCATCTCTGGGTGATAAAATGATCGATCATTATAGGGGAAGAAGGTCGATCATCTTTCCTGCGTATCTTCTCTTTTGTCATTCAGACTGCACCATTGGTACCAAAAATGCCGTAACTTCCTGTAGGAAACTCCGAATCATGAACCATAAAATTCCCCATAAACTAGACTTCAAGAGCTTTCCAACGATATATGGAAGATCATCTAGTTCTTCATGATAAGATACAGTTTAATCATCCAAGTTGACCCATGTAATCTTTTCAGCTTCTTTTAGCTCAAATTTCCTGCATTATTCAAACAACTATGTGAAGCAACATATAAATATAAAAATAATAATAAAGATATTGATTAAGAATAATAATCTAGCAATTGAAATGGTTATAAGACTGTTCAGATGGCACTTTCATGCACTCATCACACCCCCCACTCAGCTTATTGCTAGTCTTTAACATCAAAATATAATTAAGCACATCAACGGTCTAACGCTGTAGACATGCATAATAAGAGTTCTACTTTGTCAGGTCAATAGTGCTCTATATAGTACAGAGCACGAAAACTTCTCATACTCATGCACATACTACCAACATATGAAATTAACTTCTACACTTCAAACATGCTTATCACCATCCAGATGAACACATGTGACGTGAAAAATAAATGTTACATACAGAGGCAACTTCTACCCACCATTAGTCCAAACATACGACTCTTCCTGACCAATAATCCAACCCTCGCACTTTAAGTACAGCATGCTCTTTCTTTTTCTTTTTTTTTCAACTATCAGAACTTTGCCTTTAAATTGAGGATTTAAGTGGTTTTTCAATATTTAATTGAGCTAATTTTTTGAGGGGATGATCTTAATGATCTTTGGAAGAGATCTGAAAAGTTTAGTTTTTATCCAAGTTATTTTCAATAGGATTTTGATTAGTTTATCAAATCTAAGATTTTACGGAAATTATAGATTTTGACCTATTTTCATTTATTCAATCGATCCAGTTTTCGGATATGTGATTCAGGGTATGCTATTAAGTGGGTATATCAAGTTTCATGTCAATCAGATAGCTAGATTGAAAGATATGATTTTTTGAGTTAGGTGATATAATTGGTTTGATTTCTGTAAATAGATTATTTGAATCATATCCTGTATATATATTATTTTAAGCTCGTGCATTGTTTGTGGTTGAATCAAGAGAGTTTCGCCTCCCCTGGGATGTGTAGAATAAATGGCCCTTAAGTACGCTATCAGTTTTGATTAAAATATTATTATATTATTGTCATAGTTGTTTGTTAGCTTAGCTGGGGTTGTATCCCGTTGTAGGCCTGAGTGCCTATTTTATCCGCTTATACTAGACCAATGTTATGCTTACCCTTATGTGCTCCGCCTGGCCCTGTATAATACTTGGCATATTGTTGCATGCCTGAACTGTTGTCTGTGTGTATGATCATACATGAATTGGTTGCACTAGATGTATTTCTAGGATAGGCGTGGGCGATGGGTTAATCGCCAATCCGGGGGCTCGAGCAGCTCGGATCTAGCCTTAGGATCGAGGCTGGGTAGCAAGGTCTAGGAATGCATCTAGTGCAATTGCTTTGATCGAGGTTTAGAGGTCGTTCTGAGTTCCAGGCTCAGTCTCAATTCGTTGATAGGGGAAGTTACGTAGTGCACCGGGTTTTACCCCTATTGTTTCATGGCTGAGGCGCTTGGTTGAGAGGGATGACTGTTGACAGTACCAGAGGACATCAGGGTGTGTGCCCTAGGGTAGACGGTGAGCGTAACGAGGAGTTCCCCTATAGATGAGTTGGAACCTGGGACTTTACTGTTCCCTTCCTTTGTGAGTGTCGTAGCATAGAATCCTGCTGAGCTTATTGCTCACTCCTACCCGGGCTGCGTTTTGCAGGTGCAGCCGTTAGCTCTTCTTCTGTATATCCCAACTTGACAGGCACATGATGGCACGTCGGCTTTGGAGGTGTTCGACGACTTGGGGTTCATTTCATCGTGTTGGATGACTTAAATGTATAATTTCCTTCTGTAAGGATTTTGAGGATTAATTATATTGTATCAGAATCTTGAATTTTATTAGAATTTTTATTATTAACCCAAGATCAATTGTTAATTAGTTGTGTTATCTATTATATAAGGAAGGACAGTTTTTGAAATGTCCCCCCTATAAAACATAAAGACTGGTCAGGATTTGCCTATAAAAACATCTAACGGTCCAGATCTCATCATTGGCTTTGAGATCCGCTGCCAAAAGCTGGTTCCCCTCAAAACTCCCGCTCAAATTTTCACACCCTCGAAATCTCAGCCGGTTTTGAAAAAGAGAGAACGTAGAGAGGCAGGGACACACAGCCATCCCATTCGCCTCTCTCTTCTCCCATCTCCCATCTCCCGTCTCCCTCTCTTCTCCACTCCCCTCGACACCGGCGACCACCCCAAGCACCCCGGCGATCATCTCCCATCTCCCTCTCTTCTATTCTCTTTCTCTCCGGTGTCTCCCTCAACCCCGGCGACCACCTCCCTCGACCCCGGCGACAACCCCGAGGAGCAGGAGTTCTTCCGCCAGACCACTCTTCTTTGTTCATGGACGCTCCTCTCTCCCCTCTTGCGATCCAAATCTCAGCAGCGATCAATGATCTAGCCGTTGGATCTTGAAGCCGAGCTTGGGGCGGATCCATGGCGGGCTCGCTGGTGGAGAGGGCGACCAGCGACTTGCTGATCGGTCCGGATTGGGCGATGAACGTCGAGATATGTGATATCCTCAACCTCCCTCTCTTTCCCCTCACACATCCCCTCTCCTCTCCCTCTCTTTCCCCTCACCCATCCCCTCTCCTCTCCCCACGCCGACCTCGCCCTCAGCCGCGCCATCCCCGACCGCCCAACCCGCCCACGACGTCATCGACCTCGCCGTCGTCCGAGGCCACGCCCGACAGTGGCAGCAAGTACCACCAACCCCTCTCCCCCTCTCCTTCCTCTTCCCCGATCCAACCCCCCAAACCCACCCCCCCCCCCCCCCCTTCTCTTCCCTCTCCTCTTCCCCGATCCAAACCCCCGAAGAGAGGAAGAAGCCTGCGGTGAAGAAGATTGTGGATCCCAACATTGGTAACGGCAACGACTTGGACGGCGTCGGAGGAGGAAGGTTTGGCCCAGCTTAGGTGAGGACTGGCAACACCCTTTTCTTCTATTTTTTTTCCCTTCTATCTTCTTTCTCTTTCGTTGCCTCCGATTGTTCTTCTTCTCCCCCTTTTTTTTTTGTTGCCTTGCTCTGTTCCTTCCTTCTTTGTCCTTCGTTCTTGGCCGACTCCTTCGTCTTCGACAGGAACTATTGGGCGGTAAAGCTTGGCACAGCTCGGCTTGGCACACTTCACAAATGCAGGTAGCTTGGCACACTTCCCCGATCCAACCCCCCTGCTCTCTCAGCTACTTGATTTCTACTTGATTTTACTTTGTGACTGCCGTTGACTATTGTATGGGTTTTTTTTGTATGGGTTTTTTGATCAATGTATGCCCAAGCTGACTTGATTTCTACCCTTCCTTTGTTTGACAAAAGGAGTCATGCTCTGGATTTCTTTCTGCTTGAAGCATTAACTAGGTGCTCTATAGAGGATGCTGCTAACATCCATATGGTAAATTTCATAGTTTGTTTTTTATTACCACTGCTTCACTTTGATTAGGTCCTGTTTAGAGGATGCTGCTAAAATTCATTAGGTAAATACATGGTTTGGTTTTATTACTACTGCTTTATCAGCGTATTTGGTATCTATTGCCACTGCTAAAATTGATGAGGTAAAAGCATATGTTTCAGTTCTGATATTTATTAGCACTGCTTTATCTGTGTAATTTTGTTTGATTACGATGATAGTTATGACGGCTAAGCATATGCCGACCAGTGAGCTTATGGATTGATGATGCTTGAATTTTTTGTTTTTGAGTCAGTTTATAGTCGGTCGAGTCTCTTTTTATTTGTCTTTTATTTCAGCTATGTCGAATTTTAGTTGCTTATCTTTTCAGTTGTATGAAGACCAGATGTTCAGGCTGTGACAATTCCTTTAGTATGAGTTGAATGATCTGCAGTTTTTTCAGTATGATTTGAATTCCATTATAAATATGTTGAGTTGAAGGAACTTTCTGATGAGGCAAAGATCATATTCTAATTATCGCTCTTTTTTGTGCAGTGACACCTGTTTCAGATATAATTAGAGTTCGTACAGGTAAGGCACAATACATGAAAGACCTTTAGTTACATTGTTTTCTCAAAATATAGGTCCACTCACATTATAAGTTTTGCTGTTTAAACTAAAGCCTGACCTCAGTGATGTTGTACATATAATCTATTTTCCTCATTTTCAGACTGATCATGCCAATATGTTTTCTTTCCACTGATTCATTTCATGGGGATTTGGGGTTATAACAAAAAAATGTCATTCTATCTGCTATAGTTACTTCAACATCCCTGATCATGGAGGCACTTCCGCCTATCTGTTTTTCCACTGAATCCATTTTCCCTGTACTTGAAAAATCAGGTGAGCGTGGAGAGAAAGCAGAGAAAATGACAGGTGGACAAATGGATATGATCTCTTCTGCAACATCTTAGTGGAGATATTTGCTCTTTGCTACTTTAGTAGAAACTGGATTGGTATCCAAACTTTGCTTTCCCTTTTGAATGTTATAACCGAAGAGAGTGGAAAAAATAAATTGTCTCCTGCACTTTGCACTGGCATTTTTCTAGCTGCTTTTTAATAAAATGTGAAGTATGCTTATGCTATGAGCCTTACATATGAATTTGATTGGAGAATTCTTGGTTTTTATTCTGAATGCAACCTGCTTTTAGGGTGTGGACTATGTAGGCAATACATAGGAATTTATGCAATAAGCCATTAACAGGGTAAAGTAACTGGCATTTTTTTTTATCAAGAGTGACATGTTACTCTATTTTCAGGTTTATATGAATATGCCTTTGGAGACGAGAGATCCTAAAGGCCTTTACGAGCTTGCATAAAATAATCACACTATATTCTAAGGTATTAAAAAGAAGTTTTACTTCAGATTCTCTCTCTCTCTCTCTCTCTCTCTCTCTCTCTCTCTCTCTTTATCTGTCATTGAGTTTGGACAAAAATAGCAGAATGGCAATCAAGAATAGATTTTGAGAAAACTTCTCTGTTCACTGAAATGATGTGTAGCTTATGGTTCTATAGAAATGCAGCGATGGCTAGATCAAATTGTTTGGAAGAAAAAACTCTGAAGCTCTCTTGCAGCTCAAGGAAACCGTCCTCACCAAATTCTTCCAGGTAAATTGAATTTTTTTTCCGCACTGAAGTTAGGGGATCATGAATAATTACCAAGTAAAGTTAGTGTATACAACATTATGTTGGGTGCGTGGTATTTACTTTGATATGATGGAAACTCAAGAACTTATACTATTTCATGGTTGTTTCTTTCCTGAATTGGCATACATTGTTTTGAAAAGAAATTAGTTTTCAAGAAGGATGGCTTGATTTCTAATAGTGGCCATAGGAATATCAATTGCTTGGAAGAACATGAAACAAAAGTTCTACATAAAAGGATATGAATGGCTTTTAATGTGTAAAATCATTATATCCTTTTATGCTGATTTTAAAAGTGTTATGTAACTGTAATACCAAAAACCAACCCATCATGTAATTTTTGTCAATTTCCAAGATTTGGCTTACTGTATATTTGTTTCCAGAACTCTGCGTGGATGGGTAGTTTGAACAGAAGTCTTGACCACCATAGTACAAAGATGAGCTGAAATTCCACGAATCTATTTATCTCATAAGACAATATATACTTGATTCTTGACTCTTCCAAGCAATTAGTTTGTTTTAAAGTTGAGGAATTATCTTGCTTTCGGTTGTTAGTACTCTATGTGTTCACATTCCAATTAGAGATTTTTTTGGCTCTTTCAGTTGCTTAACACACGATCTTAACATATAATGTGTTTTCATTCTCATGTTCTTTTTATCGTTTGCATACTGATTATATCTCCTAGCCACTAATAACCTCTTCCAATACATGAAGATAATTTTTAATTCTTTTGATTATTGTGCAGTTCTCTTGCTTCTGGAAATGGACATGCATACAGTTTGATACGCAAACATTCCCGAGAGCTACGGAGAGTTGGACATGCATTTAGTTGGATTATTGTGAAATCATAATCTATGTATTTGTTTTCTTTTGAAGTTGTGGTTTAAGGGGATAATGTTGTATTTGAAGAAGTTATTTGTATGGTTTGTGGGGACAATGTTCGCCCATTTTAATTTTTGTATTCGATGAATGTTGTACATGTGTCTCATTTAGCCCTTGGTACAGGGGTGGTTTTGTCAAATTTTTTTTAAAAAAATCTTAAATATCCGTGTCGTAGGCACGGGCATTTCCTAGTTTTATTATAAACACGCCAGTGATGAATTGATTAGAGTAAGAACCCTCACGCCTCGGGGTGTGATAGATCGACCGCCAGCAACATGGAGAGTAAAAAACTAGCCGTTGCAGAGTTGCAGGGAGCCGTTGGAGATGGTTTTTGAGCTGGTTGAAGGCCAGATATAAGTAGTTTTCTTGTGTAAACTTGTTACAACTATTATTGATATTTTTTAGAGCATTTGGGCAAGTTTTAGCAAAATTTTCTACTCATTTCTCTTTGAGCTACGACCTTTGTAAACCTTCTTCGAGTGTGAAGAAGTACATTGTGATGCATCTAACAGTGGTTGTGAGTGATTGTAAGGTTACTAAGCACCCGAAAGCTTGAATAAAAAGCTTATAAGGATTTGTAAGTAGTGGAATATCAAGGAGGACATTGAGAGAAGTGGACATAGACCAAGAGTTGGGTCGAACCACTATAAAATCGGTGCAATCTCTCTAACTTCACTATCATATATTCTCGCATGTTGTTTTACATTTGTTTCATCTCATTTACAAGTATTTAAGGTGTTAGATCTCCTCTACCTGGTTTTTCCATTGATCTAGTTTTTCGAAAAAGGGTCCAATTCAACCCCCCCCCCTCTTGGACCTTCACTTGTAATAATCCCATGATTTATCACCCGGTAGCATAGAATATTCGACCATGTATGCAAGATCACATAAATAAGGACCACACCAAAGATAATAAATACAAACAATGGGCTGCTCCAAGAGACGATTGTCGCTGATGCGTGCTTTTGTGCAACTTGCAAAAGCGTCTCAAACAACCGGTAAAATAATTCGGAGCTTAGAGCAAATTTACCCGACTGCGCAGACCCGATCGATCGCTCCCGGGTCCAACCGATCGCTCCTAATGGCGGGCTTTAGGTCCAAGTCAGAGGAAATCAAATTTAGTAGCTGTCAAAATCAGAACAATTGTCAAAACAAATTCCTAAAAAATGAAAAATTAAGAAAGGTGAAAATAAGAAAGATAAAACCCCAAACTAAGCCAAGAAATAGAGCAAAGAGAAAATCAATCAGTCTACCAAAAGTAATCCCCGGCAACAACGCCAAAAATTGATGTGTTGTGAACGTGTCGTTAAAACATTACAAACTCAATCAAATATTAAATTTATAATCCTTATTCAATCACTACATTAGTTGGTAGAATAGTGGTGAAGCCTTGAGTCGATCCACAGGGAAAACGTTGAAAACTGAAATCAATTCTCAAAACCCTAAAACTAAGCCAAAGAATCAAAGATAGAATAGAGTTATCTAAACTAATAAAGAAAATAAATAAAAGGTTGATCTATTTGAATCAATAAAGTAGTTGCTTAGGAATTATGAATCTGTACAATCAATCACAAAAATCATGTATGACTGAAAGCACGTCAAGGGAACTATGTTCCTTCAACACTAGTGATAATGAAAAACATATTCATAAGATCATATATTAAGAAGATTACAAAATTCAAACTAAAGAAAAAACTAAAACTACATTAGAGTTTCATGAGATTCCTAAATACAAGAAATTAGCCAGTCATCTTTTGGATGAAAGCCATCGGGTTAGGGAAGAAGGTCGTCACCATCCGAACCCTTGTCATCTTCTCTTTCCTTCTCCAAAGATTGTTAAAAAATATGATAAACTCGAATAGAATAACCTTATTTATAAAAGAACCCCCGAAATTAGAGTTTTGCCAAAGTTGGATTTCTATTACAAATCATATTTCCAGAATTAATTCTGGCAGCCCTACTCCGATCGCAACTGAGTCCATTCAGTCCAGAATCTCAAAACTTTTTCAACAAAAAGGATGTAGACTAGAAAGTCCTCTGTCATATCCAGAAGATTTCATAACATTTCGAGTTATCTGAATATTTGGCGAATATTCTTCTGAACATTGACGGAACAGTTTTCCATCATATGTATATCTTTATATTATTCAAAACTTGTATCAATCCATCAAGAATCTTTTTCAAAGTTTTCAACATTAAAGTTGTAGCTCTTGAAGTCTTCTTTCATCGTCCATAATTTCAAAAAATTTAGAACATTTGTAGATTTTCTGGTGATTTATTTCCAAACAGTCGATGAAGCAGTATTTTTCACATAAATTCATATTTTTAGTCGAAAATCTTATATTTGTTCTCAAATCATTATTAAATTTGAAATTAACTAACAAACTATTAAATACAACTGCTCTTGGCCTAACAAACGTAATTTAAGGGATTTAATTATGAATTTTTCATAACTCATCAACCACCGAGAAAAAATAAGTGTATAACTTTATTTTATCGATGAGACAATTATCTGGTAGGATTAAATTCCATGATTACAAGCCATTTATATCATTGATGGCAAAAACATATGCATGCACTAGTCTACAATCTCATTGCAAAAAGCACGACAATACTATTTTGATAGGATTGAACGTATAGAACTCCAAAATTAAGGTTGATTATTCTTGAACATAAACCATAGATGTCAAACTCCATATATATGACCACCATCTAAGATCCACGAGCTTCTTGATGACCCTTCTTCTTAGAAAAAATCCCTCCAATCAAAGGGATCAATGGCTTCTTCTTCTTCTTCATTTGTGCGCCAGCACTGCCCGTGTCCTTATCGACGGAGAACTGCCTATGCAGCAGCTCCACCTCCGGGTTCATCACCCGTGCCAACGACGGCGGGTTCGCGAACGTCACGCATCTCTTCTTCTGGAACTCTAACATCTCAGTACTCATCGGCGTCTTGGTCTCCACCTTGTTCGGATTAGGATTCTCGACGAACTTAATGTCTTCGATCTCGGATTCTAGGGCTTGTTTCTCCAACTCCCTTGCCTTCAGTTGCCTAAGCTCCTTCTTGGTCCTCTCCAGCTCGTCTCTGAGAGAGTGTAGGTAGCTCGCCATTTGGAGAGTCTCTTGTTGTGCTTTGTTGAGGTTTTCCCTTGTTTCTTCTAGCTCGGCAGCAATGGAACCAATCCGGGAAACTCCGTGCTCGTTCCGGCCTGCTGCCGCTCTCATCTATCGATCCAATTCGATATACCAATCATGAATTTTATGATCTTTTGCTGACAGCCAGCAATTCTATTTCATTCTTATGAAAACATGTTATTATCAAAGTAAAGGCCTAGAATTGTTTTGCCCTCAACAGCTGATAACATTGCCGAACTCGTGTAACTTAATCAAAAGTGTAGATTTCTGAATATAATTGCGAACTATGATGTTTCAAAATATTATAGTGATGATTGAATATCAAGCATCACAAAAAGTGACCATGATGCCTAGGTGTTCATCATCATGTGCCATGCATATAGATGCACCATGCTACAAGCTAGGAATAACCTGCCACTCAAGTCACCTAGTTGGCACTATTTCTAGTATTATCCTTAATTTAACAGGTAATTGAAACACAGAACCCTCTAAAGGCTAACGTACGTATAAACACGAAGAAGTAGATCGACCAGAGAAGATACATGCATGGATGATGTATACCTCGCTGAACTTGTGTCCGTAGACCTCTCCGGCCAACACCTTCTCTCCGAACAACATCACGGCTTCCTTCACCGACCGGAATGGCGCTCTCGTATCGATCTCGACTCGGTTCAGCACCACACCACCACCACCTTCACCCTCCATGCCTACAGTGAACAATGCAAACTAGAGAGAGAGAAAAGGGAAGGAGAGAGAGAGAGAGAGAGAGAGAGAGAGAGAGGTGGTGAGGTTGTGTAGAGATATGAGTGTGGTTTTATCGTTGTATTGTAGATGGCTAGAGGGTTGGAAGATGGTCGTTGGAGGATGTGTGAGAAGAAGGGGTGGTGGATTAGGGGGATAATAAAATGATAGTGCTACGTTTCTTCGCGTCCACTTCACTGGTATGTTGTTAAGTGGTGGAGAAGATGCCTTGTTGGGTGGACGGTCTCTGGGCGGGCGGGATCCAAGTTGGCCCATGCCCAATTGGACTGTTCACCTAATTAATGGATATCCTGTTAATAGTTTTAAGGAGGACTTTTATCTTAATAACTATGGATTAAAGAAGGATTAGATGCTTTCTTTTTAAAACAATTCTTTTTAAAACAAAAAAGACGGGTTTGGCTAGCAAGATGAGATCTATTAGTCTGCATAGTTTGGGATCATGCTATTGTAGTTTGAGTCAAGATTTTAATTGGGTTTTCAATCATGTTGCTGAATTTTATCAAGGTGAAACCAATTTGGAGTAAGGTCCGTGATTGGGGTATATGGATATAGGACATGTACGCTTTAATTAGTAAACATTTATTGATTGAATCACTTAATCTATTAGTAGTATTTTATTGATAAATTAGATCAACTAATTAATAAATATATATCAATTGAATATATTAATCATTTAATCAATAAAATATTATTAATTGAATCATCTAATTTATCAGTGGAACGCTATCGATGAATTAGCTGAGTCAATTAGCTAGACATCACCAATTGAAATGGCCACGTACCAAATCTTTACTCGTGGAGTAATTTCGGTCCGGGGATGGTGAGAATGCGAGTAATTATGGTATGTCCTTGGTGGAGTGCTAATTGAGATGTCAAATCAGAACATTGGGTCAAAAGTTAAGCTTCACCTCAGTGACACTACGAAACGTTTGAAGATAGAAAGCATCTCTTTAGGTATTCATCCTGATCCACTGGATTTCAAAATTACACCTTTTAATACATGAATTTTTTGTCCTGAGATATACCACCTAATATCTATTATAAAACTAGTGAGCCTCTGCAACTGACACACGGTTATAACATGTAAGGCTCGTATAAAAATCCAAAAATCTTATTAAGTAAGTGATGGATAAGCCTAAAAGGGTTAAATCAAATGGGCTAATAGAAGCCCATTATTTAATAACTAAATGGAGGAGCCCATGTGGTGTAGAAAATGTTTAGTCACACATTGGTTGTGGAGAAAAACATTCCACCAGTTTATATAGTGTTTGGAGCTTCTATGCTTTGAACACTTGGGTGGACTAAAGAGAAGGACCCACACGTGCGCGTCGCCGCCGTCGCCCGTCGGGCGCCCGGCCGTGCTTGTGCGAACAGGCTAAGTCAGTTACGACTCTTGGGCTACCCATGACTGGGCAGTTATGGGTGATGTGGCAACTCATTACCTTCTGGTCAGCAGTTACTGGTAACGTGGTGACTCTTGAAATCCCCAAGTGGAGGTTACAGGTGAGGGCAACCCATTACTGGGCTATTACATGTGGCATGGCAGCCCATAACTGGGCTGTTTCGGCTGACATGGCGAGCCTCTTCACCTCCCCATTAAGTGGCTGATCATATGTCTTCCTTAGCCTATAAATACAACCCCTACCAGGCTTGATCAGTACATGCATCCACACTTGCACACCACCATTTCGTAGAGGATTTTGTTGGTTGAGTGTACCAATCGACGAAGGCTTGATAGGCGATATGAGGCCGGCTTCCTTCCGTTCACGCAGAAGATCGTTGTACCCTGGGAGCTTTTTGTCTGAAGAATCAGAAGCTGCGGTGGTGGGAAAACAAAGCTTAAGGGCACAGTGTGATACACTGGCCTCGATCCAGTTCTTTTCCATCTTCGGTGGCGTCTACCTCCTTCTATTCTCTTGTACCTGTTCAACGCTACGTTTGTTTTGATTTTATTTAATCATTGTAAAGAATTGCTTGCTACCCTAGTAAAAGCAAGAATCTTAGATATATTGTCTAACATTCTTAAGCTTTGATTTCTAGTTTTACCGTATTTTCGGGATCCACTTCTCCTACGGATCATCTTCCGGTTCTCTTTTCTTTTTGAGAGGAAGTTGTACTTTCTATAAGAACTCTAAAAAAAAACACAAGAACTGAACCACTTTGTGGTTGGTCTGCTTTTGCAGATGGCTTCAGGTGTTGAACCTGTGATTCCTCCTCATTCGGAGGAAATGCCGATAGGCAATCCACCTGTAGTGGAAATACCTAGCATGACGATCGGGCAGCTACAGAGGCCTGAGAAGTTTAAGGGGCTGAATTTCAAGCAGTGGCAGCAGCTTATACTGTTATACTTGACTACCCTTAAACCGGTTAGGTATCTCACTGAGGATGAGCCTGTTCTAACTAAAGAACAGAAGAATGCTCATACCGTTGCTGCAGTTCAAGTTTGGGGTCATTCTAACTTCCTATGCCGGAAGTATATCCTGAACGGCTTGGACGACAAGCTCTACAATGTGTACTTTTCCAAAAGAACCGTAAGGGAAATTTGGGAAGCCTTGGACAATAAGTACAATGTGGACGACGCCAGCGCAAATAAATTTGTTATCGGTCGATTCCTTGAGTACAAGATGATAGATGGTAGAAGCGTTGTCGAACAAGTTGAGAAACTTCAGCTCATCTACCATGACATGAATGTTGAAGGTATGATTCTGAATGAACCTGTCCAAGTGGCGGCAATGATAGAAAAACTGTCATCTTCTTGGAAGGACTTAAAGAACTACCTAAAGTGCAAACGAAAGGAGATGAGTTTTGAAGATCTCATTCGGAGGCTGAAGATCGAGCAGGATAACTGCAAGACCGATAAGAACAGCGGTCTAGGCATTTACTCTAAATACAACTTAGTGGAGAATGCCAGCAGGTTTAAAGACAAGAAGCGCAAGCGCTTCGATGAGGGCACTAAGGGAGGCAGCGGGTCTCATAAGTTCAAAGGAGAGTGCTTTATCTGTAAGAAGGCAGGACATAGGGCCAAGGATTGTCGCAACCGCCCAAGTGCTCAAGGGAAGAAGAAGCTAGCTCCCAAGAGGAAGAGGACAGAAGCCAACATAGTTGAAGGTCTCAGTACAGAGATGGATGACTTGCAACTGATTGCAGTTGTCTCAGAGGTGAACCTAATCGGGAACAACCCGAAGGAATGGTGGGTCAACACTGGTACTACCCGCCACATCTGCTCCAATAGATGGATGTTCGACACCTACTAGGTAGTGGAAGGAGAACACTACTAGATGGAAAACTCTGCAACCTAAAAGGTGGAAGGTAAAGGGACTATGAAGCTGAAGAGGACGTCCGGGAAGGAGCTGAACCTGACGGATGTCCTTCATGTGCCAGAGATACGCAAGAATCTGATCTCAGGTTCTGTGATGAGTAAGAAGGGCTTCAGGTTGGTCTTCGAATCTGATAAGGTCATCCTAGCAAAGAATGACATGTATATTGGCAAGGGCTACATGACTGAGGGGTTGTTCAAAATGAATGTAATGACTGTAATCCCCAAGGTCAAGACTAGTGAAGCCTTAAAGGCTAGTGCATCTACTGTACTCAATGTTTCCCAAGAGGCTAATAAAGAGAAGCTTGCCTATGTGATTAAGTCATTTAATTTATGGCATGGAAGATTAGGACATGTGAATAAAAATTCAATGAAAAGATTAATATCCTTAAATCTTCTTCCTAGATTCACAATTGATAACGAACACAAATGCGAAATTTGTGTAGAAGCCAAATTAGCGAAGAGTTCGTTTCAATCAGTTGAACGAAGCACTGAACCTTTAGGTTTAGTACATACAGATGTTTGTGATCTGAAAATTGTTCAGTCTAGAGGTGGTAAGAGGTATTTTATTACCTTCATCGATGATTGTACAAGGTACTGCTACGCCTACTTAATGAGAAGTAAAGATGAAACAGTAGAGATGTTCACTCATTATAAGAATGAAGTGGAGAATCAACTCGGTAAAAAGATAAAAATGCTGAGGAGTGATAGGGGAGGTGAGTATGAGTCACCTTTTACCCAAATATGTACCGAAAATGACATTATTCATCAAACCACAACTCCCTATTCTACAGAACAAAATGGAATAGCAGAACGTAAGAATAGGACGCTAAATGAAATGATGAATGCCATGCTTATAAGTTCAGGCTTACAACATAACTCGTGAGGGGAAGCGATACTTACGGCAAATCATTTGCAGAATAGATTACCGCACAAAAGGCTAGATAAGACACCTTATGAACTATGGAAAGGTCGTGCGCCTAGTTATAAGTTCTTAAGGGTTTGGGGATGTCTAGCTAAGGTTCCAATTCCAGTTCCTAAATGGACGAGGATAGGACCAAAGATGATAGATTGTGTGTTCATTGGATATGCACAGGATAGTAGTGCTTACCGATTTTTGGCTAATAAATTAGATAATCCTGAAGTGCATGTGAACACTGTCTTAGAGACTAGAGATGCCTCATTCTTTGAAAACGTGTTCCCTTACAAGTCTTCTCCTATAGCAGAGGTTAGTGAGAGAGCTTATGAGAACACTGGGGAAGAAGGAATTCAAGGGTCCTCAATTCATGAAGAGGATGAAGAACCTAGACGGAATAAGAGGGATAGGAAAGAAACTTCCTACGGCCTAGATTTTATAACATGTTTGTTAGAAAAGAAAATGACCCTCAGACATTCAAGAAAGCAATGTCTTCTCCAGATGCTCCTTTGTGGAAGGAAGCTGTGAAAAGTGAAATTGATTCCATCATGCAGAACCACACTTGGGAGTTGGCAGTTTTGCCATCAGACTGTAAACCTCTAGGTTACAAGTGGGTTTTCAGAAAGAAAATGAAAGTAGATGGAATGATTGACAAATACAACGCAAGGCTTGTTGTCTAGGGTTTCAAACAAACTGAGGGGGTGAACTATTTTGACACCTATTGTGAGGACCTGCCCCTCTACCCCTGTGGCTCGTTGTAGACCGCAAGGGAAATTTGGTAAATTATGCCTTGTTGGTTTATTTTACACCCGCGTGTGCACACACTGACCTTGTTTGGTGTTAGTGTTTGATTAAAATGGTTAGGTGGATCCGAGATCAAAAGATCTGGGCTTGGGCTAGTGTTTTAGCCGAAGTTTGGCTTTCTGGACGAACGAGATCGATCTGGCCTTGCTAGCTAGATCGATCTGACATGTTATGGGGATCGATCTCATAGTGCAGAAAGTGAGGCGGTGGGTTCTGAGTGGACGGCCGCCGATTGGCCGTTGCTCTCCCCTGTCAGGAGAAGAGGAGACTTTCTCCCCCTCTCCCTTATCCTCTCCCTCTTTCCTCCCCTCTTCCCGGGCCCTTTCCTTCTCCTTCCTTCTTCTTCCCTTCTTCTTCTTCTTCCTCTTCTTCCTTCTCTCCCCGCGGCCCTGTTTTTTTCCCCTGTTTCCAGCAGCCACCTTCTTCCTCTCTGTTCTCCCTCCTCCGGCCACCGTTTTGGGCGTTCCAAGGCTCGTTGGATTCGTGGCGACATGAGGAAGATCCCTGGTGTGGTTTGGAACCTTGTTGATGACTAGTTTGCGGGGAATCAACTAAGGATTGCGTTTCCAGTAGGTTCTCTACCTACGAGAGTTGTTTAATGGGCTTCTCTTCATCTAGCCGGTAGATCTTGTAGTTCTTTGTGTTGTTAGCTGCCTCTTGCCTAGTAGAATTTCTGGTATAATTTTCATAAGCGTTGGTTGAGATTTTAGTAAGATTTATACATGTTTAATCTCAGATTTTTCGGTTTCTGCTGTTCTTGAAGAACAGCCGGTTTGCGGCGAGTTTTCCTATCAGTACGTGCATGTTCTTGGGTTGTGATGAACATAAGAGTTGTAGATCTTTGAATCTAATCTCAAACCCAATTGATTTCATAATTGTTTGATGTTCCTACGATTTATTATGAATTTCGTACTGGAGGGCTGCGTTGCAGCAAGTAATTGGTAAGTTAGTTTGATTAGTGGTTTTGATTAGTATTTTTCCGTTAATCTAGCCGTTGGATGTTTCTGGATTTTGGATATGTTGATCCCGGCATATTGGTCTATAGGATTCTAAGTTGGATCTCGAATTCGACGTCGTTTGGACGTCGGACTGACGGGGTCAATTAGCTCTAGGTAGAGATTTTTTTGGTGTTTTAAATAATATTATATGTTCGAAACATATAATATTATATTTTACTGTTCATCGTCGTTTTCGGGGTTGCTTCCCGTTGTGGGAGTCCATGGATGACGGTCGGGGTACCGTCGTAATGCCGGGACCCGCTGCGGATCGGCTGGCAGCGGTTGGTAGTACCGCTGCAGCGATCCGGTCGAACTTGTATGCTGCTTTAACATACTGTTGCATGCTTATCTCCTATCTGTGTATGTTCATAGCATGCATTCTCTGTTGTGCATTAGTTGCATTGGTTATGGCGTGAGTGATCTGTGGGTCGTCGTCCCGAGACTGGAAGCTCGAACTTAGCTCTAGGATCGGGGTTGGGTAGTTTGGACCCGGTTTGAATTGTGGTGTCCAGTCAAACATGATGATAGGCCTAGATGACTGGTACACCTGTTGCTTGATGATTGTAGAGGTCGTGTCGGCCTCGAGTCGGATCTGAGGTGTAGCCGGTGTCCAGTGTTCTTAACTATTGAGTAGTGGAGTTGCCTACTCAGTGGTGTCTCTTCCCACCAAACAGTGTTCTGTATCCTGTTGAGAGTCAGCAGTGTTGTTTCCTGCTACTGAGTGTGACCTGACATGTGACTAGCCCGGCTGGAAGACCATGATCGTGGGCCTCATGGACACGCGGTGTGGTTATGGGACCCCTGTATACACCCAGGTCTTATTTGAGGGTGACACTATTGCGTTTCCCTTTTCCTTCTGTGTGTCGTAGTGTAGAACCCTACTGAGCTTTATGCTCACTCCTACCCGGGCTGCGTTTTGCAGGTGCAGGCGTTAGCTCCTCTTTTGGTGGCCTCTACCGGGCAGTTGGTCGGCGGTGCGGCAACGCCAGGCGGAGTCTGAGAGGTGGTGATCTTTACTGCTTTTAACCTATGTTAGATAATCTCCTACGGGAGTATGATATGTAAACTGTTGTACCCTTTTGAGAATTTAAATCTTATTATATTATATCTTTTGAGGTTTTTAATTATTGTTAATTTCGGGTACTTGTGAATTGTTTAGGGAGACCAGTAGTTAGAGGGAACCCCTTGTCAATAATTTCCGCATTTAGTTAGGTTCCGGTTCGCATCGCCCGACCCGGTTGGGCTTTCACGGGTCGGGGTGCGACACCTATTCTCCAGTCATTAGGAAAACGTCACTCAGATTAATTATCGCCCTTGCGGCTTTAAACAATATGGATATACATCAAATGGATGTAAAGACAGCTTTCCTAAATGGTGATATGGAAGAAGAAATCTACATGGAACAGCCCGAGGGGTTTGTGGTTCCTGGGAAAGAAAAGAAAGTATGTCGACTTGTTAAGTCTTTATATGGGCTTAGACAAGCACCTAAACATTGGCATGAAAAATTTGATCAAGTGATGTTGACAAACGGCTTTCGCATAAATGAGTGTGATAAATGCGTTTAGATAAAAGGTGATGAAAAGGAACGTATAATCCTATACCTTTATGTAGATGATATGATCATCTTTGGTAGCAATGATAATGTCATAAAAGCTACTAAGAGCATGTTGTCACGAAACTTCGATATGAAGGATATGGGTGTCGCTGATGTGATACTTGGTATGAAAATTACCAAGACTTCGAATGGTTATATATTATCCCAAAGTCATTATATTAAGAAAATTCTTGATAAATTTGACAAAGGGAGTGATGTTGTAGTCAGGACACCGCTAGATGTTAACTCGCAACTAAAGAAACACTACGGTGAAGGTATATAACAAATAGAATATTTTAGGATCATAGGTAGTCTGATGTATATCATGAACTGTACTAGACCAGATATTGCCAACTCAGTAAACAGGCTGAACAGATACACAAGCAATCCGAGTATAGATCACTAGAAGGCAGTTATCAGAGTCATTAGATATCTAAGGTACACGGAAAAGTTTGGATTGCATTATATGAGATATCCAGCAGTACTTGAAGGTTATTCAGATGCAAACTGGATATCTGACTCCAGTGACACAAAATCCACAAGTGGATTTGTCTTTCTAATTGGAGGTGCAGTTGTGTCTTGGAAATCATCCAAGCAAACTTGCATAGCAAGGTCTACTATGGAAGCTGAGTTCATAGCATTAGACCTAGCTGGGGAAGAAGCAGAATAGCTACGTAACTTCCTAGAAGATATTCCTATGTGGTCTAAACATGTGCCTTCTATTAGTATTCATAGTGACAATCAGTCAGCAATAGGGAGAGCACAAAGCCACATGTATAATGGAAAATCTCGGCATATACGACGATGACACAATTCAGTGAGGAAATTGCTGTCTACTGGTGTGATATCCATCGATTTCGTGAGATCGAAGGAAAATATTGCAGATCCACTAACCAAAGGCCTAACAAGAGATCTAGTGGATTTACATCGAGAGGAATGGGGTTGAACCCTATGAAAATGACTATAACCCTCAATGCCAACCCAACCTAGATAATCTGGCAGACCCAGATTCTAGGCTCAATGGGACAACTGAATTGTGAAGGCAGTTGCTAAGATCACTCTTACCCATTCCTATGATGAGTGAGTGATAAACCTGCATAGTATAGAGGTTAAGCTTATGCTTTTAATGATCCTCGTTACTCAAAGAGTACAGGCATAGCATGATGCTCTTAATAAGAGATCACCTATATCGAGTGAGAAGGGGTCGCTTCTATGAGAATGAGACAAAGGGCTAATTCTCTAGAGCACTCAAAGAATTCTATCATGCACGTCCATGGCCGAAAATGGACCCAACAAAAGAGCCTTCAGTGGTATAAGAAAGGCGCTGTGTGAACACTGTTGTCTTAGTGTACACGAAAAGCTGAACAGTTCAAGACATCGCGTTCACTGTTTAGCAAGTACATTTGATAGTGTTTCACTAGGGAAGGTTCAAAGCTAAAGCTACTTCTCCTGATGCAGCGATTTTTTGTGGTACTCTCAATTTCATTAGGATCATACAGCTAATGATCAGTCATTTGATTCATGAGGGATTGTTGGATTAAGGCTTCTATAAAAGCCCAAAACACTTATTAAGTAAGTGGTGGCTAAGCCTAAAAGGGTTGAATCAAATGGGCTAATAGAAAGCCCATTATTTAATAACTAAATGGAGGAGCTCATGTGGTGTAGAAAATGTTTAGTCCCACATTGGTTGTGGAGAAAACATTCCACCAGTTTATATAGTGTTTGGAGCTTCTATGCTTTGAACACTTGGGTGGACTAAAGAGAGGGACCCACACGCGCGAGCTGCCGCCCGCTCGCCGCCCGGCCGGTCGTGCACCGTGGGTGTCCTTTTTGCTACACAGTGATCTGGTTGAGTCAGGTCGAATTCACTGGACCAATTGGGCTGAGTCAGCTTGACGTTTCAGGTTCTAAGTCAGTTACAGAGGAGTTGGCTGAGTCTAAATGACTCATTTATTCACAATGAACAGGTTGAGTCAGTTATGACTCTTGGGCTACCCATAACTGGGTAGTTATGGGTGATATGGCAACTCATTATCTCCTGGTCAACAATTACTGCTGACGCGGCGACCCTTGAGCTCCCCAAGAGGAGGTTACAGGTGAAGGCAACCCATTACTGGGTTGTTACATGTGATATGGCAGCCCATAACTAGGTTATTTCGGCTGACGTGGCGAGCCTCTTCACCTCCCCCATTAAGTGGCTGATCAGATGTCTTCCTTAGCCTATAAACAGAACCACTACCAGCCTTGATCAATACATGCATCCACACTTGCACACCACCACTTCGTAGAGGGTTTTATTGGCTGAGAGTACCAACCAACGAAGGCTTGATGGACGATCGGAGGTCGGCTTCCTTCCGTTCGCGTACAAGATCATTGTACCATGGGAGCTTTTTGCCTGAAGAATCAGAAGCTGCGGTGTTGGGTAAACAAAGCTTAAGGACATAGTGTGATACACTGGCCTCGATCCAGTTCTTTTCCATCTTCGGTGGCGTCTACCTCCTTCTATTCTCTTGTACATGTTCAACAGTACGTTTGTTTTGATTTTATTTAATCATTGTAAAGGATTGCTTGCTACCCTAGTAAAAGCAAGAATCCTAGATATATTGTCTAACATAACCGACCGCTGCCTCCCTCTCTCTCTCTCTCTCTTTCTATCTTTTTCTTTCTTTCCCGGCCAACTCTTCCCTCTCCCTCCATCATTGGATATAAATTCAAAAATACATATAAACTCAAAGAGCAATCATGGATGTAATGTACTAATTTGATGGCGATCTCCCAACCAACCGAGTGGAACTATCAAATGTATTAGGCTTCAACCCATGGGAGATCTGAAGCCTGTGTTTAGTTCGGGGTTAACCCCATTCTTATCCCCAAATAGAAGCATGTTAAGGTTATTTTGGTAAGGGGGGTTAGAAGAATAAGAGAGAGGAAGAGAGAACCAGAGAGAGGGCAGAGAGAGAGAGAATCAAAGAGAGGGAAGAGAGAGAGAGAGATAGGGTGAGGGGCAGTGCCGCCAGTGCTCTTCCCTGGGATCCAATGCTATGCATTGAACCTCGCTGACTTCTTCCAACATGAGATCGCCTCCTTCGGATCCACCTCCCCCGCTTCCGTCGTGGTGCAGCCTAGATTCCGTCACCGAACGCACACCCCGCTGTATTGAGTTATGGAGCGACGTCACCTCCTTCCCCGTTCTTTCTTCCCTCTCTCTCTCATCCATGCTGCTAGCGGTGGCCAGCTCTCATACTCTCTCCTGTCTCTCTCTCTCTCGCCCTCCTCCCGCTCAGCCTCGCTGACCGCCGCGCCCACCCCAGCCACCCCGCCGCCAGTGGCCAACACCACGACCATCACCACGAGAGAGGAAGAAAGGGGTATATAATTATTTCAAATTAACTATGGTGCACTTATCAATTGTAGTTGTGCATTTAAAATCATCCTTTTTCTGCTAAACGCATCACTAATTTTTTTTAGACCATGGTTCGAAAAGTTCATCCTAGTGATGATTTGAATATTGCATTTGGAGGGAAATTTGTTTAAATATTTCATGACGACGGTCGATGCGAATATGGATCCATGCATTGAAGCGGAGGCCTACTTCACTAAGCTTGAAGGCTGATGTAACGGATGGTCAATGTTATATTTTGAGCGCAGTGGTCAATATTACGGACGATGTTAAGGTCGACCGTCGTCGTGCAATGACTCAAAAATAAAGGGGTAGGGAGAGTTAGAATATAATATATTTTCCACACTTTACGTACAAATATTTGAATTAATTTAATCATTAATTCAAATATTATAATATTCACCTAATAGCTTTCCCCACTATTATAATATTATATATTTTATACACTTTATGTAGAAACATTTGAATTAACATTATAATTAATTCAAATATTATAATCTTAACCCACTAGTTTACCCACTATTATAATATTATATATTCTATATATTTTATAATTCTTACCCGTAACTCAAACGCCAAAAATAGGTTAAATTTATCTCCGTTTTTTATCACCACTTTTTTACTCCTAGCCGCTTAACCCCAAACCCAACGGGCTCGTTTGTTTCATGGTATTATAAGCGATTAGTAATCCCGTGGACCCCACATTATCCCATGCTTGGTGTGATTTTAGACATGGGATAAATAATCCCATTGGGACTCCATATCCCATCTACATGGGATAAAATAATCCCGGGGGAGGTGGGATATATAATCCCATAAGATAAGATCTATTGGATTAAAAAATAACAAAAGTTTAAATATTTGATTAAATCTTCTTCCACATTTATCCTTTGTCTTATCAAACAGGAGAGAAGAGTTTGACCCCTCACATCATCTCCTGGGAGAATATATCCCGGGATACAGTTTCACGGGAGATTATATCCACCCATATTCTGTCCCGTGAAACAAACGTGGCCAACGGGTGTTAAAATAACAAGAAGAGTCCAATACTCGTAGATAAAAGTCACAAAGACACGTGGAAGGCATGAATACAGTTTAGTTAAGACAGGTAAGCTGATGTTTTTACCAAATTGGACCCGTGATGTTCACATTTGGCAGAATGAGCCCCCCCTAAAGTTTTTTTGCAACAGAGGACCACTAACCATATAAATCCTAATTTTACCCCTCCCCTCCCATGTCATGCATGGCTATGCCAAGCATCCTGTTTCTCCTCATCATAATCGCATTTAATGCATCTTCTGATTTTGGTTAAAAAATGACAAAAACATCCCGTCGCATTTAATTCGACGGGATGCGTCTTTGTCACACCCCGACCCAGAAAACCCATCCAGGACGAGGCGTGAGGGTCCTAACACTATTCATCATCAACCGGCGCGGTACAAAGCGGAAAAGACAAATAATTTAAACAATTATATTCCAGAAGCTAAACAGATTTAATCATAATATGTCATCAAGTTGTACAATGTCTAAGTTCCAACATATAGATTTATACAAAATCCCAAAGGTTCTCCAAGATGTTTACAACATATAGATACATATCAAAAAGGGTACAACATATCATCCTCTAGCAACCTCAAGCGCCTCTGGAAGTACTCGCGCCGCCGAAAGTCGATCCTGCCGGCTCCACCGAAGAAGAACTGCCGCCTGCACCTGCAAACGCAGCCTGGGTAGGAGTGAGCGATAAGCTCAGTAGGGTTCTACTCTACGGCACACTGAAGGGAGGAAAACAACAACAGTATTGTCCCCCAGCTCAAGTCTAACGGATGCCACGGGTCCCATAACCCAGTTGATGTCCCAAGGGCTCCTGTCATGAAACCTCTCTCCTGAACAAGTTACCAGGATGCCAAGGAACAGTAACATGCAGGATCACCCTTACCCAAGCTGGAATACCAAGCCTTGGGGAACCATGTCGGGAACGCATCAACGTCCATCCTTAGCACTTGGCTTTGGAAGACAACACGACCTCTAAACCTCAAACACCGATCAAAGTCAACTAGCGTAAATCCTCAAAGACATGAGACTTGATCAACAATCACACCCTACTCCTGACTACCCATCCACGGTCCTAAGGCTATATCCGAGCTACCCGAGTGCCTCGGATCGGTGACCTAAGCCATCGCCCGCCTAACCTCGAATGCCTCTATTGCATACAATGCATGAGCCTAGGCAAACATCTATCCTAGATGTCTCTACATGCCACAACAACAGTTAAAAGTTCAACATATATACAATAGCCCTCGACACTCGCCGGCAAGAGGCTAAGGTTCCACAATTCCTCATTAGCTAGCGCTCATAGCTAGCTAATGGCTAAGCAATCAACTGAGCATTTAACTACAATCAATCATATATTAATTGCAAGTAGAACCATAGGTTTTCTAAAAAGGAAAGAACATCTGAATCAAACTCAAACCAAATGGAAATCCTTTGAAAACCCCATCAAATCCCCCTTACATGTTCCCCAACATGTTTAGATACTAATCCCCCTTCGAAACCATCCAAGAAATACCAGAAAAACAAGTTCAAAGGGTCACGGACGATGCCACGGTCGATCCGGGGATCGACCGTGAGGCCACGGACGATGCCACGGTCGATTCGGGGATCGACCGTGAGGCCACGGACGATGCCACGGTCGATCCATCCATCGACCTTGAGAAGCCCAAAACCAAACAGCGCCTGACGGTCGATCCGACGGTCGACCGTCAGGTAAAAGGCGAAAAGGAGGAGATCCCACGGTCGATCGATCCATCGACCGTGGGAGCCCAAAATCCCGACAGAGCCCGACGGTCGATGCGACGGTCGATCCGACGGTCGACCGTCAGGCCCAGAAAGGGTAAAACTACACTTGACGGTCGATGCACCGATCGACCGTCGAGCCTTGGCACAGTTCATCAGAACAGTGCCGAAAATCCATTTCTTTGGATTTGAAGTATCAAATCAAATTGAAATAGGATGAAATGTTGCAAGCAAGTATATTTAGCAAAGGGGAAGCTAATGGAGTGAAGAAATCCAGTTTTCGACGGTTAAATCTCTTATCTAGGTCCAAATGGACAAAAACCGACAAAACGGCGATAATACGGAAACTAACCGTTCAAATACCGAAATCTCGACGTAGGAATACAAGAACTGAGTTATGCTACACATACAAAGAGTTACAAACCATTCTAACATGTATTCCTACAGTGAAAGCACATAAAACCTATCCTAGGAGAACCCGATCCAAGGATCGAGGTAGAAACACCTACTTGAGCAAGTAGGGGAGCTCCTCCACGCGTGCCACCAGCCGAGCCGCCAAGATACAAGCTCCGAAAGTCCAATCTCCAAACCCTACCTCAGCCGAAGGAGAGAGAGAGAAGGGAAGAGAATGACAGGTGAAGGAGAGAAGAAAAGAGAGAAAGAGACAGGCCTTATATAGAAATTCCAAATCTATCTCAGCCGTCCAAATCGATCTTTCCCGATTGAGCTCCGATCCTCCGATCGGACGCACCCTATGGATTCTAATCAAACACATACATCAATCAAAGTCAGTGTGTGGAACGCGGGTGTGAAACCGACCACTAGAGGGCATATTTACCAAAATGCCCCCAGGGTCCAAAAACCGCCACACGATCGCCCGATCGTGCCCGACGCAAACCCAAACCAACAGGAAATCGGCTCTCGACCCACGTGATCGAGTCAGGTATGAGGGACGGCCCCTCACAGTCTTCTTCCCAAAGCTTCTTCTTCCCGAATCCTCTTCCTCCCTCATGCCGGGCATGGCTCCTCCCACCATCTTCTCTTCTTCCTCTCCACTGCCACCTCTTCTCTTCTCCCTAACCACTCTTCTCCTTTATTCTTTCATCTCTCATCCCTTTCCACTGTCTCCAGTTCTCTACTTTCGTCAAAATAGTTCACCGGAGAGAGTTCTCCACACATGCAAGGTAATGAGAAGTGTTTCGCTCTGCATTGTCACTTCAACGGACATGTTATGAATCATGAACGCAATCCATATTATTTGGGGGGTACTTCCATGATCGACGAGTTCTCATCGGACCTTACTCTTGCTCAACTGAAGGCTCACTTTTACGTTCTCAGCAATGTATCTCCTATTGACGTTGAGTTGTTCTTAACATACGAGATACCCGACGATTAACGGACTCACACCGGAGGGCGAGGGGTAAGTTATAGAAGCACGGGTATAATTATAAGATGCGTGTGTATAAAATTCTACATACGTGTCTGAAATTATTTCCACGAGTATTTATATGCTACGCACGTGTACAAAATTTATGAACGTGTACGTGGTTTACATGCTTTTCGCGTGTATTACTAGCTCACACACGCGTTCATGCATGCATATAAATCGGAACACATGTTTGTTTTGGTCCTTTTACGTGTGTGAGCTAGTAATACACGCGAAAAGCACATAGACCTCATACACGTTCATAAATTGTGTACACGCACGTAGCCTATGAATACTCGTGAAAAGAAGTTTAGACACATATGTAGAATTTAATACACACACATATTATAATTATACCCGCGCTTCTATAACTTACCCCTCGGCCTCCGGTGGGAATCCGTTAATGACTGGGTAGCTGGTAGCGACTGAGAGCATCCATCGAAGATGTTTGACTGTGACGATGTAGATGAGTATGTTCTCAACTTCGAAATACCGGAAGCTCAAACAACCTACTTTTTGAATGCCCCCGAGCCATATGTTGGAGAGAGGTACCCCGACAAGGCAAACCTTAAGTTGTCGCTCATAAGATACGCACCAGGCACAGACGAGAACAATGCGGAGATGTTCGAGGTGTAAGGTACTTGGGCACAACAAGAAGACTTGTAGAGCACCCATTCATCCCGATGCACCCGTACGTCCTGTAGCTGTGCCCGGTACAACACCAGCTCCATCCGCTGCATGATTTTACGTCTATCTTGTGTGTATTGTATGGTGCGGCTAGTGTAGTACACATTTTGATGCAATATAAAAACCAGTCATTTTGACGCTACACGTGTATTTTATATGACGATACGTGTATTTTATTTTATGACGATACGTGTATTTTTTTAAAAACGCGTGTCTCAACTTCTTTTCACGAGTATCTTCAAGATACGCACGTGTACAATATTGACGAATGTGTGCGAGGTTTGATGCATACCACCCAAACAATATCAAGGCATGGCTCCTCCCGCCATCTTCTCTTCTCCCTCTCCACTACCACCTCTTCTATTTTCTCTCTCCACTCTTCTCCCTTATTCTTTCATCTCTCCTCCCTTTTCACTGCCTCCACTTCTCTACCTTCGCCAAAATAGTTCACCGGAGAGAGCTTTCCACACATGCAAGGCAATGAGAAGCGTTCCGCTACATTGCCACTTCAACGGACATGCTATAAATCATGAACACAATCCATATTATTTGGGGGGTACTTCCACGATTGATGAGTTCTCGTCGGACCTTACTCTTGCTCAACTGAAGGCCCACTTTCACGTTCTCAACAATCTATCTCCTATGGATGTTGAGTTGTTCTTAACATACTAGATACCCGACGATTCATACAGACCATATAGTCATCTAGAAATTGATCTGAACATCCGTTGTTAGAGCCAGCAACTATTCCCCGCATACTGGGTGGCATTGATCTGAACACACCTCTCGAGCCATGTTGATACGAGTCGATCCAACTCGACCAACTGGACCCGAACCTAGAAGAGGAACCAAACTGGTGCAGCCTCTTTCCTAGTTTGAGTTGGACTTCCCTAGTTCAAACTAGAGTATTTGATTAGGATTTGTCGCGCCCCAACCCGCGTAGGCCCAACCGGGCCGGGCGACGCGAACCGGAACCTAACCTACTGCGGAAAATTTGGCGAGGTTTCCCTCTAATCGTAGTGGTCTCCCTAGCAATTCATAATCATCCTATATTATACAAACAATCACAAACCTCAAAACACTGAACTGGATATAATACAAATCCTCAAAACAGGAAAGTTATATATTTAACACTCCTGTAGGAGACTATCTATAACAAAAGGGTAAAACTGAGATCGCCGCTCCTAAAGCACCCCCAGACGCCGCCATGTCACCAAATACCGGCTCGGTAGGGGCGACCGAAGAAGAGCTAGCGCCAGCACCTACAAAACGCAACTCAGGTAGGAGTGAGCACTAAGCTCAGCAGGGACACTACACTACGATACTCACAAGGGAGGGAACACCAGTGTCGCCCCCAAGTCTATCCTAGATGTATACAAGGGTCCCCTAACCCTACTGGAAGTCCGTGAACGCAGGCCCAAAACACTACAGACTCACAATAGGACACTGAACACTGTTTGGCGAGCCAGGACACCGCTGGGTAGGCACTCCTCGACCCAAGAGTCAAGAACACCGAACTCCGGCTATACCTCATATACAACTTGGAGTCGACACGACCTCCAAACATCAAACCACATGTATTCAGGTCATCTATCCCTATCATCAAAAACGACTGAATACTACAAATCGAGTCCTGAACCAAGCTACCCGCAACGGTCCTAGAGCTAGATCCGGACTACCCAAAAGCCCTGGATCGGTGATCAACCCATCGCCAGCGCCCTACACAGATGTAACTAATGCACAAAGCAATGCATGATTATGAGCACACGCAGGAATATACAGATAAGCATACAACAGTATGTGATGTATATCAGACAAGGTCTGGGCACGGCACCCTGCCGGCCCGGGGTGGTGAACATGTAAGTAAGGTCTAGGAGCTGCTACAGTGGTACCACCACCAACTGTCAGCAGTCCACTACAACACCTGCACCGGGAAGCAGCCCCGCAAACAACAGTTCACAGATATCACAGATAAAGTCCTCGACGCACGCCGGCTTGCAAGGCTAGGGAAAGCTGTAGGGCTACCCGCCCGTTTATTCTAAACATCATGGGAGTCATCACTTCCCCGGTTCACCACTGCCCCTAATATGGGGCTAACATGCTTAAACATATGTACCAGATATAAGACAGTAAAGAAAACGGTACATTCAAAGCCCCGTGGGCAAAACCAAGAAGAAATCTCTCTCTCTCTGCCGTAGACGGATTGATCCTTCTCCCCAATGGCCGATCGATCCTACTAAAGGCAGAGAACAATCTCGCCATATCATGCCAAGTAAGATCGATCCATCTCCTCAAGGGATGATCGATCCGTCCCCTCAAGGGACGATCGATCCTACTCACGATATGGAACATCCTCACTGCCGTACCGAGGAGGATCGATCCTACCCCCCAAGGGACGATCGATCCTACTCGCAACGAGGGAGATCCCATGCTACCCAAGGCACAAGGATTGATCGTTCTCACACGAGAATGATCGATCCTGCTCGGGTTCAGCATGACCAACAAAGAAGGATCGATCCCTCTCACAGAAGGATCGATCCCTCTCACAGAAGGATCGATCGCGATGGGTTCTCCGGCAACCCTCCGGTGAGAAATACCGTCGGAAAACTCAACCAAATCCCACCAAAACCTGGGATCTAGTTGTACGAAAGACCACGAGTCCAAAACTGGCGGAAATACTACAATCTAACAAGTGTATAACAAGATCTAAGCAAAATATCACAGACAACTGGAAAAACTTCCAAAAACCCGGAAGAAATGTAGGTAGGATCCCTACCTAAGCAATAGCAGCTTCAATCCCAACTGCTAGGCCTTGGAAAATCCACAACCTCTTCGAAATCCAGAAAATCTCAGATCAAGAATTCGGATTTCAAAAGAGATTCAAGGAAGAAGGTTACGCCCGTTTTATAGAAAAACGAACCGACTTAAGCAGGATCGATCCGTCCAAGAGGAGCGATCGATCCGTCCCAAGAGGGCGATCGATCCGTCCCAAGAGGAACGATCGATCCTTCTCAACGATCCGACTTCCTGGCATTGACCGATCGATCCTTCTAGCAAGAAAGGATCGATCCGTCTTTCGCAGGAAGCTGGACTTGGGCTAAAACTTAAGCCCAAGCCCGGATCTTTCGATCCCGGGTCCCACTAACCATTCTAGCCAAATATTACCACAAACATGGTCAATGTGTGCCCACGCGGGTGTGAAACTAGCCGACAAGGCGCAATTTACCAAATTGCTCTTGCGGTCCACGATGAGCCACAGGAGTAAAGGGACGGGTCCTCACAGGATTTATCATTAGTCTTTTATATTTAATTGAGTCCTAGTTAATATTTGATTGTTAGGAATTAATTAAGAGTCCATTTGAGTTAGGAAGCTGACTTGAGTTTGAAACCTTATTACTTGCTAATTAAGCAAGGGGGTTTTCTAGTTGGATTAGGACTCTGTCGAGGTCTCTATAAAAGGACATAAGTAGTTTGTATTAGGAATGAGGAATGATGAAGAGAATTATTAAGAATAGTTGATAGAGTATCATAGGAGTAAAATATCATAGGAGTAGAGCTAATATAGATTCCACCCGAAATCCACCATAGATCCACCTTCTTCCCCGTCGGTCATCTTCTCCGCAGCCGGCACCGCCTCCACGGACTTTCTCTCTCCACCACGTCAGCAACCCCACGCCACATCAGTGCCACGTCATCATTGTTCATCTTCTTCCTCCTCTCTCCCGTGACCGGAACCCAAGCATCACCGCCGTTCTCTCCTCTCTGGGCACCCCGCTGCCATCCAAGACCGTCAACGTCCTCCCCTTGGCACCACGGCTCCGTACAACCCCCTCATCTGCCTCCGTCGTCTCCTCCGGCATCTTCCCCGTCGTTTCAGACCTTTGTCCCTGTCGCGCCCCGACCCGTGAAAGCCCAACCGGGCCGGGCGACGCGAACCAGAACCTACAAAACGGGGAAAAAGAACGGCGAGGGTTCCCTCTAACCTATTGGTCTCCCTAGCAGTTCACGAAAAGCACCCTCAATTAAAACAACATTAATTAGCAAAACCTCGAACCACAGATTTAAATTCAAAGTGTTAATATATAAATCCTCGGAGAGGGTAAGATCCAAAATACAACATACTCCCGTAGGAGACTAACTAACATAAGGTAAAAGCAATAAATGATCACCACCTCTCAAAAGCCACCAGGCACCGCCCACCGCCAACCAACTGCCCGGTAGGGGCCACAGAGGAAGAACTGACGCCTGCACCTGCAAAACGCAGCCGGGTAGGTGTGAGCACTAAGCTCAGTAGGGATCTACACTACGACACACAGAAGGAAGAGGGAAACGCAACACTGTCGCCCTCAAGTGGAACCTGGGTGTATACAGGGGTCCTATAACCCCACCGCGTGTCCCTGAGGCCCACAATCATGGTCTTCCAGCCGGGCTGGTCACATGTCAGGTCACACTCAGTAGCAGGAGACGACACTGCTAACTCTAAACAGGACACTGAACACTGTTTGGTGGGAAAAGACACCACTGAGTAGGTAACTCCTCTACTCAAGAGTTTTAAGAATACCGGACACCGGCTACACCTCAGATCCGACTCGAGGCCGACACGACCTCTACAATCATCAAGCCACAAGTGTACCAGTCATCTAAGCCTATCATCGAATCGACTGGACACCACAATTCAAACCGGGTCCAAACAACCCAACCCCGGTCCTAGGGCTAAGTCCGAACTTCCAGCCTCGGGACGGCGACCCAAAGATCACCCACGCCCTAACCAATGCAAGTAATGCACAAGTCAACGATGCATGCTATGACATACACAATCAGAATATAGGCATGCAACAGGATGTCAAGGGTAGCATACAAGTCAACCGGATCGCTGCAACGGTAATACCAACCGCTGCCAGCCGATCCGCAGCGGGTCCCGGCATTACGACGGTACCACGACCGTCGACCGCAGACTCCTGCAACGGGAATCAACCCCGAAAACGATGATGAACAGTAAACAATATAATATTATATTCCGAAATATAATATTATATTCAAACACCCAAAACCACTACTTAGGGGCTAATTGATCCCGTCGATCCGACGTCCAAACGACGTCGGATTCAAGATCCAACTTAGCCACCAGTAGGTGTATATACCAGGATCAACATATCCAAAATTCATAATCATCCAACGGTTGGATTAACGGGAAAACATTAATCAAAACCACTAAAAAAAATGGACCATAAAACACCATCAGCTATCCTTGGGATCGATCCGAACAATTTGGATCGATCCCAAGGCTTCACACCAGCTTACCCATTTAATTGCTGCAACGCAGCCCTCCAGTAAACAATTCATAAGAAATCGTAGCAACATCGGAAAATTACGAAACAAGATGGAATGGAAATCTAACGAAGAGATCTACAACTCTTATGTTTATCACAAACCAAGATCATGTACGTGCCGGCCGGAAAACTCGCCGCAAGCCGGCTGTTCTTTAAGAACAGCAGAAAACAGAGAATCCGAACTTAATCATGCATAAAACCTACTCAAATCTCAACTGATTAACATGAAACTTAAATCAGTAATTCTAACAGGTATAAGGAATCCAACAAAACAAGGATCAACAAGATCCAACGGCTAGATCTAGAGAACAACCTGAAACAACATCAGTAGGTATAACCCTACCTAGCTGCGCTTTCCTCGGCTGATTCCCCACGATTTGATCACCAACAAGCCTCCAAACCACTTCAGGGATCTTTCTCTCGTTGTCACGAATCCAACGAGCCTTAGAACGCTGAAAAAGATGGTCGGAGGAGGGAGAACGGAAGAGGAGAAGGTGGCTGCCGGAAAAACAGGGGAAGAGCAACGTCGGGAGAGAAGAAAGAAGAAGAAGAAGAAGAAGAAGGAACGAAGGAGGGGAAGAAGAAAAGGAGGAAAGGGGGAGGGGACAGCCGGGAAAGAGGGGAGAAAGGTGAAGGAGGGGAGGGAAAGTCCTCCCCCTCTGACAGAGGAGAGCGACGGCCAACGGCTGTCCTCGCGAAAGAGAAGGAAACCACCGACTAGCTACAGTGTCTGGATCGATCCAACACCATGCTGGATCGATCCAAGACAAGGATGGATCGATCCAACACTAGTTGGGATCGATCCACAGGGTCAAAAACCCCCCGATTCGCTCACGAGTCCGATCGATCGCTCCTACGAGCGATCGATCGCTCGAGGGCCGCCAGCAGCCCAAAGGCAAGCTTCCGCGCGCCCGAGCTGGGATCTTCCGATCCCGGGTCCACCTAGCCATTCTAAACAAGCATTAACACAAACAAGGCCAGTGTGTGCATACGCGGGTGTGAAACAAACCAACAAGGCGCAATTTACCAAATTACCCTTGCGGTCTACAACGAGCCACAGGGATAGAGGGGCAGGTCCTCACAGTCCCCGTCACCGTTAACCATGTCCTACCCCGATCTCATCACCAAACCACTCTAAAACCCTGGCCGACCTTCCCTAACCTGATCCCAAAGCTTCCCGACGACCCCAGAGCCCTCGCCGTTGTCCCCGACGCCGGTCAACCCAAACCCACCGCCGTCGACCTCCAGATCCCGTCAATCCGGCATCTCTACAGCCAATCAACTCCGGTGGATCTCTTCCCCATCGACCCGCGACCCTTCCTGCATATATTCCGACCGCCACCGCCGCCCGTACGCCGGTGATCCACTCCGGCGACCCTCAGCCATCAGATCCAGTCCGGTTCAGTCAGCTTGAATCAGACTCAGTCTAATTGATTGAGCTCAACCACCAAATCCGGATCCAGCCCACTTAGCCCAATCCAACACAGTCAGCCTAATCCAGACCAACTCAGACTTGACCCAGTCAAGTCCTATCCAATCAGGCTCAGCCAGATCTAAACCAGCTCAAGCCAGATTCAGCCAATTGGACTCAAATCAAGTCCGATAAGACCAATTCTGATCGATTGGAGCAGTAGAGACCCGATAAGAGAGGATTACGAGTAGACCACTCGTATCAACTTGGTATCAGAGCTCCGTTCCTTTGACTGTGCAGTTCAGAACCTTCTGAAAACTTTGCCACCATGTACGGAGTACCTCAGGAGAGTTTGGAGGAGCAATTCAAGATTCTGCAAACCCAGTTGAACCTCTGTTCAACTCTGACGGAACGCCAAAGCAGAAACATGGAGTGCACAAGCAGGGAGTTGGAGCAGATCTCCAATAGGTGGTCAATGATAACTTAGACTCTGAGCCAGACCCCTATTCCAGCTGCAACCGAGATTGCGGAACCTGACCCTGACCCTGAGAAAACTCAGATTATGACTCCAGTTGTAATTTCGAGCCTGATTGAGATGCCAGCAATCAGTAAAGGAGATGAACCAGAAGAAACAGATCTTGGAGAAGAGATTCAGGAGCCAGTCGAGGAGCAACAACCGTCCGATTCTCAGATCGAACCGGACTACCTGTTGTTGCAACCTTCTTCTCCAGATCCGGGTGAAATCTTTCCCCTATCTTTCCGTGATTTTTCCGGAATTTTTGCTATTTTTTCATATTTTTTCAGAATTTCCCCTGGTTTTCTCTCTCTTCCCGGTTTGGCTCACTCGGCTTAGCCACCTGGCTCATCTCCTACCTCAAGCCGCGGCTAACCCCTTACCTCCAGCCCGGCTCACCTTCGAGCCATCCACCCTTCGTCCCGGGTCATCCACGGCTCCGTCGGCTCGTCCCCAAGCCACCACCCTAATGCCGATCTCCGACGCTTTCCTCTTCTCCAATCCATCCAGGAAGTATCGGCGTGCTTCCCCGAAGCCACCGTGGCCGACCACGACCACGGAGGAAGCTCAGATCGCCGGAACCCAACTCCGGCAAAAGCCCATGTTCCGGCGTCCTTCACTCCACCATATTCCGAGGTTGATCCCCAGATCAGACCTCACGAGAAATGTCCCAAGACCTTCCCGAACCTATTCCCGACGAGCTAAAGCACCATCGAGGCCTAGATCACCGACGATCTCCTGCGACAACATCCACCGCGCCACCACCTTCAGATCCGGCGTGTACGAGGCCCAATCTGACCATCAGATTGTACGGATGGAACCCCCACGTCCCTACGAAGCCTCCTGCGCCGTTGCCACTCTCCGACAAGCTCGTTTCGCCGTTGATCCAGCTCCGGCAGCTTCTCAGCCGTCCGATCAAGACTGCAACTTGATCCATCCATTTGATCAGCGTGATCTTCAATCCAGTGCTTCCGATCTTTGATCTGAACCTGATCAAAGAGTCCCAAGCAATCAGGACCATCCAGATCATGTCCGAGTGATCACGATGCATCCTCAGCCGTTGATCAAGCATCCGAGGTTGATATGAGTGATGAAATGAGCTACCCTCCTTATTCATATGTCATCTTCAATCTGATCAGATCTGACTATGATGGTACCATCGGTTTAGCTCAATTGACCCAAGTCCAGATTGACACCGGTAGACCCAACCAAGTCAGACAAGTTTGGACCAGAGTACGACTCAGCACAGTTGAAGATTCAACTTGGTTCAACCAACTTCTAGTTCAGACTAGTGCAGTAGAAGCGTGGTCCAGCCATCTTCACTTCAGATTGAACCAAAGCCAGCTTGACCCAGATTCAAGCCAAGTCCCTGCATAGTTGATCAGACCATGGAGATCAGATCCCATCCGATGGTCATGGGCAACTTTACTGAGGGGACATGATGAGGATGATCCATGAGAGCCATTAAAGATCTTATTCTTCGAACTACCTGAGCCGTCAGATCAACCCCCAGATGCTCCTTCAGCACTGCCCCTGCTACCCCTGGACCCGTCAAGGGATCGACCTGCTTTCTCGCCACCGAGTCCAGAGCTACAGAAGCAAGTTGATTCGGTCCAGCCATATAAAGCCATCCTACCTGACTTGACTCTGGCCTTGAGGACAAGGCCAATTCGGAAGGAAGGGGGATGATACGAGTCGATCCGACTCGACCAACTGTGTCGCGCCCCGACCCGCGAAAGCCCAACCAGGTCGGGCGACGCGAACCAGAACCTAACTTAATGCGGAAATAATGGTGAGGGGTTCCCTCTAACCTACTGGTTTCATTAAACAGTTCATAAGCACCCCTGAATAATACAATAATTTCAAACCTCAATAGATATAATATAAGATTTCAAAACCTCAAAGGGGTTACAGTAGTTTATACATCATACTCCCATAGGAGACTAACTATAACAAAAAGTGTAGAAAGTGATCACCAATCCTCAGACCCCGCCAGACGCCGCTGCGCCACCAAACACCTGCCCGTTAGGGGCCACTGAAGAAGAGCTAACGCCTGCACCTGCAAACGCATCCCGGATAGGAGTGAGCACTAAGCTCAGTAGGGTTCTACACTACGACACACAGTAGGAAGAGGGAAACGCAAGAGTGTCGCCCTCAAGTAAGACCTGGGTGTATACAAGGGTCCCATAACCCCACCGCGTGTTCCTGAGGCCCACGAACATGGTCGCACTCAATAGCAGGAAATAACATTGCTGGCCCACAAGCAGGGAGCGACACTGCAGGCGGGAAATAGCACCGCTAAGTAGTCAACCTCTCTACTCAAAGGTCAACACAGTGGAACACGAGCTACACCTCTGCATCCGACTCAAGGCCGACACGACCCCTATAATCATCAAACAACATGTGTACCAGTCATCTAAGCCTATCATCAAGTTTGACTGGACACCACAATTCGAACCAAGTCCAAACTACCCAACCTCGGTCCTAGGACTAAATCCGAGCTTCCAGCCTCGAGACGGCGACCCACAGATCACCCACGCCCTAACCATGCAACAAATGCACAACAGAGAATACATGCTATGAACATACACAAGCAAGAGAAATAGGCATGCAACAGTATGACAATGCAGCATACAAGTCCAACAGGATCGCTGCAGCGGTACTACCAACCGCTGCCATCCGATCCGCAGCGGGTCCCGGCATTACGACGGTACCATGATCGTCAACCGCGAACTCCTGCAACGGGAAGCAAGCCCGAAAACCGATGAACAATAAAATATAATATTATAATCCGAACATATAATATTATATTTAAAACACCAAAACATTCTCTACATAGCAGCTAGTTGACCCCGTCGATCCGATGTCCAAACGACGTCGGATTCAAGATCCAACTTAGACTTCAGTAGATCAATATGCTGGGATCAAAATATCCAAAATCAGAAAACATCCAACGGTTCGATTACTGGGAAAACACTAATCAAAACCACTAAAAATGGTCAATAAAACCCCATCAAGCAGCTTTGGGATCGATCCGAAATATTTGGATCGATCCAGAAAATATTGGATCGATCCGGAATATTTGGATTGATCCAAACAGCTTCATACCAGCTTCAGATCAGTCTCGTCGCAGGGTACGAGAAAAATCACCACAATTCGTAGAAAAATTGGAAAAATACGAAATAAGGTGAAATGGAAAGATAACTCAGAGATCTACAACTCTCCTGTTCATTATAAGTCAAAGTCATGCTTGGACAACGCGCCGTAAACCGGCTATTCCTCAAGTACAGAGAAACCAGAAAAATCCGAGCTTAACATGCTTAACTCCTACTAAAATCTCATCCAAAGCTCATGAAACTTAAACCAGAAATTATACTAAGCAACATGCATCCAACAACACAAAGAACAGTAAGATCTAACGGCTAGATCAAGAGAACACCCCTAAACAACTCTCGTAGGTAGAACACCTACCGAAAACGCACTCCTCGGTTGATTCCCCACTAAACAATCACCAACCCAGCTCCAAACCATGCTAGGGATCTTCCTCATGCCGCCACGGATCCAACGAGCCTTCAAGCTCCCAAAACGGTGGCCGGAGGAGGGAGAAAAGAGGAAAAGAAGGGGCTGCCAGAACAGGGGAAATAGAGCCCGTGGGAAGTAGAAGAAGGAAGGGAGAAGGAGGGGAAAGAGATGAGGAAGAGAAGAGGAAGAGAAGAGGAAGAAGAGTGAGGGGGAAGGCCGGGGAAGGAGGGGAAAAGGGGAAGGAGAGGAGAGGAAGTCTTCTCTCCTCTGACAGTGGAGAGCGACGGCCACGACGGCCGTCCTCGCAAGCTCAACTGCCCTGCTACAGTACCCGGATCGATCCAAGACCAAGAGGGATCGATCCAAGACTTGGCTGGATCGATCCAACACTAGTTTGGATCGATCCACAAGTCAAAAACCCCCTAAACGGATCTAGTCAAACACAATCATCAATCAAAGGTTGTGTGTGCACACGCGGGTGTGAAACAAACCGACAAGGCGTAATTTACCAAATTGCCCTTGTGGTCCACAACGAGCCACGGGCCCGACCCAGGCGGTCAGCCCAAGAATGGAGGGACATGTCTTCACATCCTAATACCCTTAAAAGAAATCTCGTCCCGAGATTCGATAAAGGTAGGGCTCGGAAATAGAAAAACAGTTACACTAGAAGACAGGACAAGAGGTACCTCGAGATGAAAACAACTGTGGGAACTCCTGCCGCATGCGCGCCTCGCGCTCCCAGGTCATCTCCTCGGTGCCTCTGTGTCTCCACAGTACCTTAACCAAGGGAATCGTCTTGCCCCGCAAGACCTGATCCCTCCGGTAAAGTACCCGAACTGGATGCTCGACGAACGTCGCGTCTGCCTCAAGATCAATGTCATCCACCCTGATGACATGAGACGGAACTGGGTGATACTTCCTCAGCATCGACACATGGAACGTCGGATGCACAACTGACATGAGCTGAGGAAGATCCAGGCGGTAATCTACCACACCGATCCTCTCTAGGATCTCAAACTGCCCGACAAACCTCGGCTCCAACTTACCACCTCTGCCAAACCTGACGGACCCTCTGTACGGCGATGCTCGCAGGAACACCCTATCGCCGACTGCAAACTCTAACGGTCATCGCCTCTGATCTGCATAACTCTTCTGCCGGCTCTAAGCCGTCAGAAGTCTCCGCCTGATTTGCACTAACCTCTCTGACGACCGCCTGATGAGGTCTGGACCGGTGAGTGAAGCCTCTCCAACCTCTGTCCAGCACACTGGGGAACGACATGGCCTACCGTACAACGCCTCGAAAGGTGATACTCCAAGACTGGACTGGTAGTTGTTGTTGTAGGCGAACTCCACCAAGGAGACGTGCTCCTCTCAACTGCCTCCGGTGTCGAGGACACATGCTCTGAGCATATCCTCTAAGATCTGGATCGTCCGCTCTGACTGCCCGTCTGTCTGCGAATGAACTACCGTACTGAAAGTCAGGAGTGTGCCAACTGCCTCCTGAAAGCCTCGCCAGAACCTGCTGGTAAACCTGGGGTCACGGTCTGACATGATAGAATCTGGAACTCCGTGTAGTCTGACCACCTCTCTGATGTACAAATTGCCCAACCTGTCTGTCGAGTTTGTCATCCGCATAGGCAGGAAGTGCGCCGATTTGGTCAATCGATCTACGATGACCCAAATCACGTCATTCCCCCTAGGAGATCTCGGTAGCATGGTTACGAAGTCCATCGTGATGTGCTCCCACTTCCACTCAGATAGTGGAAGCGGCTGAAGTAACCCCGGAGTCCGCTGGTGCTCTACCTTGACCTTCTGACAGGTAAGGCAGCGCGATACGAACTCCATCACTACCCTCTTCATCCCGCGCCACCAGAACTGTCGCCGAAGATCTTGGTACATCTTGGTGCCGCCGGGATGAACTGCAAAACGAGAGTGGTGGAACTCTCGTAGGACGTCATCTCGTAGAACTGGATCTGCTGGAACCGTTACTCCGCCTCTGAACCGTAGCCCTCCGACTGACGATACTGTCCAGTCCCCGTCTGCGCCCTTCGTGCCCACTGAGGTGCGTAACTCCTCGAGCTTTGGGTCACTGTACTGTGGCTCTAACACTCTGATTAAGACTGCTGGCATACTCTGCACTGCGTAGAGAAAGCTGCTGGATCTCTGATCCTCAAACTCGAGCCCCAACTGGCGCACTGTCTCTAGAGCCTGCCACTGCCGCGCTGACAACCCTGCAACTGCTGCTCTGGTGTCTCTCACCTGTCTGCTCAGCGCGTCTGCTACGACGTTTGCCTTACCAGGATGGTAATGCAACGCAAAGTTGAAGTCCTCCAGTAGCTCCATCCAGCATCGCTGCCTCAGGTTGAGGTCACGTTGGGTGAAAACGTGCCTCAAACTCTTATGGTCCGAGAAGACAGAGAACTTCTCGCCATAGAGGTAATGCCGCCAGGTCTTCAAGGCGAAGACCACCGCTGCTAGCTCCAAGTCATGGGTCGGGTCACTCCTCTCATGGTTCTTTAGCTGACGAGAACCATAGGAAACTACGTGCCCCTCCTGCATGAGGACACACCCCAAACCCTCACCGCTGGCGTCGTAGTGGACACTGTAACCAACACCTCGCTCGGGGACGATCAGCACCGGCGCACTGGTCAACCTCGTCCTCAGCTCCACGAAAGCTCGCTCACAAGCATCATCCCACACGACGGGATGGCCTTCTGGGTCAGTCGGTCCGGCAACCCTGGAGAAGTCCCACACGAACCGTCTGTAGTAACCTGCCAAACCTAGGAAACTGCGAACCTCGACCACTATCCTCGATCTCTGCCACTGTACCACTGCCTCGACCTTGCCCGGGTCAACTGAGATCCCTGCTACCGACACCAAGTGTCCAAGGAACCCCACCTGTGTGAGCCAGAACTCACACTTGGAAGCCTTGGCATATAGCCGATGCTCCCGAAGTAGCTGCAACACTGTCGCCAAGTATCGCTCGTGCTCCGCCTCTGACCGAGAGTAGATGAGGATGTCATCGATGAACACTATCACGAACTGGTCTAGAAAAGGCCGGAAGATCCTCCGCTGGTGCCATCCTGAACGCTGGGAGAGAGATCGGTGCGGTACCTGGTACCAGGTCGATCTCAAAGTTGACCTCTCTGGGCGGTGGAAGCCCCGACAATACCTCGGGAAACACGTCGGTATAGTCACACACGATCCTGGGGGAAACTGCTCTGTTGCACTCCCTCAGACCCAAATAGGGACAGGATGGGCAGCAAGGCTGAAAGCTCGCTGCCACGCCTCCCCACACCACAAGCAAAGGAATCGGCTGAGAACCGATCCCCTAACAGCACAAACTGTGTCCCGTCAGGTGTCCAAGCGACCACCCTCCGACGACCACAGTCGATGATAGCTCGGTATGATGCCAACCCGTCCATACCGAGTATCACATCGAAGCCTGTCATGTCTAGTACCCGCAGGTCTAGACAGACACAGAGGCCTCCAACCTCCAAGGAACAAGATCGGCAGACCCGGTCCACCCTGACCGCTCCGCCGATCGGTGAATCTACTTATTGTGCCACCTCTAGCCAACTCGTCTCTAATGCTAGCGATGCCACACACATACTAGCAACATAGGAAAGAGACGCCCCAGAATCTATCAGCATATCTACTATGGAACTAGAAAGCTAAAAGATACCTTCGGGTACGGATGGCTCTGCCGCTGCCTTCTGGTACTGATTTAAGGTGTCCAGCTGCTCGTGCTCTAGGAGAGCAACCACACGCCCTTGCTGGCTGCCTCCACCCCTGGGGTGGTTCGGTCCATCCCCTGACCCGCGCCCACCACACTTCCGCCGCGAAGCACTAGACCCTCCGCCTCTACTGCCCTGCGGCTCAGCGCCCCACGCTCCTCGCAAGGGACAGTCTCTACGGAAGTGTCCCAGCTATTAGCACTGGAGGCACGTGGCTGACGCGCCACCAGGCTGCTGACCCTGGCCTGCCCTCGACAAAGCCTGCCAAGACTGCCCGGCCGTCCGGAGAAACTGGCCTGCTGGACTCAGCAACTGCAGCTGGAACTGCTGCGAGCGCTGTGACTGCTGCTGGAAATGTCGTCGACGCCACTGCTGACCTCTGCTGCCTCCCCCTCTGAAGTGGGGTCTCTGTGGTACGCTAGTAGAGGATGCCGGTAGAACTGCCCAGCACCTCTCATCCCTCAACTGCGCCTCCACTGCTAAGACGCAGTTCAAAACTGCCGTGTACGTCAGGAAACGAAGGGAACTGGTCTGTCACCTGATCCCTAACTGAAGCCCCCGCTCAAATTGTCGTGCCCTGGCTGTCGGATCTCCAGTCTCACCACTGAACCTAGGCGGGTCCAGCAGCAGGAAGTCTAACAAGACCGCCGCAGCGGTCCGCCTGTCGACCGGAGCGAGGACCCCCTCCTCGGCGAGAAGGGCCTCCTCCCGTGCGACCGAAACCGTCGCTGGTGATGGCTCAGTCCGTCGAGCTCTGACCGCCCTGACAGGTGCTACCCTGTCTGGTCGGGCGGGTCGACCAGGTCGTGCCCAACCCCGACCAACAACCGAAGGTCGGCCTTGAGCTCCCGACATCTGCGCAATCACCAACGACAAACGAGCGTCCACTCATCTGAAACCGCAAAACAAGCAGTTCAAACAGGAAGCGAAAAAACACAACACATCACAAGGAGCATGCACAGATGTTCTAGACATAGAACTAACCTATTCCACGCTCAAACTCAACCGAATCATGATCCTAAACCTGGGATCTACAACCTATGCTCTGATACCAAGCTGTCGCGCCCCGACCCGCGAAAGCCCAACCGGGCCGGGCGACGCGAACCGGAACCTAACTAAATGCGTAAATAATGGTGAGGGGTTCCCTCTAACCTACTGGTTTCATTAAACAGTTCATAAGCACCCCTGAATAATACAATAATTTCAAACCTCAATAAATATAATATAATATTCCAAAACCTCAAAGGGGATACAACAGTTTATACATCATACTCCCGTAGGAGACTAACTAAAAAAAAAATTGTAGAAAGTGTTCACCAATCCTCAGACCCCGCCAGACGCCGCCGCGCCACCAAACACCTGCCCGATAGGGGCCACTGAAGAAGAGCTAACGCCTGCACCTGCAAACGCAGCCCGGATAGGAGTGAGCACTAAGCTCAGTAGGGTTCTACACTACGGCACACAGAAGGAAAAGGGAAACACAAGAGTGTCACCCTCAAGTAAGACCTGGGTGTATACAGGGGTCCCATAACCCCACTGCGTGTCCTTGAGGCCCACGAACATGGTCGCACTCAGTAGCAGGAAACAACACTGCTAGCCCACAAGCAGGGAACAGCACTGCAGGCGGGAAATAGCACCGCTAAGTAGTCAACCTCTCTACTCAAGGGTCAACACAGTGGAACACGGGCTACACCTCAGCATCCGACTCAAGGCCGATACGACCCCTATAATCATCAAGCAACATGTGTACCAGTTATCTAAGCCTATCATCAAGTTTGACTGGACACCACAATTCGAATCTAGTCCAAACTACCCAACCCCGGTCCTAGGGCTAAATCCGAGCTTCCAGCCTCGGGACGGCGACCCACAGATCACCCACGCCCAAACCATGCAACTAATGCACAACAGAGAATGCATGTTATGAACATACATAAGCAAGAGAAATAGACATGCAACAGTATGACAATGCAGCATACAATTCCAACAGAATCACTGCAGCGGTACTACCAACCGCTGCCATCCGATCCGCAGCGGGTCCCGGCATTACGACGGTACCATGACCGTCAACTGCGAACTCCTGCAACGGGAAGCAACCCCGAAATCTGATGAACAGTAAAATATAATATTATAATCCGAACATATAATATTATATTTAAAACACCAAAACATTCTCTACATAGCAGCTAGTTGACCCCGTCGATCCGACGTCCAAACGACGACTGATTCAAGATCCAACATAGAATTCAGTAGATCAATATGCTGGGATCAACATATCCAAAATCAGAAAACATCCAACGGTTCGATTACTGCGAAAACATTAATCAAAACCACTAAAAATGGTCAATAAAACCCCATCAAACAGCTTTGGAATCGATCCAAAATATTTGGATTGATCCAGAAAATATTGGATCGATCCGGAATATTTGGATCGATCGAAACAGCTTCATACTTGCTTCAGATCAGTCTCGTCTTAGGCCACGAGAAAAATCACCACAATTCGTAGAAAAATCGGAAAAATACGAAATAAGCTGAAATGGAAAGATATCTCAGAGATCTACAACTCTCCTGTTCATCATATGTGAGGACCCGTACCTCCAACCTGGTCCGACCGCGTTAGGTCGAGGGTCTGGGATTGTGGTTTGGCTCGGTTGGCCTTGGGATGCGATCGGTTGATCGCATCGCTGTTTTTGACCCCAGTGGCATTTTGGTAAATATGCTCCCTGGTGGTCAGTTTCACACCCGCGTTGCACACATGGCCTTTGATTGATGTATGTGTTTGATTAGAACCTTTAGGGCGCGTCCGATCGGAAGATCGGAGCTCGATCGGGAGAGATCGAATCGGACGACTGTGATGGATTCCAGCTTTCTACTTAAGCTCCTTCTTTCTCTTTCCTTCCTTATTTCTTCCCCTGCCGTTCTCTTCTCTCTTCTCTCTCTCTCTCCTGCGGCTGAGTGCTAGGGCTTTGGAGGCGTGGCTTTCGAGGAGCGGTTTCCGGCGATCGGAGTTGGGGAATGCGTGGAGGAGCTGCCCTATCTCTTCAAGTAGGTGTTTCTACCTCGATCTTAGGATCGGGTTCTCCTAGGATAGGTTTAACGCCTTTTCGCTGTAGGAGTACTTATTAGAATGTTGTGTATTTTGTTGTGCATGTGTTATAGATGCTTTGAAGTATTCCTACCTCGCGATTTCCGTATTTCATCGGCTGAATCTTGTATTATCGCCGTTTATCATTTTTCGGCCGTTTTGACCTAAATTGGATATTTAACCGTCAAAAATGTGATTTCTTCATACTATTGGATTCCCCATCGAGAATTATACTTACTTGCAAAATCTCATTGTTTTCCAAGTTGATTTGATCCTTGAAATCTAAGAAATTGGATTTCCGGCACTGTTCTGATGTACTGTGCCTAAGGTCCGACGGTCGATCGGTGGATCGACCGTCAAGCGTTGATACGCTCTTTCGGGGCCTGACGGTCGACCGTCGGATCGACCGTCGCATCGACCGTCGGGCTCTGTCGAGATTTTAGCCTCCCAGGGTCGATGCACGGATCGACCGCGGGATCTTCTCCTTTCGCCATTTACCTGACGGTCGACCGTCGGATAGACCGTCGCATCGACCGTCAAGCGCTGTTTCGTTTTGGGCTTCCCAGGGTCGATGAGTGGATCGACCGTCGCCCCTTCGGTTTTCTTTGCCTTGGTCTCACGGTCGACCGTCACATCGACCGTGACATCGACCGTGGCCTCACGGTCGACCGGCGGATCGACCGTCGCATCGACCGTGGGCCCTTGAACATGATTTTTTGGCTTTTCTTGGATGGCTTTCAATCGTGATTGATCTTTAAACATGTTGGGAAGTTTACAAGTGGATTTTGTAGAGTTTTCAAAGGATTTCTATCGGGTTTGAGGATCGATTCGACTAATTTCCTTTTTGGACGAATCTATGGTTTTGATCGCATTTAATACGAGTTTGATAAGTAGTTAAATGCTATTTTGGGTTGCTTAACCATTAGCTAGCTATGAGTGCTAGTTAATGTAGAAATGTGGAACCTTAGCCTCTTGCCGGCGAGTGTCGAGGGCTATTGTATAAATGTGGCCAGTTACCTGCAGGGTAACTGTGGAACCTTAGTCTGTCAGGTGCAAGAGAGCACTGAAGACTATTGTATATATGTGTTTAATGCTTTGCTCAGATCTTTGTTGGTTAGCATAGATATTCTGTATTTGAGGCCTTTGCTATGCTCACCCTTTGGCTAGCTGCAGGCTATGCCTGGCTCTGTATGATTATTGACATCTTGTTGCATGCTTATATATTGTTATCTGTGCCTGAGCATTGCATGCATCTTGATTGCATTAGAGGCATTTGAGGTTAGGCGGGCGATGGGTTGATCGCCTATCTGAGGCTCTCGGGTAGCTCGGATCTAGCCTTAGGACCGCGGTTGGGTAGTCAGGATTATGGTGTGATTGTTTGATCAGAATCTCTTATGATTGAGGATTTGCGATAGTTGACTCTGATCAATGTTTGAGGTTTAGAGGTCGTGTTGGTCTCCCAAGGCCAAGTGCTAAGGATGGTTGCCGGTGCCCCTGACATGGTTCCCAGGCAGTGGCTTTCTGCTGGGTAAGGGTGATCCTACTGGTTCTGGATCTCTGTTTCCTCCCAGCGTGTTTGGAGAATGTGTCCTAGCGTGGTCGGTTGAGAAGAGTAGGATCCTTGGGGTAGTCGGCAGGGGTTGTGGAACCCCGTGGCATTCCTTAGACTTGTGCGGGGAGACAACACTGTTGGATTTTTCCTCCCTTCAGTGTGCCGTAGAGTAGAACCCTACTGAGCTTATCGCTCACTCCTACCCGGGCTGCGTTTGCAGATGCAGGCGCCAGTTCTTCTTCAGTAGAGCTGGCGGACCAGCTTTGGTGGCGCGACTACATCCAGAGGTGTTTGAGGTTGCTGGAGGACGACTGTTGTACTTTTGGCAGATTTTGTAAATTATGTACATTTCAAGGAGTTTTGAGATTAATGTATAATATTCTTTCATTGGAAGATTTGTATCAAATGTTGAATAGTACAACTGATGTTATGTAAATTGAATATCTGTTTATCTCTGGATTATAAATTGTTTAAGTTTTTCTATAATTTCGCTTTGTATCGCGCCACTTGGAGATGAATATTGTAGGTTTCCCCTCACGCCTCGGCTCGGATAGGATTAGGCTTGCGGTTGAGATTTTGAGTGTGGAATGGGATAGTTCTAGGTCTAGAACATCCTTGCATGTCTGTTTGCGTTTGTGTGTGACGTGCTTATCTATCTGTTTGCTGTTGTGTTTTGCTGCTTCACGGTTGCGTCATGACGTCTCAGGGGGAGATGTGCATGCACACCGGTGTCGTCCGTTCCCTCGCCTGACAGCGTCTCCCCCCGTGCTGGAGACGAGCGAGTAGGGATTGGACGTGTGTCGTCTTTGTACTTTTGAAATCTCGAGAGGTGAACCTGCTAGGGTTCAGAGACGGTGTTGGAGATCCTTCGGCAGTAGAGGACTGATTGAAGGAGGTGACCCAGATCCCGGATGTTTTGGACATCCTGGAGGATCGCTTGCTTGGAAAGCTGTTGTTTTCTTGCCTTCCCAGGAAGCGATTCGTAGTGGCGCTTGTCGGGGCCACTAGGGACACTGTTGGTTGTGTGTTGAGAACAGTTCGCGTACTATTCTCTGGCACCCACCCTTGGAGGGTGGTGCAGTTGGGAGTACCCTCCTCTGGTTCTGAGTACTCGCACCACGTGGCGATACGTGGGTTGGCTGGTTCATCTGGCTCGGTAGGCTAGCGCGACAGCAGGGTGCACCCTGGACTGTGTACTAGCTACTGAGATAGGTGACTTGAGGGTTGACACCGGACAGTTGGCCGGTGGTCGTGGTGAGTTTCGGGGTTGTCGTTCCTGCTTCTGGGGAACGACAGGTTGGCCGTTGGCAGAGGCAGTGGTTTCCGCATCAGCGACAACCGTGGCAGCAGCAGCGTCGTGCCGTCCTTTGAGGGGTAGCCTGGACCGCCATACTGAGAGGTGTTCCACAGGGTGCTCGAGTGCTAGCCGCTGGGTGTCCTTCCGCCGACGGTGCTGGTTGCGAGGGACGCTGGGCGATTACCGCAGAGCAGTCGGGCGTGACGCACGGCGTGGGCCAGAGCGGTGGATTGTTGCCTCAGTTGGGGCAGGTACCTTGGGCAGACGCGGGAGTTCAGATTCCAGATAGAGGCTTGCAGGAGTTAGCATCTTCAGCAGCAGCCAGTTACAGAGCCGCCAGCTTCGACTTTCAGCGTTCAGTCGTCAGCTTTCGGAGCTTCTCGCATCTTGCGATTTCCTTGTGGCTCTGGGCTTTCCCCTTGTGACTCGTCCCTGTGTAGCCGTGCCGGCTTGGGACTGGAGTCGGGCGTGGCTTTGGGTGTAGCCACCGATTGGGACAAGAGCTTGGGTTGGTTGCTCTTGTCGGGGCATTTGCTAGAGGTTGGAGACCTCTAGGTGTCCGTCGCCCACGTGGGGTACACGTTGGGGTTTGACGGCTTCCTCGGTTGCGTCGGTTGGTTGCGCACCGGGTTGTGCTTCTTTGGCCGTGGGAAGGTGTCTTGGGTACACCTGGCGGCGTTGTTTCGCTCTCGTTGAAGATCGCGGTTCGGTGATCCTTATGCTTGTCGAGAGCTGGGGTTTGTCCACCGGCTTGTGGTGAACTCCCTCCCCGTTGTTTTCGAGGGTGCTCTGGAGAGTAGTTTCCCCTCGTGTTGTTGTTGTTGTTTGTGCAGCTGTCCTTTCTGAAGAGCTTTCTGATTGTCGCCTTCGCGGGACACCGAGTTCGAGGTTGAGACTCCGTTGGGGCGGTTTTGAGCGTTGCGGGTTTGCATGTGGATGCCAGCAGTGTTTGGAGAGTTGAGGACTCAGTCGGCCGAGTCGGTAGCTCGGGACTTTGTTCACCCAGGTGTATGGCCTCAGAGTGTGTTCCGGTTCTCATTGCGGATGGTTCCCTCCATAGATGCATAGACTTCAGGAAGCTGGACGGTGTTGCAGCACAGAGTATGCGCCCGCTGCAGTGTGATGATGATGGATTAGCAGTTGAGAGACTTGTCGACTCCTTCAGAGTTTGACCTTCGAATCGACTACACCAGTTGAGGATTCGGGATTGCGACATCTCAGAGACAGCCTTCCGTACGAGGTACGGACTGTACGAGTTCACAGTGATGCAGTTTGGTCTGATGAACGCACCAGCAATCTTCACAGATGTGATGTGGAGGATCTTCAAGCCGTATCCTGATCAGTTACAGTGGCGTCATCGACAGCATCATATCTACCGGCGCGTTGAGGAGGAGCACGAGCGATGTTTGGCGTTTGCATCGTAGCTGCCGAGGGTGTATCGACGTTATTTGGCTCCCATCGCGAGGTTTTGACCTTCGGGGGCAGGTTTTGACGGACGGGCAGTCTCAGTGGCAGACATTCAGTTGATTCAGCTGGGCTCGACACAGATGTGCGATGGCAGAGGTCGAAGACGGTATTCGAGATTTAGTAGAGGCATCTCCAAGACCTCGGGACCGTTGACCAGAGTGGCCAGGAGACCGGAGCTTTTGCCTTAAAGTCACTGCGTCAGTGCCTTTAAGGGTAATAGCCACTAGCAGTTGTTAGAGAGGCTGGAGCAGATTTGGCGGATTGTCAGCTCAGCGGAAACAGACAGTCAGTTGGATCAGGTTTTGAGGATCAGATTCCAGATGACCTTCCCTTTGGTGTTTACGGCATCCCAGCTCTCCCGGCAAGAGTGATATAGACCCAGGGTAGATATCCGGAGCTCGTGGAGATCCGTGCTGTGGTTGGTACCGAGCACGTGACTGAGAGGTGGATAGCGTCAGCAGATGGCAGGCCATGCTTATGTATCAGTGTTGCGGATCCGGCAGATCCATTGCAGCCCCTTCCAGTGTCAGAGTGGGAGCGGAAGCACACCATGGCGGACGTCATCACCAGATTGCAGGAAGCAGTTGAGCGTAGTATCTTCCTTTGCTGGAGTTTGCCTACTTCGGCGATCATCAGTCTAGACGGATGCAGTGCCATTCTAGGTGTAGCACGGCAGTTCGTGCCGTTCTTCCGATTGCTCAACCGAGTTTGGTTGAGGCAACCGTCAGAGAGATTAGCACAGAGCAGACGAGAGAGCTACTCAGGTCGGAGGCGATGATCTTTGGAGTTCTCAGTTCCTGGCAGAGTGTTCCTGAAGGTTCCTTCGTGTAGAGGACCAGTCAGAGTTGGCAGAGAGCAGAGACCAGATGAGGTGGAGGCCGAGGCAACCCTGCTCCGAGAGTCTGCACCAGAACCATGACGGCGTGGAGCGATGATGACATCGAGCCTATGGAGATTCCTGACGGCTTTAGTAGACAGTTGGTAGTACCCCAGAGGTGGAGTAGCAGATCCAGAGTTGCACGAGGATACCCTACGTGAGATTCACTCCTCTCCTGTTGCTGTTCATTCAGGAGACATGGAGGTATATCGTGGATTTCGTCATCAGCCTGGTTGGCATCAGATGCAGAGATCAGATTCAGGATAATATGCAGAGATCAAATTCAGGATCAGATGTAGAGATCAGATTCAGGATCAGATGCAGAGATCAGATTCAGGATCAGATGCAGAGATCAGATTCAGGATCACATGCATGAGTCTGGTACAGCTCTTAGTAGCCGGTGACCATTTCATGGACTTTCAGCACAACATCTCGCGGCGCAGATGGACAGACGGTCAGAGAGGACCATTCAGATCCATGGTGACGTGCTTAGAGCACGTATTGTTGATGCAGATGTCAAACGACGGGAGCACATCCTCATGGCGGAGTTTGCCTACTTCAGCAGTTGACGACTCAGCACCAGCGTTGCACCTTCTGAGGTAGAGAGGTCAGTGCAGATCAGGTCAGAGGTGACAACTGATAGAGTTCGCAGTTGGCGACAGAGGGTTTGCTTACAGATCAGCTTTAGTTACGCACTTGTCAGTTGCGTGTCCTTCCGCCACATGTTCGGTGTTGAGAAAGTACGTTCAGTATCAGGCCCACATGATCAGACACGATGACATCATAGTCAAGGAGGACGTCGCCTACGTAGAGCAGCTAGTGCTGATTGTGGGCCGACGAGATCAGATGCTGAGAGGCAGATCGATACTGTTGGTAATGATCAGATAGAGGCATGGTAGTGCAGAGAGCTTGACGTGGGAGCAGGGGGATCGCGTGTGCCAGTGGTTTCCCCGATCGTTTGACCCAGCAGGTAGTTTCCTTTGTGTGGGCGTTCGTGCCACTAGGACTAGTTGGTTCTTCTTTTCCGGCCCTACCCTTGAATTTCGGGACGAAATTTCTTTAAGGGTAATAGGTTGTGAGGACCCGTACCTCCAACCTGGTCCGACCGCGTTAGGTCGAGGGTCTGGGTTTGTGCTTTGGCTCGGTTGGCCTTGGGATGCGATCGGTTGATCGCATCGCTGTTTTTGACCCCAGTGGCATTTTGGTAAATATGCTCCCTGGTGGTCAGTTTCACACTCGCGTTGCACACATGACCTTTGATTGATGTATGTGTTTGATTAGAACTTTTAGGGCGCATCCGATCGAAAGATCGGAGCTCGACCGGGAGATCGAATCGGACGGCTGTGATGGATTCCAGCTTTCTACTTAAGCTCCTTCTTTCTCTTTCCTTCCTTCTTTCTTCCCCTGCCGTTCTCATCTCTCTTCTCTCTCTCTTTCTCCTGCGGCTGAGTACAAGGGCTTTGGAGGCGTGGCTTTCGAGGAGCGGTTTCCGGCAATCGGAGTTGGGGAATGCGTGGAGGAGCTGCCCTATCTCTTCAAGTAGGTGTTTCTACCTCGATCTTAGGATCGGGTTCTCCTAGGATAGGTTTAATGCCTTTTCGCTGTAGGAGTACTTATTAGAATGTTGTGTATTTTGTTGTGCATGTGTTATAGATGCTTTGAAGTATTCCTACCTCGCGATTTTCGTATTTCATCAGCTGAATCTTGTATTGTCGCCGTTTATCGGTTTTCGGCCGTTTTGACCTAAATTGGAGATTTAACCGTCAAGAATGTGATTTCTTCATACCATTGGATTCCCCATCGAGAATTACACTTACTTGCAAAATCTCATTGTTTTCCAACTTGATTTGATCCTTGAAATCCAAGAAATTGGATTTCCGGCACTGTTCTGATGAACTGTGCCTAAGGTCCGACGGTCAATCGGTGGATCGACCGTCAAGCGTTGATACGCTCATTCGGGGCCTGACGGTCGACCGTCGGATCGACCGTCGCATCGACCGTTGGGCTCTGTCGGGATTTTAGCCTCGCAGGGTTGATGCATGGATCGACCGCGGGATCTTCTCCTTTCGCCATTTACCTGACGGTCGACCGTCGGATCGACCGTCGCATCGACCGTCAAGCGCTGTTTCGTTTTGGGCTTCCCAGGGTCGATGAGTGGATCGATCGTCGCCCCTTTAGTTTTCTTCGCCTTGGTCTCACGGTCGACCGTCGCATCGACCGTGACATCGACCGTGGCCTCACGGTCGACCGGCGGATCGACCGTCGCATCGACCGTGGGCCCTTGAACATGGTTTTTTGGCTTTTCTTGGATGGCTTTCAATCGTGATTGATCTTTAAATATGTTGGGAAGTTTACAAGTGGATTTTGTAGAGTTTTCAAAGGATTTCTATCGGGTTTGAGGATCAATTCGAGTATTTTCCTTTTTGGACGAATCTATAGTTTTGATCGCATTTAATACGTGTTTGATAAGTAGTTAAATGCTATTTTGGGTTGCTTAACCATTAGCTAGCTATGAGTGCTAGTTAATGTGGAAATGTCGAACCTTAGCCTCTTGCCGGCGAGTGCCGAGGGCTATTGTATAAATGTGGCCAGTTACCTGCGGGGTAACTGTGGAACCTTATTCTGTCAGGTGCAAGAGAGCACTGAAGACTATTTTATATCTGTGTTTAATGCTTTGCTCAGATCTTTGTTGGTTAGCATAGATATTCTGTATTTGAGGCCTTTGCTATGCTCACCCTTTGGCTAGCTGCAGGCTATGCCTGGCCCTGTATGATTATTGACATCTTGTTGCATGCTTATATATTGTTATATGTGCCTGAGCATTGCATGCATCTTGATTGCATTAGAGGCATTTGAGGTTAGGCGGGCGATGGGTTGATCGCCTATCTGAGGCTCTCGGGTAGCTCGGATCTAGCCTTAGGACCGCGGTTGGGTAGTCAGGATTAGGGTGTGATTGTTTGATCAGAATCTCTTGTGATTGAGGATTTGCGATAGTTGACTCTGATCAATGTTTGAGGTTTAGAGGTCGTGTTGGTCTCCCAAGGCCAAGTGCTAATGATGGTTGCCGGTGCCCCTGACATGGTTCCCAGGCAGTGGCTTCCTGCTGGGTAAGGGTGATCCTACTGGTTCTGGTTCTCTGTTTCCTCCCAGCGTGTTTGAAGAATGTGTCCTAGCGTGGTCGGTTGAGAAGAGTAGGATCCTTGGGGTAGTCGGCAGGGGTTGTGGAACCCCGTGGCATTCCTTAGACTTGTGCGGGGAGACAACACTGTTGGATTTTTCCTCCCTTCAGTGTGCCGTAGAGTAGAACCCTACTGAGCTTATCGCTCACTCCTACCCGGGCTGCGTTTGCAGATGCAGGCGCCAGTTCTTCTTCAGTAGAGCCGGCGGACCAGCTTTGGTGGCGCGACTACATCCAGAGGTGTTTGAGGTTGCTGGAGGACGACTGTTGTACTTTTGGCAGATTTTGTAAATTATGTACATTTCAAGGAGTTTTGAGATTAATGTATAATATTCTTTCATTGGAAGATTTGTATCAAATGTTGAATAGTACAACTGATGTTATGTAAATTGAATATCTGTTTATCTCTGGATTATAAATTGTTTAAGTTTTTCTATAATTCCGCTTTGTATCGCGCTACTTGGAGATGAATAGTGTAGGTATCCCCTCACGCCTCGGCTCGGATGGGTTTTCTGGGTCGGGGTGTGACATCATAAGTCAATGTCATGCTTGTACAAATCGGAAAACGTGCCGTAAACCGGCTATTCCTCAAGCACCGAGAAACCGGAAAAATCGGAGTTTAACATGCTTAAATTCTACTAAAATCTCATCCAAAGCTCATGAAACTTAAACCAGAAATTATACTAAGCAACATGCATCCAACAACACAAAGAACAGCAAGATTTAATGACTAGATCAAGAGAACACCCCTAAACAACTCTCGTAGGTAGAACACCTACCGGAAACACACTCCTCGGTTGATTCCCAGCTAAACAGTCACCAACCCAGCTCCAAACCACGCCAGGGATCTTCCTCACGCCGCCACGGATCCAACGAGCCTTCAAGCTCCCAAAATGGTGGCCGAAGGAGGGAGAAAAGAGGAAAAGAAGGGGCTGCCAGAACAGGGGAAACAGTGCCCGCGGGAAGAAGAAGAAGGAAGGGAGAAGGAGGGGAAAGAGAAGAGGAAGAGAAGAGGAAGAAGAGTGAGGGGTAAGGCCGGGGAAGGAGGGGAAAAGGGGAAGGATAGGAGAGGAAGTCATCTCTCCTCTGACAGTGGAGAGCGACGGCCACGACGACCGTCCTCGCAAGCTCAACTACCCTGCTACAGTTCCCGGATCGATCCAAGACCAAGACGGATCGATCCAAGGCTTGGCTGGATCGATCCAAGACTTGGCTGGATCGATCCAACACTAGTTTGGATCGATCCACAAGTCAAAAACCCCCTAAACGAATCTAGTCAAACACAATCATCAATCAGAGGCTGTGTGTGCACACACGGGTGTGAAACAAACCAACAAGGCGTAATTTACCAAATTGCCCTTGTGGTCCACAACGAGCCACGGGCCCGACCCAGGCAGTCGGCCCAGGAATGGAGGGACATGTCCTCACAAACTGGACCTGAACCTAGAAGAAGAACCAAACTGGTTCAGCCTCTTTCCTAGTTTGACTTGGACTTCCGTAGTTCAAACTAGAGTATTTGATTAGGATTTATCATTAGTCTTTATATTTAATTGAGTCCTTGTTAATATTTGATTGTTAGGAATTAATTAAGAGTCCATTTGAGTTAGGAAGCTGACTTGAGTTTGAAACCTTATTACTTGCTAATTAAGCAAGGGGGTTTTCTAGTTGGATTAGGACTCTGTCAATGTCTCTATAAAAGGACCTCAGTAGTTTGTATTAGGAATGAAGAATGATGAAAAGAATTATTAAGAATAATTGATAGGGTATCATAGGAGTAGAATATCATAGGAGTAGAGCTAATGTAGATTCCACCAGAAATCCACCATAGATCCACCTTCTTCCCCGTCGGTCATCTTCTCCGCAGCCGGCACCGCCTCAACGGGACTTTCTCTCTCCACTACGTCAGCAACCCCACGCCACATCAGCGCCACGTCATCACTGTTCATCTTCTTCCTCATCTCTCCCGTGACCGGAACCCTAGCATCACCGCCGTTCTCTCCTCTCCGGCCGTCCCGCTGCCATCCAAGACCGTCAACGTCCTCCCCTTGGCACCACGACTCCGTACAGCCCCTCATCCGCCTCCGTCGTCTCCTCCGGCGTCTTCCCCATCGTTTCCGACCTTCGTCCCCATCGCTGTTAACCATGTCCTACCCCGATCTCATCACCAAACCACTCTAAAACCCTAGCCGACCTTCCCTGACCCAATCCCAAAGCTTCCCGACGACCCCAGAGCCCTCGCCGTCGTCCCTGACGCCGGTCAACCCAAACCCACCGCCGTCGACCTCCAGATCCCGTCAATCCGGCATCTCTACAGCCAATCCACTCCAGTGGATCTCTTCCCCATCGACCCACGACCCTTCCTGCAAGTATTCCGACCGCCACCGCCGCCTGTACGCCGGCGATCCACTCCGGCGACCCTCAGCCATCAGATCCAATCCGGTTCAGCCAGCTTGAATCAGACTCAATCTAACTGATTGAACTCAGGCACCAAATCCGGATCCAACCCACTTAGCCCAATCCAACCGGGTCAGCCTGATCCAGACCAACTCAGACTTGACCCAGTCAAGTCCTATCCAATCGGGCTCAGCCAGATCTGAACCAGCTCAAGCCAGATTTAGCCAATTGGACTCAAATCAAGTTCGATCAGGCCAATTCTGATCGATTGGAGTAGTAGAGACCCGATACGAGAGGATTACGAGTAGACCGCTCGTATCACATGTGAGGACCCGTTCCTCCAACCCGGTCCGACCACATTAGGTCGAGGGCTTGGCTTGGCTGGTGTTGGCCCGGTTGGCCTTGGGTTGCAATCGGTTGATCGCATCGTTGTTTTGGACCCCAAGGGTAATTTGGTAAATTGCTCCTTGGTGGTCGGTTTCACACCCGCGTAGTGCACACACAGCCTTGATTGATGTACGTGATTGAATAGATCCAGTAGGAGTGTTCGGGATCGATAGATCCGGACGAGATTGCGAAGAGATATCGCAATTTGGAGTTTAATCAGACTCGGTCCGATTAAACTGACTAAACTAGGTTGGTTCAGCCACTTAAGTGGCTTAACCCTCTATTCTCTCTCCCTTTCTTTATTTTTCCTTTTTTCTTTTCTTTTCCCTCTCTCTTCCCTGCCATCCCGTGCCCGACCCTTACCCCTTCTCCTTCCCTTTCTTCCCCCGCGCCGCCTTCCTCCTTCTCTGGCCATCTTCCCCGATGACCAGAAGCAGCGGCGACGGTCCCCCTTCCCCTTCTCCTTCCCTTTCTCTCTCTCCCATGGCTGTCTCTTCCTTCTCCGGCGACGGCAGCGGACGTGGGAGGACCCCCGGTGGCTCTCCGACGAGCTGGAGACGGCGGCGATGACGTGGGACGGCGGATTGGCAAGGATGAAGCTTGGATTAACAGTGGATTAGCATGTGAAGGTAGGGTTTTCTACCTTAATCCTTGGATTAGACTAGATCTATGGTTTGTTTGTTGGATCTATGGTTTTGTTTGTGTTAAATGATGCTTGTAGGCGTGATCAACAACTGATCTAAGTTTGGGTGGATTTGATTTCGATTTATGCTGGATTTAAGCATGTTTTTCCCGGATTTTTGCCGGTTCCCTGTTCTTCGATGAACAGTCATGTTCAAGCTCGATTTGTGAGCTGTGTGAGCATGATCTCGTGAAACTTTCAAGATGAAAGTTGTAGATCATCGAGTTATCTTCCTATTTCCGCTGATTGTATAATTTTCGGAGTTTTCTACGATTTATCGTGTTTTTTCTTAGAAATTAGTGAATTGATTAGTGAATTCTGGGACGATTAGCCAATAGATTAATCCAATTCTTGGCCTGCATGTTCCTAGTATGCTAATATACATTTTCCCAAGTTTGATTTCCAATTCGACGTCGTTTGGACGTCGAATTGATAAGATTTCATCGCCTCTAACTAGGGTTTAATGTAGAAATCTAGGAATTAGCTTGTTAGTGGATTCCTATGTTCTAATTAGTCCCTTGATACATGCTTAGTAATTGATTGAAGCTTCATGCAAATTGATGTGGGTTTTATCCGGATTTTTGGAAGTTTTTCCCGGATTTTACCTTAGCTCAGTTTTTCTACGAGTTGAGCTGTTCTAGCTCAGATATGGGCTCGTACGTGCATGATCTCGTTTGATTATCAAGATCAAAGTTGTAGATCATCGAATTTACTTTCAATTGACGCTTATTTCATAATTTTCGGAGTTTCGTACGACTTATTATGAATTGTTCCCTGATCTGCGACGAAACTGAATCTTTGATAAAAGCTTGGGTTTTTGGCTGAAAATGGAGTTTTTCTTGATCTATTTGCTTCGGTCTTCTCGTAGTGGATTACTAAGGTGGTTAGATATCATGTATATGAATTCTAGGGTAATTATGAAGGATTTTTGCTGAGTTTTAAGCATGTGTAGCTTTAGGTTTCAATCATGCAAATATTATCTTTCCTCGCAATTAATGTTAACCTTGTTAGATTTATGTGTGTATTTAATTGCGTAGAATAAATGGGCTGACAGTATGCCCTTTACCGCTTCGTGGTTGAACCAAGGGAGTTATGCCCTTGGGATGTTTAGATAATTGAACGGACCGAAGGTGTGCCATAGATTGTATACACTATATTTATTGTTGTTATTGTGATTACGTGGCCGGGGTTGTGCCCCCGTTGTAGAAATTGCGGTTGACGGCTGCGGACGCCGACGTAATGCCAAAATTTCGATTGAATATATTGTTGCTTGTTTACGGCCCGTGGGCGCCGTTATAATATTGGATTATTGTGGTTTAGACCTTTATCTGCTTTATGCATATTTACCCCTTGGCGAGCCGTAGGCTATGCCTAGCCTTGTATTATGTATGTCATACTGTTGCATGCTTATATTTCTGTATCTTTGTGCGCGTGAGCATTGCATGCATTTACTTGCATTAGAAGCATTAAGGCTAGGTGGTAAGCGATGGATTCGATCGTTGATTCGGGGTTCTCGGGTAGTCAGGATCTAGCCCTAGGACCGGGGTTTGGGGTAGTCGAGGATTAGGATGTGATTGTCATCAATGATTATGTTTGATATTGTTCGAGTATTATTAGGTAGTCGGACTGGAATAATATTGTTGAGGTTTATAGGTCGTGTTGTTTCTCCAAGGCCAAGTGCTAAGGATGGATGTCGATACGTTCCCTGACATGTTTGTCCCCGCGAGAGATGGTATGACTGGGTAGGGTGGTACCTGGAAAGGAGCCCGCAGTCTTTGTTTCCTCTCGTTTGTTCTTGGGTAAGGGTGATCCCGCATGGTATCGTTCACCTGTTGATGCTTAGGGTGAACTTGATAACATGTTCAAGAGAGAGGTTGATGACGGGAGCCCTTGGGACATCGATAGGGTTATGAGACCCTAGGCATTCCTTAGACTTAGGCGGAGAGACAACACAGTTGTTATTTTCCTCCCTTCAGTGTGACGTAGAATAGCGTAGAACCCTACTGAGCTTTGTTGCTCACTCTTACCTGGGTTGCATCGGCGATGCAGGTCGATGCAGTTCCTTCTTTTTCAGGTAGTTGCGGCTTGGAGGCGACACTCCCGTTGGTGGCGTGTGAGATCGAGGACATCATCACTTTATCTTATTCAATTGATGTACAACCTTGAATGTATTTATTGTAATATGAAGGAGAAATGTATTTGTATTTCAATTTGATGTAAATTGATCAGAGATTGTTGTACTTAGAAAACTTGAATCATTAGTGTATCTTTTTAAAGTTAATTGAGTATTGAAGTGGTTAATTTGTATTATGATTTGATGATAGGATAGTCTAAATAAATTATGAATATTATAATCATGCATCAGGTTTAAAAGTGATGTTTTCAAGGGAGACTCCCGCCGTTTGATTTTAGATTTAGGACGTCCCGGTCCGGATGGGTTTTCTGAGCCGAGGCGTGACATCACATGTCCAAGCAGAGACGAAGAATGAGCTCAACTGTGGAAGAGATGACAATTAACGGACTTCTACCGGAGGCGAGGGGTAAGTTATAGAAGCGCGAGTATAATTATAAGATGCGTGTGTATAAAATTCTACATACGTGTCTGAATTTCTTTTCACGAGTATTAATAGGCTACGCGTGTCACACCCCGACCCAGAAAACCCATCCAGATCGAGGCGTGAGCCACCTTAACCTGTTTACATCATCAATTGGCGCACAAGTATATAACTGCTATGAATTTAAACAATTTAATCCTCAAGTTCATAAAATTTTTGGCAGAATCCCCTTTATAATTACAGCACAAGAAACCTGTACATTTTACAATTTTACAATTTCAACATCCTCACATTCCTCAACATTTATATCAAAGCATATTACAATATTTCTCAAATACAACTAAATTAATAATCATACAACTATATCCTTGAATACATCATTTTATACATCAATTTGTACATCACTGATTAAAACTGTAAATTAACTGTAGAAGAACTCCTCAAAGCTTCAAGTCCTCGATCACCTCGAAATGTCGCGCCATCTTCTAGAAGAACAAATGAAAGAAGGAACTGCATCGAACTGCATCGCCGATGCAGCCCAGGTAGGGTGAGCAACAATGCCCAGTAAGGTTCTACTCTACGTCACACTGAAAGGAGGAAAACAACAACTGTGTTATCTCTCCGCCTAAGTCTAAGGAATGTCAAGGGTCTCATACCCTATCGGTGTCCCAAGGGCTCCCGTCATGAACCTCTCTCTTGAACATGTTACCAAGATCACCCTAAGCACCAACAGGGGAACGGTACCATGCGGGATCACCCTTACCCAAGAACAAACGAGAGGAAACCAAGACTGCGGGCTCCTATCCAGGTACCACCCTGCCCAGTCATACCATCTCTCGCGGGGACACACATGTCAAGGAACGCATCGACATCCATCCTTAGCACTTGGCCTTGGAGAAACAACACGACCTCTAAACCTCAACAACAATATTCCAGTCCGACTACCTAATAATCCTCGAATAATATCAAACATAATCATTGAGGGCAATCACGTCCTAATCCTCGACTACCCCAACCCCCTGTCCTAAGGCTAGATCCAGGTTACCCAAGAACCCCGGATCGGCGATCGAATCCATCGCCTACCACCTAGCCTGAATGCCTCTAATGCAATCATCATGCATGAGCCTATTCAAACAACTAAGCCTACGTGTCTCTACATGATATCTCACCAAGCATGTCCAATTTAGCATATAAGATATAAAAGAGAACTAAGCTATTTCAGTTTTATCACGTTTCAATCCAAATTTCGGCATTACGACGACATGCACCGCCGTCAGCCAGAAATTGTACAATGGGGCACACCCCAGCTAATCACTTCACAGGGCACCACTGGCTCGCAACATAAACATTCCCATACAAAGAAATAGAAACGGGCACACCGCTGGCCCTAGGCTTGAACATTATATAAACATGATATAAGATACATATTTAAGGTAGTCAACTAACATGATCATTGAAGAGCAATTAACAGAATATAGTATTTGAATGACCATCAGCTAAATGAATCAAATGATATAATGATCAAAACCAATCACGGATAATACACGGTGGCAAGAATCAACTTAGCGGCACTTCGAAACAGTCGATAGCTATTGGAAACAAGAAGCTAGGCTAATCAACTGCCGCAACGGGAACAATCAATAACAAAAACATCACTAACAGAACTCTACTCCATCGTTCATCAAAACGATCATAACCATCGATAACTACTAATCGAAAGGTGTAGAGGCGAAATTGGGCTTTCGAAATATTTTGTCCTACGGCTCTTAGGAGCCGAAAACTTAAGAAAAGTAGGGCCAACCGGCCATCGCAGCAAGAGGGAACAAGGCAGGAGGGGAAAAGGGATGCAACGCTGCAATTTCAGGAGCCAAACCTCTCATCCGCATTATACCGAACACCTACTGGACCTAGCACATGAACCAAATCGGGCAAGGAGGGGTCAGGCACGGTGTTGCAGCAAAGAAAGAAGATGAAGACCTAGCAAGACCAGAACTCAAGCATCCAACCCGTTGATCCTCACCAGGGAATCCTAGCAAGGCTACTGCAGCAACAAGCGGGGTGTCAATGGGGAGGACAGGGCATGACACAGCTGGGCATAGCATCACTGGGAAGAAAGGGAAAGGGTCGCCGGAAATCAAAGGCAGCATAGCCTAGCATCACCAGGAGGTAAGAGGGAAGAGTCGCAGGCAATAGGGCTTGACATCGCCGAGGAAAGATGGAGGAAAGAAGCCGGGGTCAGGACATCATATGAAGCTCCAAACACAGCATCGCTTGAAAAAAAAAACAGAGGAAAGAACCATCGGGAAACAACCAAGCCGACAAACCAGGCATCGCCGGAAAACAGGGCAACAACGCCGGAAACACGGGAAAACAAAGATGCCGGAAATAGAGCAAGCACCAAACCGGAATCAAGCAAATCATAGCATCAAAGGCATTGCCGGAAAAAACAGAGCATGGAAACAGGGAAGAGATCCAAACATCTCATGCACACAAACATCCAATCCCGTTCCTAAGATCCTAATCAAAGATTAGGGTAGGAGCCCTACCTCTGGATCGCTTCTCCCTCTTCTTCTTCTTCTTCTCCGCCTGCAAGCACCGCCGGCGCACGCCTGAGACTCCTCCGGTCGCGGTTGAGCACCTCCACTGGTTCCACTCCTTATCCATCGAGCACCGTTGCCGTTGATGTCGTCCTCCTTGCCGCGATCGCCGTCGCCAGACGGGATCCTCCTCCGGCCGCCGAACACCGACGTCGTACTCTCCTCTCTTCTCCTTCCTCTCTCTTCTCTCTCGGCTGAGCCGCCGCCCCTTATTTTCTCTCTCCACACGACTTGAAACGGCTACAGTGCCCTAGGTATTAGTGGTTTTAAACAAGTTTTTTATATACTTATTTACTAAGTTGTCTCCTAACCGTCCGATCGATCAAACTAGATCCTGACTGTTTGATCACCAGATCTTGCGATCCGGGGCATTCCTAAGGGTTTAATCAAACAAAAGTATCATTACAAGGCCGTGTGTGCTATGCGTGTGTGGAACCAACTCCACAAGAGTAATTTACCAAATTACCCCCGGGGCCGCAACGATCAACGAGGATAGCGAAGCAAGGCCAACCGAGCCCAAAGCACAAAATCAGACCCTCGACCCAACGCGGTTGGACCAGGTTGGAGGAACGGGTCCTCATAACCTATCACCCTTAAAGGAATTTAGTCCCGAAATTCGATAAGAGTAGGGTCGAATACAACAAAGCAAAAACCAGCGCCCCTGCACAAAGACAAGAAAGGTTAGCAACCTCGTAACCCGGGCAACCACACAAGGCACCGGGCATCAACACCCGCAACAGCCACACAAGACAGAGAAAACACATTGGGGTGAGAACCACTTAGGACAAACTGCACATGCGCCTGCAGCGCTTCCAAGTTACCCCAACAACACCCTTGCACCTCAAAAAGCTAACTCTGACGGAACCATCCTGTCTCTCGAGAGTGGTCTCTCCTGCCAATCATCTGAACTGATTGCCCCCTTGTGTAATGTATCTAGCCCAAGCTCGAATCATCATGTCTGACTATGAACGACGTAACTGAACGACGCCTCCTTGACGCTACCGTTGTCAAACTGACAGAACCTCTGCGTCGTATCATCCAAAGGGCACTCTGTCACCAACTGTGAACTCCAACGGCTGTCCTCTCTTATTCGCACAAACCCCCTGTCAACTCTGATCTGATCCACACTGATCTTCTGGAGATTGTGTGACAATACCTGAATAAAAGGGTGAAGTTTGTCATGCTATGACATCCACTCTAGCACGGGAAAAGGACTACAACAATTATGAAATCTGTCGGTTTTCCTTCTCTGCCTCCTGACTGGTGAGGTAACAAGAAAAGAACTCTATTTCTGACCTCTGCACCGATGCCAACTAAGCTTATGACGAAGTCCATAATATTCCCACATGCTTCTGGGATGAACAACTTCAAGGAAAAAGTGAGCATCACATATGATGTCCTCACGCAACTCTGAAACCGCTACTCGGCCTCTGGGGCACAATCAACTGTTTGCTGATGCCGTTAGGAATCTCTGTAGGCTCGGTGTCGTTGTCGCTCCACGTCGTCATGACTCTAGTGTACACTGTCAGAGTAGGGCTATCTCAGCCCCCACCTCGTCCGGCCTTTGTTCTCTGTCAACTCTGACTAATCCTCTGTGTGGATGGACCTTCAGGCACACTGTCGCCAACCAAAAAAACTCCAAAGATCATCGCCTCTGACCTGCGTAGCTCTCGTCTGCTCTGGGCTGTTAGGAGTCTCTACCTGATCTATGCTAATCTCTCTAAGGGATGTCTGATGACGTCTGGAATGGTGGGTGATGATGCCTCAACAATCTCTGTTGAGCCATTGGAAGAACGGCACGAAGTGCCGTACTATGCATCGAATGGTACGTAAGTCTGGACTGGCGACTGCTGAAGTAGACGGACTCCAGCAAAATCGACATACTCCTCCCAGCTGCCTGCTGCATCAATGACACATGCCCTAAATATGTCCTCTGAGATCTGGATCGTCCCCTCTGAGTCCTCGGTGACCTGGCGACGACGTCCGCCATGCTATGCTTCCACTTTCGCTGACACTGTAAAAACTACCAGGGGTCTGCTATCTGCTGATGCTCTGCCTTCACCTCCTGATAGGTGAAGTAGTGGGGACGAACTCTGCAACTCTTGCTACCAACGCTGATGACGGTCACGACGTACCACCATACCTCCGAGGTGGTCAACAAAGGAAAGGAGTAGGATGCTTGAACACCATCATTGCACAACTCTGGAACTAAGGCTCGGCCTCTGAAGCACAACATACTGCTTGCTGACGCGGTCTTGCTCTCCCCCACACGCCGGGGATCAATCTAGACACGAGCCTCAGTAAAATTCGTGTCATCGCTTCACATCACCATCACTCTAGACTGAAATGTTGACATCCTCTGAGTGGTAAGGAGTGTTGTCCGAACTGGATAACGGACTCCATCTCCGCCACTGACGGGTTGTCACTGCCGGTAAAGATGTTCTAATTTCTCTAGCCCATTTGCTCGAGGTAACAGTTACGGCATTAGCCTAAACTGAAAGGTGATATACAAGAAAAGTCGAGACCTTTCTAGCAACTACCAGTTGCTATCACCCTTAAAGGTACCGACGTGGTGACTTTAAGACAAGAGCTCCAGTCTCCTGGTCAATCTGGTCAACAATCCCGCGGTCCTGAAAATGTCTTTGCTGAATCGTGAATGCAGTCTTCGATCTCTGTCGTCACATATCTACTTCAAGCTCAACTGGATCAAATAATTTGTCTACTACTGACACAATCTGTATCTCGTACTGGAAGCTGTCATCGGGATGTCGCAATCCCGAATCTTTATATGATTGTAGCTGGTACGAAGTTCGTCCTACGAGAAGGTCGACAAAACTCTGAGCTGACGAGTATCTCGGCGATGCACTGCAACGGGCACATACTCCTCGGAGAACGGAAGGTTCGAGGACAGCATGCTGATGTGACTGATGAAGCTGCTGAGACTGCGAAACCTACTGTGGGCGGTCCAGCTACTCATGGTCCGAAAGAGCGAACACACATCCTCGATGGTTGCATCTGGCCCAATTACAGCCTGGCCTCCTCGGCCCTAAGGTCTCTGTGACGCGTTCACTGAAGACACTGGCTGAATTACTTCGAACGAACCTCGAGTCCAAACTCAGCAATCCTGCGAAGGTGGAATATTCTGGAAGCTCCTCAAAAGCACAGCTACACAAACAGCAACACGAGGGAAAACCTGCTCTCCCGAGCACCCTCAAAACAAAAGAGGGAGGAGTTCACCATAAACTGGTGAACAACCCCAGCTCTCGACAACCAGAAGGCGCGCCAAGCCGCGACCTTCACCGAGAGCAAAACAGCACCGTCAGGTGTACCCACAACACCTTCCCATGGCAAACAAACACAACCCGATGTGCGACCAACCAGCGCAAATCGAGAAAGTCATCGAACCCCAACGTGTCCCACACGTGGGCGATGGACACCTAGAGGTCTCCAACCTCTAGCAAACGCTCCGACAAGAGCAACCAACCCAAGCTCTTGTCCCGAATCGGTGGCTACTCCCAAAGCCACACCCGACTCCAGTCCCAAGCCAACACAGCTGCACGGGGACAAGTCACAAGGGGGAAACACCCCGCGCCACAAGAAAACCACGAGCCGCAAGACACTCCGAAAGCTGAAGGCTGAAACTGAAAGCTGAAATATGAAGGAAGGCGGCTCTGAAATGGGCTGCTGCTGAAGCTGCTCTCTACCCAGAAGTGCGTGAAACTCTGGTAAGACTGGTCGCTGCCTCGTCTCTAGCAAGGCTGTATCTGGAATCTGAATTCCTCCGCGTTTGCCCCAGGTACCTGTCCCAACTGAGGTATCAACCCACTGCTCTGCTCCACGCCGTACATCACGTTCGACTGCTCTACGGTAAGCGTCTCGCGCCCCTCGCAACCAGCACCGTCGACGAAAAGGTTCCCGGCAGCTAGCACTCAAGCACCCTGTGGGTTCATTCTCAGTCTGGCGGCCAAGGCTACCTCTCACAAGAACTGGCACGACGCCGCCGCCGAACCACTGTACTCTGCTAATGGCTACCCTGCCGTTCCCCAGAAGCAGGAACGACAACCCCGAAACTCACCACGACCACCGACTAACAGTCCGGTGTCAACCCTCAAGTCATCGGCCTCAGCATTTGGAGTACAGTCCAGGGCGTCCCCCGCTGTCGCTCCAGCATACCGAGCCAGGTGATCCAACCAACCTGCGTGCTGTCATGCAATGTGAGTACCACGAACAGAGGAAGGTACTCCCAATTACACCACCCTCCAGGGGTAGGTGCCAGAGAACAGTACGCGAACTGTTCTCAACACACAGCCAACAGTGTCCCTAGTGGCCCCGACAAGCACGACTACGCTTCGCTTCCTGGGAAGACAAGAAAACAACGGCTTCCCAAACAAGCGATACTCCAGGATGTCTAAAACATTCGGGATCCGGGTGATGAGTCACTAAATATTCATAATTACACCCCTTAATTTACCTTTGTTAGGCCTAGAGTGTTTGTATTTAATAGTTTGTTAGTTGGTTTCAGGTTTAATCATGATTTGAGAAGAAATACAGGAAATTCGGCTAAAAAGATGAATTTATGTGATAAAGACTGTTTCGTCGTCTGTCAGGAGAATATTCTCTAGATATTCTATATAAGTCCAAATATTTTGTAAATTTAATACGTGATAGAAGACTTCAAGAGCTACAATGTTCATGTTGGACACTTTATGAGATTCCTAATGGATTGATTCTAGTTTCTAAGAAGATCAAGATACAGAGCTGCTGGAAAACTGGTCCGTCGATGCTCAGGAGAATATTCGCCAAATATGCCACATAAGTCCGAATATTATAAACTCTTCAGGATATGATAGAGGACTTCCTAATATACAACTTTCGTATTGAGCAAGTTTCCAAATTCTGGCTAGATTGGACCCAGTTACGCTTGGAATAGGTCTGCCAGAATTAAATCAGGAAATCCGAGTTGTAGTAGAAGTCCAACTTAGCCCAAACCCTAATTTTGGGAGTTCTCTTATAAATAGGGTTATTCAATCCGGGAATAATCATCTTTTTGTCAATCTTTGGAGGAGGAAGAAGAAGGAGAGGATGTGGATGGTGACAGCTTCCTATTCCAACCCAATGACGTTCATCCAAAAGATGAGTTGCTAGTTATTGTACTTAGGATTATTCATGAAACCCTAGCATAGTTTTCTATCTTCTTTGGTTTGAGTCTTGTATTCTTCTCAAAACATGATCCTATGAATTTGCTTTTTATTGTTAATAGAGTTGAGGGAACAGTGTTCCTTGACGTATTTTCAGTCCTACATGATTTCTATGATTGATTGTAGAGATTCATAGGATGGTTTTCATGTGATTTATGGTTTGCTAGTGAGATAGGCTATGCTAAGGTAGGACAATTAGCTTGTATGGTGGATTCATATGATGATTATGTGAATGATTATGTTCCTCCTATGTGTGATGATAATGCTTGTGATGCTTTGCCAGTTCATGATGCTATTGACACTGTTTTACCAGCTGCTAAAAATATTGTTTTGCCAACTTTGGATGATATAATTGATGATGTTGATGATGTTGATGAATGCTATCCGGTTGTACATTCTGGGCCTTATATGTATTTCGGTCATTCTTATGAAGCAAGTTTTTTTGATGATAGTGATGATGAGGGTTGTTATGTTAAATTATCAGTTGTTCCTGATGATAATATGTCTATTTACACTGATCAAAATGAGGATGAGCATATTAGTGAGACCCTCTGTCATGAACCTCAAGTTGAACTTTTACATGATGCGTTGAATGATGATGATATGCCTATTAGTGATAAACATAATGAGGATGAGAACGTTAGCAATATTCCTTGTCTAGAGCCTCACGTTGAGATTCTACCTTTAATATCGCCCCCATTAGTTGAACGTTGTAAGGAGGAGAACCTTGTTAAGAGTGAAGACCATGCCTATTCCTATCGTCCATTCATCAAAGATCGTATCAAAATTTCCAGTTCTATGCATATTTTGTTTGCTAAGAACTTCTTTTTATTCTTTGACGAATCATGTCTGCATACCTTCATTATCCTTCAGGCCATGTATTTCTTCATATGGAACCATCGGCCTCCTAAATCTTGTTTCGGAAGCGTCTAGCGAAAGATGTAAAATTATGCGCTTGCTGGGAGGCAACCCAGTTCTTAATAGTTTCTATTAATTTTTATGATTTTTCGTGATTTTTAGGAGTTTTCCCTTATTTTGTTGAATTTTTCCACAATTTTTTCCCTTTTTCCTATTATTCCGTATTTTCTTTTGGACTGTTCTCTCTCCTCCCCTACTGTTCATCGTCCCCGACCTCCTGCTCGTCCCCGAGCCGACGGCCGCCGCCGCCATTATCCACCGTCTGGGCCTTGCCGTACCTCCAAATCACCACCAACACCTTCGCCAGCCTTCCCCCTTTCCTCCCATGACCTTCTTTGCCATCGATACCCTCTCCTCCGACGCCGGTGAGCTCCCCTGTTTTCTCCGCCACCTCTGATCTCCTCATCCATGGCCGCCCACCGCCGTGTATCACCTCCAGAAGCTTCCTTCCACCGCCACGACCCTTCCACCACCATCAAAATTCAACATTGCCTCCTGGCTCACCGGCGTCCAGCCACCGCGATCTTCACCCTGCCAGCGACCTTCAATCCAGCGTCTGGGAACCCAATTCTTCAATCAGCCACCAATCCTTCGATCAGACTCCATAAAAGGCATCCTTAGGCTTCCATGATTCCATCCCCACCAGTCCTGTCCTCCGGCGACGAGGTTTCACCGTCGATCCGCCGCCGGCAGGTTCTCAGCCTTCCGATTTCCTCCAGTTGCGATCCAGATACTACAAACCTCAGATTTTGAATCCGACGGTTTCGATTTTTAATCAGGACCACACTTAAGTATTCTAGCCTACCCACATCTCTTCTACTACACCCCAGTTTGTTATTTGCTATTTTCATTGAGTTCTAGGACTAGTAGTCTTTAGGAAGGACACATGGTCGAAGTTTACGAGTTGTCTGCGATGTAGTGTTCTACGACCAGAGTCAGTCCGGACCTTTCTCGAGGTTGATTTTTGCACTCATAGTAGTAGATGACTCTATGACTTGATAACTTATGGCCACGGTTTGTCATGGCTTTGTTAGGATTGCGCAGTCTTTGCTTGCTTACCCCTCTACTTCCGCTCGACTGCTTGATCTTAGGGACTCTAATGAAAATTAGTACTATTGTGGAAATTTTTTGGATGTTTTGGGTGTTGATCATTATTCATACCTGATGCTGTGTTGATATGGGATGATGATGAGGATAGTATATCCTTTACTTTTGCCTGTGCATTTTTATTTTCTTTGTGTGATGAATGCTTGTACAGGATTGATATATTATGAAAATACAAAGGAGGCTCTGCCGAAAATTTCTATGATTCTAATACCTTTTTAGAATTTTATTGTTATATTTGATCTTTTTGGAAAGGTATATATTTCTGTGCCAGGTTATGGTGGGGAAGGAAATATTTATTCAATGATGGCGGTGCCTAAACTTAAATAGAAAGAGAGAGAAATTTATTTTTGCGGCGTTCATTATGGTTATCTCTACCCTTTATTCCTTGATTTATTTTTATTACTTAGGGTAATTGGGGACAATTACATTTAAGTTGGGGGATAGCATTCATAAATTTCATGCTCATATTTTTTCTGGTAACCAAATATTATACACCCTTGAGTTATGTCATGAGAATGAAATTGGGATATTTATTAATGAAAGATGTTTGATCTAGAGACATATTTTATGATTTATTCTGATCTCATATGTGATATAAAAGATAGTTACATTTTTGCTATGCATGACATTAATCTATACTTCAACACTTTTGTCATGAATTAAGGATGACTTGACATATCCTAATGCACATGTTCACTTCCACATATTGATGAGTTGAGATTAGATTCTAAGCATGATACTATGATAGATTATGATCTTATACCATGTTACATGAGAAGTATGCAATTGAAAAAAAAAGTTCTATATGCAAAAAGGGTTTCATACTTAGTAACCGGGCAATGTGCCTAAGGTGTGTTGTTCGCGTAAAACAGTTGAAATTCCTGAAAAAAAATGACTAGTTATAATTTGTAGCCTTCATGGTTTGAGCATTAGAGTCTGAAGAGTGTTCTACACTTAGTGCCCTAAAACCGCCTGGTTTGGGAGTCACTGGCTTGAACCTCGTTACATGGACCATGAAGAAAGCTTAAGAAATCATAACATTGCACATGTCATATATGAAAAAAAAATGAAAAAAAAAGACTGCAAAGTGGTGAATGAAAATATGTACTTGGCCAAGTTCGTATTCTTGAATGGTTGAAGTGTTTGGATATAATTGATACTCTGAAGCATGTGGAACCATATTCTCACACAGGAGTGTTAAAGTTATTCTTAATTGTGGTTAAATATGTTGAAGTGTTGGAAATGTGTTTGGCATACATTGATTTGCTATTGTTTTATCTTGCTATGGGTAGAAGAATACATTCATGGATATGATTTCTATTTCATGCATTGGAGTTGATGAGTATTGTGATTGATTTTTAATGATATATTCAATGGTTGTATAGATGTTTGTGGGTGTCATCCCTGAAAACCCTCAGGAGACTATAACTCCTCCACTGGGGTAACCCAGGGGTTGAAAGGCTTGTTGCAAATGCTAAGTGCAATCGTGAGACCTACGAAAGTGGCTAGTTAGATTTATTGCTTTCTTTTCTTTGCTCGAGGACTAGCAAAATGTAAGTTGGGGGGTGTGATGTGTCGTGCCCCGACCCGCGAAAGCCCAACCAGGTCGGGCGACGCGAACCGGAACCTAACTAAATGCGGAAATAAAGGCGAGGGGTCCCCCCCAACTGACTGATTTCATTAAACAGTTTACAAGCACCCCTGAATAATACAACAGATTTAAAACCTCAACAGATATAATATAATAATCCAAAACCTCAAAGGGGTTACAACAGTTTATACATCATACTCCCGTAGGAGACTAACTATAACAAAAGTGTAGAATGATAATCACCGAATCTCAGACCCCGCCAGACGCCGCCGCGCCACCAAAAACCTGCCCGGTAGGGGCTACTGAAGAAGAGCTGGCGCCTGCATCTGCAAAACGCAGCCCGGGTAGGAGTGAGCATAAAGCTCAGTAGGGTTCTACACTACATTACACAGAAGGAAGGGGAACACAAAAGTGTCGCCCTCAAGTAAGACCTGGGTGTACACAGCGGTCCCACAACCCCACCGCGTGTCCCTGAGGCCCACGATCATGGTCTTCCAGCCGAGCTGGTCACATGTCTGGTCGCACTCAGTAGCAGGAAACAACACTGTTGGCTGATGCGGGAATTATTTCCACACATCTTCTTAAGATTGATTGTCAGATTCAAGTGTTTTACATCATTCCTTGCTCTTTTATCAAGAATTTTAGGTGACTTCTGCATTTACTTAATTCTTGGGAATTTTTGGATAATTGCAGGTATTTAGATATTGAATCATTTGAACATTGGATGATGGGAAGAAGCACAATTCGGGCTAGGCCTGGATGCAATTGAATACCTAAAGTGCAAAACGAAGTTAATTGAGCAATTCTGGACATTCTGCACAGCAGTTAGTAATTTGAACATAACTTCTTCATACAAACTCTGATTGGGATGATCCAGGATGCGTTCGAAAGCTAAGGAAGAGCGCTACAACTTTCATGTTTGGAGTGTTTGCTGATTCAGGCTGAATAAAGACAGAAAAATTGATGAAGCCATCATACTCGGAATTGCTGCACCTGCACTTGGGGTGGACGAGATTCATTTTGTGAAGTCCAGATTTGATTCATGAAGATCCCAGCTGGGAGCACCACATTTCCTAGTTATATTAGGAGTTTATTTGATCTTTCCTTGATTAGTGGGATTGGTATGTGGTTAATGGAAGAAAGGGTGGACACTTTAGGAAAGATGGCTGGGAGGAATAAAGAAGAGAATAGAGGAAAGAACAGGGGATGGCCAGCTAGAGGAGCAGAGAGAGAGGAACAGGGGACGGCCAGAAAAAGGAGCAGCAGAGAAAGAAACGGCCAGCAGAAAGAAAAGAAGAGAACGGCCAGCAGAAAAAAGAAGAGGAAAGCCAGAAAAAGAAGAGCAGAGGAGCAGAGAAAGAACCAGAGAAAGAACCAGAAGAAGAGGATCAGCGTTTTCATTCTATTCTCTTCATCCTAGTTCTGATTGATGATGTGTCTTTATGAAACATTGGTTTTCTTTCTATCAACCATGAAACCTAGTCTTCTTATTCTAGGGTTTGGATGAAGTCATTGAGTTTCTGATTTCAATTGAGTTGGGTTGTTGAGAATATTCTTTTTAGTTGCTATTTGATGAAATCGTTTCTTTTTCTTGCAAGTTACTGGCCATGACTTGTATGTTTCAGATGTTGAACGAAGTAACGAAAGTTGAAGTTTAACATTAGTTCGTGGTTTCATCAAACCTTGGTAGTATATGTTAGAAATAAATATATGACAAGGTGATTTTTGTTTAAGGATTCCTAAGAGCCCAATGAATCTAAATTAATTCATGTGATCACGAAAGTAGACATAGAATTAATTTAGGTATTTGAGTTATACCTTGAAAGAGGATTTCACATAAAAAAAGGGAATTCAGTCATGATAATTAACAAAGTTCTAATTTCAGCAACCAGATTTAAATTCATTAAAGAGATTCAATCGATGAAATCCAAATCCTAGAAACCTTTCATACTCCTCTATTTAATATTTTTTTGCTTTCAGTTCATATTTGTCAGTGTTATATCTCGTTTGGATTGCTTAGATAATATAAGAAATTGGATACATTGGTTTTTGAATCATCCTCCTTGTGGAAACGATACTCTTTTTGCCCTATTCTACTTGTCACGACCCATGCACTTGTGGTAGAGTCTAGGGAACATCAAGTTTTTGGCGCCGTTGCCGGGGAGGATTGTTTTCAATATTGATGCAAGTTGCTCTTGGATTAAGCCCTATTCAACTTTTTGATCCAGAAATCGAGAGAACCTTTCGTGCATTAAGGAAAAAATGAAGGTTGGAGTTGGAGCAAGAATCAGTGGAATATATGGCAGAGGAAGAAAATCAAAGGGTGTTGCGTGACTATGCTATGCCAAATATCAATGGTGCTCAATCTAGCATTGCGAGACCTGCGGTAAATGCTAATAACTTTGAGATTAAGCCTAGTTTAATCCAGATGGTGCAGCAAGACCAATTTGGAGGAGGAGCTGTTGAAGACCCACATGCACACATTGCTCATTTCTTGGAAATATGTGACACAATTAAGATGAATGGGGTAAGTGATGATGCTATTCGGCTTAGACTTTTTCCATTCTCTCTAAAAGATAAGGCCAAGGCCTGGTTAAATTCTAAGGCACCAAGCTTTTTCACCACTTGGAATACTTTGTCTCAAGGTTTTCTAACCAAGTATTTTCCCCCAGGTAAAACTGCTAAACTTAGAACTGATATTACTAGTTTTGCTCAGTTTGAGAGTGAGTCTTTATATGAAGCTTGGGAAAGGTTTAAGGAGTTGCAGAGGAAGTGTCCACATCATAGTATTCCTGAATGGCTGATTATACAAACTTTTTATAACGGACTAACACCTTCACTTAGGATTACCTTAGATGCAGCTGCAGGAGGTGCCTTAATGGGTAAGTCGTTTGATGACGCATGTGACTTGTTGGATGAAATGGCTTCTAATGATTATCAGTGGTCTAATGAAAGAGCTATGTCTAAGAAAGCTCCAGGTATGTATGATTTAGATGGCATAAACATGTTGAATGCCAAGGTTGATTCTTTGGTAAAAATCTGTGGTAAGTTAGGTAATATGAATGTTGTTTCTAGCCCTGTAATGACTTGTGAATTTTGTGGAGGAGCTCATATAAGTTCCGATTGTATGCAGGTAGAGCAGGCTCAATTTGTGTCTAATTTCAGCAGGCAACAATACCAAAATAATCCTTATTCCAGTACATACAACCAAGGTTGGAGGAATCATCCGAACTTTTCATGGAAAGATCAAGGTAATACAGGGAGCAGTAATCCGAGACCTTTCATTCCTCCTGGTATCCAGCCAAGACCTCCACAACAAGAGGGTAAGCAACCATGGGAGATAGCTATTGAGAAGTTAGCCAATGCTAGTTCAGAGAGGTTTGAGAGGATGGAAGCAAAAGTTGAGCAATTGGCGAGTTCCAACAGAAATGTAGAGTTACAATTGGGGCAATTGGCCAATTCCATCAACTCTCGTGGACAAGGTAATTTGCCTAGTAAAACAGAGGTTAACCCAAAGGAGCATTGCAAGGCAGTTATCTTGAGAAGTGGTAAGCAGCTTTGTCAGGTAAGTGGTGAGCCTATACATGGTGATGAAGAAGATCAGTATGAAGTGAGCAAGAATGTCAGAGAAGAAGTCGATGACTTAGTAAATGCACCAGCTACATTACCACCGGTTGAACCATATATCCCTCCCATTCCTTTTCCTCAAAGACTTAAGCAGAATAAAATGGATCAACAGTTTGAGAAATTTTTAAAAGTGTTTAGGCAACTTCACATTAATATTCCTTTTGCAGATGCCTTAGCACAGATTCCTGCTTATACAAAGTTTCTAAAGGAGATCATGTCAAAAAAGAGGAAATTGGAGGACTTCGGGACCATTGCCTTGACAGAGGAATGCAGTGCCATCATCCAAAATAAGCTTCCACCAAAGCTGAGAGATCCAGGGAGTTTTTCTATTCCCTGTACTATCGGTGATGTTAATTTTTCTAAAGCTTTGTGTGATTTAGGTGCTAGTGTCTCGCTAATGCCTTTATCTGTTGCAAGGAGGCTTGGATTAAAGGAGTTGCAACCTACTACCATTTCATTACAGCTAGCTGACCGATCAGTGAAGTATCCAGTTGGTATTCTTGAGAATGTTCTGATCAAGGTAAAAAAGTTCATCATACCGGGTGACTTTATTGTGTTAGAAATGGAAGAAGACACCGAGATCCCTATAATTTTAGGCCGACCTTTTCTAGCCACGGCTGGAGCTGTCATAGATGTTAAGAATGGTAGGTTGACTTTGAAGGTTGGTGAAGAAGAGGTAGAGTTCAATTTGTTTCAAGCTACTAAATATCCTTCTTTTACTGACCATATTTGTCGAGTTGATGTAATAGATGAGGCAACCAAGGAGGTTCTTATATATGGAATAACAAAGGAACCTCTTGAGACTTGTTTAGTGAATGCCGGGACAACTAATGATGATAACATGGAGGTTGCAGAAGTGGCGTGCGCATTGGATGCTACAGGTCCAAAGTTGAAGTAAAGAGGTAATCATTTTGAGGATCTTGGTAAAGGTAAGCCACTCCCTCTTCCTTCTAATGTGCAAGCACCAATTTTGGAGTTGAAACCATTACCGTCACATCTCAGGTATGCATTTTTAAGTGAGAATAATACTTTACCTGTGATTGTGAGCTCTTCTTTGTCTGATGTTGAAATTGACAAGTTGATGCGTGTTTTGAGATTGAGAAGAAAAGCCATAGGATGGACTATATCTGATCTTAGAGGAATTAGCCTTTCACTGTTTATGCACAGAATTCTCATGGAGGATGACCATAAACCTATTGTTGAAAATCAAAGAAGGTTAAATCCTAACATGAAAGAAGTGGTGAGGGGTGAAGTTCTTAAATGGTTAGATGCCGGAATTATCTATCCTATATCTGATAGTTCATGGATTAGTCCAGTACAGGTGGTACCTAAGAAGGGTGGGATGACTGTAGTGCATAATGAAAATAATCAAATAATTCCCACTAGGACAGTAACTGGGTGGCGAGTATGTATAGATTATAGGAAACTTAATAGTGTTACCCGTAAGGATCATTTTCCTTTACCTTTTCTAGATCAGGTGCTAGAGAGACTTGCTGGGTATAACTATTATTGTTTTCTAGATGGTTACTCAGGGTACAATCAAATTCCTATATCCCCTGAAGACCAAGAAAAGACAAGCTTTACTTGTCCTTATGGTACATTCGCATTTCGTAGAATGCCTTTCGGATTGTGTAATGCACCTGCTACATTCCAAAGATACATGATGGCTATTTTTTCTGACTTTGTTGAAAGAATAATGGAGGTTTTCATGGATGATTTTTCGGTTTTTGGATCTTCTTTTGATAGCTGCTTGGACAATTTGTCTCAGATTTTGCTGCGTTGTGAGGAAACAAATTTGGTTTTGAATTGGGAGAAATGTCACTTTATGGTGCAGGAAGGTATTGTGCTAGGCCACAAAATTTCAGGTAGAGGTATTGAGATGGACCGAGCAAAAATAGAGGTTATTGAAAAACTGCCACCACCTATCAACGTGAAGGGTGTTAGAAGCTTCCTTGGTCATGCAGGATTTTACCGGCGGTTCATTAAAGATTTTTCTAAAATCTCTAAACCTCTTTGTAATTTGTTAAATAAGGATGTAGTGTTTGACTTTGATAAGGATTGTTTAAATGCTTTTAGCAGGTTGAAAAAAGAACTGATGTCAGGACCAATTATGGCAGCCCCAGATTGGAGTTTACCATTCGAATTAATGTGTGATGCGAGTGATTTTGCTTTGGGTGCTGTTCTTGGCTAGAGGAAAAACAGGAAGTTGCATGTTATATATTATGCTAGTAGAGTTTTAAATGATGCACAGCTGAATTATGCAACTACTGAGAAAGAATTTCTGGCTGTTGTATTTGCTTTTGACAAGTTTCGATCTTATCTTGTAGGTTCCAAGGTGATTGTATTCACGGACCATTCAGCGATCAAGTATTTGCCACAAAAGAAAGATGCCAAACCACGCCTAATTAGATGGGTGTTACTCCTTCAAGAATTTGATATTGAAATTCGAGACAAGAGAGGCGTGGACAATGTTGTAGCAGATCATTTATCTAGATTAGAAGGGCAGTCAAGAGAAGATGAGGTTCCCATTAATGAAAGTTTTCCAGATGAGCAGTTATTGGTGGTTTCAGCCATTCCTTGGTATGCAGATTTGGTAAACTATTTAGTAAGTGACATTGTTCCCCCTGATTTGAGCTATCAGCAAAAGAAAAAGTTTTTTTTTGATGTGAAGCATTACTTTTGGGAGGAACCATTTCTTTATAAACATTGTGCAGATGGGATGATTAGAAGATGTGTTCCTGAGGATGAGATGAAGGATATCCTTGATCATTGCCATTCCTTGGAGTGTGGTGGACATTTTAGCACCTCCAAGACAGTTGCAAAAATATGGCAATCTGGTTTTTATTGGCCAACCATGTATCATGATGCTAGGAAATATGTGAGTATGTGTGATAGATGTCAGAGGGTTGGCAGTATTTCGAAAAGGAATGAAATGCCCTTGACGAGTATCCTGGAAGTTGAATTGTTTGATTTATGGGGAATTGATTTCATAGGCCCATTTCCTTCATCCTTCAACAGTCAGTATATTTTGGTAGCAGTGGATTATGTTTCCAAGTGGGTTGAAGGTATTGCAACCCAGACAAATGATTCTCGGGTGGTGATGAGATTTGTGAAGAAGAATATATTTTCAAGACTTGGTGTGCCGAGAGCCATTATTAGTGATGAAGGCTCCCATTTTTGTAACCGGTCATTTGAGAACTTGTTGAAGAAATATGGGGTCACTCATAAGGTGGCGCTTGCTTATCATCCCCAGGCAAATGGGCAAGTGGAACTTGCTAATAGGGAACTGAAGCAAATCTTAGAGAAAACAGTGAGTAGTTCAAGAAAGGATTGGGCAAACAAGTTGGATGATGCTCTTTGGGCATATAGGACAGCTTTCAAGACACCCTTGGGTATGTCTCCTTACAAACTTGTCTTTGGAAAGTCTTGTCACTTACCAGTTGAATTGCAGTATAGGGCCTATTGGGCAGTTAAGGAGCTAAACATAGACTTGCAAGCTGCAGGAGAAAAAAGGTTTTTACAGTTGAGTGAGTTGGAGGAATTTAGGTTGGATTCCTATGAAAATGCTAGGATTTATAAGGAAAAGACCAAGCATTGGCGTGATAAGCACATTCAGATTAAAAACTTTGAAATTGGACAGCAAGTGTTACTGTTCAACTCAAGACTTAAGCTATTCCCGGGCAAGCTTCGATCTAGGTGGTCCGGTCCATTCACGGTAACAAAAGTATATCCTTATGGTGCTATTGAGGTGCAGAGTGAATCTACTGGGACATTCAAGGTTAATGGGCAGCGTTTGAAGGCTTATTTTGGTAGCAATGCTATTCCTAAAGGAGTTACTTACCCCTTGGAGAATCCTACCTATGGTTGATGATGTGGTTGTCAAGCTAATGACATTAAACAAGCGCTTCATGGGAGGCAACCCAAGCTACATCTGTTAAATTTATTTATTCTGTTTTAGTTGTTTTAGTTTTCAATAAATGATGCACTGACACACTCATTTTGCTTGTGTGGTACAGGTTCAAAAGAAGGAAGAATTTGTTGTTATCAAAATGCTCGTTCAATGATGATCAACTGGGCACTCGTTCAACTTTCTTACAAGGGGAGTATTAGTATTCCATTTTTTCTTTCCTTTTACATTGAGGACAATGTGAAAAATAAGTTTGGGGGAGTGACTTTTGCTGGTTTGGTTATGATAGTGGTGTTGGTGTTGATGCTGAATTTTTTTTTCTTGATGATCACAAGCCTATGATAGTACCTTGTTGCAATTTGTGGAAAATGCTATTCTGGTCTTGGTTTGTGCTTAATTCATGTGCTAGCTTGGTTTATTTGAATTCCTTTGAACAATTCTGTGCACAATACCGTGATCAATAAGTTACTTTTTTAGCTTAGAGTATATTTATGTGAATGAGATAGTTTTTCAAGATCTCACTGAACTCTAGAACCTATTTGATAATCTCTCGAGGCGAAATTCTAGGCAGCACACCATTAGAGAAATGATTTAGGCCATCTTTGGAACGTTTGAGCTTTTCTAGCCTACCTTTGTTATATCTATCTCTAGTCACCCTTTTGAGCTTTAACGTTAGCCATTTTTCTTGCAATAACCTACAATAATCGCACCATTCAACCCATGAACACTTATCCTACCTCTCTTCAAGAAAATTTGCATTCGCTGAGCCATTGGAGAAGGGAATAGTTTGTAAAAGGAAGAAGAGCAATTGCAAGTTTTGCAATTTTATAAATGAAAAAAAAAAGAGTGTGTAACTATCTAAGATTCGAAGCCTATAGGGCTCGAGTAGAAGGTCCGAGGGGTATTTTATACCTTGTGCCCTAAAGTCATCTGGCTTGGGAGTCACTGATTTGATACTCGCTACATGGGTCCTGTAGACAGCTTAATGGATCAAGGTATTTTGTGTGTGACTAGCTAAGATTCGAAGCCTATAGGGCTCGAGTAGAAGGTCCGAGGGGTATTTTATACCTAGTACCCTAAAGTCATCTGGCTTGGGAGTCACTGATTTGATACTCGCTACATGGGTCCGTAGACAGCTTAATGGATCAAGGCATTGCACAGTCATACCACATAAGTTGCTCTTGAAAGTAAATGTAAATTTTTCATTCTCTTCCTTTCATTGGTGAAGCTTGTGTTAAATTTTCTTGCGTTGAATTCCATATCCATTGTGTTAGCAAACACCCTCAGCTGACCATTACAAGCCCTTGTGAAGTCCTTTTGATCTTTGGTGGTGTGCTTGTACTACATTAGTGGAGAGCTGATTTGAAAAATAGGCATATGAAGTTTGAGAAACTCATTCTCATAGAGATCAGACATATTGCAATCAAGTTTGCATAAATTGATCCGAGTTGATAGAGTAGCAAGTTAAGATTGGTATTCACACACACACACTCAAAGGATTTCTTGTGAATCTAAGCATGTTCTTGAAATAATCTCAAAACTTGTATCATGTTTAGACTTTTCCCTATTGACAATCTTGAGGCAATTATTGTGAGAAATCAATCTAATCTGTTTATTTTCTTTCCGTTCCTTTTACTTCTTGCTTGAGGACAAGCAAACATTCAAGTTTCGGGGTATTTGATGCAGGAATTATTTCCACACATCTTCTTAAGATTGATTGTCAGATTCAAGTGTTTTACATCATTCCTTGCTCTTTTATCAAGAATTTTAGGTGACTTCTGCATTTACTTAATTCTTGGGAATTTTTGGATAATTGCAGGTATTTAGATATTGAATCATTTGAACATTGGATGATGGGAAGAAGCACAATTCGGGCTAGGCCTGGATGCAATTGAATACCTAAAGTGCAAAACGAAGTTAATTGAGCAATTCTGGACATTCTGCACAGCAGTTAGTAATTTGAACATAACTTCTTCATACAAACTCTGATTGGGATGATCCAGGATGCGTTCGAAAGCTAAGGAAGAGCGCTACAACTTTCATGTTTGGAGTGTTTGCTGATTCAGGCTGAATAAAGACAGAAAAATTGATGAAGCCATCATACTCGGAATTGCTGCACCTGCACTTGGGGTGGACGAGATTCATTTTGTGAAGTCCAGATTTGATTCATGAAGATCCCAGTTGGGAGCACCACATTTCCTAGTTATATTAGGAGTTTATTTGATCTTTCCTTGATTAGTGGGATTGGTATGTGGTTAATGGAAGAAAGGGTGGACACTTTAGGAAAGATGGCTGGGAGGAATAAAGAAGAGAATAGAGGAAAGAACAGGGGATGGCCAGCTAGAGGAGCAGAGAGAGAGGAACAGGGGACGGCCAGAAAAAGGAGCAGCAGAGAAAGAAACGGCCAGCAGAAAGAAAAGAAGAGAACGGCCAGCAGAAAAAAGAAGAGGAAAGCCAGAAAAAGAAGAGCAGAGGAGCAGAGAAAGAACCAGAGAAAGAACCAGAAGAAGAGGATCAGCGTTTTCATTCTATTCTCTTCATCCTAGTTCTGATTGATGATGTGTCTTTATGAAACATTGGTTTTCTTTCTATCAACCATGAATACCTAGTCTTCTTATTCTAGGGTTTGGATGAAGTCATTGAGTTTCTGATTTCAATTGAGTTGGGTTGTTGAGAATATTCTTTTTAGTTGCTATTTGATGAAATCGTTTCTTTTTCTTGTAAGTTACTGGCCATGACTTGTATGTTTCAGATGTTGAACGAAGTAACGAAAGTTGAAGTTTAACATTAGTTCGTGGTTTCATCAAACCTTGGTAGTATATGTTAGAAATAAATATATGACAAGGTGATTTTTGTTTAAGGATTCCTAAGAGCCCAATGAATCTAAATTAATTCCTGTGATCACGAAAGTAGACATAGAATTAATTTAGGTATTTGAGTTATACCTTGAAAGAGGATTTCACATAAAAAAAGGGAATTCAGTCATGATAATTAACAAAGTTCTAATTTCAGCAACCAGATTTAAATTCATTAAAGAGATTCAATCGATGAAATCCAAATCCTAGAAACCTTTCATACTCCTCTATTTAATATTTATTTGCTTTCAGTTCAGATTTGTCAGTGTTATATCTCGTTTGGATTGCTTAGATAATATAAGAAATTGGATACATTGGTACTTGAATCATCCTCCTTGTGGAAACGATATTCTTTTTGCCCTATTCTACTTGTCACGACCCATGCACTTGTGGTAGAGTCTAGGGAACATCATTGGCCCACAAGCAGGTACCGGCACTGCAGGCGGGAAACTGCACCGTTAAGTAGGCAACCCATCTACTCAAGGGTCAACACAGTGGAACACCGGCTACACCTCAGCATCCGACTTAAGGCTGACACGACCTCTACAATCACGAAGCAACATGTGTACCAATCATCTAAGCCTATCATCAAGTTTGACTGGACACCACAATTCGAATATGGACTACCCAACCCCGGTCTTAGGGCTAAATCCGAGCTTCCAGCTTCGGGACGGCGATCCACAAATCACCCACGCCCTAACCATGCAACTAATGCACAATAGAGAATGCATGCTATGAACATACACAAGCAAGAGGAAATGGGCATGCAACAGTATGCCAAGGCAGCATAGAAGTCCAACAGTATCGCTGCAGCGGTACTACCAATCGCTGCCAGCCGATCCGCATCGGGTCCCGGCATTACGACGGTACCACGACCGTCAACCGCGGACTCCTGCAACAGGAAGCAACCCCGAAAACTTCGATGAACAGTAAAAATATATTATTATAATCCGAGCTTATATTATTATATTCAAAACACCAAAATGTTCTCTACAAGCAGCTAGTTGACCCCGTCGATCCGATGTTCAAACGACGTCGGATTCAAGATCAAACTTAGATACCAGTAGATCTATATTCCAGGATCAACATATACAAAATCCAGAATCATCCAACGGCTAGATTAACGGGAAAACACTAATCAAAACCGCTAATCAAAACTAACTCACCAAGTCTAGTCCGATCGATCCAACTATAACATACCAAGTATTTCTGCAATGCAGCCCTCCAGTGCAAAAATCATAACAATTCGTAGCAAAATCGGAAAAATATGAAATCAATTGGGTTTGAGAGTAGATTCAAAGATCTACAACTGTTATGCTCATAAAAACCCAAGATAATACATGTACTGATCGGAAAATGCGCCGCAAGCCAACTGTTCCTCAAGAACAGCAAAAACCGGAAAATCCTAGATTAATCATGTATAAATCCTACTAAAAACTCAACCAAAGATCATGAAACTTAAACCAGTAATTATACTAGGCAACATGCATCCAACAACACAATTTCATCAAGGTCTAACGGCTAGATTAAAAGAAACTCATTAAACACTCTCGTAGATAGAAAAACCTACCGATCTGCGCTAATCTTCGGCTGATTCCCCGCTAATCAGCTGCTAACCAAGCTCCAACCCACGTCCGGGATCGTCCTCACGTCGCCACGAATCCAACGAGCTTTCAATCTCCGAAAATGGTGGCCGGAGGAGGGAGAACGACGAAGAAGAAGGGGCTGCCGAAAGAAAATAGAGGAAGCAGGGCTCCGCGGGAAAGAAGAGAAAGAAAGAAGAAGAACAGAAGGAAGAAGAGAAGGAGAAAGAAGGGGAAGGTCGGGGAAGGTGGGGAAAAATGGAAAAAGGGGAGGAGAGGTCCTCTCTTCTCCTGACAATGGAGGACGACGGAAGCTCAACTGCCCAACTGCTCTACTACAGCACCCGATCGATCCCACACACCAACCCGATCGATCCCACACACCAAGTCGGATCGATCCGAGGCAGGCTGGATCGATCCGAACGGGTCAAAAACCCACTGACTCGCTCACGAGTCTGATTGATCGCTCCTAGGAGCGATCGATCGCTCAAGGGCCGTAAGCTGCCCAAAAGCAAGCTTCAGCGCACCCGAGCTGGGATCTTCCGATCCCGGGTGCACCTAACCATTCTAATCAAGCACTAACACAAACAAGGTTAGTGTGTGCACACGCCGGTGTGAAACAAACCGACAAGGCACAATTTACCAAATTACCCTTGTGGTCCACAACGAGCCACGGACCCGACCCAGGCGGTCGACCCAGGAATAGAGGGACAGGTCCTCACATCCTAATACCCTTAAAGGAAATCTCGTCCCGAGATTCGATAAAGGTAGGGCTCGAAACAGAAAAAACAGTTACACTAAAAGACAGGACAAGAGGTACCTCGAGATGAAAACAACTGTGGAAACTCCTGCTTCATGCGCGCCTCGCGCTCCCAAGTCATCTCCTCGGTGCCTCTGTGCCTCCACAGTACCTTGACCCAGGGAATCGTCTTGCCCCGCAAGACCTGATCCCTCCGGTCAAGTACCCGAACTGGCTGCTCGACGAACATCGCGTCTGGCTCAAGCTCGATGTCATCCACCCTGATGACATGAGATGGATATGGCTGATACTTCCTCAGCATCGACACATGGAACGTCGGATGCACAGCAGACATGTGCTGAGGAAGATCCAGGCGGTAAGCTACCTCGCAAATCCTCTCTAGGATCTCAAACGGCCCGACAAACCTCGGCGCCAACTTACCACCTCTGCCAAACCTGACGGATCCTCTATACGGTGATGCTCGCAGGAACACCCTGTCGCCTACTGCAAACTCTAACGATCGTCGCCTCTGATCTGCATAACTCTTATGCCGGCTCTGAGCCATCAGAAGTCTCTGCCTGATCTGCACTAATCTCTCTGACGACCGGCTGATGAGGTCTGGACCGGTGAGTGAAGCATTTACAACCTCTGTCCAGCACACTGGGGAACGACACGGCCTACCATACAACGCCTCGAAAGGTGCTACTCCAAGACTGGACTGGTAGCTGTTGTTGTAGGCGAACTCCACCAAGGGAACGTGCTCCTCCCAGCTGCCTCCGGCGTCGAGGACACATGCTCTCAGCATGTCCACCAAGATCTGGATCGTCCGCTCTGACTGCTCGTCTGTCTGCGGATGGAAAGCCATACTGAAAGTCAGGTGTGTGCCAACTGCCTCCTGAAAGCCTCGCCAGAACCTGCTGGTAAACCTTGGGTCACGATCTGACATGATAGAAACTGGAACTCCGTGTAGTCTGACCACCTCTCTCACGTACAAGCTGCCCAACCTATCTGTCAAGTCTGTCGTCCGCATAGGCAGGAAGTGCGCCGATTTGGTCAATCGATCAACGATGACGCGTCATTCCCCCTAGGAGATCTCGGTAGCCCGGTCACGAAGTCCATCGTGATGTGCTCCCACTTCCACTCAGCTAGTGGAAGCGGCTGAAGTAACCCCAGAGTCCGCTGGTGCTCTCCCTTGACCTTCTGACAGGTAAGGCAGTGCAATACGAACTCCGTCACTGCCCTCTTCATCCCACGCCACCAAAACTGTCGCCGAAGATCCTGGTACATCTTGGTGCCGCCGGGATGAACTGCAAAACGAGAGTGGTGGAACTCTCGTAGGACGTCGTCTCGTAGAACTGGATCTGCTGGAACCACTACTCTGCCTCTGAACCGTAGCCCTCCGTCTGACGATACTGTCCAGTCCCCGTCTGCGTCCTCCGTGCCCGCCGATGTGCGTACCTCCTCGAGCTCTGGGTCACTGTGCTGTGCCTCTAACACTCTGGCTAAGACTACTGGCATACTCTGCACTGCGTAGAGAAAACTGATGGATCCCTGATCCTCAAACTCAAGCCCCAACTGGCCCGCTGTCTCTAGGGCCTGCCACCGCCGCGCTGACAACCCTGCAACTGCTGCTCTGGTGTCTCTCACCTGTCTGCTCAGCGCGTCTGCTACGACGTTTGCCTTACCAGGATGGTAATACAAAGCAAAGTCGTAGTCCTCCAGTAGCTCCATCCAGCATCGCTGCCTCAGGTTGAGGTCACGTTGGGTGAAAACGTGCCTCAAGCTCTTATGGTCCGAGAAGACTGAGAACTTCTCGCCATAGAGGTAATGCCGCCAGGTCTTCAGGGCGAAGACCACCGTTGCTAGCTCCAAGTCATGGGTCGGGTAGTTCCTCTCATGGTTCTTCAGCTGACGAGAACCATAGGAAACTACATGGCCCTCCTGCATGAGGACACACCCCAAACCCTCACCGCTGGCGTCGCAGTAGACACTGTAACCAACACCTCGCTCGGGGACGATCAGCACCGGCACACTGGTCAACCTCGTCCTCAGCTCCAAGAAAGCTCGCTCACAAGCATCATCCCACACGAACGGGACGGCCTTCTGGGTCAGTCTGGTCATCAGTCCGGCAACTCTAGAGAAGTCCCGCACGAACCGTCTGTAGTAACCTGCCAGGCTTAGGAAACTGCAAACCTCGAACACTGTCCTCGGTCTCTGCCACTGTACCACTTCCTCGACCTTAGCCGGGTCAACTGAGATCCCTGTTGCCGACACCACATGCCCAAGGAATCCCACCTGTGGGAGCCAAAATTCACACTTGGAAGCCTTGGCATAAAGCCGATGGTCCCGAAGTAGCTGCAACACTGTCGCTAAGTATCGCTCGTGCTCCGCCTCTGATCGAGAGTAGATCAGAATGTTGTCTACGAACACCACCACAAACTGGTCTAGGAATGGCCGGAAGATCCTCTGCATGAGATCCATGAACGCTGCTGGTGCGTTCGTCAGCCCAAACGGCATCACCACAAACTCGTACAAGCCGTACCGAGTCCGAAAAGCCGTCTTCGGGATGGCGCAATCCCGAACCCTCAACTGGTCAAACAAGTCGTCGATCCTCGGCATCGGATACCTGTTCTTCACCGTCACCATGTTTAGCCGCCTGTAGTCTATGCAAAGTCGAAGGGTACCATCCTTCTTCTTTGCGAACAACACTGGCGCCCCCCAGGGCGACATGCTGGGACGGATGAAGCCTCTGCTGGTAAGCTCGTCTAACTGGGTCCTCAACTCACTCTGCTCTGTTGGTGCCATCCTGAACGCTGGGAGAGAGATCGGGGCGGTACCCGGTACCAGGTCGATCTCAAAGTCGACCTCTCTGGGCGGTGGAAGCCCCGGCAACACCTCGGGAAACACGTCGGTGTAGTCGCACACGATCCTCGGGAAACTGCTCTACTGCACTCCCTCTGACCCAAACAGGGACAGGCTGGCCTGCAAGGCTGAAAGCTCGCTGCCACGCCTCCCCACACCGCAAGCAAAGGAATCGGCTGAGAACCGATCCCCTAACAGCACAAACTGTGTCCCGTCGGGTGTCCAAGCGATCACCCTCCGGCGACCACAGTCGATGATAGCTCGGTATGCTGCCAACCAGTCCATACTGAATATCACATCGAAGCCTGTCATGTCTAGTACCCGCAGGTCTAGACAGACACGGAGGCCTCCAACCTCCAAGGAACAAGATCGGCAGACCCGGTCCACCCTAACCGCTCCGCCGATCGGTGAGTCTACAGACTGTGCCACCTCTAGCCGACTCGTCTCTAATCCTAGCGATGCCACATACATGCTAGCAACATAGGAATGAGACGCCCCAGAGTCTACCAGCACCTCTACTAAGGAACTAGAAAGCTGAAAGATACCTCTGAGTACGGTTGGCGCTCCCACTGTCTGCTGGTACTGCTGGTACTACGCTGGTGGCTGGTACAACTGAACGGTGTCCGGCTACTCACGCTCCGGAAGGGCAAACACACGCCCTCGCTGCCTGCCTCCACCTCTGGAGCGGCTCGGTCCAGCCCCTGGTCCACGCCCACCACTACTCCCCTGCCAAGCACTGGACCCTCCGAATCTACTGCCCTGCGGCACAGCGCCCCACGCTCGTCGCAAGTGACAATCTCTACGGAAGTGTCCCAGCTGCCCGCACTAGAAACACGTGACTGGCGCGCCACCAGGTTGCTGACCCTGGCCTCCCCCTGACGGAGCCTGCCCAGACGGCCCGGTCGTCAGGAGAAACTAGCCTGCTGCACTCGACAACTGTGGCTGGAACTGCTGCGGGCGCTGCGACTGCTGCGGGCGCTGCGACGGCTGGGGGCGCTGCGACTGCTGCTGGAAGTGTCACTGACGCCGCTGCTGGCCTCTGCCGAATCCCCCTCTGAACTGGGGCCTCTGCTGCTGTGAGCTGGTAGAGACTGCCGGTGGAACTGCCCGGCGTCTCTCGTCCTGCAACTGCGCCTCCATAACTAAGGCGCAGTTCAGCACTGCTGAGTGCGTCTGGAAGCGGTGGGAACACGTCTGGCGCCTGATCTCTAGACGAAGACCCCACTCAAACTGCCGAGCTCTGGCTATTGGATCTGCTGCCACTGCCCCCGTAAAACGGACCAAGTGCATGAACTGGGTGGCATACTGCTGCACTGAGCGAGTACCCTGCAGAAGGGACTGGTACTCGCGAGACAGAGCGTCACGAGTACTCTCCGGGAAGTACGCGTCCAAGAACTACGCTCTGAACTCCTCCCACATCGGCTCCTCTCCGTAACTGGTGTGCTAGGCGGTGCACCACCAGTCAAGAGCGTCTCCGTCGAACTGGAACGCCGCGAGGGCGACCCGGATCCGGTCATCCTCGACGAAGAGAGCGTCGAGAACGCGCGTGACTCCTCGAAGCCAGCCATCTGCCGTGGTCGGATCTCCAGTCTCACCGCTGAACCTAGGCGGGTTCAGCCGCTGGAAGTCCATCATGACCGCTGCCGCGGCCCGCCCGTCGACCGGAGCGAGAACCCTCTCCTTTGCGAGAAGGGTCTCCTCCCGTGCAACCGAAACCGTCGCTGGTGATGGCCCAGTCCGTCGAGCTCGTACCACCCTAGCGGAAACCTCCCCGCTCGATCGGGCGGGCCGACCGGGTCGTGCCCCACCCCGACCGATAACCAAAGGCCGGTCTCGAGCTCCCGCCATCTGCGAAATCACCAACGACAAACGAGCGTTCACTCGTCAGAAAACGCAAAACAAGCAGTTCAAACAGGAAGCGAAAAAGCATAACACATCACAAGGAGCATGCACGGATGTTCTAGACATAAAACTAACCCATTCCACGCTCAATCTCAACCGAATCATGATCCTAACCCTGGGATCTACAACCTATGCTCTGATACCAAGCTGTCGCGCCCCGACCCGCGAAAGCCCAACCGGGCCGGGCGACGCGAACCAGAACCAAACTAAATGCGGAAATAAAGGCGAGGGGTGCCCCCCAACTGACTGATTTCATTAAACTGTTCATAAGCACCCCTGAATAATACAACAGATTTAAAACCTCAACAGATATAATATAATAATCCAAAACCTCAAAGGGGTTATAACAGTTTATACATCATACTCCCGTAGGAGACTAACGATAACAAAAGTGTAGAATGATAATCACCGAATCTCAGACCCCGCCAGACGCCGCCGCACCACCAAACACCTGCCCGGTATGGGCTATTGAAGAAGAGCTGGCGCCTGCACCTGCAAAACGCAGCCCGGGTAGGAGTGAGCATAAAGCTCAGTAGGGTTCTACACTTCACACAGAAGGAAGGGGAACACAAAAGTGTCGCCCTCAAGTAAGACCTGGGTGTACACAGGGGTCCCACAACCCCACCGCGTGTCCCTGAGGCCCACGATCATGGTCTTCCAGCCGAGCTGGTCACATGTCTGGTTGCACTCAGTAGCAGGAAACAACACTGCTAGCCCACAAGCAGGTACCGGCAAAGCAGGCGGGAAACTGCACCGCTAAGTAGGCAACCCCTCTACTCAAGGGTCAACACAGTGGAACACCGGCTACACCTCAGCATCCGACTTAAGGCGGACACGACCTCTATAATCACCAAGCAACATGTGTACCAGTCATCTAAGCTTATCATCAAGTTTGACTGGACACCACAATTCGAACCTGGACCAAGCTACCCAACCCCGGTCCTAGGGCTAAATCCGAGCTTCCAGCCTCGGGACGGCGATCCACAAATCACCCACGCCCTAACCATGCAACTAATGCACAACAGAGAATGTATGCTATGAACATGCACAAGCAAGAGGAAATAGGCATGCAACAGTATGTCAATGCAGCATACATGTCCAACAGGATCGCTGCAGCGGTACTACCAACCGCTGCCAGCCGATCCGCAGCGGGTCCCGGCATTACGACGGTACCACGACCGTCAATCGCGGACTCCTGCAACGGGAAGCAACCCCGAAAACTTCGATGAACAGTAAAAATATATTATTATAATTCGAGCTTATATTATTATATTCAAAACACCAAAATGTTCTCTACAAGCAGCTAGTTGACCCCGTCGATCCGACGTCCAAACGACGTCGGATTTAAGATCAAACTTAGATACCAGTAGATCTAGATTCCAGGATCAACATATTCAAAATCCAGAATCATCCAACGGCTATATTAACGGGAAAACACTAATCAAAACCGCTAATCAAAACTAACTCACCAAGTCTAGTCCGATCGATCGGACTCGCAAGTCCGATCGATCCAACTCTAACTTACCAAGTATTTCTGCAATGCAGCCCTCCAGTGCAAAAATCATAACAATTCGTACGAAAATCGGAAAAATATGAAATCAATTGGGTTTGAGAGTAGATTCAAAGATCTACAACTCTTATGCTCATAAAAACCCAAAATAATACATGTACCGATCGAAAAATGCGCCGCAAGCCGGCTGTTCTTCAAGAACAGCAAAAACCGGAAAATCCGAGATTAATCATGTATAAATCCTACTAAAAACTCAACCAAAGATCATGAAACTTAAACCAGTAATTATACTAGGCAACATGCATCCAACAACACAATTTCATCAAGGCCTAACGGCTAGATTAAAAGAAACCCATTAAACACTCTCGTAGGTAGAAAAACCTACCGAACTGCGCTAATCCCCGGCTGATTCCCCGCTAATCAGCTGCTAACCAAGCTCCAACCCACGTCCGGGATCGTCCTCACGTCGCCACGAATCCAACGAGCTTTCAATCTCCCAAAATGGTGGTCGGAGGAGGGAGAACGACGAAGAAGAAGGGGCTGCCGGAAGAAAACAGAGGAAGCAGGGCTCCGCGGGAAAGAAGAGAAAGAAAGAAGAAGAAGAGAAGGAAGAAGAGAAGGAGAAAGAAGGGGAAGGTCGGGGAAGGTTGGGGAAGGTCGGGGAAGGTGGGGAAAACTGGAAAAAGGGGAGGAGAGGTCCTCTCTTCTCCTGACAATGGAGGACGACGGAAGCTCAACTGCCCAACTGCTCTACTACAGCACCCGATCGATCCCACACACCAACCCGATCGATCCCACACACCAAGTCGGATCGATCCGAGGCAGGCTGGATCGATTCGAACGGGTCAAAAACCCACCGACTCGCTCACGAGTCCGATCGATCGCTCCTAGGAGCGATCAATCGCTCAAGGGCCGTAAGCTGCCCAAAAGCAAGCTTCAGCGCGCTCGAGCTGGGATCTTCCGATCCCGGGTCCACCTAACCATTCTAATCAAGCACTAACACAAACAAGGTCAGTGTGTGCACACGCGGGTGTGAAACAAACCGACAAGGCACAATTTACCAAATTGCCCTTATGGTCCACAACGAGCCACGGGCCCGACCCAGGCAGTCGACCCAGGAATAGAGGGACATGTCCTCACATGATGAGTCACTAAATATTCATAATTACACCCCTTAATTTACCTTTTTTAGGCCTATAGTGTTTGTATTTAATTGTTTGTTAGTTGATTTCAGGTTTAATCATGATTTGAGAAGAAATACAGGAAATTCGGCTAAAAAGATGAATTTATGTGATAAAGACTCTTTCGTTGTCTGTCAGGAGAATATTCTCTAGATATTCTGTATAAGTCCAAATATTCTGGAAATTTATTACGAGATAGAAGACTTCAAGAGCTACAATGTTCATGTTGGACACTTTATGAGATTCCTGATGAATTGATTCCAGTTTCGAAGAAGATCAAGATATAGAGCTGCTGGAAAACTGGTCCGTCGATGCTCAGGAGAATATTCGCCAAATATTCCACATAAGTCCGAATATTATAAACTCTTCAGAATATGACAGAGGACTTCCTAATATACAACTTTCGTGTTGAGCAAGTTTCCAAATTCTGGCTAGATTGGACCCAGTTACGCTTAGAATAGGTCTGCCAGAATTAAATCAGGAAATCCTAGTTGTAGTAGAAGTCCAACTTAGCCCAAACCCTAATTTCGGGAGTTCTCTTATAAATAGGGTTATTCAATCCGGGAATAATCATCTTTTTGTCAATCTTTGGAGGAGGAAGAAGAAGAAGGAGAGGATGTGGATGGTGACAGCTTCCTATTCCAACCCAATGGCGTTCATCCAAAAGATGAGTTGCTAGTTATTGTACTTAGAATTATTCATGAAACCCTAGCATAGTTTTCTATCTTCTTTGGTTTGAATCTTGTATTCTTCTCAAAACATGATCCTATGAATTTGCTTTTTATTGTTAATAGAGTTGAGGGAACAGAGTTCCTTGACGTATTTTCAGTCCTACATGATTTCTGTGATTGATTGTAGAGATACATAGGATGGTTTTCATGTGATTTATGGTATGCTAGTGAGATAGGCTATGCTAAGCTAGGATAGGTTGTGCCAAGGTCATTAAGAGTAGTATAACTTAAAGTAATCGTAGGACCGAAGACAATCTATGCCAAGAAAGATAGGCTATGCCGTTAGGAACATAAATATTATTTTAGGAATTCATGTGAGCTTGTAGCCATATGATCCATAATGTTGAGAGAAGAGAACAAGAGGATAACTAGAGAAGATTGAAGGCGAAACTAGGGTGGATTGAGTAATTCCTAAGTCACTTATCCATTGATTCAAATTGATCAACCTTTTATTTCTTTTCTTTATTAGTTAGATAACCCTATTCTATCTTTGATTCTTTTCTTTAGTTTTAGGGTTTTGAGAATTGATTTCAGTTTCTAACGTTTTCCCTGTGGATCAACACCCGACTTCACCGCTATTCTACCTAATAGTGTAGTGATTGAATAAGGATTATAAATTTAATATTTGATTGAGTTTGCAACGTTTTAACGACACGTTTGTAAGCGATCACCGGGACACCTCCTTCAATCAGTCCTCTACTGATGATGACGCATAATGTTATATTTTTATCCCTTAATACTTAGTTTCCTGTGCTTCTTTGATACCTAAATACACTCATTATTCTTATATTTTGATTTAGGATGCAATTGAAGTCCTTAAGTTCGAAAAGAAGCTGAAAAGAGTATATGGATCAGCTTTAAAGATTAATCTGTACCTACTCATGAAGAACCAGATGATATACCATATATGGTTGGAAAGCTATTGAAGTCTAGTTTCTGGAGAATTTTACGGTTCGTGATTCCGAGTTTCTTAGAGGAAGTTACGACAATTTTAGTACCGATGGCGCAGTCTGGATGGTAGAACAATAAAAACGCTGGAAAGTCCGATCGATCTGACACCTAGAGTCCGATCGATCCGATTATGCAGAAACCTAACAGAGCGTATACTTTTCAGCTGTACACAGTCCGATCGATCCTCTATCCATCCTACTGAGTCTGATCGATCCGACACCTAAAGTCCGATCGATCGGACCCGGGTGAAGCCAGAAATTAAGGATTTTTACGCAACGGATCGATCCGAGACCCCTGGTGGGATCGATCCGACTTTCCCAGTAAAGAAATTCAACGGTTTTGATCTAATCCGAGGATGGATACACTTTAAGGCTATAAATAGGACTCTTTCTAAGGTTTGAGGGAGGATCTTTGGACACTTTTGGCTACTATTTTCTACTCTTTTATATTTTTCCTAGGTTTTCTCTTGCTTTATGGAATCTTTTGGAGGATTGTTCTCGATGGCCTTATGTGGCTAAATCTTGATCCTTGGTCGAGGAGACTGAAATATCGGAATCAATGAAACTGTGAGATCTAATTTATTCTTATTGTTCAGTTTATGCATGACTATTGGATGTTCTTCTGAGATTAAATCTTGATGATTATCTTGTCTAATTGCTAGGAGGCCTACTAGTTTATTATTCATGGTAATCTACTGCTAGGTTTGATATCAAATCCGGAATTGTTTGATCCCTCTAATCTGCGAAGCAACTAGGGTTTAATAATCTACTGCGTTTCAGAGATTGTTAAGTCTTAGGAAGAATATTTGACTAGATTAAATGCAACCGCTTGTGCTTGTGTTGTTTAGCTTCATCGATCTCCCTATTCTTAACGCTGCTACTAGATTAAATCTACAGCGCTTGTCTTAGGTTGTTTAGTAGTTAGGGTTAATTGGATCGCTTGTTTCTAATTAACTATGATTGAGGAGAGATTCGAATTTCATTCGAACGGTGAATATTCATGGTATGAATTGATTGATACTTGCATCTATGATCAGTTGTTGGATTCCGATGGTGGATGTTGACTCAGACCAAGGTTTGATCTCTTGATTCAACCTGTTTCTTCGTTTTAGATTATTTCTTTACTGTTTTCCTCACGTTTAAAACCCCCCATCTTTGTTCACTAAGCACAAAACTAGGCTAAACACTCTTCGTGGGATCGACTCGTACTCGCACTACTACATTTATCTTAAGGAGTATTGGTTTTATTTTTGAGTGCCTGCGACAGCACATCAAATTTTGGCGCCGTTGCCAGGGAGTGATTCTAGTTGATTCTTGTGCTTATTGTGATCTTTATTTTCATAAAATATATAATAATAAAAAAGAGTTTACACAAATTTTCTTGACTTGTTTTTCTTGGTTTATTAGAGTCTTCTTAACTGTTTATGAGTATAACTCGATCGTTCAATCAAGGAAAATTGCAGTACAATCCAGAAATAGAACGAACTTTACACAGGTTAAGAAGGGAAGCTCGGATAAATTTTGAGGACGATTTGGCTCTCGACCATCTATTTGGTAGCGATTCTGAATTAGAAGAGGAAGTCATGGCCGGAAATCGGACTTTGAAAGAACTTGCAGCCCCAGATTTGAATCAACAACCCTTATGCATTACATTCCCTACTTTGGATGTTGCTACTACTTTTGAATTAAAATCTGGGCTAATACATCTCTTACCCACTTTTCATGGACTTGCAGGTGAGGATCCCCACAAGCATTTAAAAGAGCTTCATGTTGTGTACACAAGTATCAAACCCATGGGGGTGACTGAAGATCAAATCAAATTGAGAGCCTTCCCATTTTCTTTGAAAGATTCGGCTAAGGATTGGCTTTATTATTTACCATCTAGGAGTATTACCACAAGGAATGAGATGAAGAGATTGTTTTTGGAGAAATATTTTCCAGCCTCAAGAGCGGCCAACATTCGGAAAGAAATCTGTGGTGTAAGGCAACATAATGGAGAATCTCTACACGAGTATTGGGAACGTTTCAAGAAATTATTTGCAAGCTGTCCCCATCATCAAATTAGTGAGCAATTACTTATCCAATATTTTTATGAGGGCTTACTAACCAATGACAGGAGTATGATTGATGCCGCTAGTGGAGGAGCTTTGGTGGATAAAACTCCTGAAGCTGCAAGGAACTTGATTGCAAATATGGCGGCTAACTCTCAACAATTTAATACGAGACTTGATTCTTATTCAAAACATGTTAATGAGGTAAATGTCTCATCCCTTGAACAACAGATTCCGAGTCTAACTTCTCTTGTTCGTCAATTGGTTGTAGGTAATATACAAACAGCGAAAGTTTGTGTGAATTGTTCGGTGGCAGGTCATCCAACCGATATGTGCCCAACTCTTCAAGAGGAGCCCAGTGAACAAGTGAATGCAGCGGGTAGTTTCCCTGGACTACCGCAAAGGAAGTATGATCCCTATTCAAACACGTATAATCCGGGATTGAGGGATCACCCCAACCTCAACTATGGGAATCCGCAAGTAAATCAGTCCATAACTCAATTCCGTCCAAGTGGCCAGCAATATCAACAATATAGACCGCCATATCCTCCGAGACAACAACCAAACCCAACTTCTAATTCTGGTATGTCTTTAGAAGATATTGTTAAATCCCTTGCTACTAATACTTTGCAATTTCACCAGGAGACAAAGGCTAGTATTCAAGGTTTGGAACATCAGGTGGGCCAGATGGCGACTGCAATTAGCAAGATAGAGGCACAAAGTTCGGGAAAATTACCCTCTCAAACGGTAATAAATCCAAGAGAAAATGCAAGTGCAATTGTTTTGAGAAGTGGTAAAGAAGTTGAGACTCCAGTAAAGGAAGTCACTGCATCGTCACCGCAAGGAAACGAGCAAGACATCGTCGCGGACAAAATCTTTCCTGATAACGACGACGTACCTAAACGTAAGTTTCCACCTCTTTCTGATTATAAACATGTACCTCCTTTTCCTCAAGCTTTGACAGAATGAAGAAAATATGAGAAGAATTCAGATCTATATGAGACTTTTCGCCGATGCGAGATAAATATTCCACTTTTAGATGCTATTAAACAAGTACCTCGTTATGCTAAATTCTTGAAAGAATTGTGCACAATTAAGAGGAAGCAGAAACTTAAAGGATGCGAGAAGGTGAAAGTTGGTGAAAATGTTTCTGCAATTCTTCAAAAAAAAATTCCTACAAAGTTTAGAGATCCAGGTATGTTTATTATCCCATGTACAATTGGTAACATCAAATTTGAGAAGGCCATGTTAGATTTGGGAGCTTCTATCAATGTTATGCCATATTCTATTTATGCTTCTTTAAAACTTGGACCTTTGAATGAAACTGGTGTTGTGATTCAATTGGCTGACAGATCTAACGCCTATCCTAAAGGTGTAGTTGAAGATATTCTTGTGCAAGTCAATGATTTAGTTTTCCCTTCTGATTTTTATGTGCTTGATATGGAGAATGATGATCATAGTACTCCTATTTTGTTGGGAAGACCATTCTTAAAGACATCCAATACTAAGATTGATATGCATAGTGGCATACTTACCATGGAATTTGATTGTAAAATTGTTAAGTTTGAAATATAGGATGCCAAGAAATATCCTACTGATGATTGTCATGTTTATTCTATTGATGTGAGGGAATTTGAAGTTGCGGTTGGAGATGCATCGAGGGAGTGTCTACAGAAGGCAGATGAAGAAGCTGTCCAGTCATGTCCAGTCTATCGCGAGAAAGATTCGGTCGACCACCGAGAATACCAGGAGCACTTATTCAACGAACCTCCTCCGACTGAAGTTGAAAGCATTCTTAGTACGTCGCGAGGTATTTTTCCTGTGACTATTTCATCTTCATTAGTGATTAAAAAGGAGATGATTTTAGTAGATATTTTCATATCTCGACGGATTTATTTTCGATCATGTAATCTTGACATCCTTGACAATCCGAACGATGACATTATTAATAGGTCAATGGATGATTCGATTATAGTTGAGCATAATGTTGAATCCTTTCTTCCCGATCACCATGATGAAATGTATTTTTGTTTGAGAGATCTAGCTATCTTATTTACTGGTGTGAGTATGGAAAAGCTAACTCTCATTTTTGAAAAATACCACTTGGACTCTTTTGCTAAATTAACCTTGGTGGCAGTATTGAGGTCAAATATTCAGATTATAGCACCCAGTGATTTTGCATCCCATTGGGTTATAGAACGTCCACCGAGGGCACGATTTAAAATTCTCTATATTGTATAGAGTGGTTTAGTTGGCTTTATTTGCTTTATTGTGTGCTTGAGTGTGATTGAATTATTTTTAGGTTGTGTGCTTGCATGTTGCTTTTGTTTTTGCTTTGCTTTGCTTTTGTTTTTAGGTGATCGAGCATTGCCTATCATACCTGAAGAATTCGCCCAGCCATGGTGGTTATGGAAATTCAAAGTTTGAGAACTCCCACAGTATTCAAGTAAGAAGCATGAATTCGAGCCAATGACAATAAAGAAAGGCGCTGCTTGGGGGGCAACCCAAGGGGAGTTCGTTCCTTTCTCTTTTTATTTTCGCATTTCCATTTTAGTTATTTTTGCTTTTCTTTGCATTCCACCTTACATTGAGGACAATGTCAGTTTCAAGTGTGGGGGAGGAGATCTAGGTTGCATATGTCATGAGCAAGAATTAGTTAAGCTTGACATATTCATAACATGATTGAATGAATAATTTTGCGACTTAGAATTAATTAGTTGAGTTATTTTTCTTGAGATGGTAGTGACTAAATGAGTAGACAAAAGATGGTGAGATTTTGAGCCTTTAGACTGACACATTCATATCAGTCTCACTAATTTCTTTCATGAGAGATATTCTTCCATGGATTTGTTTCTCTAGAACTTGCTTTGATTCTATTCGAGGTCATATTGGCACATGTATACATGAACATGATTAAGGCCATTTTTGTTTTAAGCTACATAAGCCAAATAGCCTACCTTGCAATTAATTTTTCCTTTTCCTAAACCCCTTTCAGCTTTATTGACTTCATTGTTAACCTACGTTACAAGCTTTAAACCTGAAAAATAATGCCAATACCCAAGTCATAGGACTAGTGGAGCATTGATCATCATTATGACATGTATGGGTGCAAAAGTTCAAGTGTGGGGGTGTTTGGATTTGTGGTATGGCTATATTTGAAAAAAAAAGGAAAAGAAAGAAAGAAAAAAAGAAAGTGAAGGAGGAAACTGTTTCTCATGTTACAATATGTGTTTATGAATCCTCCCAAGAGTTCTGTATGATTTCTACAAAAGTTGAAAGTTTTTGCAAAAGATTGTTCCCTGTTTCGGTTAAAAAGTATTCCTTTGAACAATCTCTTTGCCAATGTGGTAATGTTATATAGTTTGAGTACTTTAAAGCCAAGTTGAAAAAAGTTGTTGAATGGAGTGATTGGTTGTACATGTCTTATTGATGCATTTTTGCTCCATTAGTTCCATTGGCTTTTGAGCTACATTCCCAAATATTACCCACCTTAATCCTAGACCCCATTACAATCTTTTAAAGTCCTTCTGATTCGTGTTATGCATGTGATTCTAGTGGTGAAGAATGAGAAGATATGCAAGCTTATGATAGATCATTTTCATTGGAATGAATTTGAGTGAAATACATACCCTTCAAACACATGAGAGTTGAGTATTTATTTCCGTGAGGGTCTACTTATTTAGTATGCTTCATCTTCAAGTGGAAATGCTTACTGATTGATTTTCAAGTTGTCTAAAAATGTGTGTTCATGACGTGTTATGAGTTTTGTGAAGAGCTTGATTATTCTTTGTTGATGGCGTTGCAACCTTGATATGTTGAGTAGAGTGAATTTTAGTTTTGCCCGAGGACGAGCAAAAGCTAAGTGTGGGGGAATTTGATGATGATGCATAATGTTATATTTTTATCCCTTAATACTTAGTTTCCTGTGCTTATTTGGTACCTAAATACACTCATTATTCTTATATTTTGATTTAGGATGCAATTGAAGTCCTTAAGTTCGAAAAGAAGCTGAAAAGAGTATATGGATCAACTTTAAAGATTACTCTATACCTGTTCATAAAGAACCAGATGATTTTTCATATATGGTTAGAAAGCTCTTGAAATCTAGTTTCTGAAGAATTTTACGGTTCGTGATTCCGAGTTTTCTAGAGGAAGTTACGGCAATTTTAGTACCGATGGCGCAGTCTGGATGGTAGAACAGTAAAAATGCTAGAAAGTCCGATCGATCCGACACCTAGAGTCTGATCGATCCGACTATGCAGAAACCTAATAGAGCGTATACTTTTCAGCTGTACACAGTCCGATCGATCCCTCTATCCATCCTACTGAGTCTGATCGATCCGACACCTAAAGTCCGATCGATCGGACCCGGGTGAAGCCAGAAATTAAGGATTTTTACGCAACGGATCGATTCAACACCCCTGGTGGGATCGATCCGACTTTTCCAGTAAAGAAATTCAACGGTTTTGATCTGATTCGAGAATGGATACACTTTAAAGCTATAAATAGGACTCTTTCTAGGGTTTGAGGGAGGATCTTTGGACACTTTTGGCTGTTATTTTCTACTCTTTTATATTTTTCCTAGATTTTCTCTTGCTTTATGGAATCTTTTGGAGGATTGTTCTCGATGGCCTTGTGTGGCTAAATCTTGATCCTTAGTCGAGGAGACTGAAACCTCGGAATCAATGAAACTGTGAGATCTAATTTATTCTTATTGTTCAGTTTATGCATGAGTATTGGATGTTCTTCTGAGATTAAATCTTGATGATTATCTTGTCTAATTGCTAGGAGGCCTACTAGTTTATTATTTATGGTGATCTACTGCTAGGTTTGATATCAAATCCGGAATTGTTTGATCCCTCTAATCTGCGAAGCAACTAGGGTTTAATAATCTACTGCGTTTCAGAGATTGTTAGGTCTTAGGAAGAATATTTGACTAGATTAAATGCAACCGCTTGTGCTTGTGTTGTTTAGCTTCATCGATCTCCCTATTCTTAACGCTGCTACTAGATTAAATATACAGCGCTTGTCTTAGGTTGTTTAGTAGTTAGGGTTAATTGGATCGCTTGTTTCTAATTAACTATGATTGAGGAGAGATTCGAATTTCATTCGAACGGTGAATATTCATGGTATGAATTGATTGATACTTGCATTTATGATCAGTTCTTGGATTTCGATGGTGGATATTGACTCAGACCAAGGTTTGTTCTCTTGATTCAACCTGTTTCTTCGTTTTAGATTATTTCTTTACTGTTTTCCTCACGTTTAAAACCCCCCATCTTTGTTCACTAAGCACAAAACTAGGCTAAACACTCTTCGTGGGATCGACTCGTACTCGCACTACTATATTTATCTTAAAGAGTATTGGTTTTATTTTTGAGTGCCTGCGACAGCACATCATCTACTGTCGAAGGATCTCCAACATCGCCCCTGACCACGTCGAATCCACCTCTCAGGATTCCAAGAGTATAAAGGCGACACATTCTATTCCCTACTCGCTCCTCTCCAGCACGAGGGGAGATACACTATCAGGCGAGGGAACGGACAGCGCCAGTGTGCGTGCACACCTCCCCTTGAGGCGTCACGACACAGCCGAAAACCAAAACACAACAGCAACCAACCTAACTAATGCACATCACACGCATTCGCAAACAACCATGCAAGGATGTTCTAAACCTAGAACTATCCTATTCCACACTCAAAATCTCAACCGTAAGCCTAATCCTATCCCTGGGATCTACAGCCTGCTCTGATACCAAACTGTCACGCCTCGATCTGGATGGGTTTTCTGGGTCGGGGCGTGACAACGCGCGTGTACAAAATTTATGAACGTGTACTAGGTCTACGTGCTTTTCGCGTGTATTACTGGCTCACATACGTAAAAGGAACAAAACATACGCGTGTTTCGATTTATGCGCACGCATGAACGTGTGTGTGAGCTAGTAATATACGCGAAAAGCATGTAAACCGGGTACACATTCATAAATTTTGTATACGTGCGTAGCATATAAATACTCGTAAAAATAATTTCAGACACGTATGTAGAATTTTATACACACGTATCTTATAATTATACCCGTGCTTCTATAACTTACCCCTCGGCCTTCGGTGTGAGTCCATTAATCGTCGGGTATCTCGTATGTTAAGAACAACTCAACGTCAATAGAAGATACATTGCTGAGAACGTAAAAGTGAGCTTTCAGTTGAGCAAGAGTAAGGTCCAATGAGGATTCGTAGATCGTGGAAGTACCCCCCAAATAATATGAATTGCGTTCATGATTTATAACATGTGCGTTGAAGTGGCAATGCAGCGGAACGCTTTTCATTACCTTGCATATGTGGAGAGCTCTCTCCGATGAACTATTTTGACGAAAGTAGAGAAATGGAGACAGTGAAAAGGGATTAGAGATGAAAGAAGAGAAGATGACGGGAGAAGAGAAGAGTGGTTAGGGAGAAGAGAAGAGGAGGCAGTGGAGAGAAAGAAGAGAAGATGATGGGAGGAGCCATGCCCGGCGGGAGGAAGGAAGAGGATTCCGGAAGAAGAAGCTTTGGGAAGAAGACACGCGACGGGATGTTTTTGTCATTTTTTAACCAAAATTAGAAGATGCATTAAATGCGATTATGATGAGGAGAAACAAGATGCTTGGCATGGCCATTCATGGCATGAGAGAGGAGGGGTAAAATTAGGATTTATATGATTAGGGGTCCTCTATTGCAAAAAAACATTAGGGGTCACATTCTGCTGAACGCGAACATCTTCAATTTGACAAAAACTTTCATGCAAGACAGCTAGCAAACAAACCCAAATGAAAACACCAGACCGATCACAGATGATGGCGCTAGTCTTACCGGCGGTGATGGCATCGCCTATAGCGTCGTCTTGGTAGGTTGTTTTTAATAGGCTAAATTTTCAATTAGTACACTGTAGTTTGACCGATATTTTTATGTGGTTCTTATATTTCAAAAAGTTACAATACATACCTTCAACTTTCATTAGCTCACTTATGTAGTCCTCCACGTCAGCTTCCGTCGAACGCCATCAACGAGCTAACGGCAAACTAGCACACGTGGCCTATTTTTATCCACGTGGCCTACTTTTAACATATTTTATTAATTTTCTAACCTTGTCAGCATTTTTAACATTTTTAACATTTTAAACATTTTTATTCATTTTCTCCCTCTTCTCTCTCTCTCTTCTCCCTTTCTCTCTTCCGACCACTCGCCGTCGATGCCCAGCCCCTCTTCTTCGCGAGATCCCTCTTCTTCGCGAGATCCCGATCACGTCGATGCCCAGCCCCTCTTCTTCGCGATGCCCAGCACGTCGACTCCTCTTCTTCGCGAGATCCCGATCCCGTTGGATGTCGTCTGCGAACCGCCACGCCTCCCGGGCCCCGCCCCACGGCGGCGGCTCCCACATTCTCATATCCGGGTACGAGCTGCCGCTCCTCATCCGCCGCAACCCCGCCATCCTCTCCTCCTCATCCATCACCCGATCTACCACTGGAGCCCGCTCCAGCTCCCGGCTCGACTGACCCAACCACTCCCCGGAGTCCACCCGGGCTGGCTGCTTGGCCACCGGCTGCTCCGCGGCGTTGTTGCGGCCAAAGACGCCGCACAAGATGGCGACGACGAGATCGGGACTCCGGGCCCAAAGCGGCCGTTGAGGAACCCATCTCCACTGCCTACCTCAGATGAAGGCGAGATCTCTATGATCTCTATGAAGGGCGTCAAGATCTCCAGCCATCCTTGTCGTCGACCTCCGGCTAGCGCTAGGTTTGGAGGGAGAGGGAGACGACGTTGCACGAAGGCTCTGGAACGGGCTCGGGGGAGTGGAAGAAGGGGAGGGCGGAGGCTCGAGGGAAGAGGACTTGGCCGACGCTGGAGGTAGAGAAGGAGAGGCAGCGTCGCGGTGAGAGAAATGAGAGGGAGAGAGATCCCGAGTAACGCCGGAGGGAGAGAGAACGCGAGCATCAGGCGACGCCGGAGGAAGAGAGATCGCGAGCATCTGGCGACGCCGGAGGGAGAGAGATGAGAGTGAGAAGATCGTGAGGGGCGCCGGAGGGGGAGAGATCGCGAGCATCTGGCGACGCCGGAGGGAGAGAGATCGCGAGCATCTGGCGACGCCGGAGGGAGAGAGATGAGAGGGAGAAGATCGCGAGGGGCGCCGGAGGGAGAGAGGTCACGAGCATCTGGCGACGCCGGAGGGTCGAGGCTCGAGGGAAGAGGGAAGAGGCCTTGGCCAAAGCCGGAGGAAGAGAGGGAGAGGCAACGGGAAGAGGGAGGACGACGGGAGCTCGGAGAATCGGGGAGGGAAAGGGAGAAGAGAGAGAGAAGAGGGAGAAATTGAATAAAAAATGTTAAAAATGTTAAAAATGCTGACATGGCTAGAAAATTAATAAAATATGTTAAAAGTAGGCCACGTGGATAAAAATAGGCCACGTGTGCTAGTTTGCCGTTAGCTCGTTGACGGCGTTCGACGGAAGCTGACGTGGAGGACTACATAAGTGAGCTAATGAAAGTTGAGGGTCTGTATTGCAACTTTTTGAAATATAAGAATCACATAAAAATATCGATCAAACTACAGGATACTAATTGAAAATTTAGCGTTTTTAATAACACGAGCCCCAAGAATAAATTATTTATAGACCGCTGCCAACCTGAAGGAAGGAACAAGAGACGGCTTGGACCGAAGGAAAGCCTACTGAATACTAACAAAGCTTATTAAATATATATGGCGATTCGAAGAGCGATGAGATCCATCGCGATCGCACGCCCAACGCCAAGTACGACCCCGCATCTTCCTCCTTTTCTTCTACTCTTGTTAGTTATTGGGGATCGGACATGGCCGCTGCGGCGCCGGCGACTTTAAGTCCACGGATGTCGTCGCTACGGGCCGGGGGGACCCGGAGGACGCATCGGGTGGCGGCGATAGCGAGGTGCTCGCTGGCCGGGGTGGCGGCGGCGGGTCCGATCCTGGCGGAGCTGCAAAGAAGCTGCGCCACGCCGATCCCGGTGCTCCGCCGTGTCGCTAACGCCATGGAGGCGGACATGCGCGCGGGGCTCGCTGCCGATGAAGGCGACAGCGATCTCAAGATGATCCTTAGCTACGTCGACGCCCTCCCCACCGGGTACGACCTGTCACCGGTCTATGCTTGTCAGTTATCGTCGAGATGATCCTTCAATGTCTTGCTTTCATAATGGTTAGCACAAAGTTTGGAAGTTTTTGATCAAACCTACGACTAAGGGAACTCCTCATGCTTTAAATATCCCTTAGGTTTAATTGTTTGCTTGATAAAGACGGTGCCTTCGTCAGTTTATGAACCTTTTCGCTGGTGATAAGAAAAAACAGCCTTTTGACACCTTTATGATGCTTTCTTCGTTTTTGGAATTAAATTCTTGCAAACGTACGTTGATGTCCCTGTTTGCATATGTTTTTCAGGAATGAGAAGGGTTTGTTCTATGGATTGGACCTCGGCGGAACTAATTTTAGGGTGCTCAAGGTGCAGTTAGGAGGGAAGGACAGCCATGTCATAAACACCGAATTTGATGAGGTCTCGATTCCTCAAGAACTTATGAATGGCACCACTGAGGTTGATTTCTTGCTTCGGCCTTCGTGTTCCCTCTTTCTTGTCCTGTCGAGTTAAGATTTTGAAGGAGGGGACATTCGGTGACTTTGTTTATGGATGTGCAGGAGTTGTTTGATTTTATTGCTTCTGGGCGTAAGAGATTTGCTGAAAAAGATAGTGAAAGGCTTCATCTGCCTCCAGGAAGGAACCGGGAGCTCGGCTTTACATTTTCATTTCCTGTAAATCAGACGTCTATTGATTCGGGCATCTTAATAAAGTGGACAAAAGGTTTCGCAGTCTCTGGAACAGTTAGTGCTAGGGGCCTCCTTTTCTTCCTCATGATAAATAATGTTTAAATTTTGGGGAGTACATATGTTTTCTCCAAACTGTAGTCAACACTCGATAAAGCCATGTTAGTACAGATTGGCTAGAGTTTAGCTCGCTAATTTGCTTTAATAGTTTCATTCAGCTATTTTAGTTGCTGCTTATTCATTCACAAGCATTATTCTCAGGTAATAGCATACTTCTCTTGGTTTTTAAATGAAAGTTCTGCTGAAGAAATTTAGAGAAGTGAAGCTGCAGCTATTTGTGTTTGGCTTACTATAAGGTAAGTAATAGTCTATGGATTGAATTGTAAGGCTATGCATATGGCTTGAGCCAATAGGACAAGAATGTTGAAAATGAGTAAAATAGTGGTCGGTGGTACAACTTTAACAAATTATTAGGTACAAAGGTATGCATTGAGGTAATGAAGGATTTTATGCACTTTGTTTCATATAGAATGGGTTTGATACACTTTGTTTAGTTCTTTTCATACTAAGGTTGAATCTATTCTCATGCCATGGAGGTTGAAAGAAGTGTCCTTATGAGTGTGCCGATGGTATAGTTAAAAAACTAAGACCCTCCGTTGTCTGATAGCTTAAATCCCTAAAAGGTCCCTCATGTTCCCACCTGCTATATATTTTTAGGATTGGATTGGAAAATATTCTCGTTGTGCTAGGTAACACCTATGAGAAAGTTGTTGTTGGGGAAAATTTCTGACCTTGTATTGTTTACTGTCAATAGGCTGGAAGAGATGTCGTAGCATGCTTAAATGAAGCAATGAAAAGACAGGGACTGGATATTCGGGTTTCTGCTCTGGTGGGTCTTACAAAGAAATCCTGCAGTCCTTTTGTTATGTATCATCTTTTATTTTGAATTTCAACATTCTACATTAGAGTCTGACGGAGTTAGTCCGCACTATCATTTTCGCTTCTATCCCCTAAAAAAAACTACATCAGCAAATTGGAATGAAATGGCATCTTCAATCTTGAGCAACAGGTCAATGATACTGTGGCAACACTTGCTGGGGCTCGCGACTGGGATGATGATGTGATGGTTGCTGTAATTTTAGGAACTGGTACTAATGCATGCTACGTAGAGCGCATGGACGCTATCCCTAAACTGAAGAAGCAGTCGAGCAGTTCTGGGCAAACGGTGTGTATGAATTGTATCATATTGAATTTTCACATAGTGAGGAAAAGAGAAAAGAATCAGTTTGCTTTTCTGTAGATAGTGTGCCATCACAAAAAAAAGAAAAACAAAAACAAAAACGAAAGAAAAAAACATGTTGGTGACTCAATTGGAGTGCAGGAAGGCTTTGTTTGTTAGTTTTTTTGGAGATAATAAAGTGATTATTTGTTGTTGCTGCATTTAGTATGATGGGCAGTTCTCTTGGTGCAGATCATCAACACTGAGTGGGGGGCATTCTCAAAAGGTCTTCCTTCAACTGAATTTGATAAAGATATGGATTTTGGGAGCATCAATCCTGGTGAGCAGGCAAGCATCTCCTTTAATCCTTTCTTGTCTGCTTTATTTTCACAGCTCCGATAAAATTTCTTTGCCACTTTGGTGTCCTGAATAGTGAATAGTTTTCCGTCACTGTAGTTGTTTTTGATTTTCTTAGTCACTGACAAATAGATGTGTCGATTTTTCTCCAAGACAGATATTTGAGAAGACAATCTCTGGTATGTACCTGGGCGAACTTGTAAGAAGAGTTCTGCTCAAAATGGCCAAAGTTGCAGCTCTTTTTGGGGAATCTGTTCCTGAAAAGTTTTCCACTCCTTTCATATTGAGGCGAGTGCCCTGGCCTTTATGTTTTAATGGTCTTTATTTTTCCTTTTTCATACTGCATAATTACTTAATGATGTTTACTTAGATTTACTGTTTTTCCTTGTCATGCTGCTTAATTTCCCAATAGCACTTATTCACCTTGGCATACAAATATGGCTTAATCCACCTGCATGTTGAGCTGGTAAGAAGCTTCGTTGTAAGTTAATAAGGTCAGCTACCAAATAATGCTGGAGGTGGTTAGGATTTAGAACTTAGGAATAATGAAAGTTATTGGCCCTGTTTGGTCCTGGAGGGTTTACTGGATAATTGCGTCTATGTCAAGCGTGAGATCCTTTTCGATTAGCTATTTGTTTAGCATCATAATAAGTGCAATACATCTTTCAGTTTTCTTTTGGTACATAACTTGGTCTGTAAAGGTTAAAGCTGACTGGGTAGCTAGATGGGCCCGGATGGGCCAGGCCAGTTTTGTATGGCGACCAGAAGATGGTCCGACAGCCCTTGCACCGGTTTTTTATATAAAACTTTAGCCCATGGGCTCATCTCATAAAAATAAAACAAATAAATTCTATATAAACAACCTAGAAGAGTGCGGTAAACTTGCAGACCACTGTTAGTCAGATGGTTAAATTGATACCACTTTATCCTCTAATTCTCATTTTCTAATAATCACAAAACAACAATCTTGCTCATAAATGATTGAACAGCCAAAAGATAAGTAGATCCTTGTTCAGAAGAAAATGAAAGTTTCCTTATCATGAAACTACTGGCACTTTTCAAAACATAGTAGTGGCAAGATCTAGGCATACTCACAGCCTATGTTTTTAGTACAGAGATTGTTCGTAAAAGAAACTCTAGACTGTCTTCTGAGTCAGAAGGCTTGGAGACTGATTGTAGGTTACATGCATGTTTGATTAGGACCCTTTGCTCAAGGCCCGTCTCCAGCAAGTAAACATCCCTTCCACTTTCAAGCTTCCATAGTGCTAAAGAAAAGGTTTTACTGTTTTCAATTAAGACTTGATACTGCTTTGAATTGTTTCTTTTTTGCTCAATTAAGGCTCTGTTGTCTTAAATGCTGGTGTAAGTTTGACTTCCGGACAGATAGATATAACCTGCATATTTCCATTTTCAGGACCCCTGATCTTTGTTCTATGCAGCAAGACAACTCCAAAGATCTAAATGATGTTGGAGCAACTTTATTTGACACACTTGGCGTAAGTTCTATTGGAATCAGATTCTGCCACCCTCAATATTTCATTCATCATGTGAAGAGCTTTTTGCTGCCAAGAATTGCTTTCTATCAACATGCAACTCTTACATACATATGCTATTAACAGGTAAGATGCTCCTCATTTGGCTCTAGGAAGATTGTTTTGGATGTCTGTGATACTATAGTAAAACGAGGTGGGAGGCTGGCAGGCGCTGGGATTGTAGGCATTCTGCAGAAGATGGAGCAGGATTCCAGAGGCCTTATTTCGGGGAAAAGGACAGTGGTTGCTATGGATGGTGGATTGTACGAGCACTATCCTCAGTACAGAAACTACCTTAAAGATGCTGTGGTGGAATTACTTGGTTCAGACGCATCAAAAAATATCGTCATAGAACATACTAAGGACGGTTCTGGAATCGGAGCTGCTCTACTTGCAGCTGCAAATTCTCAATATGTTCGTTGAGTTTTCAAGAGTTCATCACCAAGTTGAGTAACAATAAGGCAATTTTGCCACCACACTGATTTGCAAATTTTGTGAACACCTTTCTTGGCAACTTGCATTAGCTGTTTATCAGTTAATCATTGCTGGAGTCGCGAGCTTCATTTACAGGAAATATTTGTCAATTCAGCATACGTTGTGTAGCACGCATGTTCGCTGATTACATAACAGTAGAGTAAGCAGATTAGATTGCTCCTTTTTGAGATGATGAATTCCGGACTTAATTCTACATTTCTGTCTACTTTTATTCATTTGACTCAGATCCTTGTATTTCTGTTCTAAAAAAAATTGCTGATTTTTCTTCCTGTTTTATATGCATTACTTTGCATCTGAGGGAGATAAGTTCCCAGAACTTCTCCCGGGAGGAAATTAATTGTTACCAATGAGCCCGTCTAAATTAGTCGGTGTGTATTATTTTGGTGGAAATGGCCAGAGGTCCTTTGTTAGAAAAGAATAAAGTTTTGTATACATGGATACGTGGTATATGTAATGCACATGTCACGTGATCGATAGTAAGGTACCGACTATTTGATTTATTCTATCAATAGTGAAGTACCCATAGATTAACTAATCGGTACCTCACTACCGATATGATCATTGGTATATTCCATCAGTAGTGAGGTACCGACTGATTGTTCTAGTCCATCGGTACCTCACTATCGATGGTACCTCACTACCAATGGACTAGAACAATCAGTCGGTACCTCACTACTATTTGGACCGCGTGTGTAACGTATATGGTTTCAACCATGTACACAAATCAACGCTCATTAGAAAATAGTATGTCATAAGCTTAGATGGGTTTTTTTTAAAACTTAAAGTCCTTTTCTCGAACAAAAAGACTTGAATGCCATTCTGTTTTAAAACTCTACTAGAAAACCACCTCCTTCCTCATATCCCACCCGACGACGCCCCATCCACCTTGGCCATTGATTGCGCCAACTGTACCTTGTTCGATGGAACGTCGTCGGCCCTTCCACCACCTCCTCTCGCCTTCTCTTCTCATCATCCCCAAACTCGTCATTGCCGAGAGCAAAGCCAGCCACGTCCCTGTCCCTCTCCAACTTTCTTCCTCTTCGGTATTCCCTCTTCTTTCCCCGCCCATCGCTCCACCATCATCAGCGCCAAATCTCGCTCCCGATCTTATTTGGATACTGTTGAATATTGGCTCTTCTTCCATCTTGGATCAATCCAAGATCTGTTTGGATTGATCCAACCTGAAGCTGGAGGTCCGAAAGTCCTTTCCAGATACATGTTTACAGCTTTGGATAGTGGATCGATCCAACCCTACAGTGGATCGATCCCAACCCTGTTTCCAGAGGCTTGTTTTCAAGTTTTCATAGTGGATCGATCCAACCCTACTCTAAATCGATCCAAACACTGTAGACGGGAAAAATATGAAGGTTTGGATTAATCCGATCATATATAACTTGGGGCCTATAAATAGGGGTTTTTGAGATCTTTTTTAGGTCTTGCTTTTCTTCTTTTGGAGCTTTAGAGAGAGGAAGTTTGTAATCCTAATCTTTGGGATATGAGAGATTAGGGATTTGGGAGATAAGCTTTGTATTTGTAACTCTCCTTCATCTTGATAATGGATTGATCGCCCGTGCCGCTCGTGGACATAGGCTATTGCTGAACCATGTAAATCCTCGAGTTCTTTGGTATATTCTCTATTTTCTCTCCCTTTATTCTTTGATTACTGTTTGGGTTTGTTGGTGTGGTTTGTTTTCTTCTCGATTGTTGATGGATTTTTGCATTGGGTGTGCCTTTCGACGCAACAAGTGGTATCAGGAGCACATGATCAGATCTTGGCATTGAAATTGATTCACCCTCCACATCGCGAAGATGTTTGAGGATTCATCTTCGAAGTCGACACCGTCAAGGTCTTCGAAATCTACACCGGTAACAAGGTCTACAGTTTTGAATACATAGTTTGAGATAAAGAAATTTGATGGAACTAACAACTTTGGTATGTGACAGTGCGAGGTATTGGATGGATATTTTGGTTTTAAATGTTGTAGGCTCACGGACGATCCAACGGACGATGCGGCGGTCGACCGTGGAGTATAATGATGAAAAGTGAAAAAGTGACGATCGATCGAAGCATCAATCATGGGAAGCATTTTTCACAACAGAGGCTCACGGTCGATTTGACGGTCGATGGGTGGATCGACCGTGGCTCGCGAAGGTTGAGTTTTTGTACCTAAAAGTCGATGTGGCGGACGATGCATGGATCAACCGCCAGCAACACGCAGAGTAAAAAACTAGCTGTTGGAGAGTTGCAGGGAGTTGTTGGAGGTGTTTGTTGAGAGCTGGTTGAAGGCCAGATTTAAGTAGTCTTTTGTTGTAAACTCGCCATAACAATTAGTGATATTTTTTATATTATTTGAGCAAGTTTAAGCAAGAGTTTATTACCCATTTCCTTTGAACTACAACCTTTGTAAATCTTCTTCGAGTGTGAAGAAGTACATTGAGCGTAACCCAACAGTTGTTGGCTGTGATTGTAAGGTTACAAAACACCAGGAAGCTTGGAGAAAAATCTTGTAAAGATTTACAAGTAATGGAACCTCAAGGAGGACCTTGAGAGAAGTAGATGTAGATCAAAAGTTGGGTCGAACCACTATAAAATCGGTGCTATCTCTCTAAGCCTTCTTTCATATGATTATTGCATGCTGATTTACTTTTGTTTCATCTCATCTACAAGCATTTAAGGTGTTAGATCTCTCCTACCTGATTTTTCCATTAATCTAGTTTTTCGAAAAGAGTCCAATTCACCCCCCTCTTGGACCTTCAATTGGTATCAAAGCTAGGTCTCTATTTTAGTGGTATAACAACCCTTAGAGGATCATATTTAGAGATGGAAAACGTAGAGGAACAAGCTACCAATAGGCCACCATACTTCAATGGATCAAACTATACGTATTGGAAGACCAAGATGGAAATATTCATTCAATTTATGGATTATGAAGCTTGGCTGGTAGTAGAGGATGGACCCTATGTCCCTATGAAAATTATTGAAGGTAAAGAAGTCTAAAAAACAAAGAGTGACTACACCCCAATCGATCTTAAAAACCTTTAAACAAATGCCAATACCAAAATCTTTCTATTTTGTGTCCTTAGCTCTAGTGAATTCAATAAGGTCTCTACATGTAAATCAGCAAAAGAGATATGGGACAAGCTTGAGGTTACTTATGAGGGAACAAGCCGAGTTAAATAGTCTAAAATAAGTATGCTTGTACATGAGTATGAACTCTTTTGCATGAAGAATGATGAAGCCATTAGTGAGATATTTACACGCTTTACTAACTTATTAAATGTGCTTGAATCTCTTGAAAGAGTTTATGCTAACGATGAAGTTGTGAGAAAGATACTTAGGTGTCTACCGAAGTCACGGGATCCTAAAGTGACGGCGATTGAAGAAGCCAAGGATTTATCCAAGTTGTCACTCAATGAGCTCATGGGTTCCCTCATGACCTATGAGATGAATTTGAATAGAAGTAACGAAGGAGATAAAAAGAAGAAGACGGTTGCTTTCAAGTCATCTAATAAAAACTCATCCGATTCAAGTGAAGAAGATGACGATGAAGAATTTGTGATGATATCAAGAAGAATTCAAAAGATCTTTAATCGCCAAGGAGGAAAGAAATTCTTCAAGTAGAAATTCCTCAAAGGTGAAAAATACAATTCTACTTCTAACTCAAATGAAATCATATGTTATGAGTGTAGGAAGCCCGGACACATCAAGTTTGATTGTCCTCAACTCAAGAAGCCTTCAAAGAAGGAGTTCAAGAAAAAGAAAGCAATGATGGCTACATAGGACTTGAAGAAAGCAGAAGAAGAAAAATTAGATGCCATGCATAGGATTGGAACCTTAGAAAAAGAAAACAAATGCATGCTAGACAACAACTCTTGTGATACTAGTGATACAGTTGAGAAGGAACTCAATGACACTCAATATGAGCTCACCATATTGAAGAACACAAATTATGATATGCAAAAGGAACTTATCTACTCGAGGAAATCCAAGAGAGATCTCACTCTTGAAGTTGATAACTTAAAAATAACTCTATCTAAATTCATGAAGAGTAGAGACAAGTTAGATGAGATCCTTGATAGTCAAATGAGCTTCTTAAATAAGGAAGGAATTTGTTACAACCCTAGGAATATGAACAACTAAAGGAAGACTAACTTTGTTAAAGCTTCTTCTCATCCTCCTAAGGTAGTACAAGCACTCACTTGTCACTATTGTTGTAAGATAGGTCACATTACACCTAGTTGTTATCTCATGAAACATGCTAGTGCTAAACCCTTTTGGACACCTAAGCATGCTACATCTACTTATATTTCTAGAACTGATGCTAAAGGAGCTAAAAAGATTTGGGTATCAAAAATCAAGACTTGAGTTTGATTTGTAGGAGTGCTTGAGATCCAAGATCAGGACAAATTCAAAAGCCAAACGATGGTATCTTGATATGGATGCTCAAGACACATGACTGGAGAAAGGAGCATGCTCTCAACCTTTCAATCCAAAGATGGAGGAATGGTGACATTTGGAGACAATACAAAAGGAAAAATAATTGGCATTGACAATATTGGTAAAACCTCTTCCACTATTATTGAAAATTTTCTTTTGGTCGAAGGTTTGAAACATAATTTGCTTAGCATCAGTCAATTATGTGATAGAGGTATTAAAGTTATTTTTAAAGATTCAAAATGCTATGTTAAGAATGCTATTAGTGATAAAATCATACTACTTAGTCATCGTGATGGTAACGTTTATACATTCTATCTTAATGATCTTGTTTGCCATTATGATATATGCCTTAGTGCTTTAAATGATAATTCTTGGTTATGGCATAGGAGACTTGGACATGCTCACATGGATTTAATTTCCAAACGCTATCGAAAAAGACCTTGTTCTTAGACTTTCCAAGATCAAATTCGAGAAAGATGAGATTTGTGATGCATGTCAAAGAGGAAAACAAGTAAAATTTTCTTTGAAGCCTAAAGATATAGTTTCCACCACAAGAGCATTAGAACTCATTCATATGGACCTTTTTGGACCTACTAAACCAACTAGTTTAGGTGGTAGCTAATATGGTTTTGTTTTAATAGATGACTACACTAGATATACTTGAGTGATATTCCTTGCACACAAAGATGAAGTTTTTGAGGAATTCACCAACTTTGGTAGAAGAGTCAAAAATGAGAAAGGTATTCTCATTACATGCATTAGAAGTGACCATAGAGGAGAATTTAAGAACTCCCATCTAGAAACGTTTTGCAATAACAATGGGATTTCTCATAACTTCTCATCACCTAGAACCCCTCAATAAAATAGTGTTGTTGAAAGGAAAAATCGAACCCTACAAGATATGGCTAGAACTCTATTATGTGAGTATAATCATCCTAAGTACTTTTGGGCCGAAGCGATTAATACTTCTTGCCATGTGATCAATAGAGTAACATTGAGACCTATTTTGAATAAAACCCCCTATGAGCTTTGGAAAGGAAGAATTCCAAATATTTGGTACTTTAGAGCTTTTATTTGCAAATGTTTTATCTTAAACAATGGCAAGGATAATCTTGGAAAATTTGATGCTAGATCCGATGAAGCAGTTTTTCTTGGATACTTGGAGAGAAGCAAAAGTTATAGAATCTTCAATAAAAGGACCTTGGTGGTTGAAGAATCAATGCATATGAAATTTGATGAAATGACTATAGTTCCTAGTAGGATTGATGGTAAAGATAATGAAATTCCTAATGTCAAATCAAAAGATGTAGTAAATGAAACCCAAAACGATGTTGATGAATTGAATGATAGATTTGAGGAATCCCTTAAAATTACACCTAGTGATCGACATAATGATTTGCCTAAAGATTGGAAATATGCATCCTCACACCTAAAGGAATTGATAATTGGTGAACCATGTGAGGACCTGTCCCTCTACCCCTGTTGCTTGTTGTGGACCGCAAGGGCAATTTGGTAAATTGCGTATTGCCAGTTTATTTCACACCCGCATGTGCACACACTGACCGTGTTCATGTAAATGTTTGATTAGAACGGTTAGGTGAATCCAGGATCGAAAGATCCGGGCTTGGGCTTGTGTTTTAGCCAGAATCTAGCTTTCTGCACTTAAGGGATCGATCTTTCCTTGTTAGAAGATCGAACTTTTAGTGCCAGAAAGTCAAGGCGCGATCGTCATGAAGGATCGATCTTTACTCAGGGAAAGATCGATCATTCATAGGTCGGTTCGTTTGTCTATAAAACGGACGTAACCTTCTTCCTTGAATCCTTTTGAAATCCGCCGTTCTTGAGCTCAGATCTGGCCGGATTTTGGAGCGATTGAGGACGATCCAAGGCTTAACATCTGGGATTGAAGCAGCTCTTGCCTAGGTAGGGATCCTACCTACTTTGTTTTCTGGTTTCTGATAGTTTTGAGTTGAATGTGATTTGTTTTGCTTAGATCTTGCTGCATGTTTATTAGTTTGTAGCATGCTTATCGATTTTGGACTCGTGGTTCTTCATACTACAAGATTCCAAGGTTTTATGGGATTTGGTGGAGCTTGCCGATAGTATTTCTCGCCAGAGGTTCACCGGAGAACCCAACAAGATCGATCTTTGTTGGAGAAGGATTGATCCTTCATTGTTGGTCATGCTAAGCCCGAGCATGATCGATCATTTTGTGGAGATGATCGATCCTTGTTCCAGGTTAGCATGAGATGTCCTCTGTTGCGAGGATGATCGATCTTCCTGAGAGGAAGGATCGATCTTCCTGGGAGGAAGGATCGATCTTCCTGGGAGGAAGGATCGATCTTCCTTGGCGCGACAAGGAAGATGCCCTCTATCACAAGGATGATCGATCTTCCTGGGAGGAAGGATCGATCTTCTTTGGCTCGACAGGAAAGGGGCTCTCTGTTACTTGGAAGATCGATCTTTTCTTAGTAAGAGATCGATCCTTTGGGGGCAGAGAGGAGTTTTTCATTGGCTTTGCCCGCGGGGCTTTGTATGTATGGTTTTCTTACAGCTTTCTATATTGTACATATCATTAAGTATGTTAGCCCCATATTAGGGGTAGTGGTGAACCAGGAGAGTGATGACTCCTGGGATGTTTAGAATAAGTGGACGAGTGGCCCTACTACTTTCCATAGCCTTGGATGTCGGCGTGCGCCGAGGGCCTTTACATGTGTGGTTTGCCTTCTGTTGTTTGCGGGGCTGCTTCTCGATGCAGGTTGTCGGTGAACTGGCTGACAGTTGGTGGTGTACTACTGCAATAGTTCCAGACCTTAAATATGTGTTCACCACCCCGGGCCAGCAGTGTGTCGAGTCCAGACCTTGTTTGTGGTATCATCACATATTACTGCATGCTTAAATGTTCTATGCGCATGTTCATAGAATGCATCTTGTTATGCATTAGTTGCATAAGGTTAGGGCGTGGCGCGATCTGTGGGTTGCCGTAACGAGGCTTGGAAGCTCGGATTTAGCCATAGGACAGGAGTCGGGTAGTTTGAACCAGGTTTGAATTGTGGTGTATAGTCGAATTTGATGATAGGTCTAGATGACTAGTATACCTGTGGATTAATGATGTTAGAGGTCGTGTCGGCTTCTAGTCGAGTGCTGAGATGCAGCCGGTGTTCGGTGATCTATGTCTCTTGAGTAGAGGGTGTGCCTATTCAGCGGGTTGGACTCCTGCCAGCAGTGTTCACTTCGTCCTGCTGTGAGACAGTAGTGATGGCTTCCTACTCATTGGGACACGCGGTGGGGTTGTGGGACCCCTGTGTATACCCAGGCTTTACTAGAGGGTGACACTGTTGCGTTTCCCTCTTCCTTCTGTGTGTCGTAGTGTAGTTTCCCTACTGAGCTTAGTTGCTCACTCCTACTCGGGCTGCGTTTTACAGGTCCAGGAGTTAGCTCCTCTTCGGTGGCTTCTACCGAGCAGTTGGTCGGCGGTGCGGCGGCGCCAGGCGGAGTCTGAGAGGTGGTGATCCTTTTCTGTTTTTGAACCCTTGGTTAGTTAGTCTCCTATGGGAGTATATAAATGTTGTATTCGAATCTTCCCCTCTTCGATGTATGTATATTAAACTTGGGTTTTGTAATCTGTGGTTTGAGGTTTTGTAAATTATAGTCTTTTAAATTGAGGGTGTTGAAAATACTTGAAAAGTGCACAAAACACCCGTCTTATTTGGTTTTGTTGGTCTCTGAACAATGCTTCACTGACTACTTTTATCCTATTTCAGGTATAACAGGTCCTATTACGAGTTAGATCAACTTTGGAGCTAAAAGAAGCATATTCGGGCAATTCATACATGAAGGATGACTACAAAAAATATGGGCTACAGTGACGAGCATTCAGTGACAATAGCAGTTATTGTCACAAAAGATAGGCCTATAGTGACAAGATTAATTTGTCGTCACTGCTCTCAATTTGTCTGATTTTTCAGCGACGAGATTTTCTAGTTGTCACTAAAAACCTTATATACAGTGACAAAAATTATTTGTCGTCACTAATGCTCGCCACTAAAAATTAAAAACTAACATGGTGGAAAAAAATGGCTAATTTAGTGGGAGTAAAATTTATATTCAGTGACAACAAATTAGTTGTTGTCACTAATAATATTTAGTGACGAAAAAAAAACTAGTTGCTTGTCACTATAGCCTAGCCTTTAGTAAAAGTAAAAACTAGAAAAAAAAATCCAATATAAACCCTCTGAATCTGAATCCCTAACTAAGTCTCTTGTCTCCTCTCCCCTCACCTCCCCTCTCCTCCCTTCTCTACCGACAAAGTGTGTTGTGAATGGTCGGCGGACTCCGGCGGCGTGCTCGGCGGACTCCGCGTACATTCCCCCTGGTATCCAAAGCAGTTCACCGAGACAAAATCAAAATCAGACAGAGGGAAGGAGGTAGTGGGGGTCAGTGTAGTTGTTCCATCCGGCGAGGGTCGGCGGGTACTCGAGGATGCTCTGGAGGCGGAGCAGCGTCTTGGTCTGCGATGGAGAGTGCTGGGAAGAGTTTGCATGGGTGGGTGGTGGCGATCAGCAGAAGTAGAAGGGCATCAATATGTTGTGAGAGATTAGAGGAATGGCCTCTCGGTTCGCCTAAAAATCCCATCTTTGGGACTTTAATTAGAACTTTTCCCAACTTAATTGGCAGTGTTATTACTAGTGGTGTTTCTAAATATGTTAGAAGATTCCTTACTCTAATCCTACTTGTCTTCATGTTATCATGTTGTCAATCTCATAACTTGCACATATTAAGCAGATTCATGTTATAACATGCACAGGTTCTTTGCCTTTTTTAAAAAAGTTGAGTGGGCTATTCTTTGGAACTCTTAATTTGCATGGATTTGGATCTCTTAATTTGCAATGAACCTGCTTAATTTGCATGGATTGTGACATTGCTGGGTTCCAAATCCAAGCAATATAAGACTTCTCATACATTCAAATAGTCAATTAAGCTTCTTCGTTTTTTTAAAAAGCCACAAAAGAGAGGTTTTTGCACAGAGACAGAGTGGTTTTTTTCTTGGAGTGTTTATGGGGTTTTCTTATGGTGTCGTTTTGGTGTAGCTTTTTTGTGGCAGGGAATGCGGTGGCGTGCTTTTATTCACTAGTTTCAATGGCTTTTGTGGGCAATCTCGTGGAAGGATTTCTTCTTTATATTGAACACGTTCACCAGTTCTTTGTGGATTTGCATGAATGAATGTACACATGCAAAGTTTCTTCTTTTATTTCCTTTTTCAAGTTATATATCTTTATCTTCAATAAGTCAATTTATCGTTTCTATTTTTCATTGTTTTCATTTGATATGGTGAGGAAAACAATATCACCAATTCTTTGTGGATATGCATGAATGAATGATGTTATACATACATTGTGGATATGCATGAATGAATGATGTTATACATACCTGCAAGGTATTACTGTATATCTGTAAGTTCATAAATGGTATCTTTCATTATCATAGATCTATTGTTTGGGTTTTAAGAGTCTCATTGGCTCCTTTGTTTCAGACTGTTTGATTGGTAATACTTGCTGTAACTTTTTTTAACATAATCAGTGACAGTGCACTTCTATAATTGAAACTTTCATGCATATTTGTGTCTGTTTGATTGCTTGGGAGGTGCTTGATGTAGAGAACCACCGCTCCGAGGAGGAACCCATCCGGCGCCACCGCCTGCCAGCTATCAGATCTCCACTCTTGGCCCACTTCATCTCTAAAATCCCACGATGAAGCATGTGAGTGCACTACCAAACAAGTGTATGAGAATCGGAGGGAGCCAATGAAGTTGCTCTTTTAGTTGGGAGCAGTATTAATTGTAAGTTCAATCGTCTTTCACTGTCTATTTTCTTATTTCTCAGTCAGAGACTACTAAATTGTGAAATTTAGTATAATGCCGCAGCAAGCACAGTTGCTTAGGGGCAAACTAGCAGTGGAAATACATACACAATGACCGCCATAACTGAGAGCACCGTAGCAGATATCTTTGACTACATAAGGATGTTAATTTTGGATAAATACTGGATGAGTCTCTAATTTCTTGAGTCATTAGAAAGATACACACACATGTTTGAGGTGTCATAGTCTATTCTAGGCCCTCCTAAATCCCTCTTCAATTGCTGGCAGATATTTCTGTACCCTTTACCCTTACTCTTGACTCACAGGAGCTGTGAGATAAGCTATCATGTGGTTTAAAATTGTGTTTTATTTTAACTGTTTCTTGCTACAATGATTGGGGTGGCTGACTGAGGTAGAAATATCTTGTTGAATTTTTATGCTCTTATCCTCTCAAGATGGCATGAGGGTATCTAGCATACAAATCTATTTTGTAACATTTTTTTACTGCTCCTTCACTACTAAACTTGTTGAGATTTATGTTGATTGCTGAATTAATAATGTTGCTGAATTTTTTTTTACTGACAGGATGACTAAGCAAATCTTGGCTATCTTTTTGTCAGTTAACATGCATGTGATTTTTTTTTTGGAAGACTTCTTAATGATTTAAACTTTGTGGTCTAGTTCACAGTTTTTAGCTTGAATGTCACTTCTCAATACTCCTGCACTTGTCTTATTGTTGCTTTATCTCCTGTAGCTTGTCATTATTGGTGTGCATTTCATTGTTCTCAATACTCCTGCACTTGTCACTTCTCAATACTCCTGCACTTCTCAATACTCATGCTTATTTTTCTAATCTTGCTAGAAACTCTTTAGAGGTATGGGTTTCTCTCTTCTCCTACTCCCAGTTGCACTTGTTTGATAGACTTGTGCTCCCTGGATCCCAACAAATGCTAGAGTAATTTGAACGAGCTTTGTAACTTACATGTTTTATTCCTTACTGCTCTCAGTTTCTTTTTATAGGAGCTAAAGATGGTGCTATACTCTTGACCTTCATTCAAGGATATCTTATATTCATGCAATAAGATGGTGTTTGTACTCTTGACTATTACATATACAGGTGATTAATTGTTTGTATTATTGGAAAACGTCCAAATACAAGGGAAACTATGTATGTTCGATTTCTTAAATTGAATCTTAAAATTTTTAAATTGTGATTAAAGATGAAACTTCATGTTGAAGAGTTAAAATTAATATACATGTGGCATATATAGTAGCTCAATTACATTATATCTATGTTTCTAGATGCTTATGCTCTTTATTTCCCTTGTCCTTTTCTACAGAGCACCTAAGAAGTTGTTCGATGGATCAATGCAAAGGAATTGGCATGGAAGAAATCTTGAAGGATTGTTTTAGAACTTTCTGTAATGGTGGAAAATTTCAAATATACTCTTTTTAGACATTTTCTATGTATGAACTTTAACACATTGTGTTATGTATGGAATATTCGAATTTAAATTCTATGAAATTTACTTGCCAATTTATTGGAAAATATGAATTTTATTTGAAATTGAAATTGCTGAAACAAAAATTAGTTTCAGCAAGAATCTCAGTGACAAAGAAGTTCTCACTAAAAAACAGGGATATGTGACAACAAATTTGTCTTCATATAATGTTATTTTCTGTGACACCTTTAAATAGAAATTATTGTCACAAGCAATACTAGTAGTGACAGGTTAAGGTTTTTATAATTGTCACTGAAAATGCCTTTAGTGACGACACATTTAATTGTCACAACAAAAGGATTCAGTGACAACCAAGCTTGTCACTATAAGGGTGTAAAAATATCCTAAATATAACTTAAATAAATAATATTTAATTATTCAGTTACAACAAAGTTTTCTGTTGTGACAATATCAGACGTCACAAAAGATAATCATTTGTGACAAGCGAAATCGTCACTGAAAAAGATGTTTTAGTGACAAGGTATCTCGTCACTAAAAATACGGCTTTTGTGACGATACAATAAGGTTGTCACAAAAACTTTCAGCCACGGAGGCATAGGCGACGGGATGAATGTTGTCACTAAAGACTTTCTGTGACGAGATTAATGATATTAGTGACGACAAATGTTGTCACTAAAAGCCTATTTTCTTGTAGTGGATCAATCTTCCTCTATTGGAGGGATCGATCCTACTCGACCAACAACTAGGCAAAGAACAAACATAAAAGGATCGATCTTCCTTCAAAGGATGGATTGATCATCCACGGGACGTAACAAGACAACAATAGCAAGATCGATCCTACTCGATTAGTCGGATCGATCCTTCACGGGGCGATCGATCCTTCACGAGGCGTCACCAGCAATTGAAGATAGCCCGATCGATCCTATTCCTTGGAGGAATCGATCCTTTGTAGCCAGAAAAGAAGATCAACGGCTCAGATCTAATCCGTGAGACAATGTTTTCCTAGGCTATAAATAGTCAATTTTTAGGGATTTTAGGGGGCTTTTCCTGGACCTTTTTCGGGGGAGAGTTTTCCTGTCTTTCTTTGGAACGTTTCTTTGAAGATTCTTTGGAGGAGATCCATGGCGGAAGGACTTCATCAACTTTCATCTATGGATCGACCCCTAAAGATGAGTAGCTAAAACCCTAGCCATGAGATTCTTATGATGTAACTAGGGTTTTTACTAGGGATTTCTTAGATCTAGGGCTTGTCTATATTGTTGATTGGCTTATATGGATTAATTTCTATTTCTTCTATACCTTGGTGTCGATTTCTTGCTGGGTGTATGAATTGTTCTCATTTGCACTTGATTCCGGAGCTTGTGTATGCTAGAGCTTGGATTGGATTCATTTAAATAAGAGGACCATGCTAGTCCCATGGTATCTTAGATGAAATCTTCTTCGTAATTAGGGATTGTATAGTGCTAGAACCACTATAGTAGTGCTAGTCCCACTATGTTCTATCTCTAATCCTTCGTACATCCTACCTTTGTAGTTTTGGTCCTCAAGATGCTAAACCATCTTGATCTTATACCTAAATCCATATCCGTACTTGTATTTGCGATGAATTCATCCCGATAAGAGGGTTCATTAGTAGTAAACGTAACTAATCATTCGGTCACTGACTCTTTAAGTAATTATTCTTGTCAACAAGGAATCCTAACCAGAACTTGTTGAGTGGTAAGGGGATCTAGCCATTCACTTATCAACTTTTAGGCAAGCGATTCATCGTGCTTGACGTGCCCTGATCATAGGAATACATGTTAGAACCTTGGTTATTGATTAAGAATCATGTGGTCTCTTATCTCGTATTCATAAACCCTTTAGTATAAATTTAGTTTAATATCAAACCGTAATCTTTTCCCAACTCATTGGTAGGAGATTTGCTAAGCGTTCAATTTCAATCACCTTAGTCTCTGTGGATTCGACTCGGACTCTCTGCTATGTACTAGTTCCTTTGTAGCTAAAGTAGAGCACAAAAAATTATAGTAATTTTGGTTAGACTTGTTAAGCCACGACACTTTTCAAGTTCTATCAAAATTTTGGCGCCATTGCTTTCTTGCTTAATTAGTTGTTTACCGTCTTTCATTATATAAAAGATCAAAAATAGTTCCAATACTATTATTTCCATATATTGTTGTGATCATTATGGGAAGAGCGTCGGAGCATCCGTCCGAGCGGTGAGGGAGCGATCGCCAATAAACACATCATCGAGAGTGCACTGTTTGTATTTCTAAACCATGGTTGATCTTTGTGATGTGTGAATGAATGATGATAAGGACCCATATCTTTCTCTTATGTTGAAAGAATTTTTTTCTTCTTGTGGTGCATCGCATAAACCTTCAATTTCTTCTCCTACTCATTCAATCATGGATAACCCTGATGACAATCCTGAACCCAATGTAAATCCGAACCAACCTGAGGATCAAGGTCGTAGGCCCATGAAAGATTTTTATGTTCCAACTTCATTCACTTCCAATTCCTGCATTCAACCTCCGGTGATTGGGGCAGCCCACTATGAAATTAAACCACAATTTCTACAATCTTTACCAACCTTCCACGGACTATCTCATGAAGATCCATACAATCATATCGAGGAGTTCATTTTGATTAGTTCTACAGTGAGAGTCAATAATTTTACCGAAGATGCTTGGCGACTCAAATTATTCCCTTTTACTCTTGAAGGTAAAGCCAAACATTGGCTCACTTTTCTAGAACCTCGATCCATCACTACTTGGCCTCAATTACAAGCCCAATTTTTTGAAAAATTCTTTCCGATTACTAAAACTAGTGATCTTCGTCATGAGATTTCTTCATTTAGACAAGCTGAAGATGAAGCATTCCATGAGGCTTGGGTCCGTTATAGAGAGCTCCTTAGGAAATACCCCCATCATCAGTTTCCTCAATGAGCCATAGTAGAACATTTTTATAAAGGTCTTAAGGAAAAACATCAGTTGACGATAGACGCTGCATGTGGTGGAGTCTTCATTACCAATCCTCTTGACGATTCTTGGAGGCTCTTTGAGAGGCTTGCTGAAAACTCTCAACATCATGCCACTTCCTCTAGGAATAATCACGGACCTTCAACCCAATCTAATCCTAGAGGAATCCTAGAACTAAATGAGTCAACCCATCTTGCTCAACAAGTTGATGCATTAAGTAGGAAACTTGATCAAGTTCTTACCCAAACGACAAATCAGGTTGATTCTTCTATTCCGCCTATGCTTTCATCTTTTGGGGAACTCTGTTTTTTGTGTTCTGCTCCTGATCATGATGTTACTGACTGCCATTTAGCATACCATTATCCGAAGTTAGTACAGAAACATATAAATGCGGTTTATGGTCAAACCAAACCAGCTTACGATTCTTATTCCAATACATACAATCCTGGTTTGAGAGACCATCCAAATTTTTCTTGGAGAACACCTAGTCAACAACCAACTTCTTTTAATTCAAGGCCATCCATGGGTGCTCAAACTCCAAGTTATCCTTCCAAGTTTCAAACGTCATATCCTACAAATTCTCAAGGCCAAACTCCGCCATTCCGGCCTTCATATCGGCCTTTCCAAGCTCAATCATCTCAACCTTGGGGGCATAAATCATATGTACCTCCTCAGAGTCAAGGACATCAAAATCAATCATCTCTTTCTCCACAGCAACCAAATCAAAGTCCAAACAACGATGAGTTAACCCAATTAGTGCATTCTCATTCTCAAACTCTAGCGAAGATAGAAGCCCAATTGGGTCAGTTGGCTAATGCTTTTTCTAGGAGAGAAGATGGGTAACTACCTTGTCAACCCATTCCCAATCCCAAAGGCCAACATCATGTAGATTCATCTCATGAACATGTACAAGCCGTGACAACCCTTCGAAGTGGTAAAACTTTTGTTAATATTGAAAAACTGGAGGAACCCACATGTAATCAAGATTTACATGCGTCACAATCTCATACATCATTAGACAATGATTCACATGCATCAAAAGAACCTAATTCATCATCTGACACTCCACATTCGACTCTTCATGATTCTATTGATAACTGACATGCATCACCGAATATGATATCATCTCATGAGAAAGAACCAAATCCCTCGATAATGTTCCTAAGGTTCCTTTTCCTTAAGCTTTGGTAGATCCGACTTCCACTCCATCCAGGAATTCAAAATTAGATGACATGATGGATGTGTTTAAGAAAGTTCACCTTAACCTTCCTCTTCTTGATGCTATTAAACAAATTCCATCCTATGCTAAATTCCTCAAGGATCTTTGCACTCATAAAAGCCAATCTCGATCTCATGTTTCTAAGAAGATTTTCTTGACTGAACAAGTTAGCTCAATCCTTCGCTGTGATCTTCCCCCGAAGCTTAAAGATCATGGAACCCCCACAATCTCATGCATTATAGGAAATCACACTATTGATGGAGCTTTATTAGATTTGGGAGCAAGTGTTAATCTCATGCCCTATTCTTTATATTCGAAGTTTGGCATAAGAGAACTAAAACCAACAGCTATGACTCTGCAATTAGCCAATCGATCAATTAAGACCCCAAGAGGAATCCTTGAAGATGTTTTGGTTAAGGTTGATCAGTGTGTATTCTTGGTTGATTTTGTAGTTCTAGACATGGAACCAGGAGTTCAAGCTAGGAAATCTGTCCCTATAATTCTTGGTCGACCCTTCTTAGCTACGACCAATGATTGTACTAATTGTAGAGATGGTTTCATTACAATCACGTTTGGTAACATAGAATTGCGTTTAAATATTTTTCATGCCTCAAAGAATCATGCGTATGATGATGATTGTTTTATGATTAATGCATTAGTCAATGAGGATGAAGTGAATAGTTGTGTTGATGATACAATGCCTGCATTATTATTATTGAATAGTGGTGATGTGTCTATTGTGATTGAGGATGATGTTTTTGAACAACATTTGTCTGATTTGCATGAAGATTCTCTGAATAAAGAGGTAGTTTTGCAGGTTGTGAGTGATAAGAATAGTGATTTGAATGGGTTGTCGGCGGTTTTTAAGCCTGAACATGAAGAGGTTTTAAAGGATTTTAATGATCTTGATTTGGTTACTGATTTTTGCGGCATTTCATGGAAAGAACCTCTCATTGAGCCCTTACCTCCTACTTCCTCAATTCCAGCTATATCGTCTTTGTTTGCACCACCATCTTTGGAGTTAAAAACGTTGCCTTCCAATTTGAAATATGCCTTCCTTGGACTTGAGTGTACTCTTTCAGTAATTATCTCTTCTGTGTTAACCACTGATCAAGAGTGTCAATTACTTGAGATTCTTAAATTGCATAAAAGAGCTATAGGATGGTCCATTGGTGATCTTAAAGGCATCGATTCTTCGATTTGCATGCATCGCATACTCCTAGAGGATGAAACCAAATGTGTAAGGGAGATGCAACGTCGCCTCAACCCTCTTATGAACGATGTTGTAAAGAAAGAAGTAATTAAACTCTTAGATTCAGGGATAATATACCCTATTTCGGATTCTAAATGGATTAGCCCAACTCAAGTCGTTCCTAAGAAATCTAGGTTCACTGTGATGACCCGTCCCTCTACTCCTGTGGCTCGTCGTGGACCGCAAGGGCAATTTGGTAAATTGCGCCTTGTCGGCTTGTTTCACACTCGCGTGTGTACACACTGACCATGTTTGTGGTTTTGTTGGGCTAGAATGGTTAGTGGGACCCGGGATCGAAAGATCCGGGCTTGGGTTTAAGTCTTAACCCAAGTCCAGCTTCCTGCGAGAGACGGATCGATCCTTCCTTGCTAGAGGGATCGATCGGTCTTTGATAGGAACGTGGATCGTTGAGAAGGATCGATTGGTCTCGTGGGACGGATCGATCGGACTCGGAGAAGGATCGATCGGTCTCTTGGTTGGATCGATCGTTCCCTTGGATGGATCGATCGGTCTCATTGGCTGGATCGATCGCTCTCTTAGTTGGATCGATCGGTCTCCTTGGACGGTTCAATCCTGCTAAGTCGGTTCGTTTGCCTATAAAAGAAACAGAACCTTCTTCCTCAGATCTCTTTGGAAAACAGGATTCTTGGGCTGAGAATTCCTGGATTTCGAGGAGTTCATGGACGATCCAAGGCCTAGCAGCTGGGATTGAAGCTGCTCTTGCTCCGGTAGGGATTCCTACCTCCTGTCTTTGGGTTTTCTGGAAGTTTTTCCGGCTGTCGATGTTCTTATGCTTAGAACTTATTGTATACATGTTAGATTGTAGTATTTCCACCGGTTTTGGATTCATGATGCTTCGTACTACTAGATCCTAGGTTTTAGTGGGATTTGGTGGAGTTTTCCGGCGATATTTCTCACCGTCGGCTTGTCGGAGAACCCAACCGGCGGTATTTCTCCTTGTTGGGCATGCTGAACCCGAGCAGGATCGATCGGCCCCGGGTGAGGGCGATCGATCCCGATGCCTTGGATGGCATGGAGCGTTCCCTATCGTGAGTCGGATCGATCGTCCTGGAAGGACGGATCGATCAGACTCGGCACGATAGAGAGAGCTTGCTCTCTGCCATTAGAGGGATCGATCCTCCCTTGGGGGAGGGATCGATCCGACTATGGCAGAGAGAGGGATTTGCCTTGTTTTGCTCGCGGGGCTTTGCATGTATCGTTTTCTCTACTGTCTTAATACCTTGTACATATGTTTAAGCATGTTAGCCCTATAATAGGGCAGTGGTGAACCGGGGAAGTGATGACTCCCGGGATGTTTAGAACAAACGGGGGGGTAGCCCTACAGCTTTTCCTAGCCTTGCATGCCGACGTGCGCCGAGGGCTTTATCTGTTATATCTGTAAGCTGTTGTTTGCGGGGTTCCTTCCCGGTGCAGGTGCTGTGGTGGACTGCTGGCAGTTGGTGGTGGTACCACTGCAACAGCTCCTTAGACCTTATTTACCTGCTCACCACCCAGGGCCGGCAGAGTGCCGTGCCCAGACCGTGTTCGATATATCATCCCATATTGTTGCATGTTTTATCGGTAATATCCTGCGCATGTCCATATCATGCATTGTGTTGTGCATTAGTTGCATCTGTGTAGGACGCTGGCGGTGGGTTGACCGCCGATCCGGGGCTTTTGGGTAGTCCGGATCTAGCTCTAGGACCGTCGCGGGTAGCTTGGTCCAGGACTCGATTTGTAGTATTCAGTCGTTTGGATGATAGGGTTAGTTTGACCTGAATACATGTTGTTTGATGTTTAGAGGTCGTGTCGGCCTCGAGCCAGACGTTGTGGGTGCAAACCGGTGTCCGGATCATTGTCTCTTGGGGGGAAGAGGTGCCTACCCAGCGGTGTGGTTGCCAGCCTAGCAGTGTCGGGTGCCTGCTAGTGAGACGGCAGTGTGGTTTCCTGTCTCGCTAAGGGCAATCCCAGCATGTGACCAGTTCGGCTGGAAGACCATGCTTGAGGCCGCCCTTCAGGGGCACCGGCGCAGGGTTATGGGACCCTTGCTGCACACTCAAGTCTTGCTTAAGGGCGACACTGTTGTGTTCCCTCCCTTGTGAGCGTCGTAGTGTAGTGTCCCTGCTGAGCTTAGTGCTCACTCCTACCCGTGTCACACCCCGACCCAGAAAACCCATCCAGGACGGGGCGTGAGGGTTCCTATCACTATTCATCTCCAAATCGGCGCGATACAAAGCGAAAAAGACGGATAAATTAAGCAATTGTATTCCAGAGGCAAAACAGATTCAATTCATATAACATCAAGTTGTACAGTTACAAAATTCCATTCTTATACTCCCAAGGTAAAGACATATATACATGATCCAAAATCCTCAGAATGTTTACAACAACATATATATAAATATCCAATATGTACAACAGATAATCCTCCAGTGTGGATGTACTCGCGCCGCCCATGGCCGATCCTGCCGGCTCCACTGAAGAAGAACTGCCGCCTGCACCTGCAAATGCAGCCCGGGTAGGAGTGAGCGATAAGCTCAGTAGGGTTCTACTCTACGACACACTGAAGGGAGGAAAACAACAACAGTGTTGTCCCCCAGCTCAAGTCTAACGGATGCCACGGGTACCATAACCCAGTTGATGTCCCAAGGGCTCCTGTCATGAAACCTCTCTCCTGAACAAGTTACCAGGAGGCCAAGGAACAATAACATGCAGGATCACCCTTACCCAAACTGGAATACCAAGCCTTGGGGAACCACGTCGGGAACGCATCAACATCCATCCTTGGCACTTGGCTTTGGAAGACAACACGACCTCTAAACCTCAAATACTGATCAGAGTCAACTAGCGTGAATCCTCAAAGACATGAGACTTGATCACACAATCACACCCTACTCCTGACTACCCATCCACGGTTCTAAGGCTAGATCCGAGCTACCCGAGAGCCTCGGATCGGCGACCCAAACCATCGCCCGCCTAACCTCAAATGCCTCTAATGCACACAATGCATGGGCCTAGGCAAACATCTATCCTAGATGTCTCTATATGCCACATCATCAGTTACAAGTCCAACAGATATACAATAGCCCTCGGCACTCGCCGGCAAGAGGCTAAGGTTCCACAATTTCTCATTAGCTATCACTCATAGCTAGCTAATGGCTAAGCAATCAACTAAGCACTTAATTACAATCAAACATGTATTAAATGCAAGTAAAACCATAGATTTGTCCAAAAAGGAAACTTACTCTAATCAATCCTCAAACCCGATGGAAAATCCTTTGAAAACGTCATGAAATCCCCATACACACATCCCAACATGATTAGATACTAATCACAAATCAAATCCATCCAAGAAAGATCAGAAAACCAAGTTCAAAGGCCCACGGACGATGTCACGGTCGATCCGGAGATCGACTGTGAGTCCACGGATGATGCCATGGTCGATCCGCCAATCGACCGTGAGACCAAGGCGAAGAAAAACCAAGGGCGACGGTCGATCCATCCATCGACCGTCGGGAGCCCAAAACGAGACAGAGCCTAACGGACGATGCGACGGTCGATCCGACGGTCGACCGTGAGGCGGGATGAAAATGAGAGAGAACCCACGGTCGATCGACCCATCGACCGTGGGAGGCCAAAATCCCGACAGAGCCTGACGATCGATACGACGGTTGACCGTCAGGCCCAGAAAGCGTAAAACCACATGTGACGGTCGATGCACCGATCGACCGTCGAGCCCTTGGCACAGTTCATCAGAACAGTGCCGAAAATTCATTTTCTTGGATTTCATGGATCAAATCGAGTTGGAATAAGATGAGATTTTGCAAGCAAGTGTATTTAGCAATGAGGAAGCTAATGGAATGAAGAAATCCAGCTTTTGACGGTTAAATCTCCTATCTAGGTCCAAATGGACAAAAACCGACAAAACGGCGATAATACGGAAACCAACCGTTAGAATACGGAAAAAGCAAGGTAGGAATACCTCAAATCCTTCATACTACATGCACAAAGAGTTACATAGCATTCTAACATGTATTCCTACAGTGAAAGTACATAAAACCTATCCTAGGAGAACCCGATCCAAGGATCGAGGTAAAAACACCTACTTGAGCAAGTAGGGTAGCTCCTCCACGCGTCCCGCTGGTCAAGCCACCAAGATCCGAGCTCCGAAGACCAAGTCTCCAAACCCTACCTCAACCGAAGGAGAGAGAGAGAAGGGAAGAGAACGACAGGTGAAGGAGAGAAGGAAAGAGAGAAAGGGACTTGGCTTATATAAAAAATCCAGATCTATCTCAGCCGTCCGATTCGATCTTTCCCGATCGAGCTCTGATCCTCCGATCGGACGCACCCTAGGGATCCTAATTAAACACATACAACAATCCAAGGCAGTGTGTGGAACGCGGGTGTGAAACCGACCACCAGAGGGCATATTTACGAAAATGCCCCCGAGGTCCAAACCGCCACACGATCGCCCGATCGTGCCCGACGTGGAACCAAACCAACAGGAAACCGGCTCTCGACCCACGCGGTCGAGCCAGGTCAGAGGGACGGGCCCTCACAACACGGGCTGCATTTTGCAGGTGCTGGCGCTAGCTCTTCTTCGGTCGCCCCTACCGGGCCGGTGTTTGGTGTCGTAGTGGCGTCTGGTGGTGCTTGAGAGGTGGCAATCTTTACAGCTTTACACCTTTTTGTTATAGGTAGTCTCCTACGGGAGTGATAAATGTATAATTTCCCTGTTTTGATGTTTTGTAATATAAATATCCAGTTTCAGTCTTTGGGTTTGTAATATTTGTGTTAATACAGGATGGTTATGATTTGCTAGGGTAACCACTACGATTAGAGGGAAACCTCGCCAAAATTTCCGCAGTAGGTTAGGTTCCGCTTCGCGTCACCCGGTCCGATTGGGCCTACGCGGGTCGGGGCGTGACAACTGGGTATCAGAGCTTAGGCTGTAGATCCCAGGGTGTTAAAATCAGGATTCGGTTGAGATTGAGCGTGGACTGGGTTAGTTCTATGTCTAGAACATCCTTGCATGCTCTCCTTGCGATGTATTATGTCTTTCGCTTTATTGTTGTGTCGTTTATTTTGCGGTTCTGACGAGTGAATGCTCGTTTGTCGTTGGTGATCGCGCAGATGTCGGGAGCTCGAGGCCGACCTTCGGTTGTTGGTCGGGGTGCGGCACGACCTGGTCGACCCGCCCGACCAGACAGGGTAGCACCTGTCAGGGAGGTTAGAGCTAGACGGACTGCACCATCACCAACGGCGGTTTCTGTCGCACGGGAGGAGGCCTTTCTCACCGAGGAGAGGGTTCTCCCTCCTGTCGATGGGCGGACCGCTGCGGCGGTCTTGTTGGACTTTCTGCAGCTGGACCCGTCTAGGTTCAGTGGTGGGTTAGTAGGTCCAGTGGCCAGGGCACGTCAGTTTGAGCAGGGGCTTCGATTAGAGATCAGACGACGGACCAGTTCTTATCACTTCCAGGCGTACTCAGCAGTTCGGGACTGCGCCTTGGTGGTAGGGGCGCAGTTTCGGGACGAGAGGTGCCGGGCAGTTCCACCGGTATCCTCTACCAGCGTGCCGCAGAGACCCCTGTTCAGAGGGGGATTCGGCAGAGGCCAGCGGCGGCGTCAGCGGCACTTCCGGCAGCAGTTGCCGAGTTCAGCAGGCCAGTTTCTCCAGACGGCTGGGCCGTTCGGGCAGGCTTCATCAGGGGGAGGCCATGGTCAGCAGCATGGCGTGTCAGTCACGTGCTTCCAGTGTGGGCAGCTGGGGTACTACCGTAGAGACTGTTCCTTGCGAGGAGCGCGGGGCGTTGTGCTGCATAGCAGTAGAGGCGGAGGGCCCAGTGCTTGGCAGGGGAGCAGTGGTGGGTGCAGGTCAGCGGCTGGACCGAGCTGCTCCAGGGGTGGAGGCTGTCAGCGAGGTCGTGTGGTTACTCTCCCAGTGCACGAGCAGCAGGACACCGTACAGCAGTACTAGCAGCCGCAGCAGTACCAGCAGCCGCAGCAGTATCAGCAGGCAGTGGCAGAGCCATCCGTCCTCAGAGGTATCTTTCAGCTTTCTAGTCCTTAGTCGATATGCTGATAGATTCTGGGGCGTCTCTTTCCTATGTTGCTAGCATGTGCGTGGCATCGCTAGGGTTAGAGACGAGTCGGCTAGAGGTGGCACAGTATGTAGACTCACCGATCGGCGGAGCGGTCAGGGTGGACTGGGTCTGCCGATCTTGTTCCTTGGAGGTTGGAGGCCTCCGGGTCTGTCTAGACCTATGGGTGCTAGACATGACCGGCTTTGACGTGATACTCGGTATGGACTGGTTGGCAGCATACCGGGCTGTCATCGACTGTGGTCGCCGGAGGGTGGTCGCTTGGACACCCGATGGGACACAGTTTGTGTTGTTGGGGGATCGGTTTTTAGCCGATTCCTTCGCTTGTTGTGTAGGGAGGCGTGGCAGCGAGCTTTCAGCCTTGCTGGCCAGCCTGTCCCTGTTTGGGTCAGAGGGAGTGCAGCAGAGCAGTTTCTCCAGGATCGTGTGCGACTACACCGACGTGTTTCCCGAGGTGTTGCCAGGGCTTCCACCGCCCAGAGAGGCCGATTTTGAGATCGACCTAGTACCGGGTACCGCACCGATCTCTCTCCCAGCTTTCAGGATGGCACCAGCAGAGTAGAGTGAGTTGAGGACCCAGTTAGACGAGCTTACCAGCAGAGGCTTCATTCGTCCCAGCATGTCTCCCTTGGGGGCGCCAGTGTTGTTCGCAAAGAAGAAGGATGGTACCCTTCGACTTTGCATAGACTACAGGCGGCTCAACAGGGTGACAGTGGAGAACAGGTATCTGATGCCGCGGATCGACGACCTGTTTGACCAGTTGCGAGGATCTTCGGTGTTCACGAAGATCGACCTCCGCACCGGTTACCACCAGTTGAGGGTTCAGGATTGCGACATAACGAAGACGGCATTCCAGACTCAGTACGCCCTGTACGAGTTCGTGGTGATGCCGTTTGGGCTGACGAACGCATGAGCAGCGTTCATGGATCTCATGCAGAGGATCTTCCGGCCCTTCCTAGCGAGTTCATGGTGGTGTTCGTCGACGACATTCTTATCTACTCTCGGTCAGAGGCGGAGCACGAGCGACACTTGGTGACAGTGTTGCAGCTACTTAGGGAGCATCGGCTTTATGCCAAGGCTTCCAAGTGCGAGTTCTGGCTTGCACAGGTGAGGTTCCTTGGACACGTAGTGTCGGCAGCAGGGATCTCAGTCGACCCCGCCAAGGTCGAGGCAGTGGTACAGTGGCAGGCTCAAGAGACGACGGGCTAGTTGGGGCTCGAGTTTGAGGATCAGGGATCCTGCAGCTTCCTCTACGCAGTGTAGAGTATGCCAGCGGTCTTAGCCAGAGTGTTAGAGGCACAGCACAGTGACCCAGGGCTTGAGGAGCTACGTACAGCAGCGGGCACAGAGAGTGCAGACGGAGACTGGACAGTATCGCCAGACGGAGCGCTACGGTTCCGTGGCAGAGTAGCGGTTCCAGCAGATCCAGTTCTTCGAGACGACGTCCTACGAGTGTTCCACCACTCTCGCTTTATAGTTCATCCCGGCGGCTCCAAGATGTACCAGGATCTTCGGTGACAGTTCTGGTGGCGCGGGATGAAGAGGGCGGTGACGGAGTTCGTATCGCGCTGCCTTACCTGTCAGAAGGTCAAGGCAGAGCACCAGCGGACTCTGGGGTTACTACAGCCGCTTCCACTAGCTGAGTGGAAGTGGGAGCACATCACGATGGACTTCGTGACCGGGCTACCGAGGTCTCCTAGGGGGAATGATGCGATTTGGGTCATCGTTGATCGATTGACAAAATCGGCGCACTTCCTGCCTATGCGGACGACAGACACGTCTGACAGGTTAGGCGGTTTGTACGTCCGAGAGGTAGTCAGACTACACGGGGTTCCTGTATCTATCGTGTCAGACCGTGACCCCAGGTTCACCAGCAGGGTCTGGCGGGGCTTTCAGGAGGCAGTTGGCACACTCCTGACCTTCAGTACGGTGTTTCATCCGCAGACAGAGCGGACGATCCAGATCTTGGAGGGCATGCTGAGAACATGTGTCCTCTACGCAGGAGGTAGCTGGGAGGAGCACGTTCCCTTGGTGGAGTTTGCCTACAACAACAGCTACTAGTCCAGTCTTGGAGTAGCACCTTTCGAGGCGTTGTACGGTAGGCCGTGTCGTTCCCTAGTTTGCTAGACAGAGGTTGGAAAGGCTTCACTCACCGGTCCAGACATCGTCAGGAGGTCGTCAGAGAGGTTAGTGCAGATCAGGCAGAGGCTTCTGATGGCTCAGAGCCGGCAGAAGAGCTATGCAGATCAGAGGTGATGACCGCTTGAGTTCGCAGTTGGCGACAGTGTGTTCCTGCGGGCAGCACCGTACAGAGGTTCTGTCAGGTTTGGCAGCGGGGGCAAGTTGGCCCCGAGGTTCGTCGGGCCGTTTGAGATCTTAGAGAGGGTCGGCGAGGTAGCCTACCGCTTGGACCTTCCTCAACACATGTCTGCTGTGCACCCGACCTTTAACGTGTCGATGCTGAGGAAGTACCATCCCGACCCATCGCATGTCGTCAGAGTGGACGACATCGAGCTTGAGTCTGACGTGACGTTTGTGGAACAGCCTGTTCGAGTACTTGACCGGAGGGATCAGGTCTTGTGGGGAAAGACGATTCCCTTGGTCAAGGTACTGTGGAGGCACAGAGGCGTCGAGGAGATGACCTGGAAGCGCGAGGCGCGCTTGCGGCAGGAGTTTCCGCACCTGTTCCCTTCTCGAGGTAACTTTTGTCCTGTCTTCTAGTGTAGCTGTTTCTTTTGTTCCGAGCCCTACCTTTATCGAATCTCGGGACGAGATTTCCTTTAAGGGTATTAGGATGTGAGGACCCGTCCCTCTATTCCTGTGGCTCGTCGTGGACCGCAAGGGCAATTTGGTAAATTGCGCCTTGTCGGCTTGTTTCACACTCGCGTGTGCACACACTGACCATGTTTGTGGTTTTGTTGGGCTAGAATGGTTAGTGGGACCCGGGATCGAAAGATCCGGGCTTGGGTTTAAGTCTTAACTCCAGTCCAACTTCCTGCGAGAGACGGATCGATCCTTCCTTGCTAGAGGGATCGATCAGTCTTTGATAGGAACGTGGATCGTTGAGAAGGATCGATCGGTCTTGTGGGACGGATCGATCGGACTCGGAGAAGGATCGATCTGTCTCTTGGTTGGATCGATCGTTCCCTTGGCTGGATCGATCGGTCTCCTTGGCTGGATCGATCGCTCTCTTAGCTGGATCGATCGGTCTCCTTGGACGGATCGATCCTGCTAAGTCGGTTCGTTTGCCTATAAAACAAACAGAACCTTCTTCATCAGATCTCTTTGGAAAACCGGATTCTTGGGCTGAGAATTCCTGGATTTCGAGGAGCTCGTGGACGATCCAAGGCCTAGCAGCTGGGATTGAAGCTGCTCTAGCTCCGGTAGGGATTCCTACCTACTGTCTTCGGATTTTCTGGAAGTTTTTCCGGCTGTCGATGTTCTTATGCTTAGAACTTATTGTATACATCTTAGATTGTAGTATTTCCACCGGTTTTGGATTCGTGATGCTTCGTACTACTAGATCCCAGGTTTTGGTGGAATTTGGTGGAGTTTTTCGGCGGTCCTTCTCGCCGTCGGCTTATCGGAGAACCCAACCGATCGATCCGTCTGTGTTGGGCATGCTGAACCCGAGCAGGATCGATCGGCCCCGGGTGAGGGTGATCGATCCCGATGCCTTGGATGGCATGGAGCGTTCCCTATCGCGAGTCGGATCGATCGTCCTGGAAGGACGGATCGATCGAACTCGGCACGATAGAGAGAGCTTGCTCTCTGCCATTAGAGGGATCGATCCTCCCTTGGGGGAGGGATCGATCCGACTATGGCAGAGAGAGGGATTTGCCTTGTTTTGCTCGCGGGGCTTTGCATGTATCGTTTTCTCTACTGTCTTAATACATGGTACATATGTTTAAGCATGTTAGCCCTATAATAGGGCAGTGGTGAACCGGGGGAGTGATGACTCCCGGGATGTTTAGAACAAACGGGGGGTAGCCCTACAGCTTTTCCTAGCCTTGCATGCCGGCGTGCACCGAGGGCTTTATCTGTTATATCTGTAAGCTGTTGTTTGCGGGGTTGCTTCCCGGTGCAGGTGCTGTGGTGGACTGCTGGCAGTTGATGGTGGTACCACTGCAACAGCTCCTTAGACCTTATTTACCTGCTCACCACCCCGGGCCGGCAGAGTGCCGTGCCCAGACCGTGTTTGATATATCATCCCATACTGCTGCATGTTTTATCGGTAATATCCTGCGCATGTCCATATCATGCACTGTGTTGTGCATTAGTTGCATCTGTGTAGGACGCTGGCGGTGGGTTGACCGCCGATCCGGGGCTTTTGGGTAGTCCGGATTTAGCTCTAGGACCGTCGCGGGTAGCTTGGTCCAGGACTCGATTTGTAGTATTCAGTCGTTTCGATGATAGGGTTAGTTTGACCTGAATACATGTTGTTTGATGTTTAGAGGTCGTGTCGGCCTCGAGCCAGACGTTGTGGGTGCAAACCGGTGTCCGGATCATTGTCTCTTGGGGGGAAGAGGTGCCTACCCAGCGGTGTGGTTGCCCGCCTAGCAGTGTCGGGTGCCTGCTAGTGAGACGGCAGTGTGGTTTCCTGTCTCGCTGAGGGCAACCCCAACATGTGACCAGTTCGGCTGGAAGACCATGGCTGAGGCCTCCCTTCAGGGGCACCGGAGCAGGGTTATGGGACCCTTGCTGCATACCCAAGTCTTGCTTAAGGGCGATACTGTTGTTTTCCCTACCTTGTGAGCGTCGTAGTGTAGTTTCCCTGCTAAGCTTAGTGCTCACTCCTACCCGGGCTATGTTTTGCAGGTGCTGGCGCTAGCTCTTCTTCGGTCGCCCCTACCGGGCCAGTGTTTGGTGACGTGGCGGCGTCTGGCGATGCTTGAGAGGTGTCGATCTTTACAGCTTTACACCTTTTTGTTATAGGTAGTCTCCTACGGGAGTTATAAATGTATAATTTCCATGTTTTGAGGTTTTGTAATATAAATATCCAGTTTCAGTCTTTGGGTTTGTAATATTTGTGTTAATACAGGATGGTTATGATTTTCTTGGGTAACCACTACGATTAGAGGGAAACCTCGCCAAAATTTCCGCAGTAGGTTAGGTTCCGCTTCGCATCGCCCAGCCCGGTTGGGTCTACGCGGGTCGGGGCGCGACAATCACAGTGGTTAAAAATGATAAAGGGGAGGATATCTCGACTAGACAGACCACAGGGTGGAGAGTTTGCATTGTTTATAGGCGTCTTAACGCATTGACTAGTAAAGATCATTTTCCATTGCCCTTCATCGACCAGATTTTAGAAAGACTAGCGGGCCAATCTTATTATTGTTTTCTTGATGGTTATTCTGGGTATAATCAGGTGGCCATAGATCCAAATAACCAGAAGAAGACAACCTTTACATGTCCTTATGGAACGTTTGCATATCATCGCATGCCTTTTGGCCTTTGCAATGCTCCAGCTACATTTCAATTTGCATGCTTGTTATCTTTGGGGACATGATTGAACAATTCTTAGAGATATTTATGGATGAGTTCTCTGTTTTTGGCCAATCCTTTGAATCATGCATTGAAAACCTATCCAAAGTTCTTGCTAGATGTGAGAAAACTAATCTTGTGTTGAGCTGGGAAAAAGCCATTTTATGGTTACAGAAGGTATCGTGCTTGGCCATGTGATTTCAAGTAGAGGAATTGAGGTCGATAAAGCTAAGTTAGAACTCATTTCTAAACTTCCTCTTCCTTCTTCAGTGCGTCAAATTCGGTCATTTCTGGGCCATGCTGGGTTCTATCGGTGATTTATTAAAGATTTTAGTAAGATCTCCCGACCATTATGTGCTTTACTGGTGAAAGATGTTCCATTTGTGTTCGACAATTCTTGTCTTAACGCTTTTAATATCCTTCGTGAGTCACTCTCTTCAGCACCTATTGTCCATTCTCCGGATTATGACCATCCCTTTGAAATCATGTGCGATGCATCTGATCACGCTATGGGTACTGTTCTCGGACAAACTATTGATAAACTTCCTCGAGTCATTTACTACGCTAGTAAAACGTTAAATGAAGCTCAAGTAAACTACACAACTACTGAGAAAGAATTGCTTGCTGTGATCTTTGCCTTAGAAAAGTTTCATTCTTATCTTCTTGAATCAAAAGTCATAATCTTTACTGATCATTCAACCCTTAAATATCTCGTTACTAAGAAAGAGCTTAAACCTCGATTAATTCGTTGGATTTTGTTACTTCAAGAATTCGATCTGGAGTTACGGGATAAAAAGGGAGCCTTAAACGTGGTTGCAGATCACCTTTCTCGACTTCCTTTAGATTTCATCAATGATTCATCCCCGATTGATGATACCTTCCCTGATGAATATCTCTTAGCTGTTGATCAGGCACCGCGACCGTGGTTTGCACATATCGTAAATTATCTTGTTTCCAGATTCACTCCTGCTCACTGGAATAAACAAGATCGAGATAAATTATTTTCAAAAGTCAAGTCCTATGTTTGGAATGATCCTATCCTTTTTAAGCATTGTTCGGATCAAATTATGAGATGTTGTGTGCCCGAATCTGAAATTATCTCTATTTTGACATCTTGCCATTCTCATGCATGTGGGGGACATTTTTCCGGCCGTAGAACCGCAGCCAAAATCTTTCAGTTTGGGTTTTATTGGCCATCAATTTTTCGCGATGCTCACAGTTTCTCCAAAGCTTGCATTCGTTGTCAACAATTGGGTAGTATTTCTCATCAAAATGAAATGTCACAGAATCCAATTATTGAATGTGAAGTATTTGATGTGTGGGGTATTGATTTCATGGGCATGTTTCCTCCTTCGAATGGCTACATTTACATCTTATTAGCCGTTGATTATGTTTCGAAATGGATTGAAGCTGTCATGACTAAGACAAATGATCACCGCGTCGTAGTCAAATTCCTTCATGCTAATATTTTCTCTCGATTTGGTCATCCTAGAGCTATAATAAGTGATGGTGGATCGCATTTCATGAATACGTACTTCCGTCACACTGTAGATAAATACAACATTTCCCATAAGGTTGCGACTCCCTATCATCCTCAAACTAGTGGGCAAGTAGAGGTGTCTAATAGGGAAATCAAACGCATTCTTGAGAAAGTAGTGTGTTCAGATAGAAAAGATTAGTCCATGTGCTTGAATGAGGCTTTATGGGCATATAGAACGGCATTCAAAACACCCATAGGGATGTCGCCGTATTGATTGGTTTATTGTAAGCATTGCCGCTTACCAGTGAATCTCATGGATAAAGTGTTGTTAACTATTAACGAGGTTAATTGGTTACCTACAGGCCGGAGAGCTCGTTTGCTTCAACTCAATGAGTTGGAGGAAATACGTAATGAAGCCTATGATAATGCTCTTATTTATAAGGCTCAAACTAAAGCTTACCATGACAAGTTCATTACTCAGAGAACCTTCAATGTGGGTGATAAGGTTTGGTTATTTAATGCTAGACTTCCGCTCTTCCAAGGAAAACTTAAATCTAGATGGACTGGTCCGTTCGAAGTTACTCAAGTCTTTCCTCATGGAGCTGTTGAAATCCGTCATCCCAACTCTGAGTCTACTTTCAAAGTGAATGTCCAAAGGTTGAAACTCTACGTAGAAAATCCTCTAACCTTAGAAGCCACACAATTGTTGTATGAACCAAATCATGAGTGACTGCAATTTCCTTGGGTCGAGCTAGAGACGTTAAACCAAGTGCTTGATGGGAGGCAACCCATTAGTAATGTGTTTTTAATTAGTTCCTTTCGTTGTTTTATTTGCATGCTTGGTTTATTCCTATTTATTTATTTAGATGTTTGACTTTGATTGTCTGTTAATGCTGTCGTCGCTGCCATTGGATGGTCGTGTTAAGTATGAGCTCGGGGTAACCTTTCTTGAATTTTTGTGCCCTGGAGAGGTCCGTATTTTTACAATATTATTAGAGGCTTAATTCCCGGTGTCTTAAGGTGTTTTTTCTCATTTAGTTGAGAAAGATCGATCTTTCAGCCAGGGTAGGATCGATCCTTCTTCACACCACACATAATTGTCGCTGGGTTTTGAGAAAGATCGATCCCACCTATCCCAAGGATCGATCCGAGGTGGTTATTTAATTGTGACAGAACATAGTGTTTTCTTTAACCCACCTCCAGATCGATCGTTCTATCCCTCCGTCCAAACTTTACAACCTAAGAGAGTTGGATCGATCGGTTCACAGGAGTATGATCGATCTTACGTGGTTATTTAATTTTGGCAGAACATCGTGTATTTTGCACTACACCTCATGATCGATCGCTCTATCCCTCCGTCCATAGTAGAACATCTAGAATAGTAGGATCGATCCCTACACAGGAGTAGGATCGATCTTACTTGGTTATTTAATGGTGACAAAACATGGTGTTTTGGACGAGTATCCTCTGGATCGATCCTTCTATCCATCCTTCCCATTGAGTTTAGTTGAGTAGGTCGGATCGGTCCTTTTTAAACAAGTTAGATCGATCTTACCTATTTCTTCATTGCATCATCCGATCGCACTTGATGCGTCCACGTGGCGGAGGATCGATCCTGGCAGTCTAGGCCGATCGATCCTTCTCGATTCTGTTGGAAACAACTATGATTAGACCACCGTCATCGTTGTCGTTTCCAAGTCGGACTCCAACTCCAACTTGAGCAAGATCCGTTCGCCGGCCTTTCCATCCTTATCGTCCTGGATTCCTACTTCGACTAGGTCTTCTAAAGATTGGGATTATATATATTTCTTTTGCTCCGCAGCCTCTGTTCTACACCTATTCTCTTGCGTCCGGCTCTTGTTCTCCGTCGTCATCCCTGATTCCGGCGTGCTCCTCCGGGCTATACCGCTTCCTTTCGATCTTTTACACGGCGGAACCCATGGTTGTCGCCATGGATTCCGACCAATGACACTGGCAACCACGGCCGGTGTCCACCATATTCCCTCCTTTGTTGTCGTTCTTTCGTCTCTTCCTGGTTGTTCTTGTGTTTCTTTCCTTGGTTCGTCTTTCCCTCACAGTTTTTCTTGGATCCCTTCCCCATCCTCTGTTTCCGGCCGTTTGAGTTTTTCCTTCACTCCGTGAAGGATCGACCGTCCCCTTCTAGACCGATCGATCCTTCCCTATCCAACCTTTCTTCATACGTTTTCTCTTACCATGATCTAGTCTGCAGGTGTGCTCCATGATGTCTACATCCAGCCACGCTTCGTCGTCCGCCAGCGGCTGCCCACCTGGTTCCTCGGAGCATGATTTCGAGCCGGGGTCTCCAATTTCTCAAGCCTCGGGGTTTTCCTCAGACGATGACTTTGTCATCACCGCCAACTCAAATCGACCACTATTCCCACCGGTAGTCTTCTGTTGCCCTCCTCGGGAATTCCTCGACCCTGTTTACCCTGCCGGTTCTGTTATTGAATATCCTGTCAGTGTTGAATTTCTTGGGCCCATGCCAACTCCTGTTGTCTTTGCCCGTCTCGTGTATGCCATTGATACGAGGTCGAACCAAGCCATTCCAAGAAGGGACCCACGTCCTTGCTTGGATGGGCCCACGCCAAGGAGTTGGCTGCGCCCAAGTCCCTTTGGGCGTTCTAAGCTCAGCCGGCCAAAGGAATCCTATTCCTAGCTGGTTTGCTTACTTAGATATTTCCTAGTTAGTAGTTATCTTGATTGAGTCAATTTCCTATATTGAGTTCAGTTTATGATTTGCTTATATCAGTTCGTATTATGAGTCCTTGTTATTAGGAAGTTGAGATAATATTGAGTCTTATTAGGAAAGTCTGGTTACTTGCTGATTAAAGCAAGGTAGTATTCAGGTTGTAGTAGAACTCTCTTGAGGCCTCTATAAAAAGACCTCCATAGCTTGTAATTATGCAGGGACGAATTTATGAGAGTTATTATTTAGTAGAGATAAATCCTAGGAGTAGAAGTAATATAGGAGTAGTTGTAACCTAGTTTCCTCATAATCCACCAGCCACCTTCATCTCTCTCTACAGCCGGTCCTTCTCCATCACCGGTCTCCTTCTCCGCTGCCGTCCACTCCTTCGCCACCATCATCACCACTACCAGCCATCACCCACGTTCTCCAAGGCTTGGATCTCCAAGAGAAGCCAGCCAACTCTAGAGGAGCTGCAAGGTATCCCTCTTCTCATCCGTCTCCTCCTCTAGTCTTCGCCTTCCTCGTCGAATACCTAGGGTCCTTCTCCTAAAACCCTAAAGGTATCTCTCGACCTAGTCATAGATTTGGCTAAAGAGGATCTGAGATAAGGCAAGAGACCCGGTACGAAAGCCCTTGAGAAGGTGCATGGTATCAACTTGGTATCAGAGCTCTTTCCTCTTACCTGTGCCGTCCAGAATCCTTCCAAAGGAGTCCACATGGCAGGAAGAGTACCTAGCCAAAACCCTAGTTATACCGTGAATTGCTCAAACCCTACACGGATCACTGTTCATCCGACCATACCTACTCCTATACCTGGTCAAATCCCTCTTGCACATCATCATCCCTTACCTCCATCATCATCCCTACATAACCCTAACCCTACCCAACCTCCACCCTATGCAGCCTACAACCCAATTCTTCCACAAGCCTACTATTACCCACCTCACATCCAACCTGCCTATGAACCGAGCCAGTATCCAAACCTTGAGCCCTCTATCCATCCCTCACCCATACCTGGCCCCACTACCCTTTCTCCGCCACCATACCAGCAGCCTATGCCACTTCCCTACGCACCGTACAACCCTAGTCTTCCCTACAATCCATCACCATCGTATCAACCATTACCTACTCCCTACAACCAACCCAAACCTACAAACACCAATGGCTATTTGAGTACAACTTGGACTCCAAATCCTACTGGAACTAGGATTACAAATCCTACTCCAACTAGGAATTCGAGTCAAACTCAGAGTACGACTTGGACTCAAAATTCTACTGGAACTAGGATTACAAATCCTACTCCAACTAGGAATCCTAGTCAAACTTGGAGTACTGCTTACCCTACCGTTGAACAATGGAAGGAAGTTGTACAAAGTTGGAGCCCTCTACCTTACCCTTCTGTAGAACAGTGGGAAGCAATGATCAAACGATATTCTCCTACAAATCTGTCAAGCCCTACCAGAGTTCAGATTTCCAACCAAAATCCCATTCTAGCTACAACTTGGATTGCAGAACCTAAACCTAGCTCTACCTGGATTAGGACTCCTCATACTCCACCTACCCACGAGCTGCCCCATGAGCCAAACCATGAACAACACCCGCTGCCCTCTTACCCAAACACACCACATCCCAACCCAGTCAACATCCGGCCATCATCTCCTTCATTATTCCCTTCATCCAAACCTTCCCTTCCCACCACCAGCAATTCCTCAATAGCAGCCAACCGTGCCTTAGTTAAAGCCCTCCCCACACCATGTAACCGCTACCAAGGTCCTCCTCACTCCTGCCCCAATCCCATCACAACCGTCCCCCACCATGCCTTCTTCATCATTGACCCCGGCGGAAGCTCAAAACCCACCGGCGTTCTTGAAACTCCTCACAACCACCCAACCTCTCCACCCATAGCCATTCCATGTACAAACCTGCCGGCCCCCAACTCCATCTTTCCCCACTCCAACGAGCAGCCCTCACTGGCGATTGAGTTCCGGCCTCTTTCAGCTACCAGATTTGTTCCCATTCCCAAGCTTCATCAAGCAATGGACAGATCTCAACTATCAGATCAGATCAAATCAAATCACTACGGTTTGAACCTGATCAAACTCCGACTCCATCACCTACAATTGGTCGAGTCAGATTGCAGCTTACAAGACTTGGTCAGATTCCATCCAAGCACAACCAGGTTTGGTTACACCAACCAGATCCGACCAAGCTCAGATCAGACCAGGCTAAGTCAGACTCAATTGGATGCAGCCAGAATCAATCCGGCTAGATCTGATTGCAGCCAGCCAAGTTCCATCAAGCTCAGTCAAACTGAACCTGATCAAGATCCAAATAGTGCAGTAGAAGCGTGGCCCAGCCGACTTCACTTCAGACTGGGCCAAAGCGAGCTTGACTCAATATCAAGCCAAGACCCTGCACATCCGACCAGGCCATGGAGATCAGATCCCGTCCTTTGGTCATGGGCGACACTACTCATGGGACGTGACGAGGATGATCCAGGAGAACCATTGAAGATCCCATGCTTGGGGCCAACTGAACCATCAGATCGTCCCCCGAATGCTCCGTCCTCGGCACGACTGTATTCAGCTGCCACATTGGGTCTACTTCTACCTTGGAAGGACTCGATTCGAGTTGATCTAGTCTTTGACCCAGGAAGCCAGCTACTAAGGACACACCACCGCCGATCTATGGCCGTCCTTTACTTCAAGGAGTTCCAGCGACCCCCGGATATGCCTAAGTTTCAGCTCCCTCCTTCTAGACCGGCAGCATGGCTCTTTGATTCACCGATCCGGTTACCACCTGATCCACCATGGGTGCGACCAGGGTTCTCACCAGCTGCATGGCCCCCTGATTCAATGGCCCAGTTACCATTAGATCGACCATGGGCCAGACCGGGATTCTCACCGCCGAGTACAGAGCAACAGTTGCGGTCCAGCCACATCACTCCGGTTAGAGAAGAGAAGAGCCCTCTTTCCTCATCACATTCAGGCCTTGAGGACAAGGCTAATTTCGAAGGGAGAGGGATGATACGAGGTCGAACCAAGCCATTCCAAGAAGGGACCCACGTCTTTGCTTGGATGGGCCCACGCCAAGGAGTTGGCTGCACCCAAGTCCCTTTGGGCGTTCTAAGCTCAGCCGGCCAAAGGAACCCTATTCCTAGCTGGTTTGCTTACTTAGATATTTCCTAGTTAGTAGTTATCTTGATTGAGTCAATTTCCTAGATTGAGTTCAGTTTATGATTTGCTTAAATCAGTTCCTATTATGAGTCCTTGTTATTAGGAAGTTGAGATAAGATTGAGTCTTATTATGAAAGTCTGGTTACTTGCTGATTAAAGCAAGGTAGTATTCAGGTTGTAGTAGAACTCTCTTGAGGCCTCTATAAAAAGACCTCCATAGCTTGTAATTATGCAGGGACGAATTTATGAGAGTTATTATTTAGTAGAGATAAATCCTAGGAGTAGAAGTAATATAGGAGTAGTTGTAACCTAGTTTCCTCATAATCCACCAGCCACCTTCATCTCTCTCTACAGCCGGTCCTTCTCCATCACCGGTCTCCTTCTCCGCTGCCGTCCACTCCTTCGCCACCATCATCACCACTACCAGCCATCACCCACGTTCTCCAAGGCTTGGATCTCCAAGAGAAGCCAGCCAACCCTAGAGGAGCTGCAAGGTATCCCTCTTCTCATCCGTCTCCTCCTCTAGTCTTCGCCTTCCTCGTCGAATACCTAGGGTCCTTCTCCTAAAACCCTAAAGGTATCTCTCGACCTAGCCATAGATTTGGCTAAAGAGGATCTGAGATAAGGCAAGAGACCCAGTACGAAAGCCCTTGAGAAGGTGCATCGTATCAGCCATTCAGCATGACCCTGGCCTCAACGATCCGTGGGTCGCTTTCAGATTGCCAGACGGGTATACGATTGTTGTACCACCGCGGTCCTTGATCGATCCTACGCTTTTGTCGCCATCGACCTCACCGTCAGGGTTCCCATACGCATCCGACGACCCTGATTGTCCATTGTCCCCGAGGTCGAGCGAGATTGATTCTGATGATAAGGAATTTGACGTCGATGAACTCGTGGACTTTTTAGAGGACGATGATGAAGACGATGATGAAGACTACGATGAGGACGCCGATGATTAGGCATTAGGACAATCTTAGTTTGCGTTTAGGAGTTTTGCATTGTGATAATTTTAGTTTGGGTTCATTGCTTGCTAGTTTTTCCTTCTTTGCACGTCCAATTTTTGCTTTGTAGTATTGTTCTTTTTCATTTTAGTTCGTTAATAAAATTGAGTTTAGGAATGATTGGGTGTATGGTTTTGCTTTTTGTGGTGCACCTTACATGCCTTGGACGCGCAGCATACATGCCATCAACATCGGGTTCAATTTCTCACGTTTTTCGCTCACTTAAGCATATTTGGCAGGGGTAGGATCGATCCTTCCTATCTTGCCTGATCGATCCATCCCCAACGAACGGATCGATCCTAGTCGTGTTAATTTGGGGGTTAAAGCCCAATGTAGGATCGATCCTAGGGCATTCGTACCCTACGATCGATCCTTCTCTCCTCCCTTCTCGTTTCGCTTGGACGCCGCCGCTAGTCCTTCCCACCTCCGACCAGTGCTTGGCCACGTCTCCAGCACGACCTCATCACCGCCGTCCTCCACCTCAATCCATACTTGCCTCCACCCCTTTTTCTTCCCTCACGACATCGCCACTTCTTCTTCCACCCCTTCCGCCAGACGTCCACCGTTGCCCGCGTCCTCGACGAGTGCATCTCCGGCAGTCTTGATGAGTGGATGAAAGTGCACTCTGAACATGACTAAGAGCAGCTTATTTGCTTAGTTTTCATGATTAATATAGATGATTTCGTCTGTATATGTTGCTTCAAAAAGTTATTTGTATTATGCAGGAATTTGAAGCAAAGATGGGTCTTTAACGCCAAAACTGTACCTTTTAGGAATGAACCAGATGATGTGTCATATATGGTTGGAAAGCTCTTGAAGTCTAATTTCTGGAGAATTTTACGGTTCGTGATTCTGAGTTTTCTAGAGGAAGTTATGGCAATATTAGTACTGATGGTGCAGTCTGGATGGCAAAACAGTAAATACTCAGGGAGTCAGATCGATCGCACACCTGGAGAGGGATCGATCGGACTTGGGAATTAAATCCTGACAGAACACCCACTTTTCGGATGATCATAGAAGGATCGATCCTCCTTTCACTCGAGGATTTTGAGGAGAAGGATCGATCCTCCTTCTATGGAAGGATCGATCCAACTGGGAAGGATCGATCCCGCTTCTATGGAGGGATCGATCCCGCTTCTATGGAGGGATCGATCCTACTCGGGTGACCCAGGCTACGGAAAATAGAGAAGAGGAAGATCGATCCGACACCTATAGTGGGATCGATCCGAGTTGGGCGTAGCCAGAAATTGAAGATGTTGATTTCAAGGGGATCGATCCTACTCGGGCAGATCTGAATAAGAGCCATCAGATTTAATCCAAAGGCTGAAATAAAAGCTAGGGTTTCATTATAAGGGGAGTTCTTGGACGTGTTTGGAGGCTCTTTTCTGGACGTTTTCCAAAGGAAGAAAATGAAGGAATCTCCATCCATGGCCGAGTAATCCGCGGGCATGGCAGACGGATGATCTAGCGAGGAGTCGGGCTTCTTCTCCAACAATGGTTCATAGTTTTAATCTTTATTGTTAAACTCTTTTCTATGTATTGGATCTTCAAAGATTATTTTCAGATTATAGATTTCTATGTGGATGATTAATATTATAAACCGAGTCATACTTCTTTTATGATATTGTGATCCCATAGTTATCTCTTTTGATTCTCCTACCGAGTCTCGCGAGACCTTTGCTATGCATTGCCCGTAGTGACAGCTGGTATTGTGTATTCTTAGGGATTTGGTAAGACAAGGTTGGGGCTCTATCCCGAGGAATCTTTGCTATGTATTGCCGATTGTGACAGTTGGTATTGTGTATTCTTAGAGATCCGGTTAGATAGAGTTAGGGGTTTGTCCTGATGAACTTTTGCTGCGCGTTGCCTGTAGTGACAGCCGGTATCGTGTATTCTTAGGTTTGGGTTGGATGAAGTTAGAACTATAATAAAGAAGAATCAATTGTAGGAAGAGACACTTTTGTATTTTGTAAGGTTTATAGTTCCATATCTTTCGGTTAAGGTGATTGGGATGTGAATCCCTTAACTGAGTATTATATGAACCATTGAGAAAAGAAGACCCTAAATCCGAGTGAAGTGATTCCTGAAGCCTAGCCTCATTCAAATCTTGATTTCTTTCGTTAACTTTATCTTATCATTACATCTTCGATCTATTTTCTTAACTTTTATCGCTCTTGATTGTTTTCAATATATTGTTATCTGCGTTTCTGGATCTTTCCTGCTTGTCTCTCTGTGGGTTCGACCTCTCTTATGCTGTACTGCACCGCGACCGTTGTACGTGACATATTTGAGCGATATAAAAAATTGGCGCCGTTGCCGGGGAGACGGTTTAGAAAAGCGCCAGAATCAGATTACAGTGATTGTAGACATCAAAAGTGATAACTTCGTTCATTTTATTTAGTCTTTATTTCATTATTTCGGCTTTGATTTTTCTTCTCCATTAGGATTGTTTTATTTTATTCGGTTTTAGTTAGTAAGTTTAGTTTCAATTATTGTTTTTGCTTATTTTCTTTGGTTGGTTTGCATCTTTTGGATTGCGTGTTTGTTGGTGTAAGCCTCGGTATAGAGACGAACTAGGCAGATTTGCTAGAGGCCCCGAGGGTGATTCTGAAACTTCTGATAGTGAGACATATATTGCTGATCTCTTTGACGCACAGTCACAAACTTCACATCATATTTTCATTATGGCTGAGCACGAGGAAGAACAACCTCCTAGGAGTTTGCAAGAATATTTGCATCCCACACGCACTGCTACACCTTCATGCATCATGTTTCCACCTAATGCAACACATGTTGACTTTAAACCTGGCATGATTCAGTTGCTTCTTACCTTCCATGGGTTGGAAAATGAAAATCCATATGTGCATATTAAGGAGTTTGAGGAAGTAGTAGCGACCTTCCATGGCCAACCAGGTGCATTAGATATTATCCGACTTAAGTTCTTCCCCTTCTCACTGAAGGATAGTGAAACTTTGTATCAGGCGTGATCCATGGCCAACCGGGTGCAAAGAGTTGGTTTTATTCCTTGAGGCTATGATCTATAGGATCTTGGGCTGAAATGACACAGATATTTTTCAACAAGTATTTCCCACAGCACAAAACCAATGCACTTAAGAGACAGATTTTGACCTTCACACAGAAGGATAGTGAAACTTTGTATCAGGCGTGGGAACGATTTAAAGACATGTTGAATTTATGTCCTCATCATGGATATGAAAGTTGGCGTCTTGTTAGTTATTTCTATGATGGTTTAACTGTTAGAGAACGTCAATTTGTTGAGATGATGTGTAATGGTGAATTTTTACAAAAAGATCATGATGTAGCAATTGAATACTTGACTGAGCTTGCTGAGAAAGCTCATACATGGACTGGACCGAATGCAACAGAAAGTACAAACAGGGCCAGACCACCACCGCAGCAACAAGGTGGAGGAATTTATCAGCTATGGGAGGAGGATGCACTCAAGGCTAAAGTGGAGAGTCTAACAAGGGAGCTGGAGCTATTAAAGACCAAAGATATGATGGCAGCCCGGACTTCTCCATACAACGAACCTACACGGCCGGCTGGGCCGTGTGCGATATGTCAGGGTGTGGACCACCAGATTGACAGTTGCCCTACTTATGTTGAGATGAGAGGTGTGTACGACGAGCATTGCAACGCCATAGGCGGATTCAGAAGGTCGTACACCCCTTACTCGAAAACGTATAATCCAGGATGGCGAGAGCATCCGAACTTCAGCTGGAAGTCGAATGCTCCACAAAGCAATGAGCATCATCAACCGCCACCTAATAAGCCTTTTTCTAACTCTCCTTATAATACATATGGTTTTCCTAGGCCTACATTTAATGACAGTTTACAGGAACTGAAATCTATGATTGTGCAGGAATCTAAGGAAAGAAAGGAGGATGTTCAAGAGATCAAGAGCCAGATCACGAAGCTGATCAATTCTTTGAGTGTGCATGAACGAGGAAAGTTTCCAGCTCAACCTCAACAAACGCAGGTATCTAGTGCTGAACAAAATAATGTGAAGGAGATGAACGCCGTAACTACAAGAAGCGGGAAAACAAGAAAAAGCCCTTCAAAAGAGGCCATCGAACCTCCTATTGCTGTTGAAGAAGAGGACCAGATTGAGGAGAACCATGCAGAGGCCGATCACCCAGATGGGCCTTCGCCAGGTGACTTTAAGGTGCGTGTCCCTTTCCCTCAGGCATTGAAATCCACTAAATTTACTATAGAGCCTAACAGCGAGATTTTGGAGCATCTTTGGCAAGTTAAGGTAAACCTACCTCTTTTGCATGTTATTAAGCAGATTCCTACATATGCTGAAGTGAATAAAGATTTATGCACTATGAAGAGACGACATCATGTAAAGAAAACTGCATTTTTAACAGAGCAGGTTAGTGCACTGCTTCAGCATAGGATTCCTCCTAAATATAAGGATCATGGCTGTCCTACTGTGTCTTATTTCATTGGAGAGCATGAAGTAGGACAAGCTTTACTAGATCTTGGTGCGAGTGTTAATTTGATGCCATATTCTATTTACTTGCAACTTGGTTTAGGACAGATTAAGTCGACATCTGTGATTTTGCAATTGGCGGATAGATCCACGAAAACTCCACGAGGAGTAGTAGAGGATGTGCTTGTTCAAATAGATAAATTATATTATCCTGTTGATTTCTTAGTCTTGGATACTCAGGCTATAGTAACTGGTGATTCTAGAATTCCTATTATTCTAGGTAGACCGTTTCTTGCTACTGGTAATGCTATAATTAATTGCAAGAATGGTTTAATGATGTTAACTTTTGAGAATATGACTTTAGAAATTAATGTTTTTAATGTTGATAAGCAGCTTGATGAGGATGATGAATGCCAACAGACTTACCAGATTGATCTGCTCACTGAAGAGGAGTTTGCTACAGCTGAAATTAATCTTCTTGAATTAGATTTGGATGAAAATGTTGATGTTGATGGTATGTGTAAAAATTTGGAACATTGTTCTTTTGCAGGTACATGGAATCCAAAGTTTGAAGAACTGCCAGAAAGAGGACAGCCACCAACACCATCATCAGTAGAGCCGCCCAAGCTGGACCTGAAGCTGCTTCCTCAAGGTTTAAAGCACGCCTATCTTGGTCCAAGTGATACATACCCAGTTATTATTTCTTCAGCATTAACTGCAGAGCAAGGTGAGCAATTACTTAGCTTTTTAAATGAGCATAAATCATCTATTTGATGGAGTATAGCAGATCTGAAAGGTATTAGTCCCTTGATATGTTCCCATATGATTAATCTTGAACAAAAGGCTGTACCTCGTAGAGATCCTCAGCGTAGTTTGAACCCTACAATGAAAGAGGTAGTAAAAACAGAAGTATTGAAATTATTAGATGCATGGATCATTTATCCTATTGCTGATAGTAAATGGGTGAGTCCTACACAGGTTGTGCCTAAAAAATATGGTGTCACCGTTGTTGAAAATGAAAGTGGAGACTTTGTCCCCACTAAATTGGTGACAGGATGGCGCATGTGTATAGATTATAGAAAATTGAATGCTGCCACCAGTAAGGATCATTTTCCATTGCCTTTTCTAGACCAGATTTTAGAGAGAGTAGCTGGACATCCTTTTCATTGTTTTCTTGATGGTTATTCTGGATATTATCAGATTGAGATTGCTTTAGAGGATCAGGAAAAAACTACTTTTACATGTCCTATTGGTACTTATGCTTTCCGTAGAATGCCATTTGGATTGTGTAATGCTTCTGCTACTTTTCAGCGTTGTATGATGAGTATGTTTGCTCATATGATCGAAGAATGTATGGAAGTATATATGGATGACTTGACTGTATTTGGTAATACTTTTGATGCATGCTTGCAAAACATAAAGAGAGTCTTGGTCAGGTGTGAAGAGAAGCACCTTGTGCTTAATTGGAAAAAGTGTCACTTCATGGTGCCCTCAGGCATTGTGTTGGGCCATATTGTCTCTTCTAGAGGCATTGAGGTGGATCGATCAAAAATCGATCTCATCTCAAAGTTTCCTGTACCAAAGACTGTTAAAGATGTTAGATCCTTTCTAGGGCATGCTGGTTTTTACAGGAGATTCATTCAGAATTTTTCTGCTATTGCTCATCCTTTGTGTAATCTTTTGATAAAGGATACCCCTTTTGAGTGGACTATTGCTTGTCAAGAGGCTTTTCAAGCCTTGATTGGTAAATTGACTTCCGCACCTATTGTGCAACCACCCGATTGGAGCCTTCCTTTTGAATTGATGTGTGATGCAAGTGATTTTGCTGTAGGAGCTATTTTAGGACAACGAAAAGATGATAAACCTCATGTTTTTCATTATGCTAGCCGAACCTTGAATAATGCACAGATGAATTATTCTACCACCGAGAAAGAACTGTTAGCTATAGTCTTTGCATTAGATAAGTTTCGTGCTTATTTGATTGGTTATCCTATGACTATTTTCACTGATCATGTTGCGTTTAAGTACCTTCTCCCCAAGAAGGATGCTAAAGCGCGCCTAATTCGTTGGATATTAATCTTACAGGAATTTGATATTTCTATAAAAGATAAAAAGGGTGTGGAGAACGTTGTCGCTGATCACCTATCGAGGTTGATGGTGGAAGTAGCCGAAAATGAGCCACCAATCATGGATGACTTCCCTGGTGAGCAACTCTTTTCAGTTGTACGACTGCCCTGGTATGGAGTCACACATAAGATTTCCACTGCTTATCATCCACAGACGAATGGCCAAGTTGAATTAGCCAATAAGGAGATAAAGCAAATCCTGGAAAAGACAGTGAGCCCTAACCGAAAAGACTGGTCCTTTAGGCTATCAGACGCGTTGTGGGCATATCGCATTGCCTACAAGACTTCGATTTCTATTTTATTTAGGTTTGATTGTTTTAGTTTGTTTGGTTTCATTCTCATTTGCTTGTGTTTGCTATTTTATATTTTTAGGATGCTTGGACTTCCGTCTTCCTTGCTTGTGAAATTCGGCCACAATGGAGAGCCCTGTGCAAGATTTCAGATATTCAGTCAGGTGGCCTCGCTCTTATTTCGATTTCCTATTCTTATTTATGCTATATATGAAAATTCAGCCAACACTCTTGTGCTTATTTACATGATTAGCACACATTGAGGACAATGTGAATTTCAGGTTGGGGGGTGTAGGCATACATGTTTTCATGTATGCTACATTATTGAGTTTAATAGTGTTGAATTGAGCATGTTACTAGAAATTATACATGAGCTAAAATTTTGGTGCTTATTATACATGTTGCTTTCATATGGATTGGCCCATACATTGATTGCATGCGTGATAACCTGAAAGTATAACATCATGTGATCAACACACGAACACTTTATGTGCAGTGGTAATTATACTCACCAGAGGAATGAGCATGCTATTGTCAATCTAGACCGAGATTTCAGCATTAGCTAGTGTTGAGTATTGCGTGCAGAGAAAAAAAAAAGAAAAAGTTCTGGAGCTTGATCAAGCTGTGCCTAAACAACTATTAAGTGATCTACTGAGTAACCGGGTGTTCTTGCCTCAGGAAGTGGGGAGCTCGCGTAAAAAGGTAGAACCACTTATAGCTATTAAAAAAAACTATTAAGTGTTTTGCTAAGTAACCGGGTCTCTGCACCTCAAGAAGCGGAGAGTGCTCGCGTAAAAAGGCAAAGTGTCTGATAGTTGAAAAGAAAAAAAGAAAGAAAGAGCATGCTGTACTTAAAGTGCGAGGGTTGGATGATTGGTCATGAAGATAGTAGTGTGTTTGGACTAATGGTGGGTAGAAGTTGCTTCTGTACATAACATTTATTTGTTACATCACATGTGTTCTTCTGGATGGTGATTAGCATGTTTGATGTGTAGAAGTTGATTTCATCTGTTGGTAGTATGTGTATGAGTATAAGAAGTTTTCGTGCTCTGTATTGTATAAAACACTATTGACTTGATAAGGCAGAATTTTTATCATGCATGTCTACATCCTTGAACCGTTAGTGTGCTTAATTATATTTTATGCGCTTTGAATTGCTAGAGACTAGCAATAAGCTGGTTGGGGAGTGTGATGAGTGCATGAAAGTGCACTCTGAACATGACAAAGAGCAACTTATTTGCTTAGTTTTCATGACTAATATAGATAATTTCGTCCGTATATGTTGCTTCACAAAGTTATTTGTATTATGCAGGAAATTGAAGCAAAGATGGGTCTTTAACGCCAAAATTGTACCTTTTCGGAATGAACCAGATGATGTGTCATATATGGTTGGAAAGCTCTTCAAGTCTAATTTCTGGAGAATTTTATGGTTGGTAATTCCGCAATATTAGTACTGATGGCGCAGTCTGGATGGCAAAGCAGTAAATACTCAGGGAGTCAGATCGATCGCACACCTGGAGAGGGATCGATCGGACTTGGGAATTAAATCCTGACAGAACACCCACTTTTCGGATGATCATAGAAGGATCGATCCTCCTTTCACTCGAGAATTTTGAGGAGAAGGATCGATCCTCCTTCTATGGAAGGATCGATCCAACTGGGAAGGATCGATCCCGCTTCTATGGAGGGATCGATCCTACTCGGGTGACCCATGCTACGGAAAATAGAGAAGAGGAAGATCGATCTGACACCTATAGTGGGATCGATCCGAGTCGAGCGTAGCCAGAAATTGAAGATGTTGATTTCAAGGGGATCAATCCTACACTTAAGGGGGGATCGATCCTACTCGGGCAGATCTGAATAAGAGCCATCAGATTTAATCCAAAGGCTGAAATCAAAGCTTGGGTTTCATGTCCTTATATAAGGGGAGTCATTGGATGTTTTTGGAGGCTCTTTTCTGGACGTTTTCCAAAGGAAGAAGATGAAGGAATCTCCATCCATGGCCGAGTAATCCGCGGGCATGGCAGACGGATGATCTAGCGAGGAGTAGGGCTTCTTCTCCAACAATGGTTCATAGTTTTAATCTTTATTGTTAAACTCTTTTCTATGTATTGGATCTTCAAAAATTATTTTCAGATTATAGATTTGTATGTGGATGATTAATATTATAAATCCAGTCATGTTTCTTTTATGATATTGTGATCCCATAGTTATCTCTTTTTATTCTCCTACCGAGTCTCGTGAGACCTTTGCTATGCATTGCCCGTAGTGACAGCTGATATTGTGTATTCTTAGGGATCTGGTAAGACATGGTTGGGGCTCTATCCCGAGGAATCTTGGCTATGCATTGCCGATTGTGAGAGTTGGTATTGTGTATTCTTAGAGATCTGGTTAGATAGAGTTAGGGCTTTGTCCGGATGAACTTTTGCTGCGCGTTGCCTGTAGTGACAGCCAGTATCGTGTATTCTTAGGTTTGGGTTGGATGAAGTTAGAACTATAATAAGGAAGAATCAATTTAGGAAGAGACACTTTTGTATTTTGTTTGGTTTATAGTTCCATATCTTCCGGTTAAGGTGATTGGAATGTGAATCCCTTAACTGAGTATTATATGAACCATTGAGAAGAGAAGAACCTAAATCCGAGTGAAGTGATTTCCTGAAGCCTAGCCTCATTCAAATCTTTATTTTTTTCGTTAACTTTATCTTATCATTACATCTTCGATCTATTTTCTTAACTTTTATCGCTCTTGATTGTTTTCAATATATTATTATCTGTGTTTCTGGCTCTTTCCTGCTTGTCTCTCTGTGGGTTCGACCTCTCTTATGATGTACTGCACCGCGACCGCTGTGCGTGACACATTTGAGCGATATCAAGTCTCCACATCCTCTCCTGGATCCACTCCGTCTCCACCTCCATCACGGCCCGTCCGTGCCTCGAGAGCTCCTCCTTCTTCTTCAATGGTTGCCTCTCCTCCGTCTGGCAAGCGGAAGGCTTTCGCTGTTGCGTCCTCCACCAAACCTCCCCAGCGGAAGAAGCAGGGCAAGAAGGCCCAGCCATCTACTGCTCCGACCATCGTCCGCGGCCTCCTACCGCGCTGGCAGCGAGAGCTCAATCTCGAGTACACGTTCGACGTCGATTTCTTCCGGACGGTCGAGCATGCCCAGGACTCCATCGCAACTCTCGAACGCCGTGGTCTAGTTCCTTTGTGCACTCCTTGCCCGACGATGTATCCCCGGCTGGTTTGCATGTTCTATCAAAAGATGAAGCCCATTCCTTTCGGGGACAAGTGCGACAAGGACACTTCCCGATGATACGCGTCCCAGGGCTTCACCTCCACGATCGATGGCGTCGAGGTAGTGTTGACATTCCGGGCCGTCTGTGAGGTGCTGGAGATCTCTAAACGCTGCCCTGGCCTTCACAAAGCCAAACCCGAGGAGATGTACGTGCATGACTCGGTTCCCCATCTCTTTCTTCACCCGGATCGCTAGGACGCCGGTATTTTTACTCGCGCCAAGCTGTCGGCGCACATGTGGCTGATGGACGATGTCCTGCGCCGGAACGTCTTCGAGGGCGGGCATGATTAGTATCGGGTCGGCGATTGGCTCAACACGTTGTGGTTGCTGGCCAAGGACTGGGCGATCAGTATACGACAGCAGATCTTGGAGGACATGGCCCATTTCTATCGGTGGGCGGTGCTGGATAGGCGACCGAGCTACGACGACACCGCCCTTCCACACCCTAGACTTATCTCCACCTTTCTCCAGAGCCAGGATCGGGTTCCAGAGGGGGAGCCGGTCGTGTCTTCTGAAGCAATGAAGATGGCACGATTCGGTTCCGCCACTTGGAGCAAGGTTCTAGGTCACATGCGGAGAGCCGACATCTATATCCGTCAGCCGCGCCTCCGTCGATCGTAGACTGCGCCGGAGTATGGACCGGACGAGCATCCTACACCTGGCGAGATGTACCGGGAGTTCCGAGCTGGGCTGGCATGCTTACATCAGCGCTTGGACGCGGTCGATGCATGAGATGCTGCCATCCGTGAGGACCTCTCCTACATCCGTGCGCGTCTTGACGACCTCTATTCACCTCCGCCAGTGACTGCCATTGTCCCTTACAGACCTGTGTGCTTTCAGGCGCCGTGTTCCCTGCGTTGAGTCTCGTACCTTAGTTGCTTGCTTGGATTACATGTTTACCTTTTAGGTTTCTTGCATCTACGGCTGTGTGGTGGTATGTTTTGATGCAATTTTTGTTGGTTGGTTGACTATCGTTTGTATTTGTTTAACATTCTTAATATATTGACCTGATTTGAGATATGGGGGTGTACCCCGGGAGTGGGGGGGGGGGGGGGGGGCTGAATATGATGATTTGTACTTGTGGGGGTGGATGCAGGTTTCTTTATTGTGTGTTGCAGGTGGATGCTTAGGAGAGTTTACTTTTTATGTCCTTGTGTGATGAATGGTTGTACTGCCCTTGTGCTTCTTGAATAAATAGAGGTAATGCTGCCCAATTTTTCTCCATTGTTATGCTTATTTGTTTCTTTCCATAAATGTAATCATGGGGGGTATTCTTTCTCTGATTTTACAGGGCATCTATGCAATCGTAGGCACAACAGGGTGACATCACGACATAGCTTGGTTTTCACGACTAACCTTGATCCGCATGTCTATTTTTATTTTTCTCCCCAAGGTTACGTTTTAGTACGAAGACTATACAGGTTATCTCTACCCTATATTCGTTGATTTCTTTTTCTGACTTAGTTTAATTGGGGACAATTCCATTTAAGTTGGGGGGGTTGAATTCTAGGAATTCATGGTGATTTATTTATTTTATGATAACCAAAGTTTATACATCCCTTATAATGTGTTAGACGAATGAAGTTATGATGATTATTGATAATGATGCATAACTTAGAATATTATTCGTTGGTTCATTCAGAAGTTCATATGCCTTGTAAAATTTGGTAACTTTAGCTATGCATGGCTTGAGTTCTGTACTTTAACATTTTTACCATGGTTTAGGAATAACTTGACGAATCCTATTGCACTTAAGCACTTCCACATGTGGATGGGTTGAAGTTAGATTCTGAGCCTGAGACTAGAATAGATTTACAATTCTAGGACATGTCACAGAAGATAAATGAACACATACAATGTTTTGTCTGCAAAAAAGTATATGTGTATGAAAAGTGTAGGGGTTCAACTTAGTAACCGGGCAGGATGCCTAACCAGCGTGCTATTCGCGTAAAACAATTGAATTGCCTAAAAATGAGAAAATGGACTTCATACTTAGTAACCGGGCAATGTGCCTAGCCAGCGTGTTGTTCGCGTAAAACGGTTGAAGAGCCTGAAGAAAAAAAAAACAAAAAAAAACAAAACAAAAGGAAGAAGAACATAGGTTGTATGTGGTAAGTGAAAAAGATGTGCTTGCTTAGAATTGTGATCTTGACTACTGGAATGTTTAGATATAATGAATATTCTGATACATGTGGAACCAAATCCACACACAGGAGAGTCAAAGTTAGTTTTAAATCATGATTAAATATGTTGAAGTACTGGAAGTGTGCTATGACTTGTTCTTATTTACTTTACTTTTGTACAACTATGGATTGAAGAATAGACTCATGGATATTGTTTCTACTTAGTGCATTTGAATCAATGAATGTGATAATCGATTTTGGATGATACGAAAAAAGGAGATGTATAGATATTTGTGGGTATTATCACTGGAAACCCTCAGGAGACTATAACTCATCCACTGGGCTACCCAGGGGTTTAAAGGCTTGTTGCACATGCTAAGTGCAATCGTGAGACTTACGAAAGTGGCTTCTTAGATTTACTGCTTTAAATTTTAATTTTTGGTTGCTTTGCTCGAGGACTATTACGAGTTAGATCAACTTTGGAGCTAAAACACCCGTCTTATTTGGCTTTGTTGGTCTCTGAGCAATGCTTCACTGACAACTTTTATCCTATTTCAGGTATAACAGGTTCTATTACGAGTTAGATCAACTTTGGAGCTAAAAGAAGCATATTAGGGCAATTCATACATGAAGGATCGATCTTCCTCTATTGGAGGGATCGATCCTACTCGACCAGCAACTGGGCAAAGAACAAACATAAAGGGGTCGATCTTCCTTCAAAGGACGGATCGATCCTCCACGAGACGTAGCAAGACAACAATAGCAAGATCGATCCTACTCGATTAGTCGGATCGATCCTTCACGGGGCGTCACCAGCAATTGATGATAGCTCGATCGATCCTACTCCTTAGAGGGATCGATCCTTTGCGGCCAGAAAAGAAGATCAGCGGCTCAGATCTAATCCGTGGGAGGATGTTTTCCTAGGCTATAAGTAGTCAATTTTTAGGGATTTTAGGGGGCTTTTCCTGGACCTTTTTGGGGGGAGAGTTTTCCTGTCTTTCTTTGGAACTTTTCTTTGAAGATTCTTTGGAGGAGATACATGGCGGAAGGAGTTCATCAACTTTCATCTATGGATCGACCCCTAAAGATGAGTAGTTAAAACCCTTGCCATGGGATTGTTATAATGTAACTAGGGTTTTTACGAGGGATTTCTTAGATCTAGGGCTAGTCTACATTGTTGATTGGCTTATTTGGATTGATTTCTATTTCTTTTATACCTTGGTGTCGATTTCTTACTGGGTGTATGGATTGTTCTCGTTTGCACTTGATTTCGGAGCTTGTGTATGCTAGAGCTTGGATTGGATTCATCTAAATAAGAGGACCATGCTAGTCCCATGGTATCTCAGATGAAATCTTCTTCGTGATTAGGGATTGTATAGTGCTAGAACCACTATAGTAGTGCTAGTCCCACTACGTTCTATCTCTAATCCTTCGTACATCCTACCTTTGTAGTTTTGGCCCTCAAGATGCTAACCCATCTTGATCTTACACCTAAATCTATATCCGTACTTGTATTTGTGATGAATTCATCCTGATAAGAGGGTTCATTAGCAGTGAACCTAACTAATCATTCGGTCACTGACTCTTTAAGTAATTGTTCTTGCCAACAAGGAATCCTAACCAGAACTTGTTGAGTGGTAAGGGGAACTAGCCATTCACTTATCAACTTTTAGGCAAGCCATTCATCGTGCTTGACGTGCCCTGATCTTAGGAATACCTGGTAGAACCTTGGTTATTGATTAAAAATCCTGTGGTCTCTTCTTTCGTATTCATAAACCCTTTAGTATAAATTTAGTTTAATATCAAACCGTAATCTTTTCCCAACTCATTGGTAGGAGATTTGCTAAGCGTTCAATTTCAATCACCTTAGTCCCTGTGGATTCGACTCGGACTCTCTGCTATCTACTAGTTCCTTAGTAGTTAAAGTAGAGCACTGGAAATTATAGTAATTTTGGCTAGACTTGTTAAGCCATGACACTTTTCAAGTTCTATCAGGTGTTTTGATGAATTGTTAGGGAGACCAATAGGTTAGAGGGAACCCTTGCCAAATGTTTTTCGAGTTTCATTAGGTTTCGGTTCGCGTCGCCCGGCCTGGTTGGGCTTTTGCAGGTCACGATGCGACAGCTTGGTATCAGAGCATAGTTTGTAGATCCCAGGGTTAGGATCAGGATTCGGTTGAGTTTGAGTGTGGGATGGGTTAGTTCCATGTCTAGAACATCCGTGTATGCTCCTTTTAGTGTGTTGTGCTTTTTGCTTTTTCGCTGTGTTGTTTGTTTTGTCATTTCTGACGAGTGAACGTTCATTTGTCGTTGGTGATTGCGCAGATGTCGGGAGTTTGAGGCCGACCTTCTTGTGTTGGTTGGGGTGGGGCACAACTTGGTCGACCCGCCCAACCGGACAGGGTGGCACCTATTAGGGCGGTCCGAGCAAGACGGACTACACCATCACCAGTGACGGTTTCGGTCGCACAAGAGGAGGCCTTTCTCACCGAGGAGGGGGTACTCTCTCCTGTCAACGGGAGAACCGCTGCGGCGGTCTTGTTGGATTTTCAGCGGCTGAACCCGCCAAGGTTCAGCAGTGAGACTGGAGATTTGACCACAGTAGACGGCTGGCTCAAAGGAGTCACACGTATTCTCGACGCTCTCTTCATCGAGGATGACCGGATTCGGGTCAACCTCGCTGTGAGGACCTGTCCCTCTACCCCTGTGGCTCGCTGCAGACCGCAAGAGCAATTTGGTAAATTGCACCTTGTTGGTTTGTTTCACACCCGCGTGTGCACACACTGGCCTTGAATGTGTTAGTGTTTGTTTAGAATGGCTAGGTGAACCCGGGATTGGAAGATCCCAGCTCGGGAGCGCGGAAGCTTGCCGTTGGGCAGCTGACGACCATTCAGCGATCGATCGCTCCTTGGAACGATCGATCGGACTCGTGAGCGAGTCGGTTGGTTTTGACCCGGGGCGATAACGATCGATCGCTCCTTGGAGCGACCGATCGGAATCGCGTCGGTGGCTTTTCTGCTTCGCGAGGACGGCCACCGACGGCCGTCGTTCTCCTTTGTCAGAGGAGGGGAGGACTTTCCCTCCCTTCCCCTCACTTTCTTCCCCTTTCCCTGGCTTTCCCCTCCCCCTTTCCCCTCCTTTCTTCCCCTCCTCTTCCTCCTCTCTTTCTTCTTCCTCTTTTCTTCTTCTCCCGGGAGCCCTGTTTTTCCCCTGTTTCCGGCAGCCACCTTTCTCACCTCCGTTCTCCCTCCTCCTGCCATCTTTTCCGGCGTTCTTTGGCTCGTTCGATTCGTGACAATGAGAGGAAGATCCCTGAAGAGGTTTGGAGGCTTGTTGGTGATCAAATCGCGGGGAATCAGCCGAGGAATGCGCAGCTAGGTAGGGTTATACCTACTGTGTTCATTTCGGGTTTTCTTGAGATCTAGCCGTTGGATCTTGTTGATCCTTGCTTTGTTGGATTCCTTATACCTGTTAGAATAACCGATTTAAGTTTCATGTTAATCAGTTGAGATTTCAGTAGGTTTTATGCAATATTAGTCTCGGATTTTTGGTTTTCTGCTGTTCTTGAGAAACAGCCGGCTTACGGCGAGTTTTCCGGCCGATGAGTACATAAAGATAAGAGTTGTAGTTCTACTCATTAGCTTTCCATTCCATCTTGTTTCATAGTTTTCCAGTTTATGTACGATTTCTTATGAATTGTTTGCAGGAGGGCTGCGTTGCAGCAATTAATGGGTAAGTTAGTTTGATTACCGATTTTGATTAGCCTTTTGCCTTGAGAGCATCCTCCTCCCGCAGCTGATAAATTTCCCCACCTTGTTGCTGCGGTGGTGGTCTGGCCCTGTTTGTACTTTCTGTTGCACTCGGTCCAGTCCATGTATGAGCTTTCTCAGCAAGCTCTGTCAAATACTCAATAGCTGCGTCAGGATCTTTTTGCAAAAATTCACCATTACACATCATCTCAACAAATTGGCGTTCTCTAACGGTTAAACCATCATAGAAATAACTAACAAGACGCCAACTTTCATATCCATGATGAGGACATAAATTCAACATATCTTTAAATCGTTCCCACGCCTGATACAGAGTTTCACTATCCTTCTGTGTGAATATCGAAATCTGTCTCTTAAGTGCATTGGTTTTGTGCTGTGGAAAATACTTGTTGAAAAATATCTGTGTCATTTCAGCCCAAGATCCTATAGATCGTGGCCTCAAGGAATATAACCAACTCTTTGCTCTATCCTTCAGTGAGAAGGGAAAGAACTTAAGTCGGATCATATCTAGTGCACCTGGTTGGCCATGGAAGGTCGCTACTACTTCCTCAAACTCCCTAATATGCACATATGGATTTTCATTTTCCAACCCATGAAAGGTAGGAAGCAACTGAATCATGCCATGTTTAAAGTCAACATGTGCAACATTAGGTGGAAACATGATGCATGAAGGTGTAGCAGTGCGTGTTGGATGCAAATATTCTTGCAAACTCCTAGGAGCTTGTTGTTCCTCGTGCTCAGCCATAATGAAAGTATGATGTGAGGTTTGTGACTGTGCGTCAAAAAGATCAGCAATATATATCTCACTATCAGAAGTTTCAGAATCACCCTCGGGGCGTCTAGCAAATCTGCCTAGTTCGTCTCTATACCGAGGCATACACCAACAAACACGCAATCCAAAAGATGCAAACCAACTAAAGAAAATAAGCAAAAACAATAATTGAAACTAAGCTTACTAACTAAAACCGAATAAAAAGAAAACAATCCTAATAGAGAAGAAAAAATAAAAACCAAAATAAAGAAATAAAGACTAAAGAAAATGAACGAAGTTACCGCTTTCGGTGTCTACAATCACTGTAATCTGATTCTGGCGCTTTTCTAAACCGTCTCCCCGGCAACGGCGCCAATTTTTGATGTCGCTCAAATGTGTCACGCACAGCGGTCGTGGTGCAGTACAGCATAAGAGAGGTCGAATCCCACAGAGAGACAAGCAGAAAGGATCCAGAAATACAAATAACAATGAATTGAAAACAATCAAAAGCGATGAAAGTTAAGAAAATAGATCAGAGATGTAATGGTAAAATAAAGGTAACAAAGAAATCAGGATTTGAATGAGGCTAGGCTTCAGGAATCACTTCACTCGGATTTAGGCTCTTCTCTTCTCAATGGTCCATATAATACTCAGTTAAGGGATTCACATCCCAATCACCTTAACCGGAAGATAAAGAATTATGAATCTGATAAAATATATAAATGTCTCTTCCTATGATTGGTTCTTCCTTTTTATAGTTCTAATTTCATCCAACCAAACCTAAGAATACACGATACCGGTTGTCACTACAGGCAACGCGCAGCAAAAGTTCATCGGGACAAAGCCCTAACTCTAACCGGATCCCTAAGAATACACAATACCAACTCTCACAATCGGCAATGCATAGCAAAGATCTCACGGTATAGAGCCCCAACCTTATCTAACCAGATCCCTAAGAATATACAATACCAGCTGTCACTACGGGCAATGTATAGCAAAGGTCTCACGAGACTCGGTAGGAGAATTGAAGGAGATAACTATGGGATCACAATATCATAAAAGAAGCATGACTGGATTTATAATAATGTTTAACCACAAAGCAATCTGTGAAGATCCAATACATAAGAAGAGTTTAACAATAAAGATTAAAAACTATGAACCATTGTTGGAGAAGAAGCCCTAGTCCTCGCTAGATCATCCGTCCGCCATGCCCGCAGATTACTCGGCCATGGATGGAGATGTCCTCATCTTCTTCCTCTTGAAAAAGTCCTGAAGAGAGCCTCCAAAAACGTCCAAGAAGTCTCCTTTGATTAGCCCTAAGTTTCCTATTTATAGGGTCCAAGAATTAGTAAACTCAGATTAATCAAAACCGTTGATTTTCGTCACTGGGCAAGTCCGATCGATCCTTCTCGGGATGTTGGATCGATCGGTCTCTTGAAATCTCCAATCTTCTAACTTCGCCCGTGTCCGATCGATGGACGGATCGATCGAACTCTGCTCCTCTAAAAAGCATACGTTCTGTCACCCTTTAATTCCCAAGTCCGATCGATCGGATTATGAATGTTGGATCGATTGGTTGAGTAAAAATCCGCTGTTTTTGACTTTTTTCGAGTCCGATCGATCGGACCATTGGTGTCGGATCGATCGGACCCTATAGGAGCGAAGGAGGGATCGATCGGATCATATTCAGCCAAAAAATGCATGTTCTGTCACGATTCTGTGAGGTCCGATCGATCGGCGGATCGCTCGGACTTCCAGCTTATTTTTCTTTCTGCCATTCAGACTGCGCATCGGTACTGAAATTGCCGTAACTTCCTCTAGGAAACTCGAAATCACGAACCGTAAAATTCCCTAGAATCTAGACTTCAAGAGATTTCCAACCATATATGGCACATCATCTGGTTCTTCATGAGCAGGTACAGATTAATTGTTGAAGTTGATCCATATACTCTTTTCAGCTTCTTTTAGCTCCAATTTCCTGCATTTTCCAAACAACTATGTGAAGCATATAAAAGTATAAAAATAGTGCTAAAGAAGTTGGTTAAGGGTGAAGATATAGCAATTGAGATGATTTTAAGGTTGTTCATAGTGCACTTTCATGCACTCATCACACCCCCCAACCACCTTATTGCTAGTCTCTAGCAATTCAAAGCGCATAGAATATAATTAAGCACACTAACGGTTCAAGGATGTAGACATGCATGATAAAAATTATACCTTATCAAGTCGATAGTGTTTTATGCAGTACAGAGCATGGGAACTTCTTATACTCATACACATACTACCAACACATGATATCAACTTCTACACATCAAAACATGCTAATCACCATCCAGAAGAACACATGTGACGTGACAAATAAATGTTACGTGCAGAAGCAACTTCTACCCACCATTAGTCCAAACACACTACTATCTTCATGACCAATCATCCAACCCTCGCACTTTAAGTACATCATGCTCTTTCTCTATTTTTTTCTTTTCAACTATCAGACACTTTGCCTTTTTACGCGAGCACTCTCCGCTTCTTGAGGCGCAGAGACCCGGTTACTTAGCAAAACACTTAGTAGTTTTTTTTTTCGCTACAAGTGGTTCTACCTTTTTACACGAGCTCCCCACTTCCTGAGGCAAGAACACCCGGTTACTCAGTAGATCACTTAATAGTTGTTTAGGCACAACTTTATCAAGCTCCAGAACTTTTTCTTCTTTTTTTTTTCTTTGCATGCAATACTCAACACTAGCTAATGCTGAAATCATGGTCTAGATTGACAATAGCATGCTCATTCCTCTGGTGAGTATAATCGCCACTGCACATAAAGTGTTCGTGTGTGGATCACATGATGTTATACTTTCAGGTTATCATGCATGCAATCAATGTATTGGTCAATCCATATGAAAGCAACATATAGAATAAGCATAAAAATTTCAGCTCATGTACAATTTCTACTAATATAATCAAGTCAACACTATTAAACTCAATAAGGTAGCATGCACAATGTCATGCATGCCTACACCCCCCAACCTGAAATTCACATTGTCCTCAATGTGTGCTAATCATGTAAATAAGCAGAAGGGTGTTGGCTGAATTTTCATATATGATAGAAATAAAAATAGGAAATCGAAATAAGAGCGAGGCCACCTGACAGAATATCGATTATCTCCTCAAGGCTCCTCATGGTGGCCGAATTTCTCATCTCCAGAATAGTGGTCGAATTCCTCAAGCAAGGCAAACGATGGTCCAACATCCTAAGAAATAAGAGAGCAAACAAAAACAAATGAAAACAAAAGCAAACAAACTAAAACAAACTAACCTAATCAAAAAGGGAAATGATAGATAGGAGAAAGATCATCCCTCGTAGACAGGGTCTACAAGAGAAACGGTGTGCTCCTCAGGGTCCGCTTTCTCTGGAATCTGTTTCAAACGCTGTCCATTAACCGTAAATAATCTCCCATCCTTTGGGTCTTCAACTTCCACAGCCCCATTCTCAAATATTCTGCTAATGGTGAAGGGGCCTGTCCAGCGTGATCTCAACTTCCCAGAATGAAGATGCAGTCGTGCGTCATACAGATAAGCTTGCTGTCCAACTTTAAACATCTTCCGCAAGATCTTCTTGTCATGGTAGACCTTTGTCTTTGCCTTGAAGATCCTAGAACTCTCATAAGCATCATTCCTGAGTTCTTCCAACTCAGACAGCTGGAGTTTTCGTTCCTGACCTACAGCATCCAAAGTAAGATTTAGTGACTTAATAGCCCAATATGCCTTATGTTCTAATTCAACTGGAAGATGACATGGTTTTCCATAAACAAGGCGAAACGGAGACATCACCAAGGTAGTCTTGTAGGCAGTGCGATATGCCCACAACGCGTCTGATAGCCTCAAGGACCAGTCCTTTCGGTTGGGGCTCACTATCTTCTCCAGGATTTGCTTTATCTCTCTATTGGCTAATTCAGCTTGGCCATTCGTCTGTGGATGATAAGCAGTGGAAATCTAATGTGTAACTCCATACCTGCGCATCAAAGCCTCAAAAGAGCGGTTACAAAAATGGGATCCTTGGTCACTAATAATGACCCTAGGAGTACCAAATCTAGACAAAACATGCTCTTTAAGAAACTTGATGACAGTGGAATGATCATTATTCCTACATGCAATAGCCTCCACCCACTTAGACACGTATTCCACAGCCAACAATATATATAAATAGCCAAAAGAAAAAGGGAAGGGTCCCATAAAGTCTATACCCCAACAATCAAAAATCTCGACAGCTTGAATTGGGTTCAAAGGCATCATATGTCTCCTAGATAAAGCTCCTAGTGTTAGGCATCTATCACAGGATTTGCAGAAAATATTAACATCACGAAACATAGTAGGGCAGTAAAAACCACATTGAAGAATTTTAGCAGCAGTCTTTTTCATCGAAAAATGGCCTCCACATGCATGAGAGTGACAGAATGTAATGAGGCTTTCGATTTCATAATCAGGGACACACCGCCGCATAAGCTGGTCAGGACAATACTTAAATAGACAAGGATCATCCCAATAAAATTTCTTTACCTCAACAAAAAATCTACGCTTATCCTGCGCACTCCAAAAGGAAGGGATCTCACCTGTCGCTAAGTAATTAGCAATGTGCGCATACCAGGGCAGTCTTGCAACTGAAAAGAGTTGCTCATCAGGGAAGTCGTCCATGATTGGTGGCTCATCTTCCGCTACTTCCACCATCAGCCTTGATAGGTGATCAGCGACAACGTTCTCCACGCCCTTTTTATCTTTGATGGAGATATCAAATTCCTGTAAGATTAATATCCAACGAATTAGGCGCGCTTTAGCATCCTTCTTGGTGAGAAGGTACTTAAGCGCGGCATGATCAGTGAAAATAATAATGGGAGAACCAATCAAATAAGCACGAAACTTGTCTAATACAAAGACTATAGCCAATAGTTCTTTCTCAGTGGTAGAATAATTCATCTGTGCATTATTCAAGGTTCGGCTAGCATAATGAATAAGATGAGGTTTACCATCTTTTCGCTGTCCTAAAACAGCTCCCACAGCAAAATCACTTGCATCACACATCAATTCAAAAGGAAGACTCCAATCGGGTGGTTGCACAATAGGTGCGGAAGTCAATTTATCAATCAAGGCTTGAAAAGCCTTCTGACAATCAATAGTCCACTCAAAAGGGGTATCCTTTATCAACAGATTACATAAAGGACGAGCAATGGCAGAAAAATTTTGAATGAATCTCCTGTAAAAACCAACATGCCCTAGAAAGGATCTAACATCTTTAACGGTCTTTGGCACAGGAAGATTTGAGATGAGATCGATTTTTGATCGATCTACCTCAATGCCTTTGGAAGAGACAATATGGCCCAACACAATGCCTGAGGGCACCATGAAGTGACACTTTTCCCAATTAAGCACAAGGTTCTTCTCCTCACACCTGCTCAAGACTCTCTTTAAGTTTTGCAAGCATGCATCAAAAGTATTACCAAATACAGTCAAGTCATCCATATATACCTCCATACATTCCTCGATCATATCAGCAAACATACTCATCATGCAACGCTGAAAAGTAGCAGGAGCATTACACAATCCAAATGGCATTCTTCGGAAAGCATAAGTACCAAAAGGACATGTAAAAGTAGTTTTTTCCTGATCCTCTAAAGCAATCTCAATCTGATAATATCCAGAATAACCGTCGAGAAAACAATAAAAAGGATATCCAGCTACTCTCTCTAAAATCTGATCTAGAAAAGGCAGTGGAAAATGATCCTTACGGGTGGCAGCATTCAATTTTCTATAATCTATGCACATACGCCATCCTGTCACTAATTTAGTGGGGACAAAGTCTCCACTTTCATTTTTAACAACAGTGACACCAGATTTTTTAGGCACAACCTGTGTAGGACTTACCCATTTGCTATCAGCAATAGGATAGATAATCCCTGCATCTAATAATTTCAACACTTCAGTTTTGACTACCTCTTTCATTGTAGGGTTCAACCTACGCTGAGGATCCCTGCGAGGTACAGCCCCTTGTTCGAGATTAATCATATGGGAACATATCAAGGGACTAATACCTTTCAGATCTGCTATACTCCATCCAATAGCTGATTTATGCTCATTCAAAATGCTAAGTAATTGCTCACCTTGCTCTGCAGTTAATGCTGAAGAAATAATCACTGGGTATGTATCACCTGGACCAAGATAGGCGTGCTTTAAACCTTGAGGTAGCGGCTTCAGGTCCAGTTTGGGTGGCTCTATTGATGATGGTGTTGGTGGTTGTCCTCTTTCTGGCAGTTCTTCAAACTTTGGATTCCATGGACCTGCAAAGGAACAATGTTCCAAATTTTTACACATACCATCAACATCAACATTTTCATCCAAATCTAATTCAAGAGAATTAATTTCAGATGTAGCAAACTCCTCTTCAGTGAGCAGATCAATCTGGTAAGTCTGCTGGCATTCATCATCCTCATCAGGCTGCTTAGCAACATTAAAAACATTGATTTCTAAAGTCATATTCCCAAAAGTTAACTTCATTAAGCCATTCCTGCAATTAATTATAGCATTAGCAGTAGCAAGAAACGGTCTACCTAAGATAATGGAAATCCTAGAATCAGCAGTTACTACAGCCTGAGTATCCAAGACTAAGAAATCAACAGGATAATAAAATTTATCTATTTGAACAAGCACATCCTCAACTACTCCTCGTGGAGTTTTCGTGGATCTATCTGCCAATTGCAAAATCACAGATGTCGACTTAATCTGTCCCAAACCAAGTTGCAAGTAAACAGAATATGGCATCAAATTAACACTCGCACCAAGATCTAATAAAGCTTGTCCTACTTCATGCTCTCCAATGAAACACGATACAGTAGGACAGCCAGGATCCTTATATTTAGGAGGAATCCTGTGCTGAAGCAATGCACTAACCTGCTCTGTTAAAAATGCAGTTTTCTTTACATGATGTCGTCTCTTCATAGTGCATAAATCTTTAATCACTTTAGCATATGTAGGAATTTGCTTAATAACATGCAAAAGAGGAAGGTTTACCTTAACCTGCCGAAGATGCTCCAAAATCTCGCTGTTGGGCTCCATAGTAAATTTAGTGGATTTCAATGCTTGAGGGAAAGGGATACGTACCTGAAAGTCACCTGGTGTAGGGCCATCTGAATGATCGGTCTCTACATGGTCCTCCTCAATTCGGTCCTCTTCTTCAATAGCAATAGGAGATTCCGTGGCCTCTTGGGAAGGCCTTTTTGTTGTTTTCCCGCTTCTTGTAGTTATGGCATTCATCTCCTTCACATTATTTTGCTCAATACTAGATACCTGCGTTTGTTGAGGTTGAGCTGGGAACTTCCGTCGTTCATGCACGCTCAAAGAGTTGATCAACTTTGTGATCTGGCTCTTGATCTCTTGAATATCCTCCTTCCTTTCCTTAGATTCCTGCACAATCATAGATTTCAGTTTCTGTAAATTATCATTAAATGTAGGCCTAGGAAAACCAGATGTATTATAAGGAGGCTTAGAAAAAGGCTTATTAGGTGGCGGTTGATGATGCTCGTTGCTCTGTGGAGCGTTCGACTTCCAGCTGAAGTTTGGATGCTCTCGCTATCCTGGATTATACGTCTCTGAATAGGGAGTGTACGGCCTCCTGAATCCGCCTACAGCGTTACAATGCTCGTCGTACACACCTCTCATCTCAGCATAGGTGGGGCAATCATCAATCTGGTGGTACGCGCCTTGACAGATCGCACATGGCCCAGCCGGCCTTGTAGGTTCATTGTATGGACAGGTTCGGGCTGCCATCATATCTTTGGTCTTTAATAGCTCCAGCTCCCTTGTTAGACTCTCCACTTTTGCCTTGAGTGCATCCTCCTCCCGCAGCTGATAAATTCCTCCACCTTGTTGCTGCGGTGGTGGTCTGGCCCTGTTTGTACTTTCTGTTGCACTCGGTCCAGTCCATGTATGAGCTTTCTCAGCAAGCTCTGTCAAATACTCAATAGCTGCGTCAGGATCTTTTTGCAAAAATTCACCATTACACATCATCTCAACAAATTGGCGTTCTCTAACAGTTAAACCATCATAGAAATAACTAACAAGACGCCAACTTTCATATCCATGATGAGGACATAAATTCAACATATCTTTAAATCGTTCCCACGCCTGATACAGAGTTTCACTATCCTTCTGTGTGAAGATCGAAATCTGTCTCTTAAGTGCATTGGTTTTGTGCTGTGGAAAATACTTGTTGAAAAATATCTGTGTCATTTCAGCCCAAGATCCTATAGATCGTGGCCTCAAGGAATATAACCAACTCTTTGCTCTATCCTTCAGTGAGAAGGGAAAGAACTTAAGTCGGATCATATCTAGTGCACCTGGTTGGCCATGGAAGGTCGCTACTACTTCCTCAAACTCCCTAATATGCACATATGGATTTTCATTTTCCAACCCATGAAAGGTAGGAAGCAACTGAATCATGCCAGGTTTAAAGTCAATATGTGCAACATTAGGTGGAAACATGATGCATGAAGGTGTAGCAGTGCGTGTTGGATGCAAATATTCTTGCAAACTCCTAGGAGCTTGTTGTTCCTCGTGCTCAGCCATAATGAAAGTATGATGTGAGATTTGTGACTGTGCGTCAAAAAGATCAACAATATATGTCTCACTATCAGAAGTTTCAGAATCACCCTCGGGTCGTCTAGCAAATCTGCCTAGTTCGTCTCTATACCGAGGCATACACCAACAAACACGCAATCCAAAAGATGCAAACCAACTAAAGAAAATAAACAAAAACAATAATTGAAACTAAGCTTACTAACTAAAACCGAATAAAAAGAAAACAATCCTAATAGAGAAGAAAAAATAAAAACCAAAATAAAGAAATAAAGACTAAAGAAAATGAACGAAGTTACCGCTTTCGGTGTCTACAATCACTGTAATCTTATTCTGGCACTTTTCTAAACAGTCTCCCCGGCAACGGCGCAAATTTTTGATGTCGCTCAAATGTGTCACGCACAGCGGTCGCGGTGCAGTACAGCATAAGAGAGGTCGAATCCCACAGAGAGACAAGCAGAAAGGATCCAGAAATACAAATAACAATGAATTGAAAACAATCAAAAGCGATGAAAGTTAAGAAAATAGATCAGAGATGTAATGGTAAAATAAAGGTAACAAAGAAATCAGGATTTGAATGAGGCTAGGCTTGAGGAATCACTTCACTCAGATTTAGGCTCTTCTCTTCTCAATGGTCCATATAATACTCAGTTAAGGGATTCACATCCCAATCACCTTAACCGGAAGATAAAGAATTATGAATCTGATAAAATATATAAATGTCTCTTCCTATGATTGGTTCTTCCTTTTTATAGTTCTAATTTCATTCAACCAAACCTAAGAATACACGATACCGGTTGTCACTACAGGCAACGCGCAGCAAAAGTTCATCGGGACAAAGCCCTAACTCTAACCGGATCCCTAAGAATACACAATACCAACTCTCACAATCGGCAATGCATAGCAAAGATCTCACGGTATAGAGCCCCAACCTTATCTAACCAGATCCCTAAGAATATAAAATACCAGCTGTCACTACGGGCAATGTATAGCAAAGGTCTCACGAGACTCGGTAGGAGAATTGAAGGAGATAACTATGGGATCACAATATCATAAAAGAAGCATGACTGGATTTATAATAATGTTTAACCACAAAGCAATCTGTGAAGATCCAATACATAAGAAGAGTTTAACAATAAAGATTAAAAACTATGAACCATTGTTGAAGAAGAAGCCCTAGTCCTCGCTAGATCATCCGTCCGCCATGCCCGCAGATTACTCGGCCATGGATGGAGATGTCCTCATCTTCTTCCTCTTGAAAAAGTCCTGAAGAGAGCCTCCAAAAACGTCCAAGAAGTCTCCTTTGATTAGCCCTAAGTTTCCTATTTATAGGGTCCAAGAATTAGTAAACTCGGATTAATCAAAACCGTTGATTTTCGTCACTGGGCAAGTCCGATCGATCCTTCTCGGGATGTTGGATCGATCGGTCTCTTGAAATCTCCAATCTTCTAACTTCGCCCGTGTCCGATCGATGGACGGATCGATCGAACTCTGCTCCTCTAAAAAGCATACGTTCTGTCACCCTTTAATTCCCAAGTCCGATCGATCGGATTACGAATGTTGGATCTATTGGTTGAGTAAAAATCCGCTGTTTTTGACTTTTTTCGAGTCCGATCGATCGGACCATTGGTGTCGGATCGATCGGACCCTATAGGAGCGAAGGAGGGATCGATCGGATCATATTCAGCCAAAAAATGCATGTTCTGTCACGATTCTGTGAGGTCCGATCGATCGGCGGATCGCTCGGACTTCCAGCTTATTTTCCTTTCTGCCATTCAGACTGCGCATCGGTACTGAAATTGCCGTAACTTCCTCTAGGAAACTCGAAATCACGAACCGTAAAATTCCCTAGAATCTAGACTTCAAGAGATTTCCAACCATGTATGGCACATCATCTGGTTCTTCATGAGCAGGTACAGATTAATTGTTGAAGTTGATCCATATACTCTTTTCAGCTTCTTTTAGCTCCAATTTCCTGCATTTTCCAAACAACTATGTGAAGCATATAAAAGTATAAAAATAGTGCTAAAGAAGTTGATTAAGGGTGAAGATATAGCAATTGAGATGGTTTTAAGGTTGTTCATAGTGCACTTTCATGCACTCATCAGGACCCGGTTTGAATTGTGGTGTCCAGTCGATTCGATGATAGGCTTAGATGACTGGTACACTTATTACTTGATGATTGTAGAGGTCGTGTCGGCCTCGAGTTGGATCTGAGGTGTAGCCGGTGTCCGGTTCTTCTTAAAACTCTTGAGTAGAGGATTTGCCTACTCAGTGGTGTCTCTTCCCACCAAACAGTGTTCAGTATCCTGTTGAGAGTTGGCAGTGTCGTTTCCTGCTACTGAGTGTGACCTGAAATGTGACCAGCCCGGCTGGAAGACCATGATCGTGGGCCTCAGGGACACGCGGTGGGGTTATGGGACCCCTGTATACACCCAGATTCCACTTGAGGGCGACACTGTTGCGTTTCCCCCTTCCTTCTGTGTGTCGTAGTGTAGATCCCTACTGAGCTTAGTGCTCACTCCTACCCGGTCTGCGTTTTGCAGGTGCAGGCGTCAGTTCTTCCTCTGTGGCCCCTACCGGGCAGTTGGACGGCGGTGCGGCGGCGCCTGGAGGCTTTTGAGAGGAGGCGATATTTACTGCTTTCCCCTTTTGTTAGTTAGTCTGCTACGGGAGTGATGTTGTACTTTGAATCTTCCCCTCTCCGAGGATTTGTATATATTAACACTTGAGTTTTTAATCTGAGGTTTGGGGTTTTGCTAATTATATTGTTTTTAATTGAGGGTATTTTTGTGAATTGCTAGGGAGACCAATAGGTTAGAGGGAACCCTTGTCGTTCTTTTTCCGCGTTGGTTAGGTTCCGGTTCGCGTCGCCCGGCCCGGTTGGGCTTTCGCGGGTCGGGGTGCGACAGCTTGGTATCAGAGCATAGGTTGTAGATCCCATGGTTTAGGATCAGGATTCGGTTGAGATTGAGCGTGGAATGGGTTAGTTCTATGTCTAGAACATCCGTGCATGCTCATTTTGATGTGTTTTGCTTTTCCGCTTTACGTTGTGCTGCTTTGTCTTGGGTTTCTGACGAGTGAACGCTCGCTGTCGTTGGTGATTGCACAGATGTCGGGAGCTCGAGTCCGACCTACGGTTGTTGGTCGAGGTGGGGCACGACCTGGTCGGCCCGCCCGACCAGACGGGGTAGCACCTGTCAGGACGGTCAGAGCTCGACGGACTGGACCATCACCAGCGACGGTTGCGGTCGCACGGGAGGAGGCTCCTCTCGCCGAGGAGGGGGTCCTCGCTCCGGTCGACGGACGGGCCGCGGCAGCGGTCATGATGGACTTCCAGCGGCTGAACTCGCCTAGGTTCGGCGGTGAGACTGGAGATCCGACCACGGTAGACGGCTGGCTTCGAGGAGTCACGCGCGTTCTCGACGCTCTCTTCGTCGGGGATGACCGGATCCGGGTCACCCTCGCGGCGTTCCAGCTTGATGGTGACGCCCCTGATTGGTGGTGCTCTGCCCAGCACACCAGTGACGGAGAGGAGCCGACGTGGGAGGAGTTTAGGGCGTTGTTCTTGGACGCGTACTTTCTGGAGAGTACGCGTGACGCCCTGTCTCGCGAGTACCAGTCCCTCTTGCAGGGTACTCGCACTGTTCAGCAGTATGCCACCCGGTTCACGCACTTGGTCCGTTTTGCGGGGGCAGTGGCAGCAGATCCAGTGGCCAGGGCACGGCAGTTTGAGTGGGGTCTTCGTCCAGAGATCAGGCGCCAGACGTGTTCCCACCGCTTCCAGACGCACTCAGCAGTTCTGAACTGCGCCTTAGTTGTGGAGGCGCAGTCGCAGGACGAGAGACGCAAGGCAGTTCCACCGGCGGTCTCTATCAGCTCGCAGCAGCAGCGACCCCAGGGCAGTGGGGGGTTCGGTAGCGGGCAGCCGTGGCGTCAGCGGCCCTTCCAGCGGCGGCCGCAGCGTGCACGGCAGTACCAGCAGCCACTACCGAGCCCACCAGCCCCGTTTCTACTGACGGCCGGGCCATCTGGGCAGGCTTCGTCAGGGGGGGACTAGGGACGACAGCCGGGCGCGTCAGTCACTTGCTACCTGTGCGGGCAGCCGGGGCACTACCGTAGAGACTGCACATCGCGAGGAGCGCAGGGAGCTATGCCGCAAGGCAGTTGATGTACTGTCGCAGGCACTCAAAAATAAATCCAATACTCTTCAAAACAAATGTAGTAGTGCGAGTACGAGTCGATCCCACGAAGAGTGTTCAGTCTAGTTTTGTGCTTAGTGAACAAAGATAGGGGGCTTTTTAAACGTGAGGAAAAACAATAAAGAAATAATCTAAATAAAAGAAACAAGTTGAATCAAGAGAACAAACCTTGGTCTGAGTCAACATCCACCATCGGAATCCAACAACTGATCATAGATGCAAGTATCAATCAATTCATACCATGAATATTCACCGTCCGAATTAAATTCGAATCTCTCCTCGATCATAGTTAATTAGAAACAAGCGATCTAATCAACCCTAACTACTAGACAACCTAAGACAAGCGCTGTAGATTTAATCTAGTAGCAGCATTAAGAATAGGGAGATCGATGAAGCTAAACAACATAAGCACAAGCGGTTGCATTTAATCTAGTTGAATATTCTTCCTGAGATCTAACAAGATCTGATCAGCAGTAAATTATTAGATCCTAGTTGCTTCGCAGATTAGAGGGATCAAACAATTCCGAATTTGATATCAAACCTAGCAGTAGATCGCCATGAATAATAAACTAGTAGCGCTCCTAGCAATTAGACAAGACAATCATGAAGATAAACACAGAAGAACATTCAATACTCATCTATAAACTGAACAATAAAAATAAATTAGATCTCACAGTCTCATTGATTCCGAGGTTTCAGTCTCCTCGACCAAGGATCAAGATTTAGCCACGCAGGGCCATCAAGAACAATCCTCCAAAAGATTTCATAAAGCAAAAGAAAACCTAGAAAAAATATAAAAGAGGAGAAAGAGTAGCCAAAAGTGTCCAAGAATCCCCCCTCAAACCCTAGAAAGAGTCCTATTTATAGCCTCAAGTGTATCCATCCTCAAAATAGATCAAGACCGTTGATTTTCTTTACTGGGAAAGTCCGATCGATCGGACCTTGGATGCTGGATCGATCGGTCTCATTAAAATCTTCAACTTCTATTCACGCCCAAGCCCGATCGATCGGACTAAAGGAGTCGGATCGATCGATTTCGTAAAAATCCTTCGTCTCTGGTTCTTCCCGAGTTCAATCGATGGTCCGATCGATCGAACTGTGTTCCTCTAAAAAGCATACGTTCTGTCGCCCTTTAATTCCCAAGTCCGATCGATCGAATTATGAGTGTTGGATCGATCGGTTGAGTAAAAATCCGCTGTTTTTGACTTTTTTCGAGTCCGATCGATCGGACCCCATAGGAGCGATGGAGGGATCGATCGGATGTGTTGTGGCTGAAAAACGCATGTTCTGTCACGTTTTTGCTTGGTCCGATCGATCGGCGGATCGTTCGGACTTCCAGCTTATTTTCCTTTCTGCCATTCAGACTGCGCATCGGTACTGAAATTGCCGTAACTTCCTCTAGGAAACTCGGAATCACGAACCGTAAAATTCTCCAGAATCTAGACTTCAAGAGCTTTCCAACCATACATGGCACATCCTCTGGTTCTTCATGAGCAGGTACAGATAAATCTTTAAATTTGATCCATGCACTCTTTGCAGCTTCTTTTCGACTTAAGGACTTCAATTGCATCCTAAATCAAAATATAAGAATAATGAGTGTATTTAGGATCTAAATAAGTCTAGGAGACTAAGTATTAAAGGATAAAAATATAACATTATGCATTCTCATCAAATTCCCCCACACTTAGCTTTTCCTCGTCCTCGGGCAAAACTAAAATTCACTCTACTCAAGATATCAAGGTTACAACGCCATCAACAAAGAACAATCAAGCTCTTCACAACTCATAACATATCATGAACAAACATTTTTAGACAACTTAAAAACCAATCAATAAGCATTTTCACTTGAATATGGAGCAAAATAAATAAGTAGACCTCACGGAAATAAACACTCAACTCTCATGTGTTTCAAGGGTATGTATTTCACTCCAATTCATTCCAATGAAAATGATCTACCATAAGCTTGCATATCTTCTCATTCTCCACCACTAGAATCACATGCATCACACAAATCATAAGGACTTCAAAAGGTTGTAATGGGGTCCAGGATTAAGGTGGGAAATATTTAGGAATGTAGCTCAAAAGCCAATGGAACTAATGAAGCAAAAATACATCAATAAGACATGTACAACCAATCACTCCATTCAACAACTTCCTCAACTTAGCTTTAACATACTCAAACAATGTAATATTACCACATTGGCAAGGAGATTGCTCAGAGGAATACTTTTTACTGAAATAGTGAACAATCTTTTGCAAAAACTTCTACCTTTGTAGAGATCATATATAGACATACCCCTTTTTTTTTTTTTTGGAGTATTAGGAGGATTCATAAACACATTTTGTAACATGAGAAACAATTTCCTCCTTCACTTTCTTCTTTCTTTCCTTTTCTTTTCTTTTCTTTTTTCAGAAAGAACATACTCACGAATTAAGTATGAAAAATATACTCCACTTCACCAATCATAGCCATACCACGAATCCAAACACCCCCACACTTGAACTTTCGCACCCATACATGTCATAATGATGATCAATGCTCCACTAGTTTTATGGCTTGGGTAACGGAAATATTTTTCAGGTTTAAAGCTTGTAATGTGGGTTAACAATGAAGTCGATAAAGCTCAAAGGTGTTTAGCAAAAGGAAAAATTAATCACAAGGTAGGCTATTTGGCTTATGTAGCTTATAACAAAGATAGCCTTAATCATATTCATGCTTGCATGTGTCAATGTGACCTCAAATAGAATCAAAGCAAGTTCTAGAGAAACAAATCCATGGAAGAATATCTCTCATGAAAGAAATTAGTGAGACTGATATGAATGTGTCAGTCTAAAGGCTCAAAATCTCACCAGCTTTTGTGTACTCATTTAGTCACTACCATCTCAAGGAAAATAACTCAACTAATTAATTCCGAGTCGCAAGATTACTCATTCAATTATGTTATGAATATGTCAAGCTTAACTAATTCTTGCTCATGGCAAATGCAACCTAGATCTCCTCCCCCACACTTGAAACAGACATTGTCCCCAATGTAAGGTGGAATGCAAAGAAAGGCAAAAATGACTAAAAAGAGAAAGGAACGAACTCCCCTTGGGTTGCCTCCCAAGCAGCGCCTTTGTTTATTGTCATTGGCTCGAATTCACGCTTCTTCCTTGAATACTATGGGAGTCGCCAAACTTTGACTTTCCATGATCACCGTGGCTGGGCGAATTCTTCAGGTATGATAGGGAATGCTCGATCACCTAAAAACAAAAGCAAAGCAAAGCAAAACAAAAGCAAACATGCAAGCACATAACCTAAAAATAATTCAAGCACTCTCAAGCACACAAGAAAGTAAATAAAACAAACTAAACTACTATATACAATAGAAAAAATTTTAATCGTGCCCTTGGTGGCCGTTCTCTAGCACGATGGTATGCAAAATCACTGGGTGCTATAATCTGAATATTTAACCTCAATAATGCCACCAAGGTTAATTTAGCATAAGAGTCAAAGTGGTATTTTTCAAAACTGAGAGTTAGCTTTTCCATACTAACACCAGTAAACAAGATAGCTAGATCTCTCAAACAAAAATGCATGTCATCATGGTGATCAGGAAGAAAGGAGTCAACATTATGCTCAACTATAATCGAATCATCCATTGAACTATTAATAATGTCGTCGTTCGGATTGTCAAAGATGTCAAGATTACATGATCGAAAATAAATCCGTCGAGATATGAAAATATCTACTAAGGTCATCTCCTTTTTAACCACTAATGAAGATGAGATAGTCACAGGAAATATACCTCGTGGCGTAACAGGAATGCTTTCAACTTCAGTCGGAGGATGTTCGTCGAATAAATGTTCCTGGTATTCTCGGCGGTCGACCGAATCTTTCTCGCGGTAGACTGGACATGGTTGGACAACTTCTTCATCTGCCTTCTGTAGAATGTCCCCCGAAGCATCTCCAACCTCAGTAGTTAGTGAAATATCATCATTAATTTCATGAACCGACAAATAATCACAAGTATTATGACATATATCATTATCATCAGAAACAAAGGCATCACAAGTATTATCATTACAAGCATGAGGTATAGAATCATATCTATCAACTTCTTCATCAAAAGAGTGACTCACATTAACTTGGTCAATTATTAGTGGCTCTTGTTGCATTTGTGACTGAGCAATGAAGGGGTTCTCAGTTTTGTCACGTTTCCTAGAAAATCTTTCCTCCCAAAAAATACGCGTTTCTCTTAAGGAATTAGTATTTTCTCTTACGGAATTAGTATTTTCTTCCATTACCTTCAGAATCTCTTGCATTTGTGCTTGAAACTGCCAACTAGGATAGGTATGATCTCTAACATCCGAATTATAAGAATATGGATATGAATCATAGGCCGGGTTTGAGAAACCATGAAACTGCTAACTAGGGTAGGTATGATCTCTAAAATCCGAATCATAAGAATATGAATATGAATCATAGGCCCGGTTTGAGAAATCATATATGTCATTATTGTAAACGGGTTCATAACCAAAAGACAAATCATCATTTCATATGTCACCCGGTGGCATATCATAATTCGGGTCCATAACCAAGGGGTTTTTTTTTTTATAATGAAAATAAAGATCACTATAAGCACAAAAATCAACTAGAATCACTCCCCGGCAACGGCGCCAAAATTTGATGTACTGTCGCAGGCACTCAAAAATAAATCCAATACTCTTCAAAACAAATGTAGTAGTGCGAGTACGAGTCGATCCCACGAAGAGTGTTCAGTCTAGTTTTGTGCTTAGTGAACAAAGATAGGGGGGTTTTTAAACGTAAGGAAAAACAATAAAGAAATAATCTAAATAAAAGAAACAAGTTGAATCAAGAGAACAAACCTTGGTCTGAGTCAACATCCACCATCGGAATCCAACAACTGATCATAGATGCAAGTATCAATCAATTCATACCATGAATATTCACCGTCCGAATTAAATTCGAATCTCTCCTCGATCATAGTTAATTAGAAACAAGCGATCTAATCAACCCTAACTACTAGACAACCTAAGACAAGCGCTGTAGATTTAATCTAGTAGCAGCATTAAGAATAGGGAGATCGATGAAGCTAAACAACACAAGCACAAGCGGTTGCATTTAACCTAGTTGAATATTCTTCCTAAGATCTAACAAGATCTGATCAGCAGTAAATTATTAGATCCTAGTTGCTTCGCAGATTAGAGGGATCAAACAATTCCGGATTTGATATCCAACCTAGCAGTAGATCGCCATGAATAATAAACTAGTAGCGCTCCTAGCAATTAGACAAGACAATCATGAAGATAAACACAGAAGAACATTCAATACTCATCTATAAACTGAACAATAAAAATAAATTAGATCTCACAGTCTCATTGATTCCGAGGTTTCAGTCTCCTCGACAAAAGATCAAGATTTAGCTACGCAGGGCCATCGAGAACAATCCTCAAAAGATTCTAATAAAGAAAATAAAACCTAGAAAAAATATAAAGGAGGAGAAAGAGCAGCCAAAAGTGTCCAAGAATCCCCCCTCAAACCCTAGAAAGAGTCCTATTTATAGCCTCAACTGTATCCACCCTCGGATTAGATCACAATCGTTGATTTAATTCACTGAGAAAGTCCGATCGATCCTTCTCGGGGTGCTGGATCGATCGGTTGCGTAAAAATCTTCAATTTCTAGTTCCTCTCGAGTCCGATCGATGGATGGATCGATCGAACTTTGCTCCTTTAGAAAGCATACGTTCTGTCAACTTTAATTCCCAAGTCCGATCGATCGAACTTTAAGTGCTGGATCGATCGGATGCATAAAGATCCACCTTCTCTGGCTATTTTTGAGTCCGATAGATCCAACTCTAGGAGTCGGATCGATCTAGCTCAATAGGAGGGATGGTTCGATCGATCGAACCATATTCAGCCAAAAACTACATGTTCTGTCACGGTTTTGCCTGGTCCGATCGATCGGACCTTCGCTCGGACTTCCAGCTTATTTTCCTTTCTGCCATTCAGACTGCGCATCAGTACTGAAATTTCCGTAACTTCCTCTAGGAAACTCAGAATCACGAACCGTAAAATTCTCCAGAATCTAGACTTCAAGAGCTTTCCAACCATGTATGGCACATCCTCTGGTTCTTCATGAGCAGGTACAGATAAATCTTTAAAGTTGATCCATGCACTCTTTTCAGCTTCTTTTCGACTTAAGGACTTCAATTGCATCCTAAATCAAAATGTAAGAATAATGAGTGTATTTAGGAACTAAATAAGCACAGGAGACTAAATATTAAGGGATAAAAATATAACATTATGCATTCTCATCAAACAACCCCTCGGATTTGAGGATTACAAATTGAGAGATCATGTATTCAAGCTCACTAAAGTCTTGTATGGATTAAAACAAGCTCCTAGAGATTGGTATGAAAGGCTTAGCAAATTCTTGATGGATAATGATTTTTGTAGAGGAAAAATTGATACTACATTATTTATCAAATCAAAAGGAAAAGATTTGCTCTGGGTTCAAATTTATGTTGATGATATTACTTTTGGTTCTACAAATGATAAACTTTGTGAAGAATTTGCCACATGTATCCAAAGTGAGTTTGAGATGAGTTTGATGGGTGAACTAAATTATTTTCTTGGTTTACAAATCATGCAAACTCGTGGAGGGATCTTTGTAAATCAAGCCAAATATACTAGAGACCTACTCAAGAAATATGACTTTGTTGAATCCAAAATTTATAGAACCCCCATATGTACAACACTCAAATTAGACAAGGATGAAGATGAAAAACCCATTGAACAAACACTTTATAGAGGGATGATTAGTTCTTTACTTTATTTGACCGCTAGTAGAATGGACATCATGTTTAGTGTTTGCCTTTGTACTAGATATCAACCATGTCCTATGGAATCTCATTTGGTTGCGGTCAAGAGGATCTTTAGATATCTAATAGGAACCCAAAATTATGGTTTGTGGTATCCTGGAAGATCAATTTTTGATCTAATTGGCTACTCCGATGCGGATTTTGTAGGATGTAGGCTTGATAGAAAAAGCACAAGTGGTACATGTCACTTTCTTGGTCATGCACTTGTTTTTTAGTTCTCAAAGAAGCAAAATTCAGTTGCTTTATGCACCGCCGAAGCGGAATACATTGCGGCGGGTAGTTGTTGTGCACAATTACTTTGGATGAAAATGCAATTGGTGGATTACAACATACATAGAGGTAAAATGCACATTAGATGTGACAACACTAGTGCCATACGCTTATCTAAGAATCCCATCCCACATTCTAGAACAAAGCACATAGAAATTCGACACCATTTCCTTCGTGATCACACACAAAAAGGAGATCCTGCACTTGAATTTGTTAGCATCGAGCATCAAATTGTGGATATTCTAACCAAACCCTTAAATGAAGACAGATTTCTATATCTACTAAGGGAGCTTGGGATGTCTAATGGATGTCCAAAATAAAGGAGGTAAAAGGAAAATGTATGCTCACCTCTTTATTTGCTTTTATATAATATCCTACTTGAGTGCAAAATTTTGGTAAATTGAGTGATTTTCATGATTTATGAGTTGTTTTAGCTCATAATATTTAGTTACACGTGTATGCAAAGTTTTGTGATGTTTTGATTTAAAAATGATTTTAAATTGAATTTCAAAATACACTTTCTGGAACTGACAGTCGATCCAGACTTCTTGACGGTCGACCGTGTGTACATTGGCACTAGACAGTCGACCGCCAACTCCTTGGATCGACTGTGGGCTTTCATTTTTACACTTATCGTGTGCCACGGTCGACCGCCAACTTCCTCGGATCGACCGCCAACTTTTGAGGGTCGACCGCCACGGATCGTGTGACAATAAGTGAGGGCTTTTCAGTCATTTTCACATAATCTCCCCTTATAAACATCCCCGGATCAAAGCTTCATAGGTTCACCCGTGCTCTAGCCCTTCTCCAATGTCCGCCATGTTCATTGGTTCGACCGTGCCCTAGCCCTCTCCATCGACCGTGCTCCCTAGTTCAACCTTGCCCTAGCTCTCCATCATCCGCCACACCTCAGGATCGACCTCTCCTTTCCCCTCTCCTCTCAAAACCATAACTGAGCCTTGCACCATGCCTCGCACCAAGAACGCCGAACCTCCTCCATCTCCGGCGCCGACTGCTCCGACGCAAGCTGAGAAGAAGAGGCAAGCAGTGGCAAAGAGAAGGTTGATGAAGAAAGCCAAAGGTTCACTTAGACAGTTCTCATCCATGCCTTCTTCTACTCCTTCCTTCGATAACTATTTCTTCCTAGATAAAGATAGGTATAACTCTTGGCCAGAATTTAAGGATAAATTTATGGTTTCTGGTAGAGTTCTTCAGTTGCCCATAGGAAAGGACTATGTAGTTGAAATTTTTTTCACTGTTATGGGTTGGAAGAAATTCTTAGATTTGCCCCAATTTATGTATCTCGAAAAGGTTCGATATTTTTATTGCAATATGACTGAAGATATTGATGATGAAGGATATGTGGCCATTAGTAGGTATATCTATGGAAATGAAATCAAGATTACCGTAAAGTGGCTAAATGAGATGCTAAGTGCACCAAATCGAGGAGAGTGTGCATATTTCACTTCATATGAGGATTTCAAAAGAATTGATCGGGATAAACAAGGGAGAAGAGCAATTCTTAGACCTGATCTAGTTGATAAAAATCCTATAGAATTAAATAGCCTACACCAAAACTATAGGGAGCTTGCCCACTTTCTAGGAACAAATCTTTTTCCTAAGCTTGGCCATCATGATCACTTGAAGCCCCTTCATGCCTATGTTCTTTCCTGCATGGTTAGGAAGAAGCCTCTAAACCTAGGTTATCTCATTATCAAGGAGATGCTTAACCTTATGGTTAGCCAATCACTACCTTTTGGAGGCCTTCTAACCAATATTTTCTAAGCCCTTACCCTTCACCTAGCTGTTGATGAAAGAAAACCCCTCTCCCAACCCTTCAATAAATCTACCTACAAAAGGATGAATTCCGTCAAGCGAGCCTTAGGCCTAAGTGTTCCTCATGTTAGTAGTGATGAGGAAGGCGAGCATCAAGAAGAGCATGATGAGGAAAACTTAGGAGGAGAGCCTAGACTTCAAGGACATCAAGGTGAATCTTCCCAAAGTCGAGCTCGTCGCACCACATCTCAAAGATTTGATGATCTTGAAGCAAGATTGGAAAGAATGGAAGTGAATCAAGGTGACATCAAGACTTCCCAAGCACAGATCACGGCGCATCAAGCAAAGATGTCCAAGCAACTTGAAGACATTTCTACCTACATCAAAACTGAATTTTCACCTTCCACACCTTCAGTTGATTGATCCTAAATCCCCATCCATGTTACTACTTTTTGATGATGCCAAAGGGGGAGAAAAAGTTGTGATGAATGTTGAAAACAATTTCCCTACATTTCATATTTTTCTACTCTTGTATTTTGGAAAACCTTGTCTTTGAAATACTCTTATAATCCAAAGTTTTTCGAAATGTTTTTGAATGAAATTATTGTAATGCAAGTGTTGAAATCTTTTGAATAAATGAAAAACAATGTTGTTGGATAATGATAATTTCTTGATCATGATACGATGTTGGATAATGTTAAGTTGTATTAGTACAAATTTTTGAACTCCAATATCCATATGAACTATTCCATGATAGCCAATTTTTACTTTCTTAAAAGAAGTGAACATGCTATAATCTAAGTTTACTTGTTATATCTCAAAATTAACTTTTCTTATCCTCCTAGTTATATATGACTTGTGTGCATCTTAAGAATTCACGTTAGAACATATTCCTTCAAAGAAATGGATGCATAGATTAAGGGGGAGCCAAAATATTTTATCATCACATTTAAAAGGGTTGTCATCATAAAAAAAGGGGAGATTGTTGATCCTAACCTTGTTTTGATGAAGCCAACATTCATTAAATGATAAAACATATGTTTAATATTTATTACCCCTCGATTCAAAGTCTCAATATCAAAATTTAATGTGTTATTGTACTGACGGTCGATGCATGGATCGACCGTGGGAATGCGACGGTCGATCCATGGATCGACCGCGGATGATGCACCATACTTGACGAAATGAAATGTTGGCTCGTGGTTGATCGTTGCATCGACCCTGCGAAGTCATTTTCTTGACAGAGCCTGACTGTCGATGCGACGGTCGATGGACCGGTCGACCGTTAGGTTTGGACCTTGCGTTTTTAAATGTTGTAGGCTCACAGACGATCCGACGGTTGACCGTGGAGGATGTTGGTGAAAAGTGAAGAAGCGACGGTCGATCGGAGCATCGACCCAGGGAAGCATTTTTTACAACAGAGCCTGACGGACGATGCGACGGTCGTTGGGTGGATCGACCGTGAGTCACAAAGGCTGAGTTTTTGTACATGACGGTCGATGTCACGGATGATGCATGGATCGACCGGCAACAACGCGCAGAGTAACAAACTAGCCGTTGGAGAGTTGCATTGAGCCTTTGGAGGTCATTTCCCTCTTCCTTCTGTGTGGCGTAGTGTAGATCCCTACTGAGCTTAGTCCTCACTCCTACCCGGGCTGCGTTTTGCAGGTGCAGGCGTCAGTTCTTCTTCCTTGGCCCCTACCGGGCAGTTGGTCGGCGGTGCGGCGGCGCCTGATGGACTTTAAGAGGTGGTGATCGTTTACTGCTTTTACCCTTATGTTAGATAGTCTCCTACGGGAGTGATGTTGTATTTTGAATCTTCCCCTCTCCGAGGATTTCTATATTTAACACTTTGAGTTTTAATCTGTGGTTCGAGGCTTCATTATTATATTGTTTTATTTGAGGGTGCTTTTGGTGAATTGTTAGGGAGACCAATAGGTTAGAGGGAACCCTCGCCAGCTTTGTTTTTCCGCGTTTGTTAGGTTCCGGTTCGCGTCGCCCGGCTCGGTTGGGCTTTCGCGGGTGCGACAGTCTACTTCACACTTGAAGTAGTTTTACAAAGGTTAAAACTCTCAAAAGAAGACTAAAACTTGTTACAATGTAAAATAATATCTCCCTTAGTCTTTCCCCAAGTTTGCTGCTTCTTCTCATATATACTTGAGCTTTAGGGCCTCAAAAAATAGCTTCCAACGGCTATTTTCCGTTTCTACAACGGCTCTTTAACGGCTAGTTTCTGAGCTCATGGTCGACCGTCGCATCGACCGTGACATCGTCCGTCAGGCTCTGTCAAGAAAAAAGCTTCCCATGATCGATGTACGGATCGAACGTTGCTTCTTCATTTATCTTCATAAATGCTCCACGGTCGATCCACGGATCGACCGTCGCATCCCACGGATGCATCCATGCATCATCCGTCAACTCCACGGATGCATCCATGCATCATCCGTCAATCCCACGGATGCATCCATGCATCATCCGTCAATCCCACGGATGCATTCATACATCTTTCATCAATCCCACGGATGCATCCATGCATCATCCATCAATTCCACGGATGCATCCATGCATCATCCGTCAATCCCATAATAGATCAAATATGATAGTTAAAGCTTGTTATCAACATATATTTTATCACATATATATTTTAACATTTAAGAACATATTGACATCATCAAAACATAATCAAAACGTCATTAGGGCTAACAATGAGTGTACGAAGCCCGGACATATCAAGTTTGATTGTCCTCAACTCAAGAAGCCCTCAAAGAAGGAGTTCAAGAAAAAGAAAGCAATGATGGCTAGTTGGGGAGAAAGTGATGTGGAGACCTCATTCGATGAAGAAGAACAAGAGGTAGCCAACATATGCTTAATGGCACATGGAGATGAGGAAGAAGAGGAAAATGAGGTAGAGGATGAGCTTGCATTTAAAGAACTTTTTGATGCTTATCATGCTTTAGCTAATGATTTCCAATTCCTTAAAAAGAAATACTATGCTACTTGTAAGGACTTGAAGAAAGTAGAAGAAGAAAAATTAGATGCCATGCATAGGATTGGAACCTTAGAAAAGGAAAACAAATGCATGCTAGACAACAACTCTTGTGACACTAGTGGCACACTTGAGGAGGAACTCAAGGACACTCAATATGAGCACACCATATTGAAGAACACAAACTATGATATACAAAGGGAACTTATCTACTTGAGGAAATCCAAAAGAAATCACACTCTTGAGCTTAATGACTTAAAAATCACTATTGTTAAATTCGTAAAGAGTAGAGACAAGCTAGATGAGATCCTTGATAGCCAAAGGAGCTTCTTAAACAAGGAATTGGCTACAACCCTAGGAAGGTGAACAACCAAAAGAAGACTAACTTTTGTAAAGCTTCTTCTCATCCTCTTAAGGTAGCACAAGTACCTATATGTAATTATTGTTGCAAAGTAGGTCGCATTGCACCTATTTGCTATATAGTGAGGCATGTTAATGCTAAGAGAATTTGGGCACCTAGACATTCATCTTCTTCTCTTATGCATAGTACTAATGCAAATGGACCCAAAAAATTTTGGGTACCAAAAATCAAGGTTTGATCTCTTATTTGTAGGAGTGTATGAGATCCAAGATCAAGACCAACACAAAGGCTAAAAGATGGTACCTTGATAGTGGATGCTCAAGACACATGACGGGAGAAAGGAGCATGTTTTCAACCTTTCAATCTAAAGATGGAGGAATGGGGACCTTTGGAGATAATGGAAAAGGAAAAATGATTGACATTGTCAATATCGGTAAAAACTCTTTCATTATTATTGAAAATATTCTCCTAGTTGAAGGTTTGAAACATAATTTTCTTTGCATTAGTCAATTATGTGATAGAGGTAACAAAGTTATTTTTGAAGATTCAAAATGCTATGTTAAGAATGTTCTTAGTGATAAAATCTTGCTATTAGGTCATCGTGATGGTAATGTATACACATTTATCTTGATGATCTTGTTTGCCATAATGATGTATGTTTTAGTGTCTCAAATGATAATTCATGGTTATGGCATAGAAGCCTTGGATAATCTTCGAACATTTGATGCTAGATCCGATGAAGGAGTTTTTCTTGGATACTCGGAGAGAAGCAAAAGCTATAGAATCATCAATAAAAGAACCTTAGTGGTTGAAGAATCAATGCATGTTACTTTTGAAGAAATGATTCTAGTTCCTAGTAGAATTGATGGTAAAGATGATGATATTCCTAATGTCAATTCAAAAATTGTAGTAGATAAAACCAAAAATGATGTTGAAGAATTGAATGATAGATTTGAGGAATCCTTTGAAATTACACCTAGTGATCAACATCATGATTTGCCCAAAGATTGGATATATGCATCTTCACACCCGAAGAAATTGATAATTGGTGACCATCAAGAGGAATCCAAACTAGATCTTCAATAAATGCATATGCAAATCTTCAATAAACTATATCTTCCAAAGATAGCTCTTGATGCATTTGTGACTGAGCAGTGAAGGGGTTCTCAACTTCGTCACGTTCCCTAGGAAATCTTTCCTCAGCCCAAGAATTACGCATTTCTCTTAAAGAATTAGTATTTTCTTCCATTACCTTCAGAATCTCTTGCATTTGTGCTTGAAACTGCCAACTAGGGTAGGTATGACCTCTAAAATCCGAGTTATAAGAATATGAATATGAATCATAGGCCGGGTTTGGGAAACCATGATACTACCAACTAGGGTCGGTATGATTTCTAAAATCCGAATTATAAGAATATGAATATGAATCATAGGCCGGGTTTGAGAAACCATAAATGTCATTATTGCAAACGGGTTCATAATCAAAAGACAAATCATCATTCCATATGTCACCCGGTGGCATATTATAATGGGCCATACATTCAAACCATAAAAACTTTTTTTTTTTTTTTTTTTTTGAAAATAAAGATCACTATAAGCACAAAAATCAACTAGAATCACTCCCCGGCAACGGCGCCAAAATTTGATGTGCTGTCGCAGGCACTCAAAAATAAATCCAATACTCTTCAAAACAAATGTAGTAGTGCGAGTACGAGTCGATCCCACGAAAAGTGCTCAGTCTAGTTTTGTGCTTAGTGAACAAAGATAGGGGGGTTTTTAAACGTGAGGAAAAACAATAAAGAAATAATCTAAATAAAAGAAAGAAGTTGAATCAAGAGAACAAACCTTGGTCTGAGTCAACATCCACCATCGGAATCCAACAACTGATCATAGATGCAAGTATCAATCAATTCATACCATGAATATTCACCGTCCGAATTAAATTCGAATCTCTCCTCGATCATAGTTAATTAGAAACAAGCGATCTAATCAACCCTAACTACTAGACAACCTAAGACAAGCGGTGTAGATTTAATCTAGTAGCAGCATTAAGAATAGGGAGATCGATGAAGCTAAACAACACAAGCACAAGCGGCTGCATTTAATCTAGTTGAATATTCTTCCTAAGATCTAACAAGATCTGATCAGCAGTAAATTATTAGATCCTAGTTGCTTCGCAGATTAGAGAGATCAAACAATTCCGGATTTGATATCAAACCTAGCAGTAGATCGCCATGAATAATAAACTAGTGGCGCTCCTAGCAATTAGACAAGACAATCATGAAGATAAACACAGAAGAACATTCAATACTCATCTATAAACTGAACAATAAAAATAAATTAGATCTCACAGTCTCATTGATTCCGAGGTTTCAGTCTCCTCGACCAAGGATCAAGATTTAGCCACGCAGGGCCATCAAGAACAATCCTCCAAAAGATTTCATAAAGCAAAAGAAAACCTAGAAAAAATATAAAAGAGGAGAAAGAGTAGCCAAAAGTGTCCAAGAATCCCTCCTCAAACCCTAGGAAGAGTATTATTTATAGCCTCAAGTGTATCCATCCTCGGAATAGATCAAGACCGTTGATTTTCTTTACTGGGAAAGTCCGATCGATCGGACCTTGGATGCTGGATCGATCGGTCTCATTAAAATCTTCAACTTCTATTCACACCCAAGCCCGATCGATCGGACTAAAGGAGTCGGATCGATCGATTTCGTAAAAATCCTTCGTCTCTGGCTCTTCCCGAGTTCGATCGATGGTCCGATCGATCGAACTGTGTTCCTCTAAAAAGCATACGTTCTGTCGCCCTTTAATTCCCAAGTCCGATCGATCGAATTATGAGTGTTGGATCGATCGGTTGAGTAAAAATCCGCTGTTTTTGACTTTTTTCGAGTCCGATCGATCGGACCATTGGTGTCGGATCGATCGGACCCCATAGGAGCGATGGAGGGATCGATCGGATGCGTTGTGGCTGAAAAACGCATGTTCTGTCACATTTTTGCTTGGTCCGATCGATCGGCGGATCGCTCGGACTTCCAGCTTATTTTCCTTTCTGCCATTCAGACTGCGCATCGGTACTGAAATTGCCGTAACTTCCTCTAGGAAACTCGAAATCACGAACCGTAAAATTCTCCAGAATCTAGACTTCAAGAGTTTTCCAACCATGCATGGCACATCCTCTGGTTCTTCATGAGCAGGTACAGATAAATCTTTAAAGTTGATCCATGCACTCTTTTCAGCTTCTTTTCGACTTAAGGACTTCAATTGCATCCTAAATCAAAATATAAGAATAATGAGTGTATTTAGGATCTAAATAAGCCTAGGAGACTAAGTATTAAGGGATAAAAATATAACATTATGCATTCTCATCAGCAGTAGAGGCGGAGGGTCCGGTGCCTGGCAGGGGAGCGGGGATGGACGCGGGCCGGGGCGTCCCAGAGGCAGAGGCGGCCAGCGGGGGCAGGTGTTTGTCCTCCCAGTTCGTGAGCGGCAGGACACCGTCCAGCTGTATCAGCCACCACCACAGTACTAGCAGCCGCAGCAGTATCAGCAGGCAACGGCAGAGCCAACCGTCCTCAGAGGTATCTTTCAGCTTTCTAGTTCTTTAGTAGATATGCTGATAGACTCTGAGGCGTCTCATTCCTATATTGCTAGCATGTGTATGGCATCGCTAGGATTAGAGACGAGTTGGCTAAAGGTGGCACAATCTGTAGATTCACCGATCGGAGGCACAGTCAGGGTAGACCGGGTCTGCCGATCTTGTTCTTTGGAGGTTGGAGGCCTCCGTGTCTGTCTAGACATGACAGGCTTCGATGTGATACTCGGTATGGACTGGTTAGCAGCATACCGAGCTATCATCGACTGTGGTCGCCGAAGGGTGGTCGCTTGGACACCCGATGGGACACAGTTTGTGTTGTTGGGGGATCGGTTCTCAGCTGATTCCTTTGGTTGTGGTGTGGGAAGGCGTGGCAGCGAGCTCTCAGCCTTGCTGGCCAGCCTGTCCCTATTTGGGTCAGAGGGAGTACAGCTGAGCAGTTTCCCCAGGATCGTGTGCGACTACACCGACGTGTTTCCCGAGATGTTGCCAGGGCTTCCACCGCCCAGAGAGGTCGATTTTTAGATCGACCTGGTACCGGGTACCGTACCGATCTCTCTCCCAGCTTTCAGGATGGCACCAGCAGAGCAAAGTGAGTTGAGGACCCAGCTAGACGAGCTTACCAGCAGAGGCTTCATCCGTCCCAGCATGTCTCCCTAGGGGGAGCCAGTGTTGTTAGCAAAGAAGAAGGACGGTACCCTTCGACTTTGCATAGACTACAGGCGGCTCAACAGGCTGACGGTGAAGAACCGGTATCCGATACCGAGGATCGACGACCTGTTTGACCAGTTGAGAGGATCTTCAGTGTTCTCGAAGATCGACCTCCGCACCGGCTACCACCAGTTGAGGGTTCGGGATTGCAACATCCCGAAGACGGCTTTTCGGACTCGGTACGGCCTGTACGAGTTCGTGGTGATGCCGTTTGGGCTGACGAACGCACCAGCAGCGTTCATGGATCTCATGCAGAGGATCTTTCGGCCTTTCCTAGACGAATTCGTGGTGGTGTTCGTCGACGACATCCTTATCTACTCCTAGTCAGAGGCGGAGCACGAGCGACACTTGACGACAGTGTTGCAGCTACTTCGGGAGCATCGGCTTTATGCCAAGGCTTCCAAGTGCGAGTTCTGGCTTGCACAGGTGGGATTCCTTGGACACGTGGTGTCGGCAGCAGGGATTTCAGTTGACCCGGCGAAGGTCGAGGCAGTGGTACAGTGGCAGAGACCGATAACAGTGTTTGAGGTCCGTAGTTTCTTAGGCCTGGCGGGTTACTACAGGCGGTTCATGCAGGACTTCTCCAAGGTTGCCGGACCGTTGACCAGACTGACACAGAAGGCCGTCCCGTTCGTGTGGGATGATGCTTGTGAGCGAGCCTTCGTGGAGCTAAGGACGAGGTTGACCAGTGCGCCGGTGCTGATCGTCCCTGAGCGAGGTGTTGGTTACAGTGTTTACTGCGACGCCAGCGGTGAAGGTTTGGGGTGTGTCCTCTTGCAGGAGGGCCACGTAGTTTCCTATGGTTCTCGTCAGCTGAAGAACCATGAGAGGAACTACCCGACTCACGACTTGGAGCTAGCAGCGGTAGTCTTCGCCCTGAAGACCTGACGGCATTATCTCTATGGCGAGAAGTTCTCAGTCTTCTCGGACCATAAGAGTTTGAGGCATGTTTTCACCCAACGTGACCTCAACCTGAGGCAGCGACGCTGGATGGAGCTACTGGAGGACTACGATTTTGCGTTGCATTACCATCCTGGTAAGGCAAACGTCGTAGCAGACGCGCTGAGCAGACAGGTGAGAGACACCAGAGCAACAGTTGCAGGGTTTTCAGCTCGGCAGTGGCAGGCTCTAGAGACGGCGGGCCAGTTGGGGCTCGAGTTTGAGGATCGGGGATCCAGCAGCTTCCTCTACGCAGTGCAGAGTATGCCAGTAGTTCTAGCCAGAGTGTTGGAGGCACAACACAGTGACCCAGAGCTCGAGGAGTTACGCAGAGCAGCGGGCACGGAGGGCGCAGACGGAGACTAGACAGTATCCCCGGACGGAGGGCTACGGTTCAGAGGCAGAGTAGCAGTTCCAGCAGATCCAGTTCTTCGAGACGATGTTCTACGAGAGTTCCACCACTCTCGCTTTGCGGTTCATCCCGGCGGCACCAAGATGTACCATGATCTTCGGCGACAGTTCTGGTGGCGCGGGATGAAGAGGGCAGTGACGGAGTTCGTATCGCGCTGCCTTACCTGTCAGAAGGTTAAGGCAGAGCACCAGCGGACTCCGGGGTTACTTCAGCCGCTTCCACTAGCTGAGTGGAAGTGGGAGCACATCACGATGGACTTCGTGACCGGACTACCGAGATCTCCTAGGGGGAATGACGCGATTTGGGTCATCGTTGATCGATTGACCAAATCGGCGCACTTCCTGCCTATGCGAGTGACAGACTCGACGGACAGGTTAGGCAGCTTGTACGTCAGAGAGGTGGTCAGACTACACGGAGTTCCAGTTTCTATCATGTCAGACCGTGACCCCAGGTTCACCAGCATGTTTTGGCGAGACTTTCAGATGCAGTTGGCACACTCCTGACTTTCAGTACGGCTTTCCATCTGTAGACAGACGGGCAGTCAGAGCGGACGATCCTGATCTTGGAGGACATGATGAGAGCATGTGTCCTCGACGCAAGAGGCAGCTGGGAGGAGCACGTTCCCTTGGTGGAGTTCGCCTACAACAACAGCTACCAGTCCAGTCTTGGAGTAGCACCTTTCGAGGCGTTGTACGGTAGGCCGTGTCGTTCCCCAGTGTGCTGGACAAAGGTGGGAGAGGCTTCACTCACCGGTCCAGACATCGTCAGGCGATCGTCAGAGAGGTTAGTGCAGATCAGGCAGAGGCTTCTGACGGCTCAGAGCCGGCAGAAGAGTTATGCAGATCAGAGGCGACGACCGTTGGAGTTTGCAGTCGGTGATCGAGTGTTCTTGCGAGCATCGCCGTACAGAGGTTCTGTCAGGATTGGCAGAGGTGGTAAGTTGGCGCCGAGGTTCGTCGGGCCGTTTGAGATCTTAGAGAGGGTCGGTGAGGTAGCTTACCGCCTGGATCTTCCTCAGCACATGTCTGCTGTGCATCCGACTTTCCATGTGTCGATGCTGAGGAAGTATCACCCAGACCCGTCTGATGTCATCAGGGTGGATGACATTGAGCTTGAGGCAGACGCGAGCTTTGTTGAGCAGCCGGTCCAGGTACTTGACCGGAGGGTCAGGTCTTGCGGGGCAAGACGATTCCCTTGGTCAAGGTACTGTGGAGGCACAGAGGCACCGAGAAGGTGACTTAGGAGCGCGAGGCGCGCATGCGGTAGGAGTTTCCGCAGTTGTTTTCTTCTCTAGGTACTTCTTGTCCTGTCTTTTAGTGTACCTGTTTTGTTGTTCCGAGCCCTACCCTTATCGAATCTCGGGACGAGATTTCCTTTAACGGTATTAGGATGTGAGGATCTGTCCCTCTACCCGTGTGGCTCGCTGCAGACCTCAAGGGCAATTTGGTAAATTGCATCTTGTTGGTTTGTTTCACACCCGCGTGTGCACACACTGGCATTGAATGTGTTAGTGTTTGTTTAGAATGGCTAGGTGGACCCGGGATCGAAAGATCCCAGCTCGGGCGCGCGAAAGCTTGCCGTTGGGTAGTTGACGACCCTTGAGCGATCGATCGCTCCTTGGAACGATCGATCGGACTCGTGAGCGAGTCGGTTGGTTTTGACACGGGGCGATAACGGTCGATCGCTCCTTGGAGCAACCGATCGGAATCGCGTCGGTGGCTTTTCTGCTTCGCGAGGACAGCCACCGACGGCCGTCGTTCTCCTTTGTCAGAGGGGGGAGGACTTTCCCTCCCCTCCCCTCACTTTCTTCCCCTTTCCCCGGCTTTCCCCTCCCCCTTTCCCCTCCTTTCTTCCCCTCCTCTTCCTCCTTCTCCTCTCTTTCTTCTTCCTCTTTTCTTCTTCTCCCGGGAGCCCTGTTTTTCCCCTGTTTTCGGCAGCCACCTTTCTCACCTCCGTTCTCCCTCCTCCGGCCATCTTTTCCGGCGTTCTTTGGCTCGTTGGATTCGTGACAACGAGAGGAAGATCCCTGAAGAGGTTTGGAGGCATATTGGTGATCAAATCGCGGGGAATCAGCCGAGGAAAGCGCAGCTAGGTAGGGTTATACCTACTGTGTTCATTTCGGGTTTTCTTGAGATCTAGCCGTTGGATCTTATTGATCCTTGCTTTGTTGGATTCCTTATACCTGTTAGAATAACTGATTTAGGTTTCATGTTAATCAGTTGGGATTTGAGTAGGTTTTATGCAAGATTAGTCTCGGATTTCTGGTTTTCTGCTGTTCTTGAGAAACTGCCGGCTTGCGGCGCGCTTTCCGGCCGACAAGTACATAATCTTGGCTTTTCATAAACATAAGAGTTGTAGCTCTACTCGTTAGCTTTCCATTCCATCTTGTTTCATATTTGTCCGATTTATTTATGAGTTCTTATGAATTGTTTGCTGGAGGGCTGCGTTGCAGCAATTAATGGGTAAGTTAGTTTGATTAACGATTTTGATTAGCGTTTTCCCGTTAATCCAACCGTTGGATGATCATGATTTTTAGATATGATGATCCTGGTTTATACACCTACTGGTGTCTAAGTTGGATCTTGAATCCGACGTTGTTTGGGTGTCGGATCGACGGGATCAATTAGCCCCTAAGTAGAGGCTTTAGGTGTTTTGAATATAATATTATATTTCGGAATATAATATTATATTGTGGTTTATTCATCATCGTTTTCGGGGTTGCTTCCCGTTGCAGGAGTCTGCTGTTGACGGTCGCGGTACCGTCGTAATGCCGGGACCCGCTGCAGATCGGCTGGCAGCGGTTGGGGGTACCGCTGCAGCGATCCAGTAGACTTATATGATGCTTGACATACTGTTGCATGCCTTTCCTATTATCTGTGTATGTCATAGCATGCATTGTTGTTGTGTGCATTAGTTGCATTGGTTAGGGCGTGGGTGATCCTTGGGTCGCCGTCCCGAGGCTGGAAGCTCGGACTTAGCCCTAGGACCGGGGTTGGGCTGTTAGGACCCGGTTTGAATTGTGGTGTCCATTCGATTCGATGATAGGCTTAGATGACTGGTACACTTATTACTTGATGATTGTAGAGGTCGTGTCGGCCTCGAGTTGGATCTGAGGTGTAGCCGGTGTCCGGTTCTTCTTAAAACTCTTGAGTAGAGGATTTGCTTACTCAGTGGTGTCTCTTCCCACCAAACAGTGTTCAGTGTCCTGTTGATAGTTGGCAATGTCGTTTCCTGCTACTGAGTGTGACCTGACATGTGACCAGCCCGGCTGGGAAACCATGATCGTAGGCCTCAGGGACACGCGGTGGGGTTATGGGACCCCTGTATACACCCAGATTCCACTTGAGGGCGACACTGTTGCGTTTCCCCCTTCCTTCTGTGTGTCGTAGTGTAGATCCCTACTGAGCTTAGTGCTCACTCCTACCCGGGCTGCGTTTTGCAAGTGCAAGCGTCAGTTCTTCCTCTGTGTCCCCTACCGGGCAGTTGGACGGCGGTGCGGCGGCACCTGGTGGCTTTTGAGAGGTGGCGATATTTAATGCTTTACCCTTTTGTTAGTTAGTCTCCTACGGGAGTGATGTTGTACTTTGAATCTTCCCCTCTTCGAGGATTTGTATATATTAACACTTGAGTTTTTAATCTGAGGTTCGGGGTTTTGCTAATTATATTGTTTTTAATTGAGGGTGTTTTGGTGAATTGCTAGGGAGACCAATAGGTTAGAGGGAACTCTCGTCGTTCTTTTTTCGCGTTGGTTAGGTTCCGGTTCGCGTCGCCCGGCCCGGTTGGGCTTTCGCGGGTCGGGGCGCGACACCAATCCAATTAGCGCCAGAATTGAGTTAACGACGGAATCCTGAATAGGAGTTGAAATACGAAAAGAGGAAAGTCAAAGTTTAAGTCTAGATAGGACTCTTAAGTCCAAGTTTAGGGTTTCCCTATTTCAAAGGCCTTTTCCAGCCGAATTTCTCATCTTTTTGATAATCTTTGGAGGAGGAAGAAGAAGACGGAGAGGATGTGGATGGTGACAGCTTCCTACTCCAACCCGATGGCTTTCATCCAAAAGATGAGTTGCTAATTATTATACTTAGGATTATTCAGGAAATCCTAGTGTAGTTTTGGTTTTTCTTTAGTTGGATTCTTGTGAACTTTTCGATACATGATCTCATAAATACGGTTTGTTGTTAATAGAGTTGAAGGAACAGAGCTCCTTGACGTATTTTCAGTCCTACATGATTTCTGTGATTGATTGTAGAGATTTATGAGATGGTTTTCATGAAGTTATTGGTTTGCCTTTGAGATAAGCTATGCTACGGGAAAATAGGTTGTGCCAAGGTCATTAGGAGTAGTATAATTTAATGTAATCGTAGGACCAAAGACAATCTATGCTAAGCAAAGATAGGTTATGCTTTTGGGAACATTAACTTTCTTTTAGGAATTCATTGAGCTTGTAGCCATATGATCCATAATGTTGAGAGAAAGGAACAAGATGATAACTAGAGAAGACTAATAATCAAACTAGGGCGGATTGAGTAATTCCTAAGTAACTACTCCATTGATTTAAATTGATCAACCTTTTATCTCTTTTTTTTATTAGTTTAGATAACTCTATTCTATCTTTGATTCTTTTCATTAGTTTTAGGGTTTTGAGAATTGATTTTGATTTCCAACGTTTTCCCTGTGGATCGACTCCCGACTTCACCGCTATTTCTACCTAGTAGTGTAGTGATTGAATAAGGATTATAAATTTAATATTTGATTGAGTTTACAATGTTTTAACGATGACGTTTGTGAGCGATCAGCCGACCCCCCTCTTATGTCATGGACGACTTCCTTAAATATAGGTAAGAAACCCTAACTTTACTTCAGCCTTTGGATTAAATCTGGTCCATTCATTTTCAGGTCGTCCGACAAGAGATCGATCTTCTTAAGGACAAAGATCGATCTTCTTAAGGACAAAGATTGATCTTCTCTCTTTTCCCAATTTCTGTAACCTGGTTCACCTCGACTAAGATCGATCTTCCTAATGAAAGGATCGATCTTCTTTCTCCGTAGACTGGGTTCCTTCCAGATCGGCCAGGTTCAGATCGATCTCTCAAGGAAGAGATCGATCTGTTTCTTCAGTTGCTGGTGACGCCCACAAAGGATCCATCTTCCATGAAGGAAGATCAATCATTGCAATCCGTGCCCTCTGTTATGTAAAAATTCACTTAAATGATTGATCCTCTCGAGTGAGATGATCGATCCTTTGAAGTGGTGCTCTCTGTCAGAATTAAATGCACTTAGCATATCGATCTCTTCCTTGGGTGGAGATCGATCCTTTGAGCATCAGATCAATCTTCTTCTTCCGTAACTGTTTTGTTTGCACCTCTCGTACTAAAAATAGCATATCTTCATTTAGGAAACTCCAAATCACGAACCGTAAAATTCTCCAGAAACTAGACTTCAAGAGCTTTTCAACCATGTATATAAGATTATGTGGTTCATTCTGAGCAGGTACAGATTCGATGTTGAATATGACATATCTTTGCTTCTTTAGCTCCACTTTCCTGCATATTCCAAATAACTTTGTGAAGCTACATATAAGTATGAAAATAGTACTAAAGAGACTAATTAAGGATGAAAAATCCAGTAATTAAACAAGTTATAAAGCTATTCAGAGTGCACTTTCATGCACTCATCAATGTGTCAGCTATGACTAATTTTTATTGTGCAAGTAATGTTGTGTGAAATTGCTTATTTATATGTAGCTGAATATCACTCTTGTAAAGCTCATGGTTGTATGTGCTTATTATAATATGGTTATGTTTTGTATGCCAGCTATTATGTATTGCTCGGATTATTGAACGTGTATTAATGTTTTATTATGTTCAGGTTAAATCTTGTATACGAATGTACTGCATGAATAGGTTGGGGTGATTGAGGAAATCACCCATCCGAGGTTTCGAGTAACTCGGATCTAGATGAGTCTAGGCCGGGGTCGGGTCTAGGAACTTGCGATCGAGGCTACGAGTGGACGTGGTCCCAGTGATCGATCGGGGTTTTAGGAGAATGATTATTAAATCAAATTTGGATAAGAGAAGTACATTGTTATTGATCACGAATTGATTAATTCCTTGGAACCTTAGTCTTAGTGGCTATTGGGAGGTAGCCTAATGTCTGTTGGTCGACGCCAATCTAGTTGTGCCCATAATTGGCAGGCTAATGTCCCGGACTGTGGTGGAGAGCGAGCTGTGCCCATGGTTGGTAGGGTCGTCGCCCGGACCGTGGTGGAGAGCGATGGGTCGATTGCCAGCTTGGGCTTCGGTTGTGACTTCCCTTGATCTAAGACTTAGGCGTCATATTTTTTTTGCTTATTTATGTTGGTTATTAGTTGGTTTCTTGTACGTCGTTAGTTAATCTCCTACTGGGCTTTGCTCATCCCTACTTGGGCTATATCTATGGAAATGAAATCAAGATTATCGTAGACTGGTTAAATGAGATACTACATGCACCAAATCGAGCAGAGTGCACATATTTTACTTCATATGAGGATCTCAAAAGAATTATTCAGGATAAACAAGGGAGAAGGGCAATCTTTAGACCTGACCTAGTTGATAAAACTCCTATAGAATTAAATAGCCTACACCAAAACTATAGGGAGCTTGCCCACTTTCTAGGAACAAATTTTTTTCCTAAGCTTGGCCATCATGATCACTTGAAGCCCCTTCATGCCTATGTTCTTTCTTGCATGGTTAGGAAAAAGCCTCTAAACCTAGGTTATATCATTATCAAGGAAATGCTTAACCTTATGGCTAGGCAATCACTACCTTTTGGAGGACTTCTAACCAATATTTTCCAAGCCCTTACCCTTTCTCAACCCTTCAATAAATCCACCTATAAAAGGATGATGTCCGCCAAGCGAACCTTAGGCCTAAGTGTTCCTGATGTTAGTAGCGATGAGGAAGGCAAGCATCAAGAAGAACATGATGAGGAAAACGTAGAGGGGAGAGCCTAGACTTCAAGGACATCAAGGTGAATCCTCCCAATGCCGAGCTCGTCGCACCACAGCTCAAAGACTTGATGATCTAGAAGCAAGATTGAAAAGAATGAAAGTTAATCAAGATGACATCAAGACTTCCCAAGCACAGATCACGACGGATCAAGCAAAGATGTCCAAGCAACTTGAAGACATTTTTACCTACATCAAAACTGAATTTTCACCTTTCACACCTTCAGTTGATTGATCCTAATTCCCCATCCATGTTACTTCTTTTTGATGATGCTAAAGGGGGAGAAAAAGTGTGATGAATGTTTGAAAACTATTGCCCTACATTTCATATTTTTACTCTTGTATTTTGGAGGACCTTGTCTTTGAAATACTCTTGTAATCCAAAGTTTTCCGAAATGTTTTTGAATGGAAGTGTTGTAATGAAAGTGTTGGAATCTTTTTAATGAAAGGCAATGTTGTTGGATAATATTAATCTCTTGATCATAATACGATGTTGGAAAGTGTTAAGTTGTATTAGTACCAATTTTTTATCTCCAATATCCATATGAACTATTCCATGATAGCCAATATTCACTTTCTTAAAAGAAGTGAACATGCTAAAATCAAAGTTAACTTGTCATTATATCTCAAAATTAACTTTTCTTATCCTTTTAATGATATATGACTTGTGTGCATCTTAAGAATTTACTTTAGAACACATTCCTTGAAAGAAATGGATGCATAGATTAAGGGGGAGCCAAAATATTTTATCATCATATTTAAAAGGGTTGTCATCATCAAAAAGGGCGAGATTGTTGATCCTAACCTTGTTTTGATGATACCAATATACATTAAATGATATTTAATGATTTATTGTGTGAGGCCCGTACCTCCAACCTGGTCCGACCGCGTCGGTCGAGAGTCTGGTTCGGTTGGTTTGGCTCAGTTGGCCTCGCTTCGCGAACCCCTTTGATCGTTGCGGCTTCGGGGGTAATTTGGTAAATTACCCTTGGCGGAGTTGGTTTCACACACGCGTTGTGCACACACGGCCATGTGGTGATGTATGTGCATCAGGGGAATCCCAGACCAGAAAATCTTGATTAGATCAAGGTGTGAGCTTATGGGATCAGATCTGGCCGATCGGATGGCCAGAATCTAATCTTAAGCCATTAGTACTTAAGCCTCCACTTAGCCCCTTTAGATGCCCTGTTCTCGTGTTAGGGAACTAATCCGCCGCGATCCATTCCGAGAGAGAGAGCGAGAGAGCGGCGGCCCGATCTCACGGAGAGAGAGGGAGGGAGAGAGAGAGAGAGAGAGAGAGAGAGAGAGAGAGACGATGCCGACGGCGATGACTGCGATCGGAGAGACGGAGCTTGGTGATCCGCGCTTGAGGGCGATCGCGACTCGATGAGGACGGAGAGGACGACTCACGGCCGGAGAAGAGGGAGGAGAATGCGAGCTCGACGCTAGAGGTAGGGTTACTTCCCTAAACCTGGTTTGGGACTCTACTAGAGTAGAATATGGTTTGATGCCTTTGGTGTGGATTGTGGGTTGCTCTATGGATTTCCCCTTGGATTTCTTGGATTTTGATGGATTGCTTGAGTTGCTTGGGATTTTCTATGTTTTTCCTTGCTGGCATGGATTGCTTGAGTTGCTTGGGATTTCCTCTATTTCTCCTTGCTGCCATGGGTTGCTTGAGGTGCTAGGATTCCGATTTCTCTATTTTTTCCCCCGTTGTTGTTGATCGTGAGTATGTTGCTGTTTCCATGCCTCTGCGGTGCTTAGTTTCCCCCTGTTGTGATTCATTTTCATGCTTTGCTATGCTATGGTATTCTCCTTTTCCCCCTGGTGCTATGCCCTGTTCTCCGGTGGTCTTCCTCGTCTTTCAAGACGATGCCAATGCTATGCCATGCCTTGCTGTGACATGCCGTGAGTCCCTATGCCATGATATCCTCTTCTCTACCGGATTGCTGGATTTCCTCCTCCCCTGTGTCTTCCCATTTTCATCCCCTGTTTTGTGGCCTCTGTTTTTGGATGGTTGCTGGATTAGTGTCTGAGTTGTGGATTACCAGTTGGGTTCCTCTGTTTTGGATCTAGAGGAGTAGATTGGTATGGCCTCTGGTCAATTGGTGCTTACCAGCTCTGTTTTCCTTTGAAACTGGTTAGCCTCGGGTATGCAGACATAGTGTTTGTTGTCGTTTATTTGATTTGTTCTTCATGCAAGTGTACTGGATGATGTTTATGGGACTGGTTGACAACTATTTAAAGTTGGTAGTACTTGGATTTGATTTAACATGGATTTGAGCATGTTTTCATTGGGGTTTTCTCGGATTTTACTGTTCTAATCAGAACAGTGGTGTTCTAGCTTTGATATAGAGCCGTACGTGTATGATCGGAGTTTATGTTATACATAGAAGTTATATATGGATGAGTTAGCTGCCGATTGCAAGTGGTTTCATGAATTTTGGAGCTCTGTGGAATTTCGGGTGAATTATTTGGGCTAGCTGTGCAGTAACAGGGCAGCCACCTTAATCCGAGTATTTAAGTGGTTTTTAATTGTTTAATTGAGTGGATGTTTTGTAGAGTTGATCTCAGCGGTCTTTAGATGAGATCTGCAAAGTTTGGTTTTAATCCAAATCATTTTCAATAACATTTTGGAATGCTTGATTGAGATGACAATAATGGAGGTAACAGTAGTTCTCTTCTCTTCCTACGATCATGGTATATGTATGCCAAGCATGTTAGTTGCATTTTATTATAGCGTGTTCCCCCCTCTGTTTGAATCCTGCTAACTAATGTGAACTTCGGAATTTCTTACGCTCTTTCGTCAACTATCCGATTGTGTGTTGTATATCATGCTCAAGCCTAGGGCCGGCTGTGCGCCCGTTTATATTTTATTCGTGGATTAACCAAGGGAGCAATGCCCTTGGGAATGTTTATACTAATTGAGCCGAGGGTGTGCCCTTGTGTACCGAATGATATTATATATGGTTTAGATGTATGAATGTCATGGATGGATTTTATATAGCTCTGTAATGCTAAACCCTACTCTATAACCATGGTATATCATGTTGGACAATTGACTGATGATTTGTCATGTAGAGACACCTAGGCCTAGTTGTTTGAATAAGCTCATGCATGATGCTTGCATTAGAGGCATTCAAGCTAGGTGGTAGGTGATGGATTCGATCGTCGATCCGGGGTTCTCGGGTAGCCCGGATCTAGCCCTAGGACCGGGGCTTGGGTAGTCGAGGATTAGGACGTGATTGTCATCAATGATATTGCTTGATATCATTTGAGGTTATTCTTATAGTCGACCATGGTTGATATTATTGTATTTGAGGTGTAGAGGTCGTGTCGGGTCTTCAAGGCCAAGCGCTAAGGATGGTTGTCGATGTCCCTGACTTGTGTGTCCCGCAAGAGATGGTATGACTGGGCAGGGTGGTACCTGGATAGGAGCCCGCTGTCTGTGTTTCCTCTCGTCTGTTCTTGGGTGAGGGTGGGACCTGGACAGGAGCCCTCGAGAATCGACGAGGTTATGGGGCCCCTTGTTATCTCTTAGGCTTAGGCGGAGAATGACACGGTTGCAGTTTCCCTTCCTTTTTGTGCAACGTAGAGTAGAACCCTACTGGGCATTGTTGCTCACCCTACCTGGGCTGCATCGGCGATGCAGGTCGATGCAGTTCCTTCTTTCAGGTGTTCTTCTAGACGATGGCGCGATATGTCGAGGTGATCGAGGACTTGGAGCTTTGAGGAGTTCGTCTACAGATAATTTACAGTTTTAATCAATAATGTACAAATTGATGTATAAATCGAGATATAACATGATGTATTCGAGAATAGAATTGTATGAGTATTAATTCAATTGTATTTGAGAAAGGTTGTCATATTATTGATGTAGACATTTGAGAAATGTAATAATTAGTTATTTCCAATGTTACCATTGTACAAGTTGAAATTGTAACATTATGAAATGCACAGGTTTCTTGTGTTATAATTATAAAGGGGATTCTGTCTAAATTTTTTTTATGAACTTAAGGATTAAATTGTTTAAATTCATAGCAGTTATACACTTGTGCGCTCATTAATGATGTAAACTGGTTTAGGTGGCTCACGTCTCGATCTGGATGGGTTTTCTGGGTCGGAGCGTGACATATTGTACTAACGGTCGATGCATGGATCGACCGTGGGAATGCGACGGTCAATCCATCGATCGATCACAGGGTTGGACGGTCGATGCATCATACTTGACAAAATAAAATATTGGCTCGCGGTCGATCGGAGAATCGAATCTGAGAAGCCATTTTCTTGACAGTGCCTGACGGTCGATGCGACCGTCGATGGACCGATCGACCATGAGGTTTGGACTTTGTGCTTTTAAATGTTGTAGGCTCACGAACGATCCGACGGACAATGCGATGGTCGACCGTGGAGGATGTTGGTGAAAAGTGGAAAAGCGACGGTCGATCGGAGCATCGACCCTGGGAAGCATTTTTCACAACAGAGCCTCACGGACGATGCGATGGTCGATGGGTGGATCGACCACGGCTCGCAAAGGCTGAGTTTTTGTACTTGACGGTCGATGTCACGGACGATGCATGGATTGACCGCCAGCAACGTGCAGAGTAAAAAACTAGTCCCTGGGGAGTTGCAGAGAGCCGTTGGAGGTCCATTTTGAGCTGGTTGAAGGTGAGATATAAGTAGTTCTTTGTTGTAAACTTGCCACATCTATTATTGATATTATTGAGATCATCTGAGTAAGTCTAAGAAAGAGTTACTACTTATTTCCTTTAGAGCTACAACTTTTGTAAATCTTCTTCGAGTGTGAAGAAGTACTTTGACAGTTATCCAACAGCAGTTGATTGTGATTGTAAGGTCACCAAGCACCGGGAAGCTTGGAGGAAAAGCTTGTAAAAGATTTGCAAGTAGTGGAACCTCAAGGAGGGCCTTGAGAGAAGTGGACGTAGACCAAGAGTTGGGTCGAACCACTATAAAATCAGCGCCATCTCTCAAACCTTTCCTTCATATAATTCTTGCATGATGTTTTACTTTAGTTTCATTTCATCTACAAGCATTTAAGGTGTTGGTTCTCTCCTACCTGATTTTTCCATTAATCGACCGTCGCATCATCCATGAGGCTCTGTTGTGAAAAATGCTTCCCAGGGTTGATGCTCCGATCGACCGTCGCTTCTTCACTTTTCACCAACATCCTCCATGGTCGACCGTCGCATTGTCCGTCGGATCATCCGTGAGTCTACAAGATTTAAAAACACAAAGTCCAAACCTCACGGTCGATCAGTCCTTCAACCGTCACATCGACTGTCAGGCTCTGTCAAGAAAATGGCTTCTCAGGGTCGATGCTCCGATCGACCGCGAGCCAACATTTCATTTTGTCCAGTATGGTGCATCGACCGTCCAACCCCGCAGTCGATCCATGGATCAACCGTCACATTCCCACGATTGATCCATGCATCGACCGTCAGTACAGTAAATCATTAAGTATTGAATTTAAGACTTCCAATTAAGGGGTAATAAATATAGATAATTAGTGTTTACACCATAACAAGCAAACTTATTAACTGGTACACCATCGTCATTAGTTTTAATGTATAAACACCATTCTAGGGTAGTTATTGTAGGTTACGTATTTTGGATGACACTTTTACCCCTATGCCGTCTATATTGTATATTTTAAATCCTTCCGTCTATTTTTTATCTCACTTCAATGCCTCTTTCTAGGCTTCATTCTTTCTCGCCACCGCTGCTCCTCTCTTTTTAGCCATCTTTTCTCCTCTCATCTCATGTTCTCTTTGCAAGATGCGTGAGATCCTTCACATCCACGGTGCCAATGCGGCAACCAGATGGCAGCCAAGTCTATCCTTCGTAGCCGCTCGAGGGATGCATTCTTGGGTGGGATATAAAAGGCATCACTCAGCCAGATGGCAGCCAAGTCTATCCTTCATAGCCAAGTCTATCCTTTCATCGCTCAGCCGCCGATACCTTCCTGGTGACGCCTCCGCACTCGGCGAGCAGATCTCCTCTTCCAGATCTATCCTTTCGTCGCTCTGCCGCCGATACCTTCCCGATGATGCCTCTGCGGCTGGGGTCGAGAGAGTTGGGAGATGGCTGCGGGGATCGAGAGAGAGAGAGAGAGAGAGAGAGAGAGAGAGAGAGAGGCGGTGGAGGAGTGATGGAGAGAGAGAGAGAGATTGAGTGGGGAGATGTTAGTGAAGGGGTCGCACCCCGACCCGTGAAAGCCGAACCAGGCCGAGGGACACGAACCAGAACCTAATTAACTGCAGAAATTTTGGCGATGGTTCCCTCTAGTCTACTGGTTTCCCTAAGCATTCACTTAAACACCCTCAATTAACAGTTATAAATAAACAGAAACCTCAAGACTAAAGATTTCAAATTCAAAAGGGTACAAGTCTACAAAACCTGGAAGAGGGGAAATCAAGTATAAACATTTATACATTCCCGTATGAGGTTAACTATACAAGGGTTCTAAAGACAGAAAGATCACTGCTCCTAAAACTCCACCAAAAGCCGCCAACCAACTGCCCGGTAGAGGCCACCGAAAATGAGCTAACGAATGTACCTGTAAAACACAGTCCGGGTAGGAATGAGCAACTAAGCTCAGCAGGGAAACTATACTATGACTCACAGAAGGAAGAGGGAAACGCAACAGTGTCGCCCTCTAGCAAGGCCTGGGTGTACACAGGGGCCCAATAACCCCACCTCGTGTCCCTGAGGGGCCTCAGGCATGGTCTTCCAGCCGAGTTGGTCACATACTGGGTCACCCTCAGCGAGGTAGGAAACCAACACTGCCATCTCACAAGGAGGAAACTAACACTGCTAGGCGGAAAGACAACACTGCCGAGTAGGCACACCCTCTACTCAATAGACAAGGAAACTGGACACCGGCTACATGTCTCGCCCTGACCCGCGAAAGCCCAACCAGGCTGGGCGACGCGAACCGAAACCTAACAACTGCGGAAAAATTTTGGCGAGGGTTCCCTCTAACCTAAAGGTCTCCCTAAACAATTCATCAAAAGCCCTCAATTAAAAATTAAAGATTAAGAAACCTCAAGCATAAAGATTACAAAACCGAAAGTGTAATATACAAAACCTCGAAGAGGGAAAAATCAAGTACAAACATAAATACTCTCCCGTATGAGACTAACTATAGAAGGGTTATGGAAAAACATATCACTGGTCCTCAGTCTACGCCAGGCGCCTCCGCACCGCCGACCAACTGCCTATTACGGGCCACCGAAGAGGAGATAACGCCTGCACCTACAAAACACAGCCCGGGTAGGAATGAGAACTAAGCTCAGTAGGGAAACTACACTACGACACACAGAAGGAAGAGGGAAACGCAACAGTGTCGCCCTCTAGTAAGACCTGGGTATACACAGGGGTCCCATAACCCCACCGTGTGTCCTTGAGTTCCACGATCGTGGTCTTCCAGAAGAATTGGTCACATGATGGGTCACGCTCAGTAAGCAGGAAACCAACACTGCTAACTCACAAGTAAGAAATCGACACTATTGGCAGGAAATGACACTGCTGAGTAGACACACTCTCTACTCAAGAGTTGTCACAACTCGACACCGGCTGCACCTCAGAACCCGATGATGAGTCACTAAATATTCGTAATTAAAACCCTTAATTTACCTTTGTTAGCCCGAGAGTGTTTGTATTTGATAGTTTGTTAGTTGATTTCAGGTTTAATAAAGATTCAAGTTAGAAATTACAGAAAAGGCTTAATATGCTGAAATACACTGTTAGCATAATACTCACCAGAAATTATTCGTATGTCCAAATATTCTGAAATTTGGGTGACATCTAGAAGACATCAAGATGTACAACTGTCATGTTGGACACTTTCAGAGATTCCTGATGTATGGATAGCAGTTTTGAAGAAGATGAAGATATTTAGCTGCTGGAAGACTGGTCCGTCAACGTGCGGGAGAATATTCGCCAAATATTCCAGATAAGTCCAAATCTTATCAAATCTTCGGGATATGACAAAAGACTTCCAAATCTACATCTTTCGTGTTGGACTCATTCTCAGATTATGGACTGGTTGAACCCAGTTACGACCGGAAGAAGCTGTCAGGATTAAACTAGGAAATCCGAGTTGCACTAGAGGTCCAACTCAACCCAAAACCCTAATTCCGGGAATTAGCATATAAAAAGGGTTTTGTTAGCCAAAAACCGGAAGCCCCCATAGAGAGAAAAAGAGAGGATTAGGGTTGCTGAAGGAGACGAAGATGCGGCGTGGATCTCAAGCGTTCTTCATCGAATACATGGCCTTCATCCCAAAGATAAGTGGCTAATCTCTCACTTAGGGATTTCATGAAGCTCTAATGTAGCCTTCTTGTATTTTTCTAGTTGAATCTTGTATTTTTATACTAGACATGATCTTATAGATTTGGTTTTAATGATAAAAGAGTTGAGGGAACCGAGTTCCTTAACGTATTTTTAGTCCTACTTGATTGCGGTGCTTGATAGTAGAGATCTATAGGATGATTTTAATGTCGCTTTTGTGCGTGCCTTTGAGATAGTTTATGCTAAATAAAGATAGATTGTACTCATGTTAAGTCCAAAGACAGTCTATGCTAAGCGAAGATAGACTATGCCGTAGGATAACATGAGCGTTGTTTTAGGGATTCATGCGAGCTTAAGAAGCCGTGATTTCGTATGTCTAGATTAGAGAACAAGAGGATACTAGAGAATAGAAGAGGTGAAATTAGAGTAGATTGAGTAATCCCTAGGTTTTCTTTCATTGATTTATCCCAACCTTTTCATTGCTTTTTCAGTAGTTTAATTCCTTAGATAACAAAACCATTGAAACTCCTTTTTGCATATAAGGAATTAAACTACTGAAAAAGCAATGAAAAGGTTGGGATAAATCAATGAAAGAAAACCTAGGGATTACTCAATCCACTCTAATTTCACCTCTTGTATTCTCTAGTATCCTCTTGTTCTCTAATCTAGACATATGGAATCACGGCTTCTTAAGCTCGCATGAATCCCTAAAAGAACGCTCATGTTATGCTACGGCATAGTCTATCTTCGCTTAGCATAGACTGTCTTTGGACTTAACCTGAGTACAATCTATCTTTGCTTAGCATAAACTATCTCAAAGACATGCACAAAAGCGACATTAAAATCATCCTATAGATCTCTACTATCAAGCACCGCAATCAAGTAGGACTAAAAATACGTCAAGGAATTCGGTTCCCTCAACTCTTTTATCATTAAAACCAAATCTATAAGATCATGTCTAGTATAAAAATACAAGATTCAACTAGAAAAATACAAGAAGGCTACATTAGAGCTTCATGAAATCCCTAAGTGAGAGATTAGCCACTCATCTTTGGGATGAAGGCCATGTATTCGATGAAGAACGCTTGAGATCCACGCCGCATCTCCGTCTCCTTCAGCAATCCTAATCCTCTCTTTTCTCTCTATGGGGGCTTCCGGTTTTTGGCTAACAAAGCCCTTTTTATATGCTAATTCCCGGAATTAGGGTTTTGGGTTGAGTTGGACCTCTAGTGCAACTCGGATTTCCTAGTTTAATCCTGACAGCTTCTTCCGGTCGTAACTGGGTTCAACCAGTCCATAATCTGAGAATTAGTCCAACACGAAAGATGTAGATTTGGAAGTCTTCTGTCAGATCCCGTAGATTTGATAATATTTGGACTTATCTGGAATATTTGGCGAATATTCTCCCGCACGTTGACGGACCAGTCTTCCAGCAGCTAAATCTCTTCATCTTCTTCAAAACTTCTATCCATCCATCAGAAATCTCTGAAAGTGTCCAACATGACAGTTGTACATCTTGATGTCTTCTAGGTGTCACCCAAATTTCAGAATATTTGGACATACGAATAATTTCTGGTGAGTATTATGCTAACAGTGTATTTCAGTATATTAAACCTTTTCTGTAATTTCTAACTTGAATCTTCATTAAACCTGAAATCAACTAACAAACTATCAAATACAAACACTCTCGGGCTAACAAAGGTAATAAGGGTTTTAATTACGAATATTTAGTGACTTATCACACCCCCCAACTTACACTTTGCTAGTCCTCGAGCAAAGAAAATATAAAACTAAGCAATAAATCTAACTAGCCACTTTCGTAGGTCTCACGGCTGTACTTAGCATGTGCAACAAGCCTTTAAACCCCTGGGTTACCCCAGGGGAGGAGTTATAGTCTCGTGAGGGTTTTCAGGGATGACACCCACAAAGATCTATACATTCCCTTGAATATATCATTAGAAATCAATTATAATATTCATCAACTCTAATGCATGAAATAGAAATCATATTCATGAATGTATTCTTCTACCCATAGCAAGATAAAACAATACCAAATCAATGCATGCCAAACACATTTCCAATACATCAACATATTTAACCACAATTAAGAACAACTTTAACACTCCCGTGTGTGAATAGGATTCCACATGCTTCAGAGTATCAATTATATCCAAACACTTCAACCATTCAAGAATACGAACTTGGCCAAGTACATATTTTCATTCATCACTTTGCAATCTTTTTTTTTCTTTTTTTTATATGACATGTGCAATGTTATGATTTCTTAAGCTTTCTTCATAGTCCATGTAACGAGGTTCAAGCCAGTAACTCCCAAACCAGACGGTTTTAGGGCACTAAGTGTAGAACACTCTTCAGACTCTAATGCTCAGACCATGAAGGCTACAAATCATAACTAGTCATTCATTTTTCAGGAATTTCAATTGTTTTACGCGAACAACACACCTTGTTAGACACCTTGCCCGGTTACTAAGTATGAAACCCTTTTTGCATATAAAGCTCTTCTTTTTTTTTCAATTACATACTTTTCATGTAACATAGCATAAGATCATAAATTTATCATAGTATCATGCTTAGAATCTAATAAGAACTCACCATTTTGTGGAAGTGAACATGTGCATTAGGATATGTCAATTCATCCTTAATTCATGGCAAAAGTGTTAAAGTATAGAAATAATATCATACATAGCAAAGATTTAGCTATCTTTTATATCACATATGAGATCAGAATAAATCATAAAATATGTCTCTAAATCAAACATCTTTCATCAATAAATATCACAATTTCATTCCCATGACATAGCTCAAGGGTGTATAATATTGGTTATCAGAAAAATAAAATATGAGCATCAAATTTATGAATGCTACCCCAAACTTAAATGTAATTGTCCCCAATTACGCTAAGTCAAAAAAAAATAAAAAAAATAAAGCAATGAATAAAGGGTAGAGATCACCAATATATCGTGCGATAAATAGTGGTGCCCCCGCAGTACGAGCACCACATCGCCCAGACATCGAAACAGCGCCACCTCCTGATTGATCTATAGTGGTCATAATTCGCTCCTTAATGATTTCCATATGAACATCTGCGACAAAAAAAAAATACCTTTCCAAAAGATCAAATAGAATAGAATGGAAAATATAACAATAATAGCCAAAAGGTCTTAGAATCATTAAAAGTTCGGCAGAGTCTCTTTGTATTTATCAAGTACGTAGCCTGTACAATCAGTCATCCACATAACTTAAAAAATATAAGCATAAAAATATTAAAATATATGGAACTATCCATGCACAGTACCCAACATAGTCAGCATCCATTATATCATCCAGATTGAAGATCTGCACCGTCTGATCCCAAATCGAAGCTCTGTAGCACCTGGAACGTATCCATCAGCAATCGGACGGCGAAAAGTTCGCCGGAGGTGATCAGCGGTGAAACGGCATCGCCTGAGGACGGGAAGGTGACTGGAAGAATCATTGAAGGCCAAGGAAGTCACTGATGTAGTCTGATCAAAGAATGGTGGCCTTCAGGCGGCGGAACGGCGGTGGATGGCGCGGAGGGCGATGACGTGTGGAAATGGATTCCGATGATCGGAGCTCCAATCAAGGGCGGGGACGATTGAGTAAGAATCGTGGAAGGCCAATGAAGTGTTCTATGGGGTTTTATTGAAGAATGGGGCTTCCATGCGGAGGATTGAGGGTGGTCGGGAAGGTGGAAACCGACGGCGGTTGAAGTCGATGATCCCGGCGGCAAGGAGTTGTTTTGATTGTGGAAGAAGCTTCGTGGTGGCCTGAGGAAGGTTATGGAGGTGGTTTGGGGCGGTGAGCGGCCGTGAATGGCGGTGAAGACGACGGCGGGGGGGGCTCACCGGCGTCGGAGGAGAAGGTGGCGAGGGACATGAAGGACGGGGATGAATAGGTGGAAGGTTGGCGGAGCTATCAGTGGTATTTTTAGGGGCTGAGGGCGGCCGGAGAGTTGGCGACGGGTGGCGGTGGTCATCGGCTCGGGGACGAGCCGACGAGCCAGGACGATGAGCCGCGGGTGAAGGAGAGAGCGGGAGGAGAGAGAAAACTCAAAGAAAATTCGGAAAAATAGAAAAAAGACGGGGAAAAAAATTGAAAAAACAAAATCATGGAAAATCCTAAAAATTTAAGAAAATACGAAAAAATTATAAAACTTGGGTTGCCTCCCAAGAAGCGCGCAATTTTTAGTCATTCGCTGGACTTCCCGAAAAGGTGCAATTATAGCATGGATCCGTCAATCCAACGGCATCGATCACCCCACTTAGAATAATTTCCTCCATATCATGCTTGAAACCAACCCCAGCCCCACAGTAAGTTCAATATTTGATGACGTAGGCTAACAAAGTTTTTCCTCCCAACAAGAGAACTAGAGACCCCACCCTCTATAAAAGGCAACCTATCGTCGTGTTTCATCTTGCAACCCGGTCTACAGTATGTGTCCCCCAGAATAGTGAAACTATCATTTGAGTGAACCGGAAGTGGAAGGTCAAATATAGATAAAAGAGGCGGTGAAGTCAGTGATGATGGTGCAAATATAAAGAAAAGAGGAGGTGGCTCAACCTTAGGATACACTGCCGCATCTGTACAAAGGTGAGTTTCGGCATAATAAGCACACAATTGGCCCGTATCTGTCACAGGTGCGGGAGTAAAAAATAGCGATCAAAGGGGTTCAACCATCCCAGAAATAGTTTTTATCTCCGCAATATGCTGATCGAGTGATTGGTCGGGTAAAATGTGTGTTTTGATATCATATTTCGATTGTCACACCCCGACCCAGAAAACCCATAATGGACGGGACGTGAGGGTTCCTATCACTATTCATCTTCAAATCGGCGCGATACAAAGCGGAAAAGATGGATAAATTAAACAATTGTATTCCAGAGGCGAAACAGAAATTTAATTTACATAACACCAGTTGTACTATTCAATATTTGATACAAATTTTCCAAAGAAAGAATATTATATATTAAACTCAAAAGTCCTCGAAATGTACATAATTTACAAAATCTGTCAAAAGTACAACAGTCGTCCTCCAGCAACCTCAAACACCTCTGGATATAGTCGCGCCACCAAAGCTGATCCGTCGGCTCTACTGAAGAAGAACTGGCGCCTGCACCTGCAAACGCAGCCCGGGTAGGAGTGAGCGATAAGCTTAGTAGGGTTCTACTCTACGGCACACTGAAAGGAGGAAAACAACAACAGTGTTGTCTCCCAGCCTAAGTCTAACGGATGCCACGGGTCCCATAACCCACCGATGTCCCAAGGGCTCCTGTCATGAACCTCTCTCTTGGTCACTCTACCAAGATAACCCTAAGCACTGACAGGGGAACAGTACCATCCAGGATCACCCTTACCCAGCAGGGATGCCTGTGAGGACCCGTACCTCCAACCTGGTTCGACCGCGTTAGGTCGAGGGTCTGGGTTTGTCGTTTGGCTCGGTTGGCCTTGGAATGCGATCGGTTGATCGCATCGCTGTTTTTGACCCCAGTGGCATTTTGGTAAATATGCTCCCTGGTGGTCAGTTTCACACCCGCGTTGCACACATGGCCTTTGATTGATGTATGTGTTTGATTAGAACCTTTAGGGCGCGTCCGATCGGAAGATCGGAGCTCGATCGGGAGAGATCGAATCGGACGGCTGTGATGGATTCCAGCTTTCTATTTAAACCCTTTCCTTCCTCTCTCTCCTTTCCTTTTCTTCTCCTCTGGCCTTTCTTTCTCTCTTCTCCCTCTCTCCTTCGGCTGAGCTAGGGCATCGGAGGCGAGGCTTTCGAGGAGCGGTTTCCGACGATCGGAGTTGGGGGATGCGTGGAGGAGCTGCCCTATCTCTACAAGTAGGTGTTTCTACCTCGATCTTTGGATCGGGTTCTCCTAGGATAGGTTTAATACTCTTTCACTGTAGGAGTACTTATTAGAGTGTTGTGTAACTTGTAGTATGTGTATTGTGTATGATTCCAAGTATTCCTGCCTTGTGATTTCCGTATTTTATCGGTTGAATCTTGTATTATCGCCGTTTATCGATTTTCGGCCATTTTAACCAAAATTGATGATTTAACCGTCGAAAATATGATTTCTTTGCACCATTGGATTTCCCATCGTTAATTACACATGTTTGCAAAGTTTCATCGAATTCCAACTTGATTTGATCCTTGAAATCCAAGAAATTGGATTTCCGGCACTGTTCTGATGAACTGTGCCTAAGGCCCGACGGTCGATCGGTGCATCGACCGTCATGCGTTGATACGCTCTTTCGGGGGTCGACGGTCGATCGGTGCATCGACCGTCAAGTAATGTTTTGCTCTTTCTGGGCCTAACGGTCGACCGTCGGATCAACCGTCAGGCTCTGTCGGGATTTTGGACTCCCACGGTCGATGGATGGATCGACCGCGGGATCTTGTCTTTTCGCCATCTACCTGACGGTCGACCGTCGGATCGATCGTCGGATCGACCGTCGCATCGACCGTCAGGTGCTGTTTGGTTTTGGGCTTCTCAGGGTCGATGGGTGGATCGACCGTCGCCCTTTAGTGTTCTTCGTGTTGGCCTCACGGTCGACCGTGGCATCAACCATGGCCTCACGGTCGATCGGCGGATCGACCGTCGCATCGTCCGTGGGCCCTTGAACATGTTTTTCTGCCTTTTCTTGGATGGTTTTGACGGGGGATTAGTATCTAAACATGTTGGGAAGCATGTAGGGGGATTTGATGAGGTTTTCAAAGGATTTCTATCGGGTTTGAGGATCGAATCGAGTACTTCCCTTTTTGGACGAATCTAGGGTTTTGATTGCATTTAATACATGTTTGATTGTAGTTAAATGCTTAGTTGGTTGCTTAACCATTAGCTCGCTATGAGTGCTAGCTAATGAGGAATTGTGGAACCTTAGCCTCCTGCCGGCGAGTGCCGAGGGCTATTGTATAATTGTGGCCAGTTACATGCGGGGTAACTGTGGATCCTTAGTCTGTCAGGTGCAAGAGAGCACTGAAGACTATTGTAAATCTGTGTTCATGTTTTGCTCAGATCTTTGTTTGGTTAGCATAGTTTATTCTGTATTTGAGGCCTTTGCTATGCTTACCCTTTGGCTAGCTGTAAGCTAGGCCTAGCCCTGTATGATTAATGTCATCTTGTTGCATGCTTATATCTTGTTATCTGTGCCTGAGCATTACATGCATCGTGATTGCATTAGAGCCATTTGAGGTTAGGCGGGCGATGGGTTGATCGCCGATCCGAGGCTTTCGGGTAGCTCAGATCTAGCCATTAGGACCGCGGCTGGGTAGTCAGGATTAGGGTGATTGTTAATCAGAATCTCATGTTATTGAGGATGCACGCTAGTTGACTCTGATCATTGTTTGAGGGTTAGAGGTCGTGTTGGTCTCCCAAGGCCAAGTGCTAAGGATGCAATCGATGTGTTCCCGACGTGGTCCCCAGGCAGTGGTATCCCTGTTGGGTAAGGGTGATCCTGCATGGTACTGTTCCCCTGTTAGTGCTTAGGGTGATCTTGGTAACTTGGACAAGAGAGAGGTTCATGACATGAGCCCTTGGGACATCGATAGGGTTATGGGACCCGTGGCATCCGTTAGACTTGAGCGGGGAGACAACACTGTTGTTGTTTTCCTCCCTTCAGTGTGCCGTAGAGTAGAACCCTACTGAGCTTATCGCTCACTCCTACCCGGGCTGCGTTTGCAGGTGCAGGAGCCAGTTCTTCTTCAGTAGAGCCGGCGGATCAGCTTTGGTGGCGCGACTACTTCCAGAAGGGCTTGAGGTTGCTGGAGGATAATTTGTTGTACTTTGGCAGTTTTGTAAATTATGTACATTTCGAGAACTTTTGAAATTATTTGTATAATATTCTTTTCTTGGAAGATTTTGTATCAAATATTGAATCAGTACAACATGATGTATTTGTAAATCGAATTTCTGTTTACCTCTGGGTTATAATTTGTTTAAGTCTTTCCATAATTCCGCAATGTATCGCGCCAGCTGGAGATGAATAGTGTAGGTTTCCCGTCACGCCTCGGCTCGTGGGTTTTCTGGGTCGGGGTGTGACAATGCCACTGCCTGGGGACCACGTCGGGAACACATCGATTGCATCCTTAGCACTTGGCCTTGGAAGACAACACGACCTCTAAACCTCAAACACTGAATCAAGCCAACTATCGCAATCCTCAATCACAAGAGATTCAAATGATACAAGATCACACCCTATTCCTGACTACCCAGCCACGGCCCTAAGGCTAGATCCGAGCTACCCGAGAGCCTCGGATCGGCGACCCAAACCATCGCCCGCCTAACCTCAAATGCCTCTAATGCAATCAAGATGCATGCAATGCTCAGGCACAGATTACAAGATATAAGCATGCAACAAGATGTCATTAATCATACAGGGCTAGGCATAGCTTACAGCTAGCCAAAGGGTAAGCATAGCAAAGGCCTCGAATACAGAATATCTATGCTAACCAAACACACATACTGAGCCAAGCATCGAACACATATATACAATAGTATTCAGTGCTCTCTTGCACCTGACAGACTAAGGTTCCACAGTTACCCTACTTGTAACTGGCCATAATTGTACAATAGCCCTCGGCACTCGCCGGCAAGAGGCTAAGGTTCCACAATTCCTCATTAACTAGCATTCATAGCTAGTTAATGGTTAGGCAATCAACGAAGCATTTAACTACAACCAAATATGTATTAAATGCAAACGAAACCATAGTTTTGCCCGAAAAGGAAATACTCGAATCGATCCTCAAACTCGATAGAAATCCTTTGAAAACTCTACAAAATCCCCTTGTAAACTTCCCAACATGTTTAAAGATCAATCACGATTGAAAGCCATTCAAGAAAAGCCAGAAAACAATGTTCAAGGGCCCACGAACGATGCGACGGTCGATCCACCGATCGACCGTGAGGCCACGGTCGATGTCACGGTCAATCCGGCGATCGACCGTGAGACCAAAGCGAAGAAAACCAAGGGTGACGGTCGATCCACCCATCGACCCTGAGAAGCCCAAAACCAAACAGCGCCTGACGGTCGATGCGATGGTCGAGCGTCAGGTATGTGGCGAAAAGAGAAGATCCTGCGGTCGATCCATCCATCGACAGTGAGAGTCCAAAATCCCGACAGAGCCCGACGGTCGATGCGACGGTCGACCGTCAGGCCCAGAAAGAGCAAAACAATACTTGACGGTTGATGCACCGATCGACCGTCGAGCCCCGAAAGAGCGTATCAACGCTTGACGGTCGATGCACCGATCGACCGTCGGGCCTTAGGCACAGTTCATCAGAACAGTGCCGGAAATCCAATTTCTTGGATTTCAAGGATCAATTCAAGTTGGAATTCGATGAAACTTTGTAAGCATGCATAAAAGATGATGGGGAAACCAATGATGCAAAGAAATCATATTTTTGACGATTAAATCTCCAATTTAGGTCAAAACGACCGAAAACCGATAAACGGCGAGAATACGGAAAACCAGCCGTTAGAATACGGAAATCGCGAGGTAGGAATACTTCAAAGCATCTATAACACATACACAATGAACTACACAACATTCTAATAAGTACTCCTACAGCGAAAAGGCAATAAACCTATCCTAGGAGAACCCGATCCAAAGATCGAGGTAGAAACACCTACTTGAAGAGATAGGGCAGCTCCTCCACGCATCCCCCAACTCCGATCGCCGGAATCCGCTCCTCGAAAGCCACGCCTCCGATGCCCTAGCACCCAGCCGCAGGAGAGAGAGAGAAGAGAGAACGCAGGAGAAGAAGAAAAGAAAAGAAAGAGAAAGAAGGAGCTTAAATAGAAAGCTGGAATCCATCGCAGCCGTCCGATTCGATCTCTCCCGATCGAGCTCCGATCTTTCGATCGGACACGCCCTAAAGGTTCTAATCAAACACATACATCAATCAAAGGCCATGTGTGCAACGCGGGTGTGAAACTGACCACCAGGGGGTATATTTACTAAAATGCCACTGGGGTCAAAAGCAGCGATGCGATCAACCGATCGCATCCCAAGGCCAACCGAGCGAAACCACAAACCCAGACCCTCGAACTAACGCGGTTGGACCGGGTTGGAGGTACGAGTCCTCACATCGATTGTGCGGTGTTCAAATTAACATCATCATCAGAATCAGAAGCATAGGCATTCAAGATATCAGATAGCCTATCATTCTCCACTTCAACATCATCATCCTCCGAATCCTCAAACTCATACTCATTTAGAATCACAGCCAATCTAGCATTATGCAATTCAACATCATAATCATCATTGTCAGAATCATATTCCTTCAAAATCTCAGATACTCTATCATTGTGCAGTGTAGCATCACCATCATCATCATCATCATCAGAGTCATAATCCCTCAAAATCTCAGATAATCTATCAATCATTATAACATGAGATTTATCATCACAGCAGTCAGTTAAACTATCAACACGAAAGTATTGATTCTCACGCTCAGGCAAACATGTAGTCTTAAAAATGTTCAGTTTAACATGCATATTACCAAAAGAGACATCCATGACACCAGCTCGACACTGAATATTGGCATTTGCAGTGGCCAAAAAGGGGCGTCCTAAGATGATAGGCACAGTCTTTCTGCAGTGAACAGCGGGTTCCATATCCAAGACGACAAAGTCGACAGGGAAAAAGAAGTTGTCCACCTTAACTAATACGTCCTCTACGATACCTCTAGGGCTCTTAATAGACCTATCAGCTAATTGCAAAACAACTGAGGTCGGTTTCAGTTCCTCCATCCCAAATTCCTTATAAAGGTAGTAGGGCAAAATGTTCAGACTGGCTCCTAGGTCAAGAAGGGCACCATCAATCTGGTAGTCTCCTATGCAACAGGGTATGGTAGGGGTACCAGGGTCCTTTAGTTTGGGTGGCGTGTCATGTCTCAAAATCAAACTGACTTGTTCAGGTAAAAGGATTTTCTTGTCTCTGTTGGGTTTTGTCTGGCGTTTATGGGTACACAGATCCTTAAGAAATTTGGCATAAGAAGGGATTTGACGAATGGCATGAAGCAATGGTATGTTGATGTTGACCTATTTGAAGATTTCAAGGGCGTCCTATATAGCTCTTCGGGCGTTGATAGTTGGATAGGGATCCTTAAGGGCCGCATGAAAGGGTACCCTAGGTGTATACTTGGAAGGGTTAGATTCCCTAGAATCAGAGAGGTTGGAATCAGGTGGGTTGTCTGGGTCACCACCGTCCGTCCGATCGATCGGTTGGAATACCGATCGGTCGGTTGACGGTCGATCGATCGGAACTGTGTCCGATCGATCGGTACGGGTTCGTTCCCCTACATGATTGTCAACGGTTTTTCCACTTCTAAGGGTCACTACGGCCTTGGCACTTTCAAAATTTTGACTTTCTACGTGGTGTAGGCCTCTTGGATTGGGTAAAGGTTGACTCGGTAGGTGTCCTTCCTCTCTTCTAGCCATGTTGTTAGATAGCTGCCCAACTTGTTTTTCTAAATTTGATACGGATTGAATTGTTGAAGATAAATTGTTTGTCAACAAGGAGACATCACTTTTGACAGTTGAAATTTCGACCTTCATGGATGACATGTCCCTATTAAAATCACCTCTCATCTCTAAAAGTGTACTCATGATTGAATTTAAAGTGGGCTCAGTTGATGATTCAGGAGGAGGTTGAGAGGTATTTTGTGGATAATGTGAAGAGTACCCACAGTTTGGATTTGCAGAAGGTTTAGGTGGGTAATTGAAAGTAGATGTATTAGATGTATTGTTTTGGCCTTGAAAGTTACTTGACTGTTGTGGCTTTCAACTAAAATTAGGACGATTTCTCCAACCTGAATTGTATGTATTAGAATAAGGGTTGTTCTGAGGTTTGGAGAAACCATATGTGGTGTTGGCATCTTTCTGAACAAAGTCAGGAAAATTGGAGGCCAAATGACAATCAGTAGTAGAATATTCAGAACTAGAACAAAGGGCACAAAAGTCAGGGGAAATCTGAATTGGAGGAGTCAGGGATTGGCCAGTTTTAAGTTGGTTAAGATCTTTGGTTAGGAGAGCTACTTGTGCAGAGAGACTTTGGAATTCAGAAATTTCATGAATTCTCCGATAATTACGAATAGTGGTAGACCGATTCCTAGAAACTGAGGCGTTATGTTGTGAGTTTTCAGCAAGGTTGTCATACATTTCCCAAAGAGCAGTCCAAGGCTTACTAAGAACAACACCCCCGCAGCAAGCTTCGACCATCATCTTATGACGATTAATAAGACCATTATAAAACGAATGGGCTAACTGCCACTCAGGTACTTCATGATAAGGACATTCTCGAAGAAGATCTTTAAACCTTTCCCAAGCTTCATGAAACATCTCATCATCGTTTTGCTTAAAAGATATGATCATAGTGTGATAGTTTTGGGTTTTCATGATAGGGAAATATTTTTTAAGAAAAGCATCTTGAAGTTGATCCCATGTTGCAATCGAGTTTGGTGGTAAAGTATGAAGCCAATGTTTAGCCTTGTCTTTCAAAGAAAAAGGGAAGAGCTTGAGTCTAAAGGCATCATCATTAAAATGTTGGAGTTTGAACATAGAAAGAAGTTCAAGGAAGCTAACAATATGACCATAAAGATCCTCATTTTCACGCCCATAAAAAGAAGGTAAAGCTGTAATCCAATTGGACTTAATCTCATAATAAGTAGCATTAATAGGAGGTGGATTAATACAGGAGGCATATGTGAAAGGTCCAGGCAGAAAATGATTCATAATTGGGCCTTCTATATGGTTATCATTCTCATTGTTCCCCTCATTCCCATTATTATTTCCTTGCATCATGGTGTAGAAAGAATCAAGAGGTAGTTCAGGAATATCAACTTGTGAAAATCTTTGACGAAATGACTCTTGGCGGATGGATCTAAGAGTGTTTTCAATCTCAGGATCTAAAGGTGTCAATGGAAAACTTAATGACCGCCTACCTTGCATATACTGTCAACCACACACCACAAAGAAAAGAAAAAGAAAACAGAAGTTTCGGAGGAGAGGAGAAAACCACGGAATGCCACAGCAAAAAGTACAAGTTTAGGTGAAGAAAACGTACCTGAGTGGCGCGCGTCCGATCGATCGAGAAGATGGCCGATCGATCGGTAAGCCTTCCGATCGCTCACCTGGTAGGCCGATCGGTCGGTAATCCGAGTTGCAGAAAGCTTTTTCTCCAAAAAAATTGTTGCTTTAATGCTACGAAAACCCCGAGAATTGTCAGAAAAATTCTTAAAAGTAAACGAAAAAAAACTGAAAATAAAAACCTACCTATGCCTAGAAAAAGAGCAAAGAGAAAAATCAGAAACTTCTTTGAAAAATCAAAATGTTCCCCGGCAACGGCGCCAAAAATTGATCGCTCGCAAATGCGTCGTTAAATCAGATGCAAAACGTAATTTAGAATTTATAATCCTTCAATCAATACTACTCTACAAACGTAGAATAGTGGTGAGATCCGGAGTCGAACCACAGGGAAAGATTGTTTAACAAAAGAAGAAATCAAATTAAATCTCTAAACTCAAGTCCTAAGGCGAAGAAAAGGAGTTTCAATGGTTTTGTTATCTAAGGAATTAAACTACTGAAAAAGCAATGAAAAGGTTGGGATAAATCAATGAAAGAAAACCTAGGGATTACTCAATCCACTCTAATTTCACCTCTTCTATTCTCTAGTATCCTCTTGTTCTCTAATCTAGACATATGAAATCACGGCTTCTTAAGCTCGCATGAATCCCTAAAACAACGCTCATGTTATCCTACGGCATAGTCTATCTTCGCTTAGCATAGACTGTCTTTGGACTTAACCTGAGTACAATCTATCTTTATTTAGCATAAACTATCTCAAAGGCATGCACAAAAGCGACATTAAAATCATCCTATAGATCTCTACTATCAAGCACCGCAATCAAATAGGACTAAAAATACGTTAAAAAACTCGGTTCCCTCAACTCTTTTATCATTAAAACCAAATCTATAAGATCATGTCTAGTATAAAAATACAAGATTCAACTAGAAAAATACAAGAAGGCTACATTAGAGCTTCATGAAATCCCTAAGTGAGAGATTAGCCACTCATCTTTGGGATGAAGGCCATGTATTCGATGAAGAACGCTTGAGATCCACGCCGCATCTCCGTCTCCTTCAGCAACCCTAATCCTCTCTTTTTCTCTCTATGGGGGCTTCCGGTTTTTGGCTAACAAAACCCTTTTTATATGCTAATTCCTGGAATTAGGGTTTTGGGTTGAGTTGGACCTTTAGTGCAACTCGGATTTCCTAGTTTAATCCTGACAGCTTCTTCCGGTCGTAACTGGGTTCAACCAGTCCATAATCTGAGAATGAGTCCAACACGAAAGATGTAGATTTGAAAGTCTTCTGTCAGATCCCGAAGATTTGATAATATTTGGAGTTATCTGGAATATTTGGCGAATATTCTCCCGCACGTTGACGGACCAGTCTTCCAGCAGCTAAATATCTTCATCTTCTTCAAAACTGCTATCCATGCATCAGGAATCTCTGAAAGTGTCCAACATGACAGTTGTACATCTTGATGTCTTCTAGATGTCACCCAAATTTCAGAATGTTTGGACATACGAATAATTTCTGGTGAGTATTATGCTAACAGTCGACAGAGTAGTGTATTTCAGCATATTAAGTCTTTTCTGTAATTTCTAACTTGAATCTTCATTAAACCTGAAATCAACTAACAAACTATCAAATACAAACACTCTCGGGCTAACAAAGGTAAATTAAGGGTTTTAATTACGAATATTTAGTTACTCATCACCCGACTCGAGGCCGACACGACCTCTACAATCATCAATCAATAGGTGTTCAAGTCATCTAGGCCTATCATCGAAATCGACTGAACACCACTATCCAAATCTAGACCAAGCTACCCAACCCCGGTCCTATGGCTAAATCCGAGCTTCCAAGTCTCGGGACGGCGACGTCCTATCCTTATGCATGTAATGCACAATCAGAATGCATGCTACGCACATACAAAGGAAAGCAAAAAAGCATGCAACATATGTGATGATTAAAGAAATAAGGTCTGGGCTCGGCACCCTGCCGGGCTGGGGTGGTGAACAATAAAACAGGTCAATGAACTGCTATAGTGGTAACTCCACCAACTGTAGCCACGTCCGCCAAAAGACAACATGTTACAGGAAGCAACCCCGATAAAGAAGACTAGCAGTATAACATACTATCTAAACATTGATAAGACTTGAAAAGTGCACAAATCAGCCCTTCAATTTGGCCTTGCTAGTATCCGAGCAATGCCTTACTAATTACCATTACCCCATTAAATGTACAAGAGCCCTCAACGAGGATTTGATCAAGTTTGGAGCTAAAACGAACTCATTCGGGCAAGTTCAGTATAAACAAGATCGATCTTCTATTGGAGAAGATCGATCCTTTAAAGACATCAAGACAAAATCCAGGCTGAACAACAAAGATCGATCTTTCCATCATGAGAAGATCGATCTTTCCATCATGAGAAGATTGATCATCTATATGCATTTTCAGGGACAGAGCGCAAGTTTTCAAAGGATCGATCTTCCTGTAGGCCATGATCGATCATTCACGTGCAAAAGAGATGACAGAGCGCAACAATTCAGATGATCGATCTTCACCTACTCGAAGATCGATCACTTTATAAAAGCTGAATAGTACATGAAGAACAAAGATCGATCTTCATCTATAGGAAGATCGATCTTCCACGGGCGCAGTGATGAGTGCATGAAAGTGCACTCTGAACATGACTAAGAGCAGCTTATTTACTTAGTTTTCATGATTAATATAGATGATTTCGTCCGTATATGTTGCTTCACATAGTTATTTATATTATGCAGGAAATTGAAGCAAAGATTGGTCTTTAACACCGAAACTGTACCTTCTCGGAATGAACCAGATGATATGCTATACATGGTTTGAAAGCTCTGGAAGTCTAGTTTCCAGGAGTTTTTACGGTTCGTGATTCCGAGTTTTCTAGAGAAAGTTACAACAATATTAGTATCAATGGCGCAGTCTGGATGGCAAAACAGTAAATACTCATGAAAGACGGATCGATCATGTTCCCTAAAAGGATCGATCCTTTTATGCAGACAGACCTGACAGAACTTATACTTTTCAGATGACCACAGTAGGATCGATCCTGCTTTCACTCGAGAATATTGAGGAGAAGGATCGATCTTTCTCCTATCGAAGGATCCATCCTACTGAGAAGGATTGATCATGCTTCAATCAAAGGATCGATCTTCCTCTGACGAAGCCAGAAATTGAAGATTTTAATATCAAAGGATCGATCCTTTGCCTTACAAAGATCGATCCTTTGTCAAGCGGATCTGAATACGAGCCATCAGATTTAATCCAAAGGCTGAAATAAAAGCTAGGGTTTTATGTCCATATATAAGGGGAGTTCTTGGACGTTTTTGAAAGACTTTTTCTGCCCTTTTCTGGAGGAGGAAGATGAAGAAATATTCATCCATGGTCGCGTAATCCGCGGGCATGGCGAACGGATGATCTAGCGATGATTAGGGTTTCTTCTTCATCATGGTTCATAGTTTTAATCTTTATTGTTAAACTCTTTTCTATGTAGTGAATCTTCAAAGATTGTTTTCAGATTATAGATTTCTATGTGGATGATTAATATTATGAATCCAGTCCAGCTTCTTTCATGATCTTATAATCCCATAATTTTATCTATTATTTAACTACTTTATCTCGTGAAATCTTTGCTATGCATTGTCGATTGTAAGAGTTGATATTGTGTATTCTTAGAGATCTGGTTAGATAGAGTTAGGGCTTTGTTCCGATAAACTTTTGCTATACGTTGCCTGCAATGACAGCCAGTATCGTATATTCTTAGGTTTTGGTTGGATGAAGTTAGAACTATAAAAAGGAAGAACCAGTAATAGGAAGAGATATTTATATATTTTATTAGGTTTGTAGTTCCATATCTTCCGGTTAAGATGATTGGGATGTGAATCCCTTAACTGAGTATTATATGAACCATTGAGAAGAGAAGAACCTAAATTCGAGTGAAGTGATTCCCGATGCCTAGCCTTATTAAAATCCTTTAATCTAATTTAGTTACTTCTCAAGTTCTTGTTTGTCTTCAATTCATTGTTATTTGCGTTTTGGATATTTTCTGTTTATCTCTCTGTGGGTTCGACCTCTCTTATGTTGTACTGCACCGCGACCGCTGTGCGTGACACATTTGAGCGACATCACGCAACGAGCACACGGAAGGGAACGATCGATCTTCAAACCTATAAAGATTGATCTTTATGTGCCAGCCGAGCAGAATCAACGACCCAGATCTAATCCGAGTGGGGGATGCTTGTAGGCTATAAATAGGCCCCTTTGGGGGATTTTTAGGCATCTTCTCTTGGACTTTGTCCCAGCCTTTCCTCTTTTAAACTCTTGTTACTCAATTTAGAATAAGGCCTTTTTGAAGGAGATCCATGGAAGGAGAGCATCATCAACCTCCTCCACGGATCAAACCCCCAAGATGAGTTACTAAACTCTTAGCTTAGGGATTCTTATGATGTAATAAGGGTTTCTTTTAAGGAATCCTAGGATTTAGGGCTTGTGCTACTCTATTGAATGGTTGTATGGATTGGATTTAATTTCTATATGAATTTTGTGTTGTTTTCATTCTTGGATGCTTGGATTACCCTATTGTGCCCTAGATCTAGGTCTTTTGTATGCTAGGGCATGGATGGAACCTCTCGTGAGAGGGATTCATGCTAGAACTATGGATTGTCTCACGGCGAAGGATTCTAATCCAAGATTGGACTAGATTGTGGTGCTAGAACTACCATCAATCTATTCCTAACTCTCCACCCATCCTATCATTGTGATTTTGGCCAGCGAGGTGCTAGAACCACCTCGCTATCACGCCTAGATCCATACCACGTTATCTCTCTTGCGATGAATCCATCCTAATTAGAGGATTTGTTAGCGGCGATCGTAACTCATCATTCGGTAGCCGATCATTAGATGTTTGCTCTTGCCGATGAGGGATCTTAACCCGATCCTCGTCGAGCGATAGGTGGATCTAGCCATTCGCCTATCGACATTTGGATTTAACCATTCAATTTGAGGAGGTATACCCTTGTCTTAGGAAGAATTATTAGAACCCTTGTTATTGATTAAGAATCCATCGGCCTTTCTTCATATTTTATCACCTTTTCGCATTAATTTTGGTCTAGTCTAGTTAAAAACCCAGAACTAAATCTTTTCTTCCAACTTCTTAGTAGAGAACCATGCTTAGTACTCCGCTACAATCCTAGTTTCTTTCTAGTGGATTGACTAGGACTCACCACTAGCTACCCCAAAAGGTAGTTAGTTAAGAGTTTCATTATAAATTTGTAATTTTGATCGGGCGGGTTAAGTCGCGACACTTTTCACGTCCCATCAAAATTTTGGCACCGTTGCCGGGGATTGATAACTAGTTTTGAGTTGTTTACTTAGTGTAGTTTTCTTTCCAATTAGTTGTTTTTTTTCATACTTTATAAAAGACCAAAAATAGAATCGTGCTAATATTGTCATATCTTTTTGTGATCAAAAGCGGGAATGACGAAGCATCCTTCCGAGCGACGGAGGAGCGATCGTCGACAACACGTCACCGAGAGTGCACTGTTTGTATTTCTAACCTTGTATGATTTTCGTAATGTGTGAATGAGCGTGCATGAGGATTCCGATTTTGATATTACATTTCAAGCATTTTTGAATTCTCGTGTTGCATCGCATAAACCATTAGATAATTCTCATTCATCCATGGATAACCCCGATCCTCATGATCATCCCGACCCTATGGCCAATCTTCACCAACCCAAAAACCAAGGTCGTAGGGCCATGAAGGACTTCTATATCCCTAATTCTTTTACGTCAAATTCTTGCATCCAACCCCCGGTGATTGAGGCAACCCAATATGAGATTAAACCACAATTTCTACAATCTTTGCCGGCCTTTCATGAATTATCCTACAAGGACACTTACAACCATATCGAAGAATTTATTTTGATAAGTTCTACGGTAAGGGTCAATAATTTTACTTCTTTGGAACCTCGATCTATCTCAACTTGGCCTCAACTACAAGCCCAATTTCTTGCTAAATTCTTTCCAATTACTAAACCTAGTGATCTTTGGAAAGAGATTGCATCTTTTAGACAAGCCGATGATGAAGCGTTCCATGAAGCTTGGAACCGCTATAGACAACTTCTTAGGAAGTGTCCCCATCATCAATTTCCGCAATGGGCTATAGTAGAAATTTTTTACAAAGGTCTTAAGGAGAGATACCAATTGACTATTGTTGCCGTGTGTGGGGGAGTCTTTATCACAAACCCTCTTAATGATTCTAGGAAACTTTTCGAGAAACTTGTCGAGAACTCCCAACACCATTCCTCTTCCTCTAGAAACAACCGAGGGTCTTCTAGCCAACCTACTCCTAAAGGAATTCTTCAGCTGAATGAGTCAAGCCACCTCGCCCAACAAGTTGATGCTTTGAGTAGGAAGCTTGATCAAGTCCTTACCCAAACTATAAATCAAGTTGCTTCCTCTAGTCCTTCATTGTCCTCATAGTCGGGGGAAATTTGTTTCTTGTGCTCCGCTCCCGGTCAGGATGTAACCGATTGTCATTTGGCATGCCACTACCCAGAGCTAGTGCAAGAACATGTGAATGCAATCTATAATCAATCCAAGCCGGCCTATGATCCTTATTCCAACCCTTACAATTCCGATTTGCGAGACCATCCAAATTTCCCTTGGAGGACACCCGACCAACAAACAAATTCTTTCAACCCAAGGCTGTCACACCCCAACTCAGAAAACCCATCCGGTGCGGAGCGTGAGGGTCCTAATCTAACTTCTGAAATTAAACGGCGAAAATTTCCCCTGTATTTTCTCAATTTGATCCCTATGCAGTTTATGAATTCAACACATAATTAAAACAATAGATAAAACAATTTTAAAATCAACATTAATACAGTTCTACTATTATCATTTCATTTACTGACACAGGCTCTTGTACATCATCTATTTATACAATAATTCCACCAACCCTCATCACATAAATTAATACAGATAATCAAATCCCCGAAGAGAGAAATTATACATTTAATCAAACTGCAGATGTACAATTATTAACAGAAGGGAAAACTCCAGGATCGTCAAATACTCCTCGAAACTCCAAGTCCACGATCACCTCGAGAATGGCGCGCCAACGCCCAGAAAATCACCTGAAAGGAAAGGATTGCATCGACCTGCATCGCCGATGCAGCCCAAGTAGGAGTAAGCAACAAAGCTTGCTCAGTAAGGTTCTACTCTACGTCGCACAGAAAGGGAGGAAAACTGCAACTGCATCGTTCTCCGCCTAAGCCTAAGGTATGCCAAGGGGTCCCATAACCCCGTCGATTCCCGAGGGCTCCTGTCCAGGTCCCACCCTCACCCAAGAACAGACGAGAGGAAACAAAGACTACGAGCTCCTGTCCAGGTACCACCATGCCCAGTCATACCATCTCTCGCGGGGACACATATGTCAGGGACATCGACAACCATCCTTAGCGCTTGGCCTTGCAGACCCGATACGACCTCTACACCTCAAATACAATAATATCAAAACATGGTCGACTATAACAATAACCTTAAATGCTATCAATTATGATCATTCAATAACAATCACGTCCTAATCCTCAACTACCCCAAACCCCGGTCCTAGGGCTAGATCCGGGCTACCCGAGAACCCCGGATCGGCGATCGAATCCATCGTCTACCTCCTAGCCTTAATGCTTCTAATGCAATCAAGATGCATGCAATGCTCAGGCACAGAGATACAAATTATAGCATGCAGCAGTATGACATTACAACATACAGAGCTAGACATACCCTTCAGCTTGCCAAAGGGTAATCATAGCAAGGGGTCTAAAGCAGTTACAGATCTATCTACCATGACAACGGTAACACAAGCCGTAAACGAACGTCTCAATTCAAATTTCGGCATTATGACGACATCCACAACCGTCAACCGCAATTTTTACAAAGGGGCACACCCCCCTCAGCGACACAATTATAACAATCAACCACCAATACAATATACATCAACTAGGGCACACCTTCGGCCCATACAATAATCTAAACATCCCAAGGGGCATGAATCCCTTGGTTCAACCACAAGCCTCTCATAGGGCTTAGATACATAAATATATGTGATACATATATGGATAGCATTCTACCAAAAATTTCATGGATACAAGCATACTTCATAATCAATTGCTAATTAAGCTAGAAGCTTAGCAACATAATAACTGTGTAGAAATAGAGGGATTAATCTCCCAAAACTTATCAAATCATCATACATTAACCAAAAACTGCTAAGAACGTCAATACAGGATAGTAGATGAATTTGACAAGTTATAATTGATTAATCATGCTTTAATTATATATAGTCGACAAGATTAGGGTATAACCTAGGTTTTACTATGTCCGTCCAATTGATGCGAAAATTAGCATCCATGCTCATTATAATACTCCAAATCACTTACAATTAATAGGGATACTTCACAATCTAATGGCTAATTAGAGGAGGGTTTTGCAACTAACTAATCAGGCCGAAATCGAGATAATTAAGTATACAACGATCATCACATTGAACATGCTAATCCTAGAGATCATTAGGAGCATTAATGTCATAATTCCCGAAGAATTAAACACAAGGAAAACATCGAAATCCACAAGTTACACATTTTCGAATTGCTACAATAATCCTAAATTTGAAGCCGCGAAAACTTGTCAACTCGACCTCCAAATGACGTCAAATCATAAAATAAACTTGGACCGATATTAATTAACCTGTGAGGAACCTTTCCTCCAAGAATTGGAACTAATTGATATCTAATTTCTACTTTATTATCTTACTAGCTTCACAAATCCAGCTTCGCAGCAGTTTCGTAGAAAAATCATCAAAATTCGTATATAAATCCAAAAATTATAAACTCAGCGGCAATTGAAAGAAGATCCGGAGATCTACAACCTTCACGATGAAGGCCTCACGAGATTCCCCATGGAAAAACGCCAGAACGGCACAGAGCATGGCTGGTTGAACAGAACAGGGCCTAAAATCCAAATCCGGGAAGAACATATGGGTTAAAACGCACAAAAATCCATCAACGTACAATCAGACCTAGGTCAGATGAAATCCAAGTTCAAGGAAGCAAAGTATGAGGAAGAAATTCACAACGAATCCAAATCAAAACCCTCTGATCAAATCCGGAATCCATACAATCAAATTCCTCGGATCAAATCCGAAATCCATACAAACAAAACCAGTCAACACCTAGCATGAATAGCATGGAAGAGATGAAGGATCCAACCCACAATCACAAGAAGTTCCTAACTTAAGACTGAATCCAAGGTTCAGGTAGGAGACCCTACCTCACGGCTCGGAGAAGAACAAGGAAGGTTGGATATTGGCTTCCCGACGTCGCTCCAGGAGTTGCAGCTCGGCAGCGATGGAGATACGGCGCGAGGTGGCCGGCGGAGTTCATCGATTGGTGAGGACGAGGGCTTCCAGCGAAGTCGGGAGAGAGGTAAGAGAGAAGAGAAAGGTCAGATCTGAGGAGAGAGAGGAGGTTGTAAGGAGGATGACGGCCGGCAATGGTGGCGAAGAGGTTCCGACGGAGAAGGGAGATTGGCCGGCGCAGTCGCGAGTAAGGGAGAAGAAGAGAGGCTGCCGCACGGGGAAGAACAAAAGGGGAAGCCAAAATGAGAGAGAGGGAGAGAAATAGGGTTTTATCGCTTAAGTGGCTACACCGACCAAATTTAGCCAGTTTAATCGGATCGAATCCAATTAAACCCCAAATTGTGATATCTCTCCGCAATTTTGCCCGGATCTGTCGATCCCGAACGCTCCTACTGAATCTATTCAATCACTTACATCAATCAAGGCCGTGTGTGCACTACGCGGGTGTGAAATTGACCGCCAAGGTGCAATTTACCAAATGGCCCTTGGGGTCCAAAAACAGCGATGTGATCAACTCGATCGCAACCCAAGGCCAACCGGGCCAAAACTAACCAAGCCAAGCCCTCGACCCAACGCGGTCAGACCGGGTTAGAGGAGCGGGTCCTCACAAAGGCCGTCATCCATGGGCACTAAAAGCCCAAATTATCCTCCAAAATTTCAACCAATATATCCTTCTAATGCTCAAGGCCAAGCTACTCCATTCCAACCTTCATATCGGCCTTCCCAAGCTTATCCGTCCCAAGCACCTTATCAAGCTCAACCACATCAATTTTGGGGACATCAACCATATGCATTTCCACAACCTCAAGTGCCCACAAGCCATCCTTCTCATTCTCAATCACATCCAAAGAGCGATCAAAACATTGATGATAGACTTTTGAAGGCTTTGGGTGCCTTTGAGACTAGTACCCAATTGCTTCATTCTCACTCTCAATCCATAGCCAAAATTGAGGTACAATTGGGTCAAGTGGCCAATGCAATGTCTAGGAGGGAAGAGGGGCGATTACCTAGCCAGCCCATCCCCAACCCAAAAGGCCAGCACTCCATTGATTCAATTCATGAACAAGTCAATGCGGTGACGATCCTACGGAGTGGCAAAACATTTCCCAATGTGGAAGAGCCGAATGACATTTTGCAAGAGCATGAGCATGACATACAGTCATCGACACCATTGCATGAGTGCATACCTTCTTCACGACATGCATCTTCATCGTCCAAAGATAAGCATGCACCTAAGGATTCCAGGGCATCTCATAACACACATACACTCAATGATTTGCATACATCTTTGAGTTCAACACCTCTATCTCATGAGCCGAGCCCTAATGCTTATGTTCCAAAAATTCCCTTCCCCAAGGCTCTAGCGGATCCCACTTCAACTCCATATAAAAATCCTAAACTTGATGAAATGATGGAGGTTTTTAAGAAAGTCCATATCAATCTTCCGCTTCTAGATGCCATTAACCAAATTCCGTCTTATGCTAAGTTTCTCAAAGAGCTTTGCACTCATAAAAGGCGATCTAGATCTCACATTTCTAAGAAAATTTTCTTGACCGAGCAAGTGAGCTCCATTCTTAGATGTGACCTCCCCCCTAAACTTGAAGATCCGGGCATCCCTACCATTTCTTGCATAATTGGTAATAATCTCATTGAGGGAGCCCTACTTGATTTGGGAGCGAGTGTCAACATTCTTCCTTACTCCTTATATTGCCAATTTGGAATAAGAGAGCTCAAACCCACAATGGTGAACCTTCAACTTGCCGATAGATCGACGAAAAAACCTCGAGGTATTGTTGAAGATGTGTTGGTCAAGGTAGACAAGGCTTTCTTTCCGATGGATTTTATGGTCTTCGACATGGAACCCGGACCACGGAATTAAAAGTCCGTTCCCATCATTCTAGGTCGACCATTCCTTGCCACTGCCAATGCTTTAATAAATTGTAGGAATGGAGTCATGACCGTTACATTTGGCAACATGGAGATACGGCTTAACATCTTTGATGCATCTAAGCATTATGCATGTGAAAAAGAATGTTTTATGATCGATGCTTGGAATGATCATTACAATGATGAATGCTTGAATGATTTACTTGGTAATCATGAAAAGGTTGATGATGATTGTTGTGATATTAATTTGCCGGTATACCAACCATTTTATGAAGACATACCCAATTATGAAGATGATGCTTGTGTGATGTGCTGTCGCAGGCACTCAAAAATAAAACCAATACCCGTTAAAATGAATGTAGTAGTGCGAGTACGAGTCGATCCCACGAAGAGTGTTTAGCCTAGTTTTGTGCTCAGTGAATAAAGATGGGGGGTTTTAAACGTGAGGAAAACAGTAAAGAAATAATCTAAAGCGAAGGAACAAGTTGAATCAAGAGAACAAACCTTGTCTGAGTCAACATCCACCATCGGAATCCAATAACTGATCATAGATGCAAGTATCAATCAATTTATACCATGAATATTCACCGTCCGAATTCAATTCGAAGCTCTCCTCGATCATAGTTAATTAGAAACAAGCGATCTAATCAACCCTAACTACTAGACAACCTAAGACAAGCGCTGTAGATTTAATCTAGTAACAGCGTTAAGAATAGGGAGATCGATGAAGCTAAACAACACAAGCACAAGCGGTTGCATTTAATCTAGTTGAATATTCTTCCTAAGAAAAAACATTAGTAACAATAAAAAGGTCCAATCCAACGAGAATGCAACTTACCTGGAAACAAACGTAAGCGTGATTAGTAAAGGAGAACTTTTTGACCAACTTTAAACTCCTTTCTAGAGATCATCTTATCATGAAAAGCTTTTGTCTTTTCCTTGTAAATCCTAGCGCTCTCATAGGCATCATTGCGAATTTCCTCTAATTCTTGCAGTTGCAACTTCCTGTGTTCTCCACTCTCATCCATGTTCATATTAAAGCTCTTGATAGCCCAATAAGCTTTATGTTCTAACTCAACTGGAAGGTGATATGGTTTCCCAAATATCAAGCGATAAGGTGACATACCTATGGGTGTCTTATATGCAGTCCTATATGCCCACAACGCATCATCCAAACGCAAACTCCAATCTTTTCTATTTGGATTTACCGTCTTTTCAATGATGGACTTGATCTCTCGATTTGACACTTCCGCTTGTCCACTCGTTTGCGGATGATAGGCGGTTGACACCTTATGGGTCACATGGTACTTCCTTAGTAACGCCTCAACAGTTCGATTGCAAAAGTGAGTGCCTCGATCACTTATGAAGGCTCTTGGAATTCCAAACCTGAATAATATGTTAGACTTGATAAAATCTGCAACAACTTTAGAATCATTAGTCCTGGTAGCTTTAGCTTCTACCCATTTTGAAACATAATCCACAGAAAGTAGAATATAAATATAACCAAAAGATATAGGGAACGGACCCATGAAGTCGATGCCCCAAACATCGAAAATTTCGCAAAATAATATGGGGGTTTGTGGCATCTCATTCCTTTGGGATATATTACCTGTCTTTTGACAATTCTCGCATGACTTACAAAGAGAGTATGAATCTCGAAATAAAGAAGGCCAATAGAAACCACATTCTAACACTTTTCTGGCCGTTCTCTTAACTCCAAAGTGACCTCCACAAGCATAAGAATGACAAAAAGTGAGTATAGAAATAATTTCACTTTCAGGAACGCACCTTCTTATTACTTGATCTGCACAATGCTTCCATAAATATGGGTCATCCCACACATAATATTTAGCATCACTTTTAATCTTATCTCTTTGAGCCTTAGACAAATCAGAAGGTAACATATTAGTAACCAAATAATTCACAATATTTGCATACCAAGGTAATGTCACAGTTGCAGAAAACAATTGTTCATCAGGGAATGTTTCCTGTAGACGAAGTTTATCCTCCACATGAACTAACCGACTCAGATGATCTGCAACTCGATTTTCTATTCCTCTTTTGTCTTTTATCTCTAAATCAAATTCACTCAAGAGAAGTATCCATCGGATTAATCTCGGCTTTGCCTCCTTCTTCGTCATTAAATAATGAAGGGCTGCATGATCAGAATAAACAATGACTTTAGTACCAAGTAAATAAGAACGAAATTTTTCTAAAGCAAACACAACGGCTAAAAGTTATTTTTCAGTTGTGGAATAATTTCTCTGGGCATCATCCAAAGTCTTGGAAGCATAGTAAATTGCATGAGAAGCTCTTCCAATCTTTTGACCCAAAACTGCGCCCACTGCATAATCACTTGCTTCACACATTATCTCGAAAGGAACGCTCCAGTCTGGGGGTTGAATAATTGGAGTAGAAGTCAACAATTCCTTCAGCTTATCAAATGCCTTTTTGCATGCTTCATCGAACTCAAAAGCCTTGTCCTTTTGTAACAACGTGCACAACGGTAATGCTATTTTGGAGAAGTCCTTGATGAATGTTCGGTAAAAACCTGCATGTCCAAGAAAAGAACGAACTTCCCGCACACTAGTGGGATAAGGTAAAGATTGAATGACATCAACTTTAGCTTTATCAACCTCAATTCCTTTAGATGAAACAACATGACCCAAAACTATACCTTGTTCAACCATGAAATGACATTTCTCAGAATTTAACACAAGGCTAGTTTCTATGCATCTTTGAAGAACAAGTGTAAGGTTATGTAAACAATTATCAAAAGAATTTCCATAAACTGTGAAATCATCCATAAAAACCTCTATGATCTGTTCAATATAATCTGAGAATATACTAACCATACACCTTTGGAAAGTAGCTGGGGCGTTGCAAAGACCAAAAGGCATGCGACGATATGCAAAAGTTCCAAATGGGCATGTGAACGTCGTCTTTTCCTGATCTTCAGGGGCAATTGTAATCTGAAAGTAACCTGAATAACCATCAAGAAAACAATAATAAGAATGACCAGCTAACCTTTCAAGCATCTGATAAATAAAAGGTAAAGGAAAGTGGTCCTTGCGGGTTATAGCATTTAATTTTCTATAATCAATACAAACCCTCCACCCATTTTGCACACGGGTGGGAACTAACTCATCTTTGTGATTTCTCACCACGGTTATTCCTGTCTTTTTAGGAACAACTTGAACTGGACTAACCCAAGTGCTATCCGAAATAGGATAGATCACTCCAACTTCAAGCAGTTTGAGGATCTCCTTCTTTACAACATCCATCATGGGCGGATTTAACCTTCTTTGTGGTTGGCGGGAAGGTTTCGCTCCCTCTTCAAGCAAGATACGATGCATACATGTACTTGGACTGATTCCCTTGATGTATGCAATTGTCCAACCAATAGCTGTCTTATGCTCCTTAAGAACCTGCACAAGTTTTTTTTCCTGTGGTGCACTAAGGTTATTGGAGATAATCACTGGTAATACTCCTTCATCTCCAAGAAAAGCATATTTAAGATGATTAGGAAGAGGTTTCAGATCTGGGATAGGTGCTTGCAATTCAGAAGGTAATGATTTCTCATTAGATACAGGTAATGAACTAGAAGAATCGTTATCTGATTGCTGAATTATCGAAAAATCATTCAGTGTTGCAACAGTTTCCTGCAAATTAGTACTCAAAGATAGCTCCTCATTTTCTTCCTCAAGAGATTTGCTAATAGCCACTTCCAATTCATCTTTATCACTAAGTTCAAAAACTTCCTGTGATAAATAATCAATCACATCAATTGAATAAACTGAACAATCATCAGCAGGATATTTCATGGCATCATAAATATTAAACTTAACAGTTTCACCATCAAATTCCATGGTAAGTGTGCCACTATGGACATCTATCTTAGTCTTGGATGTCTTTAAGAAAGGTCTTCCCAACAAAATAGGAGTACTATGATCACCATTCTCCATATCAAGCACATAAAAATCAGCAGGGAAAACTAAATCATTGACCTGCACAAGAATATCTTCAACTACACCTTTAGGATAGGCGTTAGATCTGTCAGCCAATTGAATCACAACACCAGTTTCATTCAAAGGCCCAAGTTTTAAAGAGGAATATATAGAATATGGCATGACATTGATAGAAGCTCCCAAATCTAACATGGCTTTCTCAAATTTGGTGTTACCAATTGTACATGGGATAGTAAACATACCTGGATCCCTACACTTTGTAGGAATTTTTCTTTGCAGAATTGCAGAAACATTTTCCCCTACTTTCACCTTCTCACATCCTTTAAGTTTCTGCTTTCTCTTAATTGTGCACAATTCTTTTAAGAATTTAGCATAACGAGGTACTTGTTTAAGAGCATCTAAGAGTGGAATATTTACCTCGCATCGGCGAAAAGTCTCATATAGATCTGAATTCTTCTCATATTTTCTTGATTCTGTCAAAGCCTGAGGAAAAGGAGGTACAGGTTTATAATCAGAAAGAGGTGAAAACTTACGTTTAGGTACGTCGTCGTCATCAGGAAAGATTTTGTCCGCGACGATGTCTTGTTCTTTTCCTTGCGCAGACGATGTAGGAACTTCCTTTACTGGAGTCTCAACTTCTTTACCACTTCTCAAAATAATTGCACTTGCATTCTCTCTTGGATTTATTACCGTTTGAGAGGGTAATTTTCCCGAATTTTGCGCCTCTAGCTTGCTAATTGCTGACGCCATCTGGCCCACCTGATGTTCCAATCTTTGAATACTAGCCTTCGTCTCCTGTTGAATTTGCGAATTATTAGTAACAAGAGATTTAACCATATCTTCTAAAGACATACCAGAATCAGGAGTTGAGTTTGGTTGTTGTCTCGGGGGGTATGTCGGTCTATATTGTTGATATTGCTGTCCAGTCGGATGAAATTGAGTTGTAGGCTGATTTACTTGTGGATTCCCATAGTTGAAATTGGGGTGATCCCTCCATCCTAGATTATACGTGTTTGAATAGGGATCATACTTCCTCTGCGGTGGTCCTGGGAAACTCCCAGCTGCATTTACTTGTTCAATGGGCTCCTCTTGAAGAGTTGGGCACATATCGGTTGGATGTCCCGTCACCAAACAAATTCCACAAACCTTTGCTGTTTGCATGTTACCTACAGCCATTTGACGAACAAGAGAAGTTAGACTCGCAATATGTTGTTCAAGAGATGAAATATTTACCTCATTAACATGTTTTGAATAAGAATCAAGTCTAGTATTAAATTGTTGAGAATTAGCTGCCATATTTGCAATCAAGTTCCTCGCGGCTTCAGGAGTTTTATCCACCAAAGCTCCTCCACTAGCTGCATCAATCATACTCCTGTCATTGATTAGTAAGCCCTCATAAAAATATTGAATAAGTAATTGCTCACTAATTTGATGATGGGGACAGCTTGCACATAATTTCTTAAAACGTTTCCAATATTCATATAGAGATTCTCCATTATGTTGCCTTACACCACATATCTCTTTCCTAATGTTGGCCGCTCTTGAGGCTGGAAAATACTTCTCTAAAAACAACCTCTTCATCTCGTTCCATGTGGTAATACTCCCAGATGGTAAATAATAAAGCCAATCTTTAGCCGAATCCTTCAAAGAAAATGGAAAGGCTCTCAATTTGATTTGATCTTCAGTCACCCCCATGGGTTTCATACTTGTGCACACAACATGAAGCTCCTTTAAATGCTTGTGAGGATCCTCACCTGAAAGTCCATGAAAAGTGGGTAAGAGGTGTATTAGTCCAGATTTTAATTCAAAAGTAGTAGCAACATCCAAAGTAGGAAATGTAATGCATAAGGGTTGTTGATTCAAATCTGGGGCTGCAAGCTCTTTCAAAGTCCGATTTCCGGCCATGACTTCCTCCTCTAATTCAGAATCACTGATAAATACGTGGTCAAGAGCCAAATCGTCCTCCTCAGGATTTATCCGAGCTTCTCTCCTTAACCTGCGCAGAGTTCTTTCTATCTCTGGATTGTACTATAAACCACCTTGATTAAAAGATCGAGCTATACTCATAAACAATCAAGAGGATTCCGGCAAAACGAGAAAAAGAAATCAAGAAAATTCGAATAACTCTTTTTTTTATGAAAATAAAGATCACAATAAACACAAAAATCAACTAGAATCACTCCCCGGCAATGGCGCCAAAATTTGATGTGCTGTCGCAGGCACTCAAAAATAAAACCAATACCCGTTAAAATGAATGTAGTAGTGCGAGTACGAGTCGATCCCACGAAGAGTGTTTAGCCTAGTCTTGTGCTCAGTGAATAAAGATGGGGGGGTTTTAAACGTGAGGAAAACAGTAAAGAAATAATCTAAAGCGAAGGAACAAGTTGAATCAAGAGAACAAACCTTGGTCTGAGTCAACATCCACCATCGGAATCCAGTAACTGATCATAGATGCAAGTATCAATCAATTTATACCATGAATATTCACCGTCCGAATTCAATTCGAAGCTCTCCTCGATCATAGTTAATTAGAAACAAGCGATCTAATCAACCCTAACTACTAGACAACCTAAGACAAGCGCTGTAGATTTAATCTAGTAGCAGCGTTAAGAATAGGGAGATCGATGAAGCTAAACAACACAAGCACAAGCGGTTGCATTTAATCTAGTTGAATATTCTTCCTAAGATCTAACAAGATCTGATCAGCAGTAAATTATTAGATCCTAGTTGCTTCGCAGATTAGAGGGATCAAACAATTCCGGATTTGATATCAAACCTAGCGGTAGATCACCATGAATAAAAAACTAGTAGGCCTCCTAGCAATTAGACAAGGTAATCATGAAGATTTAATCTCAGAATACTCATGTATAAACTGAACAATAAAAATAAATTAGATCTCACAGTTTCATTGATTCCGAGGTTTCAGTCTCCTCGACCAAGGATCAAGATTTAGCCACGCAGGGCCATCAAGAACAATCCTCCAAAAGATTTCATAAAGCAAAAGAAAACCTAGAAAAAATATAAAAGAGGAGAAAGAGTAGCCAAAAGTGTCCAAGAAATCCCCCTCAAACCCTAGAAAGAGTCCTATTTATAGCCTCAATTGTATCCACCCTCGGATTAGATCACAATCGTTGATTTTTGTTACTGGGAAAGTCCGATCGATCGGACCTTGGATGCTGGATCGATCGGTCTCATTAAAATCTTCAACTTCTATTCACGCCCGAGCCCGATCGATCGGACTAAGGGAGTCGGATCGATCGATTTCGTAAAAATCCTTCGTCTCTGGCTCTTCCCGAGTTCGATCGATGGTCCGATCGATCGAACTATATTCCTCTAAAAAGCATACGTTCTGTCACCCTTTAATTCCCAAGTCCGATCGATCGAATTATGAGTGTTGGATCGATCGGTTGAGTAAAAATCCACTGTTTTTGACTTTTTTCGAGTCCGATCGATCGGACCATTGGTGTCGGATCGATCGGACCCCATAGGAGCGATGGAGGGATTGATCGGATGCATTGTGGCTGAAAAACACATGTTCTGTCACATTTTTGCGTGGTCCGATCGATCGGACCTTCGCTCGGACTTCCAGCTTATTTTCCTTTCTGCCATTCAGACTGCGCATCGGTACTGAAATTGCCGTAACTTCCTTTAGAAAACTCGGAATCACGAACCGTAAAATTCTCCAGAATCTAGACTTCAAGAGCTTTCCAACCATGTATGGCACATCCTCTGGTTCTTCATGAGCAGGTACAGATAAATCTTTAAATTTGATCCATGCACTCTTTTCAGCTTCTTTTCGACTTAAGGACTTCCATTGCATCCTAAATCAAAATATAAGAATAATGAGTGTATTTAGGAACTAAATAAGCACAGGAGACTAAGTATTAAGGGATAAAAATAAAACATTATGCATTCTCATCATTGTGATATCAATATGCCAATTCATGAAGTTTTTAGTGAGGATATATCAATTTTTGGGGCTCCTATGATGTTAATTTGCCTATCTATAAGGTGTTTTGGGAGGACATAACTAATGTTGATGGGGCCGAATTTGGATGCCTTTCAAGAAAGTTTATCAATCTCTCATGATTGTGATGATGAAGGCCAAGATATGATGTCGGCATTAGGGACTGGTTAAGTTTTGGATGAGGTCTTGCCCATTCTTGAATATGATTATATAGGCAATGATTGTGTGACCGCTTGGTGGAGGCATGACTTTGATTTGGCGCCTTCCACATCTTCCTCCACAATAATCTCTGTCACGATACTATCATTGCCCACCTCGAATGTCATGCCATTTCCTGTGTTCTTGCATACATTCATTTGGCCTTATAAGACTGTTAATAAAGAACATGACCTCTTTCATGCTAAGATGGACATAAGTTTAAAATGGCTTGTGATGAAAGAAACTTGGCTTTATCATTGGCATTTAAATAAAGTTTTTCGAAAATGGCTTCGTTCTCGCATCTCTAGAGACGGTAAATCAAGTGCTTGGTGGGAGGCAACCCATCCTTTCCTCGTATTTTTGATAATGGTGTGTTTGATATTTCTTCTTTGCATGTTTGATTGTTTTTCCAATTATTTGCATGTTTGATTTTGGTGTGTTTTTGAATATATCTTTGTTTAGATGATTGTGATGTCAAGATTGTTTGTTGAATTTGTGTGATGATTGTTGAATTGATTGGATTGGAGTGTTTCTACTGTGGTATTTTAATGCCTAAGGAGCTTAGTATTCATGCATGTGGAGTGTGGGGAAAATTCCCAGGTTTTCAGCCCAGTTTTGCATTTTGGTACGCCAAAATTGATCTTCCGAGCGGTGAAGATCGATCCTTTGGATCCGATTGAATATAAGCTGAAGCCTGGGTAAGCATGATCGATCCTGTATCACCTAAAGATCGATCTTTTTTGCGCATTTAATTGTGATAGAGAGATGGTTTTTGGATGATCGATCCTGTATCACCTAAAGATCGATCTTTCTTGCATATTTAATTGTGACAGAGAGATGGTTTTTGGATGATCGATTATGTATCACCTAAAGATCGATCTTTCATGCGCATTTAATTATGACAGAGGGATGGTTTTTAGGTTATCGATCTTGTAAGGAGTTTCTGCAATTCTCAGGGATATGAAGATCGATCTTCCTGCGTGGAAGATCGCTCTTTCCCTTTGTCCCATCTTAGCTGAGAGGCCAAGTAAAAATGATCGATCTTTCAAGCAGAAATGATCGACCTTACTTGTACACGTTAGCACGCCTTAAGCCAGATCCGGTATGATGCTGCCATGTGTCAAAAGATCGATCTTTCGCTTACAAATGATCGATCTTTTGTGAGGATTGTTAAAAACAATATATATGCGCGGGAGATCGATTTAGGGCTCCCAAGCCCTAAGATCGATCATTCCTCTCCTTCCCCTGTTCACCCGGACGCTGCCTCCAGTGATGATACCCACAAACATCTATACATCCCCTTTAACATGTCATCTGAACTCCATTATAATACTCATTAATTCAAATGCACTAAATAGAACCACTATCAATGAGTCTATTCTTCAATCCATAGTCATATAAACATAAAGTAAATAAGAACCAATCAAAGCATAGTTCCAGCACTTCAACATATTTAATCATGGTTCAAAAATAACCTTGACTCTCCAGTGTGTGGATTTGGTTACACATGTGTAAGAGTATTCATTATATCCAAACATTCCAGCAGTCAAGGTCACAATTCTAGGCAAACACATATTTTCCACTTATCACATAACAAGCTTTGTCCTTTTTCTTTTATTTATTTTTTTCCTCTTTTTTTTTCACAAAGGTCCTCAACTGTTTTACGCGAACAACACACCTTGTTAGGCACATTGGCCGGTTACTAAGTATGAAGTCCCTTTTTTTCTGTTAGGACATTCAACCATTTTACGCGAACAACACGCTGGTTAGGCACCCTGCCCGGTTACTAAGTTGAAAGTCCGTTCTCTCATTATTAGGCAATTCAACCGTTTTACGCAAACAACATGCTGGTTAGGCACATTGCCTGGTTACTAAGTTGAATCCCTCCACTTTTCATACACATATACTTTTTGCAGACAGAAAACTGTATGTGTCCATGTATCTTCTGTGACATGTCCTAAAATCATAGATCTATCTTAATTTCATGCTCAGAATCTAACTTCAACTCATCCACATGTGAAAGTGCTCAAGTGCAATAGGATATGTAAAGTTATCCCTAAATCATGGTAAAAGTGTTAAAGTACAGAACTCTTGTCATACATAGTTAAATTTACTAGATTTTACATGACATATGAACTTCTGAATAATTCATCGAATAATATTCCAAATGATGCATCTTTATCAATAACTATCATAACTTCCTTCGTCTGACACGTTATAAGGGATGTATAAAAGTCGGTTATCATAAAATAAATAACTATGAATTCCTAGAATTTTACACCCCAACTTGAATGTAATTGTCCCCACTTACACTAAGTTATAAAAAGAAAGCAAAGAATATGGGATAGAGATAACCTAAGATGCTTCATACGAAAAAGTAACCCTGAGGATAAAAAGAAAAGCAGATTTGCAGATCAAGGTTAGGCGGGAAAAACCAAGTAATGGTGTGATGGCACCCAGCTGTGCATGCGCTAGCACATATACCCTGGACAACCATAGAAGAAATACCCCATGAATGCAGTCATGGAAAGTAAAGAATAATCATAAAAGTTGGAGAAACATTGGGCATCATTCCCTCTATTTATTCAGTAAGCACAAGGGCTGTACAATCATTCATCACAATGACAGAAAAAAAAAACAAATTATCCGAAGCTTCCACCTGCAGCAACAATAACAAATACAAAATCATCCACCCATACAATTATAGATTGGCACACGCATCCCCTCGCACTCCCGGAGAACACCCCCCATAGCCAAAAAGTCAAAATATATATAACTATAATGTCACGTCAATACAAAAATGAGTCAGCAACCGACAAAAGTGAAATCAAAACATGCCAACACACGACCTTAGATGCAAGAAACATAAAAAAAATTACAGGGAATCCAAGCAAGCATCTAAGGACTCAAGGCTGGGGTAGTGACCCATGAAAGGATAACGGGCGATAAGATACGATAGCAAGCACGGGCGGAGTAGGGTGAAGGTCGTCAAGATGCGTACGAACGTATGAAAGGTCTGCCCAGATGGCCGAAAAGTCTGCACGGAAAGCTGCATCACGTGGGCCCACTGCGTCCAAGCGCTGGTGTAAGCTCGCGAACTCAGCTCGGAACTCTCTGTACATCTCGCCCAATGTAGGATGGTCGACGAACCCATACTCTGGCGCATGATGCGATCGGCTGGGACGTGGCTGGCGTAGAAAAACGCCGGCCCTCCGCATGTGGCCGAGAACCTTGCTCCAGGTGGCGGAGCCAAATTGTGTCGCCTTAAGTGCATCAGATGATATGGTTGGCTCCCCCTCTGGGACTCAGTCCTGGCTCTATAGAACAGTGGAGATAAGCCGAGGATGCGGAAAGAAGAATGACTGGATAGGGCAGGATCGATCAGTCTAGAAGTGGGCGATCAATCCAGCACGAAGTGACGGAAGAACTATAACGATTGGAACAGAGGAGGGAGAGAGATGCAAGAAAACTTTGGGGAAGGAAGGAAGGAAGAAGAGAAGGAAAACACGCAGAAAAATGGAAACAACGAGAAGAATGTTGTGGACGTCGGCCATGGTTGCCGGCGTCATTGGTCGGAAGCCATGGCGAAAACCATGGGTTCCGCCGCGGAGACTCCCAATGAAAACAAAAGACTGCGGTATAGGGAAGACCAGGATGACTGGGCATCTTACCAGACGGATGGAATCGCCGGAAGGAGTACGCCGGAAGTGGAGATGACGTTGGAGAGGCAGAGCGGGAAGCAGAGTATAGGGATAGAACAGAGGCCGCGGAGTAACCACTATAAATAAACCCAATCGTTAGGAGCCTACTCGGAGTAGGACTCCAGGATGATAAGTATGGAAAGGGCGGTGAACGGTTATGGCTCAACTCGAAGTGGAGTCTGACTCGGAAACGGTGACGGCGATGGTGCTAACCATGTGATTTGTAGAAGAGCGCGAGCAGGATCGATCGGACTAGACCGGTTGAATTGATCCGTCACCACGTGGACGCATCGGGTGCAAACGGATGAGCAGTGAATAAACAGGCCCGAGCGATCGAACTACCTAAGAAGGATCGATCCGACTTACGCGACTAGATTCATTGAGAAGGACGGATAGAAGGATCGATCGGGAGGTAACTCGTCAAAAACACCACGCTCTGTCACCAATAAATACCCACCTCGGATCAATCGGACACGCTAGGACGGATCGATCCTACGCTCGCAACTAGTTTCTAACATTGACGGAGAGATAGATGGATCGATCAGAAGGTGTAGTGCCAAATACACGACGTTTGGTCAAGATTAAATCAACCAGTAGGATCGATCCCTCTCCAAGACCCGATCGATCCTACTATTGTAAGGAGTAAAGCAAAGACTGAGGGATAGAAGGATCGATCCGGTGATGGGGTGGCGAAAACACTATGTTCTGTCAAGATTAAGTACCCACCTCCGATCAATCGGACACAATGGGACGGATCGATCCGACTAAGGCACTATGAAAATTATGCTTGACGCAAAGAAGGATCGATCGGTCTAGATCAGCTAGATCGATCGGTCTTAACGAAACGTGAAAAATTGCATAATAAACTGGGAATGAAACCTCAACTAACCCTGTAAAAATACGAACCTCTCCAAGCCATAAGAATTCAAGCATGGACATCCCCAAGCTAACAATTAACATGATCAGCCACGGGCAGCGATGACAGTATTATCAGACAATCAGAATCAACTATGCAAATAAGTAGAAATTACGCAAGCATGCAAAGAAAACTTGAAGGAACGAAACTAATTAAAACACATAAAGGATGGGTTGCCTCCCATCAAGAGCTTGGTTTAACGTCTCTAGCTCGACCCAATGATAGCGCAATTACTCAGGAATTGGTTCATGCAACCGTTGTGTGGCTTCTAAGGTCAGAGGATTTTCTATGTATCATTTTAACCTTTGGCCATTCACTTTGAAGGTGGAATCAGAGTTATGATGGCGAAGTTCAACAGCCCCATGAGGGAAAACGTGAGTGATTTCGAATGGGCCTGTCCATCTAGATTTCAGTTTTCCTGGGAAGAGTCGTAATCTAGCGTTAAATAACCACACGCTATCTCCCACATTAAAAGTTCTCTGATTAATAAACCTATCATGGTACGCTTTAGTTCGAGCCTTATAGATACGAGCATTATTATAGGCTTCATTATGTATTTCCTCCAACTCATTGAAAGGCAATGTTTTCAACTTTAAAGCTAATGGTGGAACTAAAGAAGGTTGAGCTGGAATTGATGACGTAGGGGGTACAGGCTCAATGAGAGGTTCTTTCCATGACATGCCGCAAACATCAGTAATTAAATCGGGATTATTAACCTCCTGTAAAACCTCTTCATTTTCAAACTTGGAAACCAATGACAAATCATTCAAGGCATGATTCTCATCATTACCAACCGGAAAAACGACATCTGTACTCAGAACATCTTCATGCAAATCTGAGAAATATTGTTCAAAAACATCATCCTCACCCACAATAGACATATCCCAACCATCCTCCAAACTCCCACATGGAGTGTCATCATTCAACAACAATGCAGACAGTACATCATCAACACAATTATTCACTTCATCCTCATTAACCAATGCATTAACCATAAAACAGTCATCATCATACGCATGATTCTTTGAAGCATGAAATATATTCAAACGCAATTCCATATTACCAAATGTAACTGTCATGTAACCATCTCTACAATTAATACAAGCATTGGCCGTAGCTAAGAAGGGTCGGCCAAGGATTATAGGGACAGATTTTTTAGTTTGCACTCCGGGTTCCATGTCCAGAACTACAAAGTCGACCGGAAATACACACTGATCAACCTTAACCAAAACATCTTCAAGGATTCCTCTTGGGGTTTTAACTGATCGATCTGCTAATTGTAGGGTCATGGCCATTGGTTTTAATTCTCCTATGCCAAACTTTGAATACAAGGAGTAGGGCATGAGATTGACACTTGCACCCAAATCCAGTAGTGCTCCATCAATCGTGTGATTTCCTATAATGCATGAGATTGTGGGGGTTCCCGGATCTTTAAGCTTAGGAGGGAGATCACATCGAAGGATTGAGCTAACTTGCTCGATCAGGAAAATCTTCTTAGACACATGCGATCTAGATTGTCTTTTATGCGTGCAAAGGTCCTTAAGGAATTTGGCATAATATGGAATTTGTTTGATGGCATCAAGCAAAGAAAGATTAATATGCACTTTCTTAAACACCTCCATCATCTCATCTAATTTTGAGTTTCTATATGGAGTGGATGTAGGATCCACTAAAGCTTCAGGGAAAGGAACCTTAGGAATATACGTCTTGGGATTTGGTTCTTTCTCATTAGATGATGTCATGTTCGGTGATGCATGTGAATCTTCAATGGAATCATGAGGATTTGAATGTGGAGTGTCAGAGGATGAACTGGGTTCCGTCGATGCATGTGAATCATTGTCTAATGATGTTTGAGAATGAGATGCATGTAAATCTTGATTACATGTTGCTTCTTCAGGTTGTTCAATGTTGACAAAAGTTTTACCACTTCGAAGGGTTGTCACGGCTTGTACATGTTCATGAGATGAGTCTACATGATGTTGGCCTTTGGGATTGGGAATGGGTTGACTAGGCAATTGCCCATCTTCTCTCCTAGACAAAGTGTTAGCTAGCTGACCCATTTGAACTTCCATCTTAGCTAAAGTTTGAGAATGGGAGTGAAGTAGTTGGTTATTAGCTTCAAAAGAATCCAAGACCTTCAAAAGTCGATCATCCGTACTTGGACTTTGACTCGAGAATTGCGGAGGAGGAGACGATTGATTTTGCGGTCCTTGACTCTGGGTCGGTACATAGGATTGATGCCTCCAAGGTTGAGATGATTGATTTTGGAAAGGCCGATATGGAGGTCGAAACGACGAAGTTTGGCCTTGAGAGTTTGTAGGATATGACGGTTGAAACTTTGGAGGATAACTTGGAGTTTGAGCACCTATGGATGGCCTTGGATTGAAGGAAGTTGGTTGTTGGCTAGGTGTTCTCCAAGAAAAATTTGGGTGGTCTCTCAAACCAGGATTGTATGTATTGGAATAAGGATCGTAAGCTGGTTTAGATTGACCATAAACCGCATTTATATATTCCTGTACTAATTCCGGGTAATGACAAGCTAAATGGCAATCAATAACATCATGACCAGAAGTAGAACACAAGAAGCAGAGCGCCCCGGAGGGTGGAAGAATAGGAGGAATAGAAGAATCAACCAGATTTGTCATTTGGGTAAGAACTTGATCGAGTTTCCTACTTAATGCATCAACTTGTCGAGCAAGACGGGTTGACTCATTTACTTCAAGGATTCCTCTAGGATTGGATTGGGTGGAAGGCCCACGATTATTCCTAGAGGAGGTGGCGTGATGTTGAGAGTTTTCAGCAAGTCTCTCAAAAAGCCTCCAAGAATCGTCAAGAGGTTAGGTAATGAAAACTCCCCCACATGCAGCATCTATAGTCAACTGATGTTTTTCCTTAAGACCCTTATAGAAATGTTCTACTACAGCCCATTGAGGAAATTGATGATGGGGACATTTTCTAAGGAGTTCCCTATAACGATCCCAAGCCACATGAAATGCTTCATCGTCGGCTTGTCTAAAGGAAGAAATTTCATGGCGAAGGTCACTTGTCTTGGTAATTGGGAAGAAGTTTTCAAGAAATTGAGCTTGTAATTGAGGCCAAGTAGTGATCGATCGAGGTTCTAGAAAAATAAACCAATGTTTAGCTTTATCTTTGAGGTTAAAAGGGAATAATTTAAGTCTCCAAGCATCTTCCGTAAAATTATTGACCCTCACTGTAGAACTAATCAGAATGAACTCTTCGATATGATTGTAGGGGTCTTCATGAGATAAAAACTATGGTTTAATCTCATAATGGGCTGCCCCAATTACCGGAGGTTGAATGCAAGAGTTAGAAGTGAAAGAAGTTGGAACATAAAAATCCTTCATGGCCCTATGACCTTGATCCTCAGGTTGGTTCGGATTGACATTAGGTTCAGGACAGTCATTAGGGTTATCCATGACTGAATGAGTAGGAGAAAACACTGACAATTTATGTGATGTAGAACAAGAAGCAAGAAATTCTTTCAATGTACGAGCAAGATCTGGGTCCTTATCATCACTCATCCATACATCATAAAGATCATCCAAGGGCTAGAAATACAAACAGTGCAATCTCGATGACGTGTTGTTGGCGTTCACTCCTTCACCGCTTGGAAGGATGCCGCGTCGTTCTTCACCTACTGATCACAAAAAAATATGGAAATATTAGTATTGAAACTATTTTTGGTCTTTTATATAATAAACGACAGATAACAACTAATTAAGCAAGAAACTATACTAAGTAAACAACTCAAAACACCGTAAAAATCCCCGGCAACGGCGCCAAAATTTTGATACGACTTGAAAAGTGTCGTGGCTTAACAAGTCTAACCAAAATTATAATAAATTCCGGTACTCTACTTTAGCTACTAAGAAATAGTAGATAGTGGAGAGTCCGAGTCGAGTCCACAGGGATTTAAGGGATTGAAATCGAACACTTAGCGAATTTCCTACTAATGAGTTGAGAAAAGATTGCAGGTTGAAATTAAACTAAACTTATACTAAAGGATTTATAAATATGAGAGGGAAGACCACAAGATTCTTAATCAATAACTAAGGTTCTACCAAGTCTTCCTAAGATCAGGGCATGCAAACACGATGAGTGGCTTCCTAATAATTGATAAGTGAATGGCTAGTTCTCCTTACCACTCAACAAGTTATGTTTAGGATTCCTTGTTGACAAGAATAATTATCTAAATGTCAGTGACCGAATGATTAGTTACGTTCACTGCTAATGAACCCTCTTATCAGGATGAGTTCATCGTAAATAATAACATGGATATGGATCTAGGTGTAAGATCGAGATGACTTCGCATCTCGATAGCCAAAACTACAAAGGAAGATGTCGCGCCCCGACCCGCGTAGGCCCAACCGGGCCGGGCGACGCGAAGCGGAACCTAACCTACTGCGGAAAATTTTGGCGAGGTTTCCCTCTAATCGTAGTGGTTATCCTAACAAATCATAATCATCATGTATTTACAGAAATACAAACTCAAAGACTGAACTGATGTAATATTACAAACCTCAAAACAGAGAAATTATACATTTATCACTCCCGTAGGAGACTATCTATGACAAAAAGGGAATAACACGGTAAGATCGCCACCTCTCAAGCACCGCCAGACGCCGCCACGTCACCAAACACCGACCCGGTAGGGGCGACCGAAGAAGAGCTAGCGCCAGCACCTGCAAAACGCAGCCCGGGTAGGAGTGAGCACTAAGCTCAGTAGGGACACTACACTACGACACTCACAAGGGAGGGAACACAGCAGTGTCGCCCTCGAGCAAGACTTGGGTGTGCAGCAAGGGTCCCATAACCCCTTTGCCGGTGTCCCTAGGTATACCCAACCATGGTCACCCTCAAGAACTGGGCCCATCCTGAGTATACCTAGTAACGCAGGGTTCCAGCTGTGGTCACCCTAACGAACTGGGCCCACACTGGTAGTCACTGCGGGCAGGAACAGGCACTGCCTGGGCGGGACCCCTCCGAAGGCCCCCAAGGATAAGAACTGACACCGGTTGCACCCACAACATCTGGCTCGAGGCAGACACGACCTCTAAACATCAAACATCAAGTATTCAGGTCAAACAAACCCTATCAACGAAATGACTGAATACTACAGATCGGATCTTGGGCCAAGCTACCCGCAACGACCCTAGAGCTAGATCCGGGCTACCCGAAAACCCCGGATCGGCAACGCCCTACACAGATGCAACTAGTGCACAACACAATGCATGTATGAACATGCGCAGGATAAATACAAGATAGACATGCAACAATATGTGATGATATACAATAGCAAGGTCTTGGAAAAGGCACCCTGCCGGCCCGGGGTGGTAAACAGATAAATAAGGTCTAGGGACTACTGCAGTGGTACCACCACCAACTACCAGCAGTCCACCACAACCCCGCAAACAACAGCTCACATGTATCACAGATAAAGCCCCCAGCGCACGCCGGCATGAGAGGCTAAGGAAAGCTGTAGGGCTACCCGCCCGTTTATTCTAAACATCCCGGGAGTCATCACTTCCCCGGTTCACCACTGCCCCTAGTATAGGGCTAACATGCTTAATCTTATATACAAGGTATAAAGCAATAAGAAAAACCGGCATACCAAGCCCCGCGGGCAAAAGCCATGAAAAACCCTCTCTGCTACTGAAGGATCGATCCTTCCCAAAGAAAGGATCGATCTTTTAAGTAACAGTGAGCTTCTCTCACTGTCGAGACAAAGAAGATCGATCCTTCCTTCCAGGAAGATCGATCTTTCTCGAGACATAGGGCACCCATCGCGTCGCACCAAGAAAGATCGATCCTTCCTCCTAGGAAGATCGATCTTCTTCGCGACGAAGGGTAACCATGCTACCCAAGAACCGGGATTGATCTTCTCCAAGCAGGAGATCGATCCTTCATTGGGCGTAGCATGACCAACCCAGAGAGATCTAAACAAAAGAACACGATCAAACCGGAAACTCCAAAAACCCGGAATAAAAGTAGGTAAGAATCTCTACCGGAGCAAGAGCAGCTTAGATCCAAGCAGCTAGGCCTTGGATCGTCCTCAGATGCCTTAAAAAATCGCGAGATCTGAGCTCAAATCGCCGGATTTCAAAAGGGATTCAAGGAAGAAGATCTCGTTTGCTTTATAGGGAAACGAACCGACTTATGAATGATCGATACTTCCTCAAGGGAGGATCGATCCCTCATGACGATTGCACTTGACTTTCTGGCACAAGAGGATCGATCCCTTAGCTAGAGAGGATCGATACTTTTTGTGCTGAAAGCTAAACTTAGGCAAGAACTCAAGCCTAAGTCCTGATCTTTCGATCCCGGGTCCCACTAACCATTCTAACCAAACAATACCACAAACATGGTCAGTGTGTGCTCACACGTGGGTGTGAAACAAGCCGGCAAGGCGCAATTTACAAAATTGCCCTTGCGGCCCACGACGAGCCACAGGAGTAGAGGGACGGGTCCTCACATAAGATGCATGAAGGATTAGGGATGAAACGTAGTGGGACTAGCACTACTATAGTGGGACTAGCACTATACAATCCCTAATCACGAAGAAGATTTCATCCGAGATATCATGGGACCAGCATGATCCTCTTATTTGGATGAATCCAATCCAAGCCCTAACATACACAAGCTCTAGAATCAAGTGCAAGCAAGAACGATTCATACATTCAGCAAGAAATCAACACCAAGATATACGAATAATAGAATCAATCCATATAAGCCAAATAATCGTATATGCAAACCCTAGATCTAAGAAATCCCAAGTAAAAACCCTAGTTACATCATAAGAATCCCATGGATAGGGTTTTAGTTACTCATCTTCAGGGGTTGATCAATAGGTGGAAGTTGATGATCTCCTCCCGCCATGGATCCCCTCCAAAAAATCGTCAAACAAAAGTGTAGAAAAAGATAGTAAAACTCTCTCCAAAAACGTCTAGAAAAAACCCCCCAAAAATCCCTAAACAATGACTACTTATAGCCCAGGAAACAACCTCCCACGGATTAGATCTGATCCGTTGATTTTTGACTCTGACCGAGTCGGATCGATCCGTCTAGTCGAGTTCGATCGATCCAACTACCTTCAATTGCTAGTCACGCCCGAGCCGGATCGATCGCTCCTGTCGAGTCCTGTCGCGCCCCGACACGCGAAAGCCCAACCGGGCCGGGCGACGCGAACAGGAACCTATAAAACGCGGAAAAAGACGGTGAGGGTTCCCTCTAACCTATTAGTCTCCCTAGCAATTCACCAAAAGCACCCTCAATTAAAAGACATTAATTAGCAACATTGAACCACAAATTTAAAACTCAAAGTGTTTAATATACATATCCTCGAAGAGGGGAAGATTTGAATACAACATCACTCCCGTAGGAGACTAACTAACCAAGGGTAAAAGCAGTAAATATCACCACCTCTCAAAGTCCACCAGACGCCGCCGCACCGCCGACCAACTGCCCGGTAGGGGCCACGGAAGAAGAACTGGCGCCTGCACCTGCAAAACACAGCCTGGGTAGGTGTCAGCACTAAGCTCAGTAGGGATCTAAACTACGACACACGGAAGGAAGAGGGAAAAGCAACAGTGTCGCCCTCAAGAAGAACCTGGGTGTATACAGAGGTCCCATAACCCCACCGCGTGTCCCTGAGGCCCACGATCATGGTCTTCCAGCCGGGCTGGTCACATGTCAGGTCACACTCAGTAGCAGGAAACAACACTGCTGACTCTCAACATGACACTGAACACTGTTTGGTGGGAAGAGACACCACTGAGTAGGCAACTCCTCTACTCAAGAGATTTAAGAACACCGGACATCGGCTACACCTCAGATCCCACTCGAGGCCGACACGACCTCTACAATCATCAAGCCATGAGTGCACCAGTCATCTAAGCCTATCATCAAGTTTGACTGGACACTACAATTCAAACCGGGTCCAAACAACCCAACCCCGGTCCTAGGGCTAAGTCCGAGCTTGCAGCCTCGGGACGGCGGGCCACAGATCACCCACGCCCTAACCAATGCAACTAATGCATAAAACAACAATGCGTGCTATGACATACACAAACAGGAGATAGGCACGCAACAGTATGTCAAGGGTAGCATACAAGTCAATCGGATCGCTGCAGCAGTACCACCGACCGCTGCCAGCCGATCCGCAGTGGGTCCCGGCATTACGACGGTACTGCGACCGTCAACCGCGGACTCCTGCAATGGGAAGCAACCCCGAAAACGATGATGAACAGTAAACAATATAATATTATATTCTGAAATATAATATTATAATCAAAACACACAAAGCCTCTACTTAGGGGCTAATTGATCCCGTCGATCCGACGTCTAAACGCCGTCGGATTCAAGATCCAACTTAGCCATCAGTAGGTGTATATACCAGGATCAACATATCCAAAACCAATAATCATCCAACGGTTGGATTAACGGGAAAGCCCTAATCAAAACCGCTAATCAAACTAACTTACCAATTAATTGCTGCAACGCAGCCTTCTAGTAAACAATTCATAACAAATCGTAGGAAAATCAAAAAAATATGAAATAAGTTGGGTTAGAGAGTAGATTCAAAGAGCTACAACGCTTATGCTCATCACAACCCAAGATCAAGCCAGAAACCTCGCTGCAAGCCGGCTGTTCTTCAAGAACAGCAGAAAACCGAGAAACCGAGCTTAATCATGCATAAAACCTACTAACATCTCAACCAAAGATCATAAAACTCATATCAGAAATTCTACTAGGCATGAGGAATCCAACAAGACAAAGATCAACAAGATCCAACGGCTAGATCTAAAGAAACCCACTAATGAACACAGTAGGTAGAAGAACCTACCGAAGAACGCTAATCCCGGCTGATCCCTCGCAACCAGTCACCAACAAGCCTCCAAACCACACCAGGAGCCTTCCTCTCGTTGCCACGGATCCAACGAACCTTAGAACACCCAATATGATGGTCGGAGGAGGGAGAAAGGAAGAGAAGAAGCTCGCCGGCGGTAAGAGGAGAGAAAACAGAGCTTCAGGAGAGGAGAAAAGAAGAAGAAGAAGAAGAAGGAAGGAGGGGAAGCAGAAAAGAAGGAAAAGGGGGAGGGGACAGCCAGGAAAGGGGGGAGAAAGGTGAAGGAGGGGAGGGAAAGTCCTCCCCTTGTGACAAGAGAGAGCGACGGCCAGCGGCGGCCGTCCTCGCGAAGCAGAAAAAGCCACCGACGCGATTCCGATCGATCGCTCCAAGGCGCGATTGATCGCTTGCGCCCCGGATCGATCCCAACACCAAGTTGGATCAATCCGAGCGGGTCAAAGCCCGCCGACTCGCTCACGAGTCCGATTGATCGTTCCGAGGAGCGATCGATCGCTCAAGGGTCGTCAGCTGCCCGTCAGCTGCCCAAAGGCAAGCTTCCATGCGCCCGAGCTGGGATCTTCCGATCCCGGGTCCACCTAGCCATTCTAAACAAACACTAACACAAACAAGGCCAGTGTGTGCACACGCGGTGTGAAACAAACCAACAAGGCGCAATTTACCAAATTGCCCTTACGGTCTACAACGAGCCACAGGGGGTAGAGGGACAGGTCCTTACAAGTCCGATTGATCCTTCCATTGTTGTTACGCTACGTCCCGTGCTGGATCGATCCGTCTAATCGAGTTCAATCGATCCAACTGCTTGCTTTTTATCCTCGTGCTGGTTGAGTCGGATCGATCGCGCCTGTTGAATCCGATCGATCTAACTTGCTAGAATCGCCATAATACCCTTGTTTTAGCTCCAAAGTTGTTCTAACTCGTAGCATGGTCTGTTATACCTAAAATGGGATAAAAGTAGTCAATACAGCATTGCTCGGGGCCCAACAACGCCAAATTACAAGGGTGTTTCGTGCACTTTTCAAGTCTTATCAGCGCCACCCTCTCCTCTGGCCAGATTTCACCGTCGCCGACCTCCCCAAGGCATCCGCGACCACCCTTCACCCCTATTCGCCTCTTGATCCGGCCCCAATCCTCCACATTTACCTCAAATCCCCTCACATTCCCGTGATCGGCTGGATTTCTTCGCCTCCGACGAACCCCACCGGCCAAAGCCGTCGCCGCTGGCCGATCCACTCCCCCCCTTGCCGCGATCCTCACCCTCATGGGGTGCAAGGCCTCCCAACCCAAAGGTTCCGCCGGAAATGGGAAAGCTACAGCTTCCTCCTCTACAGCACCGGAAAGGCCACCTCCAGCACCTCCAGCCAGGCAAGCGTCTTCAAAACCATCCACACGGCCGGCCTCCTCTCCAACGTCCACCTGAGAGCCCACTGAACCCACTGAACCGTCTTCTCCTTCCACACGGCCGGTCCGAGCCATGAGAGTCCCCGCCGCTTCTTCCACGGCTCGACAACATCCAAGAGGAAGGCCCTAGCTGCACCTTCTTCATCCAACCTTCGCCAATCCAAGAAGCGGAAGAAGCGCTCCAGGCCCTCCACTACGCCCACTGACGTTCGAGGTCTACTTCCGCAATGGCAGCCGAAGGTAAACCTCGAGTTCACTTTTGATGTTGATTTTTTCCGAACCGTCAAACATGCCCAGGAGTCCATCGTGATCCTTGAGAACCGTGGTCTCTTACCTCTAGGCACACCTGAGACCACGGTGTACCCTAGGCTTGTCTGCATGTTCTACCAGAACATGAAAGCCATCGCCTACAGGGATGATAGGGATGACGCTGTTGATGGATCCTACCCCTCCCTTAGCTTCTTATCGTTGATCGACGGGGTCGAGGTTACCTTGACAGCCAAAGCCATCTGTGAGGTTTTGGCGATTCCTTCCCGTTGCCCCGGTCTTCACAAATGCCAAACCGAAGAGTTGTACGTTCGGGACTCCGATGCTCACCTCTTCCTCCACCCGGATCGCACGAGTGGGGGCACATTTACACGTGCCGAGCTGCCGGCCTAATTTTGGTTGATCGACGACATCTTGCGCCACAACGTCTATCAGAACGCCCATGACTAGTATCGGACTGGTTGTTGGCTGTGCACGTTGTGGTTGTTGGCCAAGGGGTTGGCGCTCAACTTATCTCAGCAGATTTTAGAGGACATGGCACAGTTTTACCACGGGGTGGTCCGGGACCAGAAACCGAGCAATGATAACAAAGCAGTCCCGCACCCAAACCTTATTTCAGCCTTCCTATCCAGTCAGGATCTAGTTCCCGAGGGCGAGCTGACTGTCTCAGACGATGCCCTCAAACTTGCCCACTTCGGTGTCGCCACCTGGGGCAAGGTCCTTGGCCACATGCGGAAGGCCGGCGCGCCTGTACGACAGCCGAGACCCGCACGTACCCAGCCAGAGTTTGGACCTGTCGAGCACCCTATCATGGGAGAGATCTATCATGAGCACCGAGCGTTTCAGGACGCCATGCTCCGTCGTTTGGACGCGGTAGACGAGCGCAGCGCCGCCTTTCGAGAGGACATATCCGGCCTTCGCCAGGATGTCTCCGCACTTCACCGGATTGCCTTGCGTATCCTCGCACGTCTCGATGACCTCCACCCTCCTCCTCCACCGATCACCGCTATCGTTTCATACCGACCTCTTACCTTTCCAGAGCCGAGACCTCAGGGATGATACGTGTCCTTCTAGCTCAGCGATTTGCATGTCGCCTAGATGCTTGCTTGGTTGCATGTTTACTTTTTAGGCTTCTTGCATCTAGAGGCATGTAGTACTTGGGGCTTGTGTTTTGGGTATAGACTGTATCTAGGGGTCAATTTTGTATTTTGTGGTTGGTTGGAGCGTATTCTTTTTGTGTTTGGAGGGTGGGAAATTTTTTGTACTCCATTGCTCCACTTATGTATATGGTTAACATCTTTGATAGTGGATATATACATGATTTTTGGCTTTAGGGGTGTGCCCCGTGGGTGATTGTCATGGTGCATGGGTGGATGAAAATTTTGTTGTGTTTATGTCAATGTGGATGTATGATTGTAAATGAGGATGTGGGTGTAGGCGTGGCAATGTATTTGTGGATGTATATGTGTTGGATGTAATTGACATCTTTGTACAACCCTTGTGCTTATCGAATAAATAGAGAGAATGCTGCCCAGTTTTTCTTGAACTTTCTCATGATTATTATTTTATTTCCACCAACGCAATTATGGGGTATTGTCTCTAATGTTTTCCAGGGCTTCCCGGCTATGGCATGTGGATCATCAACCGCTATCTTAACATCACAACGTTACCAGTTTTTCATGACTAACCTTGACCCTAACTCCCTTCGTATCTTTTATCAAGGTTACAAATTGATCCATAGCTTCACAAGGTTATCTCTACACTTTACCCTTCTTCTGTGCTTGAGGAAAAACCCGCTTAAGTTAGGGGGTATGATTTCATCATGTTTTTGGATAACCTGTGATCGACCTACATTTAGTCACACGTTTATTTGAGTGGTAAATATGCGAAAAAATTTCAATTCTTATGCTAGCATGGATGATTATTGCATAATTCATCTTGATTCTCATGCTTCGTAAAATTTGACGAATCATTTCATGAGTAGTGTTATTCTTCTACTTTAATTCTACTTACCATGCATTAAATACATTTAAGTGATCCTGTCACGCCCCGACCCAGAAAACCCATCCGAGCCGAGGCGTGAGGGGAAACCTACACTATTCATCTCCAAGTGGAGCGATACAAAGCGGAATTATAGGAAAACTTAAACAATTTATAATCCAGAGGTAAACATATATTCAATTTACATAACATCAGTTGTACTATTCAACATTTGATACAAATCTTCCAATGAAAGAATATTATACATTAATCTCAAAAGTCCTCGAAATGTACATAATTTACAAAATCTGCCAAAAGTACAACAGTCGTCCTCCAGCAACCTCAAACACCTCTGGATGTAGTCGCGCCACCAAAGCTGATCCGCCGGCTCTACTGAAGAAGAACTGGCCTGCACCTGCAAACGCAGCCCGGGTAGGAGGAGCGATAAGCTCAGTAGGGTTCTACTCTACGGCACACTGAAGGGAGGAAAACAACAACAGTGTCATTTCTCCGCCTAAGTCTAAATGATGCCACGGGCCCCATAACCCTATCGATGTCTCAAGGGCTCCTGTCATGAAACCTCTCTCCTGAACATGTTACTAGGAGGCCAAGGAACAGTAACATGCAGGATCACCCTTACCCAAGCAGGAACACCATGCCTTGGGGAACCACGTCGGGAACGCATCGACAACCATCCTTAGCACTTGGCCTTGGAGAACCGACACGACCTCTAAACCTCAAACATTGATCAGAGTCAACTATCGCAAATCCTAAACACAAGAGATTCAGATTATACAAGATCACACCCTACTCCTGACTATCTAGCCACGGTCCTAAGGCTAGATTCGAACTACCCGAGAGCCTCGGATCGGCGATCCAAACCATCGCCCGCCTAACCTCAAATGCCTCTAATGCAATCAAGATGCATGCAATGCTCAGGCACATATAACAAGATATAAGCATGCAACAAGATGTCATTAATCATACAGGGCTAGACATAGCTTACAGCTAGCCTAAGGGTAAGCATAGCAAAGGCCTCACAAATACAGATAATCTATGCTAACCAACCAAACCTCTGAGCAAAGCATTAAACACAGATATACAATAGTCTTCAGTGCTCTCTTGCACCTGACAGACTAAGGTTCCACAGTTACCCCACATGTAACTGGCCACAGTTATACAATAGCCCTCGGCACTCGCTGGCAATAGGCTAAGGTTCCACAATTCCTCATTAACTAGCACTCATAGCTAGCTAATGGTTAAACAACCCAATATAGCATTTAACTACTTATCAAACCGTATTAAATGCGATCAAAACCATAGATTCGTCCCAAAAGGGAAATACTCGAATCGATCCTCAAACCCGATAGAAATCCTTTTACAACTCTACAAAATTCACTTGCAAACCTCCCAACATGTTTAAAGATCAATCACGATTGAAAGCCATTCAAGAAAGACCAGAAAACGATGTTCAAGGGCCCATGGTCGATGTGACGGTCGATCCGACGGTCGACCGTGAGGCCACGGTCGATGTCACGGTTGATGCCACGGTCGACCGTGAGGCCAACACGAAGAAAACCAAAGGGCGACGGTCGATCCACTCATCGACCCTGGGAAGCCCAAAACCAAACATCACCTGATGGTTGATGCGACGGTCGATCCGACGGTCGACCTTCAGGTAAATGGCGAAAAGAGAAGATCCCGCGGTCGATCCATACATCGACTCTGGGAGGCTAAAATCCCGACGGTCGATGCGACGGTCGATCCGATGGTCGACCGTCATGCCCAGAAAGAGCAAATCAATACTTGACGGTCGATGCACCGATCGACCGTCGAGCCCCGAAAGAGCGTATCAACGCTTGATGGTCGATGCACCGACCGTCGGGCCTTAGACACAGTTCATCAGAACAGTGCAAGAAATCCAATTTCTTGGATTTCAAGGATCAATTCAAGTTGGAATTCAATGAAACTTTGCAAACATGTGTAATCAACGATGGGGAATCCAATGGTGCAAAGAAATCACATTTTTGACGGTTAAATCTCCAATTTAGGTCAAAACAGCCGAAAACCGATAAACGGCGACAATACAAGATTCAGCCGATAAAATATGGAAATCGCGGGGTAGGAATACTTGAAATCATCCACAACACATATGCAACAAGATACACAATATTCTAATAAGTACTCCTACAACGAAAATACAATAAACCTATCCTAGGAGAACCCGATCCTAAGATCGAGGTAGAAACACCTACCTGAAGAGATAGGGCAGCTCCTCCACGCATCCCCCAACTCCGATCGCCGGAAGCCGCTCCTCGAAATCCACACTCCGATGCCCTAGCACTCAGCCGCAGGAGAGAGAGAAGAAAGAGAACGGCAGGAGAAGGAAAGAAGGAAAGAAAGAGAAAGAAGGAGCTTAAATAGAAAGCTGGAATCCATCACAGCCGTCCGATTCGATCTCTCCCGATCGAGCTCCGATCTTTCGATCGGACGCGCCCTTAAGGTTGTAATCAAACACATACATCAATCAAAGGCCATGTGTGCAACGCGGGTATGAAACTGACCACCAGGGAACATATTTATCAAAATGCCACTGGGGTCAAAAGCAGCGATGCGATCAACCGATCGCATCCCAAGGCCAACCGGGCCAAACCACAAACCCAGACCCTCGACCTAACGCGGTCGGACCGGGTTGGAGGTACGGGTCCTCACAACCTATCACACTTAAAGAAATATCGTCCCAAAATTCAAGGGTAGGGCCGGAAAAGAAGAATCAACTTGTCCTAGTGGCACGAACACCCACACAAAGGAAACTACCTGCTGGGTCAAACAGTCGGGGGAACTCCTGGCACACGCGATCCCCCTGCTCCCACGTCAAGCTCTCTGCACTACTATGCCTCTATCTGATCATCACTAGCAGTATCGATCTGCATCTCAGCATCTGCTCTCGTCTGCCCACAATCTACACTAGCTGCTCTATGTAGGCGACGTCCTCCTCGACTACGATGTCGTCGTGTCTGATCATGTGGGACCGATATGGAATGTACTCCCTCAGCACCGAACATGGGGCGGAAGGACACGCAACTGACAAGTGCGTAACTAAAGCTGATCTGCAAGCAAACCCTCTGTCGCCAACTGCAAACTCTAACGGTTGTCACCTCTGACCTGATCTGCACTGACCTCTCTACCTCAAAAGGTGCAACGCTGGTGCTGAGCCGTCAACTGCTGAACTAGGCAAAGACCACCATGAGGATGTGCTCTCGTCGTTTGACGTCTGCATCAACAATACGTGCTCTAGGCACGTCACCATGGATCTGAATTGTCCTCTCTGACCGTCTGTACCGCGAGATGTTGTGCTGAAAGCCAGTAAAAATGGTCACCGGCTCCTAAGAGCTGTACTAGGATCATGCCTGTGATCCTGGAGTCATGGCCTGAAGTGATGGAAACTGAAGCATCACGCCATCTGATCACCTCTCTGACATATGGACTGCTATGTGGCACATATACTCATCTCCTATAGTATATGTGTTGAATTGACCTCTGCATCGGGTCTCTAGGTCTGACCTCTGAATCTGATCTCTGCATCTGATCCTGAATCTGATCTCTGCATCTGATCCTGAATCTGATCTCTGCATCTGATCTCTGTAACTGGTGCCAACCAGGCTGATGACGACTCCACAATATACATCCATGCCTCCTGAATGAACAACAACAGGAGAGGAGTGAACCTCACGTAGGATGCCCTCATGCAACTCTGGATCTGCTACCCCACCACTGGAGTACGATCAACTGTCTGCTACAGCCGTCAGGAATCTCTACAGGCTCGATGTCATCATCGCTCCACGCCGTCATGGTTCTAGTGCAGACTCTCGGAGTAGGGTTGCCTCGGCCTACACCTTATCTGGCCTCTGCTCTCTGCCAACTCTGACTAATCCTCTGCGCGAAGGAATCTTCAGGAACACCCTGCCAGGAACTGAGAACTCCAAAGATCATCGCCTCTGACCTGAGTAGCTCTCTCGACTGCTCTGTGCTAACCCCTCTGAGGATTGCCTCAACCAAACTCGGTTGAGCAATCGAAAGAACGACACGAACTGCCGTGCTACACCTAGAATGGCACTGCATCAGTCTGGACTGATGATCACTGCATTAGGCAAACTCAGCAAACGAAGGTACCCCTCTTAGCTGCCTCTTGCAATCTGGTGAAGACGTCTGCCATGGTGTGCTTCCGCTCCCACTCTGACACTGGAAGGAGCTGCAATGGATCCGCCAGATCTGCAACACTGCTAACGAAGCACAATCTGCGGTCTGCTGACGGTGTCCAGCCCTCTATCATGTACTCGGTAACAACCGCATCACGGATCCCCACGAGCTCCGGATATCTACTCTGGGTCTATATCACTCTGGCTGGGAGAGCTGGGATGCCGTAAACACCGAAGGGAAGGCCATCTGGAATCTGATCCTCAAAACCTGATCCAACTGACTGTCTGTTTCCGCCGAGCTGACAATCCGCCAAATCTGCTCTAGCCTCTCTAACAACTGCTGGTGGCTATCACCCTTAAACGCACTGACTCAGTGACTTTAAGGCAAAAGCTCCGGTCTCTTGGTCACTCTGGTCAACGGTTCCGCAGTCTTGGAGATGCCTCCACTGAATCTTGAACACCATCTTCGACCTCTGCTGTCGCACATCTGTGTCAAGCCCAGCTGAATCAATCGATCTGCCTGCCGCTGAGACTGCCTGTCGGTCGAAACCTGCCTCTGAAGGCCAACACCTCGAGCTGGGAGCCAAATAACGCTGATACACCCTCAGCAGCTGCGATGCAAACGCCAAACATCGCTCGTGCTCCTCCTCAACGCGCCGGTAGATATGATGTTGTCGACGACGCCACTGCAGCTGATCAGGATACAGCCTGAAGATCCTCCACATCACATCTGTGAAGGTTTCTGATGCGTTCGTCAGACCAAACTGCATTACTGTGAACTTGTACAGTCCGTACCTCGTACGGAAGGTGATGAGTCACTAAATGTTCATGATTAAACCCCTTAACTTAGCTTTGTTAGGCCTAGAGTAGTTGTATTTGATAGCTTGTTAGTTGATTTCAGGTTTAATCATGCTTTGAGAAGAAATGCAAGAAATTCGGTTAATATGCTGAAATACACTGCTCTGTCGACTGTTAGCACAATATTCACCAGATATTATCCTTAAGTCAAAATATTCTGAAATTTGGGTGACATCTAGAAGACATCAAGACATACAACTTTCATGTTGGACACTTTCAGAGATTCCTGATGAGTTGATAGCAGTTTGAAGAAGATGGAGATATTTAGCTGCTGGAAGACTGGTCCGTCGACGCTTGGGAGAATATTCGCCAAATATTTTAGATAAGTCCAAATATTAGAAACTCTTCGGGATAAGACAGAAGACTTCCAAATCTACATCTTTTGTGTTGGACTCATTCTCAAATTCCGAACCGGTTGAGCCCAGTCGCGATTGGAAGAAGCTGTCAGGGTTGGACCAGGAATTCCGAGTTGCACTTGAGGTCTAACTTAACCTTGAAACCCTAATCCGGGAATTAAGATATAAAAAGGGCTTTGTGGCTGGAAAACCGGGGGCCTCCATAGAGAGGAAAACAGAGGAATTCAGATTAGAGAAGAAGACGGAGATGTGGTGTAGATCTCAAGCTTTCTTCATCGAACACATGGATCTCATCCAAAAGATGAGTGGCTAATCTTCTAGATCTAGGGATTTCATGAAACTCTAGTGTAACTTTCTGTATTTTCTAGTTGATTCTTGTATTTCTTTCTCATAGACATGATCTTATGGATTTGAATTTATTGATAATAGAGTTGATGGAAGTATTTCCCTTGACGTATTTTGTGTCCTACTTGATTGCTGTGCTTGATGGTAGAGTTCCATAAGATGGTTTTCATGTGGTTTTTGACATGCTTTTGAGATAATCTATGCTAAGTAAAGATAGATTGTACTCAGGTTAAGTCCGAAGACAATCTATGCTACACGAAGATAGGTTATGCCTTAGGTAGTCACCAACTTTCTTTTAGGGTTTCATTTGAGCTTAAGAAGCCATGATTCCATAATGTCTAGAGAAGAAGCAAGATGATAGCTAGAGGATACAGGAAGTGAAGCTAGAGTGGATTGAGGGATCCCTAGGTTGTTTCTCTCATTGATTTATCCCAACCTTTTCATTGCTTTTTCAGTAGTTTAATTCCTTAGATAACAAAACCATTGAAACTCCTTTTCTTCGCCTTAGGACTTGAGTTTAGAGATTTAATTTGATTTCTTCTTTTGTTAAACAATCTTTCCCTGTGGTTCGACTCCGGATCTCACCACTGTTCTACATTTGTAGAGTAGTATTGATTGAAGGATTATAAATTCTAAATTGCGTTTTGCATACGTTTTAACGACGACGTTTGTGAGCGATCAATTTTTGGCGCCGTTACCGGGGAAGATTTTGATTTTTCAAAGAAGTTTCTGATTTTTCTCTTTGCCATATAATGGGAATGGGGGGAACAATGAGAACAATAACCATATAGAAGGCCTAATTAGGAATCATTTTCTACCTGGACCTTTCACATATGCCTCCTGTATTAATCCACCTCCTATTAATGCTACTCATTATGAGATTAAGCCCAATTGGATTACAGCTTTACCTTCTTTTTATGGGCGTGAAAATGAGGATCCTTATGGTCATATTGTTAGCTTCCTTGAACTTCTTTCCATGTTCAAACTCCAGCATTTTAATGATGATGCCTTTAGACTCAAGCTCTTCCCTTTTTCTTTGAAAGACAAGGCTAGACATTGGCTTCATACTTTAGCTCCAAATTCGATTTCAACATGGGACCAACTTCAGGATGCCTTTCTTAAGAAATATTTCCCGATCATTAAAGCGCAAAATTATCGAACCATGATTATTTCTTTCAAGCAAAATGAAGATGAGATGTTTCATGAAGCTTGGGAAAGATTTAAGGATCTTCTTAGAGAGTGTCCCCATCATGAGGTACCTGAGTGGCAGTTAGCCCATTCATTCTATAATGGTCTTAATGATCGTTATAGGACAATGGTCGAAGCCTGCTGTGGGGGTGTTGTTCTTAGTAAGCCATGGCCTGCTCTTTGGGAAATGTATGATAACCTTGCTGAAAATTCACGACACAATGCCTCAGTTTCTAGGAGTCGGTCTACCACTGTTCGTAATTCTCGGGGAATTCATGAAATTTCTGAATTCCAAAGTCTCTCCGCACAAGTAGCCCTCCTAACCAAAGATTTGAACCAGTTGAAAACAGTCCAATCTCTTGCTCAACAATTGCCTAGCACTTCTCTTGGACCCTGTGGCCTTTGTCTTAACTCTGGTCATCATATCACTGATTGTCATCTGGCCCCCAATTTCCCTGACTTTGTTCAGGAACATGCCAACGCCACATATGGTTTCTCCAAACCTCAGAACAACCCTTATTCTAATACCTACAATCCAGGTTGGAGAAATCATCCTAATTTTAGTTGGAAGCCACAACAGTCAAGTAACTTTCAAGGCCAAAACAATACAATTAATACATCTACTTTCACGTACCCACCTAAACCTTCTGCAAATCCAAACCCTGGGTACTCTTCACATTATCCACAGAATACACCTCAGCCTTCTCCTGTTGAACCATCTGATGAACCCACTTTGAGTTCCATCCTTGCAGTCATAAATGAAAATTTTAGTGGAATGAGAAGTGACCTAAAAAGTGATATCTCTAAAATTCAGAATAATGTGTCTAGAAGAGAGAACCAGTGTAATTCTAATACCCAATCCATTGCTAAACTTGAGAATTCACTGGGCCAACTTTCTAACACTATAGCCAAAAGAGAGGAAGGTCACTTGCCCAGTCAACCTGTGACAAACCCCAGAGGCCAACACTATGTAGAAAGCCAAAACTTTGAGAGTGCCAAAGCCGTGGTGACCCTCAGAAGTGGTAAAACAGTAGATAACCAAATAGGTGAACCTGTCAGTACGGACGATCAAACGCCCGATCCACCGATCAATCGTCCAACTCGAGATTACTCTTCTCTTCCACCTAATTATAATCCAACTGATTCTAGAGAGCCTGATCCAGCTAAATACATTCCAAAAGTGCCATTTCCTGCAGCCCTTAAGGACCCGTACCCAAGCATCAAAGCTCGAAGAGCTAATGAGGAAATCCTTGAAACGTTCAAACATGTCAACATCAACATACCCTTGCTTCAGGCTATTCGTCAGATCCCTTCGTATGCCAAGTTTCTTAAGGACCTGTGCACTCATAAACGCCTGACAAAACACAAAGGGGACAAGAAAATCCTTTTACCGGAACAAGTCAGTTCGATTTTGAAACATGACACCCCACCCAAATTGAAAGACCCTGGTACTCCTACCATACCCTGTTGCATAGGAGACTACCAGATTGATGGTGCCCTTCTCGACCTAGGAGCCAGTGTTAACATTTTGCCCTATTACCTTTATAAGGAATTTGGGATGGAGGAACTGAAACCGACCTCGGTTGTTTTGCAATTAGCTGATAGGTCTATTAAGACCCCTAGAGGTATCGTAGAGGACGTATTAGTTAAGGTGGATAACTTCTTTTTCCCTGTCGACTTTGTCGTCTTGGATATGGAGCCCGCTGCTCACTGCAGAAAGACTGTCCCTATCATCTTAGGACGCCCCTTTTTGGCCACTGCAAATGCGAATATCAACTGTCGAACTGGTGTCATGGATGTCTATTTTGGTAATATGCATGTTAAACTGAACATCTTTAAGACTACATGTTTTCCTGAGCGTGAGAATGAATGCTTTCGTGTTGATAGCGTGACTGACTGCTTTGATGATAAATCTCATGTTATAATGATTGATAGATTATCTGAGATTTTGAGGGATTATGACTCTGATGATGATGATGATGGTGATGCTACACTGCACAATGATAGAGTATCTGAGATTTTGAAGGAATATGATTCTGATAATGATGATTATGATGTTGAATTGCATAATGCTAGATTGGCTATGATTCTAAAGGAGTATGAGTTTGAGGATTCGGAGGATGATGATGTTGAAGTGGAAAATGATAGGCTATCTGATATCTTGAATGCCTATGCTTCTGATTCTGATGAAGATGTTAATTTGAACACTGCACAATCGAAATATGATATCAAAACACACATCTTGTCCGACCAATCACTCGATCGGCATACTGTGGAGACAAAAACTATTTCTGGGATGGTTGAACCCCTTTCCCCGCTATCTTTTACTCCCGCACCTGTGATAGATACGGGCCAATTGTGTGCTTATTATGCCGACACTCACCTTTGTACAGATGTGGCAGTATATCCTAAGGTTGAGCCACCTCCTCTGTTCTCTATATCTGCACCATCATCACTGCTTTCACCGCGTCTTTTATCTATATTTGACCTTTCACTTCCGGTTCACCTGATTGATAGTTTCACTATTCTGGAGGACACATACTGTAGACCGGGGTGCAAGATGAAACATGACGATAGGTTGCCTTTTATAGAGGGTGGGGTCTCTAGTTCTCTTGTTGGGAGGAAAGACTTTGTTAGCCTTCATCATCAACTACTTGATTTACTGTGGGGTTGGGTTTGGTTTCAAGCATTATATGGAGGAAATTATTTTAAGTGGGGTGATCGATTCCGTCATTTAGACGGATTCATGCTATAATGGCACCTTTTTGGGAAGTCGAGCGAAAGACCTAAAATTGCGCGTTTGTTGGGAGGCAACCCAAGTTTTATATTTTTTTCCCGTATTTTCCTTAATTTTTAGGATTTTCCATGATTTTTTTTTATTTTTTTTCCCGTCTTTTTCCTATTTTTCCGAATTTTCTTTATTTTCTTTGAGTTTTCTCTCTCCTCTCGCTCTTTTCTTCTCCCCGCGGCTCGTCGTCCCGGCTCGTCGGCTCATCCCCGAGCCGACGACCACCGCCGCCCGTCGCCACCTCTCCGGTCGTCCCCAGCCCCTAAAAATACCGCCGATACCTCCGCCAACCTTCCACCTATTCATCCCCGTCCTTCATTTCCCTCGCCACCTTCTCCTCCGACGCCGGTGAGCCACCCCGCCGTCGTCTTCACCGCCATTCACGGCCGCTCACCACCCCAAACCACCTCCATAACCTTCCTCATGCCACCACGAAGCTTCCTCCACAATCAAAACAACTCCTTGCCGCCGGGATCATCGACTTCAACCGCCGTCGGTTTCCACCTTTCCGACCACCCTCCATCCGCCGCCTGGAAGCCCCATTCTTCAATCAAACCCCATAGAACACTTCATTAGCCTTCCACGATCCTTACTCAATCGTCCCCGTCCTTGATTTGAGCCCCGATCAGCGGAATGCAATTCCGGCAATCAACCTCTCCGCGCCGGCCATCTCTGATCTCCCACCTGGAAGCTTCAACTCCACAATCAGACTACATAGATGCGTTCCTTAGGCTTCAACGATTCTTCCTGTACCTTCCCCGTCCTCCGGCGACGCCGTTTCACCCTTGATCACCGGCCGGCGAAATTTCAGGCGTCCGATGGCTGCGTGACACGATCTAGCGCTACAGTGTTCTGATTTCCGATCGGACGGACTAGATATTCAATCAGGACCATAATCTATATATTCAAGTCCTCCATGCATCCCACAGCATTCACGAGTGTTCACTTTTCCCTATCTCCGCTAATTTTGAATTTGATCTCGTCGCGGGCTGCAGACCGTGGATGAGAACAACCATACTGTGGATTACGAATAATTTGATGCTCTGCTTGGATATTTTGGTTGTTTATTTCCTTGTCTGTGATGTCTAGAAAATTATTTTTGATGTATTATCTCCTTTACTATTTATCTGTACATGTTATATTTTTGTGTGGTGCATGTTTGTACAGATTAATATATCATGAAAATACAAAGGAGACTTTGCCAAAATTTTCTTTGATTCTAATACCTTTTTGAATCTTTTATTTGTTATATTTGATCTTTTTGGAAAGGTATATATTTCTGTGACAGGTTATGGTGGGGAAGGACGTATTTATTCTATGATGGCGGTGCCTAAACTAAAATTGGAAGCATGAGAAATCTATTTCTAAGGCGTTCATGATGGTTATCTCTACGCTTTACTTCTTGATTTATTTTTGTGACTTAGTGTAATTGGGGACAATTACATTTAAGTTGGGGGGTAGATTCTATGAATTTAATTTTTATACATCCCTTGAAATATGTCAAAAGGATGAAATTATAATATGATTTGATAAAAGTGCATGTTTTAGATATTTATTTTATGAATTATTCTGAGACTTGTATGTCATATAAGAAATAGTAAATTTTTGCTATGCATGATGTTATTTCTATACTTTAACATTTTTACCATGATCTAAGGATGACTTGACATATCCTAATGCACATGTTCACTTTCACATGTTAATGAGTTGAAATTAGATTCTAAAGCATGATACTATGATAGAATTATGATCTTATGCTATGTTACATAAGAAGTATGCAATTGAAAAAAAGAAAAAAGAGTTTTATATGCAAAAAGGGTTTCATACTTAGTAACCGGGCAATGTGCCTAACAAGGTGTGTTGTTCGCGTAAAACAGTTGAAATTCCTGAAAAAAAATGACTAGTTATGATTTGTAGCCTTCATGGTTTGAGCATTAGAGTCTGAAGAGTGTTCTACACTTAGTGCCCTAAAACCGTCTGGTTTGGGAGTCACTGGCTTGAGCCTCGTTACATGGACCATGAAGAAAGCTTAAGAAATCATAACATTGCACATGTCATATATGAAAAAAAAATGAAAAAAAGATTGCAAAGTGGCGAATGAAAATATGTACTTGGCCAAGTTCGTATTCTTGAATGGTTGAAGTGTTTAGATATAATTGATGCTCTGAGCATGTAGAACCCCAATCACACACAGGAGTGTTAAAGTTGTTTTTAATCATGATTAAATATGTTGAAGTGTTGGAAATATGTTATGACATGTTTTGACTTACTATGTTTTTATGTGAATATGAGTTGAGGGGTATATTTATGGATATTATTTCTATTTCATGCATTAGAGTTAATGAATATTATGATGGAATTCTAATGATATATTCAAGGGGATGTATAGATGTTTGTGGGTGTCATCCCTGAAAACCCTCAGGAGACTATAACTCCTCCACTAGGGTAACCCAGGGGTTTAAAGGCTTGTTGCACATGCTAAGTGCAATCGTGAGACCTACGAAAGTGGCTAGTTAGATTTATTGCTTTCTTTTTATATTTTCTTTGCTCGAGGACTAGCAAAGTGTAAGCTGGGGGGTGTGATGAGTCACTAAATGTTCATGATTAAACCCCTTAACTTAGCTTTGTTAGGCCTAGAGTAGTTGTATTTGATAGCTTGTTAGTTGATTTCAGGTTTAATCATGCTTTGAGAAGAAATGCAAGAAATTCGGTTAATATGCTGAAATACACTGCTCTGTCGATTGTTAGCACAATATTCACCAGATATTATCCTTAAGTCAAAATATTCTGAAATTTGGGTGACATCTAGAAGACATCAAGACATACAACTTTCATGTTGGACACTTTCAGAGATTCCTGATGAGTTGATAGCAGTTTGAAGAAGATGGAGATATTTAGCTGCTGGAAGACTGGTCCGTCGACGCTTGGGAGAATATTCGCCAAATATTTTAGATAAGTCTAAATATTAGAAACTCTTCGGGATAAGACAGAAGACTTCCAAATCTACATCTTTTGTGTTGGACTCATTCTCAAATTCCGAACCGGTTGAGCCCAGTCGCGATTGGAAGAAGCTGTCAGGGTTGGACCAGGAATTCCGAGTTGCACTTGAGGTCTAACTTAACCTTGAAACCCTAATCCGGGAATTAAGATATAAAAAGGGCTTTGTGGCTGGAAAACCGGGGGCCTCCATAGAGAGGAAAACAGAGGAATTCAGATTAGAGAAGAAGACGGAGATGTGGTGTAGATCTCAAGCTTTCTTCATCGAACACATGGATCTCATCCAAAAGATGAGTGGCTAATCTTCTAGATCTAGGGATTTCATGAAACTCTAGTGTAACTTTCTGTATTTTCTAGTTGATTCTTGTATTTCTTTCTCATAGACATGATCTTATGGATTTGAATTTATTGATAATAGAGTTGATGGAAGTATTTCCCTTGACGTATTTTGTGTCCTACTTGATTGCTGTGCTTGATGGTAGAGTTCCATAAGATGGTTTTCATGTGGTTTTTGACATGCTTTTGAGATAATCTATGCTAAGTAAAGATAGATTGTACTCAGGTTAAGTCCGAAGACAATCTATGCTACACGAAGATAGGTTATGCCTTAGGTAGTCACCAACTTTCTTTTAGGGTTTCATTTGAGCTTAAGAAGCCATGATTCCATAATGTCTAGAGAAGAAGCAAGATGATAGCTAGAGGATACAGGAAGTGAAGCTAGAGTGGATTGAGGGATCCCTAGGTTGTTTCTCTCATTGATTTATCCCAACCTTTTCATTGCTTTTTCAGTAGTTTAATTCCTTAGATAACAAAACCATTGAAATTCCTTTTCTTCGCCTTAGGACTTGAGTTTAGAGATTTAATTTGATTTCTTCTTTTGTTAAACAATCTTTCCCTGTGGTTCGACTCCGGATCTCACCACTGTTCTACATTTGTAGAGTAGTATTGATTGAAGGATTATAAATTCTAAATTGCGTTTTGCATACGTTTTAACGACGACGTTTGTGAGCGATCAGAAGGCTATCCCTGGGATGTCGCAATCCCGAATCCTCAGCTGGTGTAGCCGATGTGAAGGTCAAACTCTGGGGGAGTCGACGAGTCTCTCAACTGCTAATCCATCATCGTTACACTGCAGCGGGCGCATACTTTGTATTGCAACACCGTCCAGCTTCCTGAAGTCTATGCATCTATGGAGGGAACCATCCACAATGAGAACCGGAACCCCCTCTAAGGCAACACACCTGGGCGAACGAAGTCCCGAGCTACTGACTCGGCCGACCGAGTCCTCGACTCTCCAAACGCTGCTAGCATCCACGTGCGATCTCGCAACGCTCAAGACCGCCCAAAGGAACCTCAACCTCAAACTCGGTGTCCCGCGAAGGCGACAATACAGAAAGCTCTTCATAAAGGACAGCTGCACAAACAACAACAACAAAACGAGGGGAAGCTGCTCTCCAGAGCACCCTCGAAAACAACGGGGAGGGAGTGCACCACAAGCCGGTGAACAAACCCCAGCTCTCAACAAGCAGAAGGATCACCGAACCGCGATCTTCAACGAGAGCGAAACAACGCCGTCAGGTGTACCCACGACACCTTCCCACGGCCAAAGAAGCACAACCCGGTGCGCAACCAACTGACGCAACAAAGGAAACCGTCGAACCCCAACGTGTACCACACGTGGGCGACGGACACCTAGAGGTTTCCAACCTCTAGCAAACGCCCCGACAAGAGCAACCAACCCAAGCTCTTGTCCCAATCAGTGGCTACTCCCAAAGCCACACCCAACTCCAATCCCAAGCCAACAAGGCTACACGGGGACGAGTCATAAGGGGGAAACACCCAGCACCACAAGAAACCACGAGCCGCAAGACACTCCAAAAGCTGAAGGCTGAAGCTGAAAGCTGAAAGATGAAGCTGGCGGCTCTGAAACTGGCTGCTGCTGAAGCCATTTCCTGGAATCTGAATTCCCGCGTCTGCCCAAGGTACCTGCCCCAATTGAGGCACTAGTCCACCGCTCTGGCCCACGCCGTGTGTCACGCCCGACTGCTCTGCGGTAAACGCCTAGCGTCCCTCGCAACCAGCACTGTCGGCGGAAAAGACCCACAACGGCTAGCACTCGAGCACCCCGATGGAACACCTCTTAGTATGGCGGCTCAGGCTACCTCTCAAAGGACCGGCACGACGCTGCTGCTGCCACGGCTGTCGCTGAAGCTGAAACCACTGCCTCTACCAACGGCTACCCTGCCGTTCCCCAGAAGCAGGAACGACAACCCCGAAACTCACCACGACCATCGGCCAACTGCCCGGTGTCAACCCTCAAGTCACCTGTCTCAGTAGCTAGTACACAGTCCAGGGAGCACCCTGCTGTCGCGCTAGCCTACCGAGTCAGATGAACCAGCCAACCCACGTGTCGCCACGTGGTGCGAGTACCCAGAACCATAGGAGGGTACTCCCAACTGCACCACCCTCCAAGGGTAGATGCCAGAGGACAGTACGCAAACTGTTCTCAACACACAGCCAACAGTGTCCCTAGTGGCCCCGACAAGCGCCACTACGAATCGCTTCTTGGGAAGGCAAGAAAACAACAGCTTCCCAAGCAAGCGATACTCTAGGATGTCCAAAACATCCAGGATCCGGGTCACCTCCTTCAATCAGTCCTCTACTGTCGAAGGATCTCCAACACCGTCTCTGAACCCTAGCAGGTTCACCTCTCGAGATTTCGAAAGTACAAAGACGACACACGTCCAATCCCTACTCGCTCGTCTCCAGCACGGAGGGAGACGCTGTCAGGCGAGAGAATGGACGACACCGGTGCATATGCACATCTCCCCCTGAGACGTCATGACGCAACCGGGAAGCAGCAAAACACAACAGCAAACAGATAAATAAGCACGTCACACACAATTGCAAACAGACATGCAAGGATGTTCTAGACCTAGAACTATCCCATTCCACACTCAAAACCTTAATCGCAAGCCTAATCCTATCCCTGGGACCTACAGCCTGCTCTGATACCAAGTTGTCACGCCCCGACCCAGAAAACCCATCCGAGCCGAGGCGTGAGGGGAAACCTACACTATTCATCTCCAATAGCGCGATACAAAGCGGAATTATAGGAAAACTTAAACAATTTATAATCCAGAGGTAAACATATATTCAATTTACATAACATCAGTTGTACTATTCAACATTTGATACAAATCTTCCAATGAAAGAATATTATACATTAATCTCAAAAGTTCTCGAAATGTACATAATTTACAAAATCTGCCAAAAGTACAACAGTCGTCCTCCAGCAACCTCAAACACCTCTGGATGTAGTCGCGCCACCAAAGCTGATCCGCCGGCTCTACTGAAGAAGAACTGGCGCCTGCACCTGCAAACGCAGCCCGGGTAGGAGTGAGCGATAAGCTCAGTAGGGTTCTACTCTACAGCACACTGAAGGGAGGAAAACAACAACAGTGTTGTTTCTCCGCCTAAGTCTAAAGGATGCCACGGGCCCCATAACCCTATCGATGTCCCAATGGCTCCTGTCATGAAACCTCTCTCCGTAACATGTTAACAGGAGGCCAAGGAACAGTAACATGCAGGATCACCCTTACCCAAGCAGGAACACCATGCCTTGGGGAACCACGTCGGGAACGCATCAACAACCATCCTTAGCACTTGGCCTTGGAGAACCGACACGACCTCTAAACCTCAAACATTGATCAGAGTCAACTATCGCAAATCCTCAACACAAGAGATTCAGATTATAAAAGATCACACCCTACTCCTGACTACCCAGCCACGGTCCTAAGGCTAGATCCGAACTACCCGAGAGCCTCGGATCGGCGATCCAAACCATCGCCCGCCTAACCTCAAATGCCTCTAATGCAATCAAGATGCATGCAATGCTCAGGCACATATAATAAGATATAAGCATGCAACAAGATGTCATTAATCATACAGGGCTAGGCATAGCTTATAGCTAGCCTAAGGGTAAGCATAGCAAAGGCCTCACAAATACAGATAATCTATGCTAACCAACCAAACCTCTGAGCAAAGCATTAAACACAGATATACAATAGTCTTCAGTGCTCTCTTACACCTGACAGACTAAGGTTCCACAGTTACCCCGCAGGTAACTGGCTACAGTTATACAATAGCCCTCGGCACTCGCGCGGCAACAGGCTAAGGTTCCACAATTCCTCATTAACTAGCACTCATAGCTAGCTAATGGTTAAGCAACCCAATATAGCATTTAACTACTTATCAAACACGTATTAAATGCGATCAAAACCATAGATTCGTCCAAAAAGGGAAATACTCGAATCGATCCTCAAACCCGATAGAAATCCTTTTACAACTCTACAAAATTCACTTGCAAACCTCCTAACATGTTTAAAGATCAATCACGATTGAAAGCCATTCAAGAAAGACCAGAAAACCATGTTCAAGGGCCCACGGTCGATGTGACGGTCGATCCGATGGTCGACCGTGAGGCCACGGTCGATGTCACGGTCGACCGTGAGGCCAACACGAAGAAAACCAAAGGGCGGCGGTCGATCCACTCATCGACCCTGGGAAGCCCAAAAGCAAACAGCACCTGACGGTCGATGCGACGGTCGACCGTCAGGTAAATGGCGAAAAGAGAAGATCCCGCGGTCGATCCATACATCGACCCTGGGAGGCTAAAATCCTGACAGAGCCCGACGGTCGATCCGACGGTCGACCGTCAGGCCCAGAAATAGCAAATCAATACTTGACGGTCGATGCACCGATCGACCGTCGAGCCCCGAAAGAGCGTATCAATGCTTGACGGTCGATGCACCGATCGACCGTCGGGCCTTAGACACAGTTCATCAGAACAGTGTCGGAAATCCAATTTCTTGGATTTCAAGGATCAATTCAAGTTGGAATTCAATGAAACTTTGCAAACATGTGTAATCAATGATGGGGAATCCAATCGTGCAAAGAAATCACATTTTTGACTGTTAAATCTCCAATTTAGGTCAAAACGGCCGAAAATCGATAAACGGCGACAGTACAAGATTCAGCCGATAAAATACGGAAATGGCGGGATAGGAATACTTGAAATCATCCACAACACATATGCAACAAGTTACACAACATTCTAATAAGTACTCCTACATCGAAAATACAATAAACCTATCCTAGGAGAACCCGATCCTAAGATCGAGGTAGAAACACCTACCTGAAGAGATAGGGCAGCTCCTCCACGCATCCCCCAACTCCGATCGCCGGAATCCGCTCCTCGAAATCCACACTCCGATGCCCTAGTACTCAGTCGCAGGAGAGAGAGAAGAAAGAGAACGGCAGGAGAAGGAAAGAAGGAAAGAAAGAGAAAGAAGGAGCTTAAATAGAAAGCTGGAATCCATCACAGCCGTCCGATTCGATCTCTCCCGATCGAGCTCCGATCTTTCGATCGGACGCGCCCTTAAGGTTCTAATCAAACACATACATCAATCAAAGGCCATGTGTGCAACGCGGGTGTGAAACTGACCGCCAGAGAGCATATTTACCAAAATGCCACTAGGGTCAAAAGCAGCGATGCAATCAACCGATCGCATCCTAAGGCCAACCGGGCCAAACCACAAACCCAAACCCTCGACCTAACGCAGTCGGACCGGGTTGGAGGTACGGGTCCTCACAGATCCAATCCACTTGTGCACTTACACTTGTATGCGGGGGCGACTAGTGTTTGATTGGGGGACCTTGATAGATTGGAAATCCAAGGCTATTTACATTCGATTGAGATGACTTGTAGTAGGGTTGGAAGCCAAGTTAGAGGCCAAGAACAAGTTTAATAAAAGTGACTAGTCTTGATTCGTAGCCTTCTAGGTTCGAGTGTGTAGGTTCGAGGGGTGCTTCAACACCTAATGCCCCAAAGCCATCTGGCTTGGGAGTCATTGACCTAACACTCGTTAAATGGGCCCTGAAGAAAGTTTAAGGGATCAAGGCATTGCATAGTCACACTAGTATCGAATAAAAGCTTGTTGGTTAGCTGTGATTCGTGGCCTGCTGGGTTCGGGAAATTAAGCCTGAGGGGTGCCAAAACACCTAGTGCCTTTAGGTCATCTGACCGGGGAGCCACTGGCCCAAATCCCGTTAGATGGGCCTAGTAGAAAGCCTAAGGGATCATGGCATTGCATGACCGCTGGTTTTATTCATAAAAAGAGAAAAAGAAAAAAAAGAGAAAAAAAATGCTTTAAATAAAACTTGTCATTTGTTCAACCGGTGTAAGGTGCTAAGGATGCCTAATTTTGATTGGAACCCTACTTGAATGACTATGAGACCCCGAGTACTTGAGTAGCAACTTTGACTACACGGATTGCTTAGATGAGCGCTAATCATGGTCAAGTGCTTTAAAGTGTTTTGAATGATGCTATTGATGGAGTTATTTGCTTGCATTTTACTTGTTTTATGCTTTGATAGATGGAGTTATGCATTTGAATCTATGTGTCCATATGAATGAATCTTGACTGCATAGGAACCAAAGCTATTTAAGAAATGACTAATCGTAGGTCGGGTGATTGCTGTTAGATAGTTTTTATTTCTTTCCTTTCCCTTCGTTTTACTTTTCTTTTGTTTTGCTCGAGGACTAGCAAAGATCAAGTTAGGGGGTGTGATAAGACGTGAAAAGTGCACAAATCAACCCTTCAATTTGGCCTTGCTAGTCTCCGAGTAATGCCTTACTAACTACCATTACCCCATTACAGATACAAGAGCCCTCAACGAGGATTAGATCAAGTTTGGAGCTAAAACGAAATCATTCGGGCAAGTTCAGTATAAGGAAGATCGATCTTCTATTGGAGAAGATCGATCCTTTAAAGACATCAAGACAAAATCTAAGCTGAACAACAAAGATCGATCTTTCCATCATGAGAAGATCGGTCATCTATGTGCATTTTCAGGGACAAGGCGCAAGTTTTCAAAGGATCGATCTTCCTGTAGGCCATGATCGATCTTTCATGTGCAAAAGAGATGACAGAGCGCAACAATTCAGATTATCGATCTTCACCTACGAGAAAATCGATCACTTTATAGACCTGAATAGTACATGAAGAACAAAGATCAATCTTCATCTATAGGAAGATCGATCTTCCACGGGCGCATCGACCACACGGAAGGGAACGATCGATCTTCAACCATATAAGGATCATTTTTTAGGCATCATCTCTTGGACTTTGTCCCAGCCTTTCCTCTTTTAAACTCTTCTTACCCAATTTAGAATAAGGCCTTTTTGAAGGAGATCCATGGAAGGAGAGCATCATCAACCTCCCTCCACGGATCAAACCCCCAAGATGAGTCACTAAACTCTTAGCTTAGGGATTCTTATGATGTAATAAGGGTTTCTTTTAAGGAATCCTAGGATTTAGGGCTTGTGCTACTCTATTGGATGGTTGTATGGATTGGATTTAATTTCTATATGAATTTGTTGTTGTTTTCATTCTTGGATGCTTGGATTGCCCTATTGTGCCCTAGATCTAGGTCTTTTGTATGCTAAGGCTTGGATGGAACCTCTCGTGAGAGGGATTCATGCTAGAACCATAGATTGTCTCACGGCGAAGGATTCTAATCCAAGATTGGACTAGATTGTGGTGCTAGAACTACCACCAATCTATTCCTAACTCTCCACCCATCCTATCATTGTGATTTTGGGCAGCGAGGTGCTAGAACCACCTCGCTATCACGCCTAGATCCATACCACGTTATCTCTCTTGTGACGAATCCATCCTAATTAGAGGATTTGTTAGCGGCGATCGCAACTCATCATTCGGTAGCCGATCATTAGATGTTTGCTCTTACCGACGAGGGATCTTAACCTGATCCTCGTCGAGCGATAGGTGGAACTAGACATTCGCCTATCGACATTTGGATTTAACCATTCAATTTGAGGAGGTATACCCTTGTCTTAGGAAGAACTATTAGACCCCTTGTTATTGATTAAGAATCCCTTGGCCTTTCTTCATATATTTATCACCCTTTTGCATTAATTTTGGTCTAGTCTAGTTAAAAACCCAGAACTAAATCTTTTCTTCCAACTTCTTGGTAGAAAACCATGCTTAGTATTCCGCTTCAATCCTAGTTTCTTTCAAGTAGATCGACTCGGACTCACCACTAGCTACCCAAAAAGGTAGTTAGTTAAGAGTTTGATTATAAATTTATAATTTTGATCGGGCGCGTTAAGCCGCGACACTTTCCACGTCCCATCAAACATCCCGGGAGTCGTCACTCTCCCGGTTCACCACTACCCCTCATTATGGGGCTAAGATGCTCAAAATTATGTACAAGTTATAAAGCGGTAAAGAAAACCGCATACGCAAAGCCCCGTAGGCAAAGCCCCGCGGGCAAATCCATTGATAACGGCTCTCAGCCACCAAGAGATCGATCACTCTCCCAGAGAAGATCGATCTTCTTGGTGCTTGGGAAACCTCGTCCCAGTCAATCGGAAGAGATCGATCTTCCAAACCAGAAGGATCGATCTTCTTCATGACTCGGACCCCGCCCATGCCAGCCAAGCAAGGATCGATCTTCTCCAACAAAAGGATTGATCCTGTTCGGGCTGGGCATGACATCCCACAAATGATCGATCTTTCCTCAAGAAAGATCAATCCGGATGGGTTCACCGGCGGACCGCCAGCGAGATATACAGTCGAAAAACTCCACCAAATCCCACAAAACTCTCGGATCTAATAGTACGAAGGACCACGAGTTCAAAATCGAAGATTTCATTGAAAACAAACATGTATATAATCGAATTTAAACAAAACAAATCACAATCAAACTCAAACCTCACAAATCTGGAAAAACAAGTAGGTAGCATCCCTACCTAGACTAGAGCAGCTTCAAGCCCAGCTGCTAAGCCTTGGATCGTCCTTAAACTCCTTCAAATCCAACCAGAGCTCAACTCTGAGGACCCCTTCCTCCAACCTGGTCCTACCGCGATAGGTCGAGGGTCTGGATTTGTGGTTTGGTTGTTTTGGCTCAGTTGGCCTTTGCGATCGGTTGATCGCATCGCTGCTTTTGGACCTCAAGGGCAATTTGGTAAATTGTGCCTTGACAGTTGGGTTTCACACTCGTGTAGCGCACACATGGCCTTGTGATGATGTATGTGCTTGATTAGACCCTTCGGAGTACTCTAGATCGGAGGATCTAAGTTCGATCAATAGGATCGAGATTTGATCGGCTAGGATCGGATATGCTTGATCGGACGGCTAGAATCTAATCTTAAGCCATTAGAATTTAAACCTCCACTTAACCCCTTACCCGCTAGGGCTTCAGCCACGATTGAGAGAGATAAAGCTGATCACGAGAGGGACCCGTGTGACGGTGGCGCGTACATCCATTTCCAAGAGTCCATGCTCTCCTTTGGCAACCGCGACCGGAGAGGAGAGGACTTGGCGACGTCGACGACGGAGAGCAAGGCATCGACAAGCCTGGTGACTGCGTTGGAGACGGAGAGGTCGACGACAACGACAGTGAGCTCGGCGATCGACTAGAGAGGAGAAGATCTTGATGCCCAGAGGTAGGGACCTCTACCCTAATCTTGGATTAGGCCCTAGGAATGGGTTTTGATGCTTGTGGATTGGATTTGTTGTTGATTTGTGGATCTCATTGCTGTGATGGTTGATGAATGCTAATTCTTCTTGGTGGTTTGTTTGATACCTGCTAGCCTAGAGCCATGTGATTCTTTCTTCTTCCTTCCTTTGCTGTTTCGGGTTAGATCTTTGGGTTTTCCTGGTCTTCTTCCCCTCCCCTGTATTCACTTTTCTCTGTTTAGCTCATTCCTGGTCTGCTTGATGCATTTGTGTTCTCCTTGTTTTCTCCTTCTCCCTTGCTGAAATGGTTTTGGTTGTTGGTTTTGGTCGTGCCTACCGGTGGCTATTGATGGTGGTTGATCTAGAATCACTGGGTATGCCTGCTGGATGCTTCCCCAATTCATGGGTTGTCGGAAGCCAGAATCCTTCTCCATCCCCTCTTCCCGGTTGTTCTCCAAGCCCCTTGCGTTTTGATTTGGTTTTGCCTCGAAGGCCATCGTTCCCTGTTCAGGTTGCCGATTGGCAGGTGAGTCGAGGATCAGCAACCAAGCAAAGGGTGGAGTGCGTCTGTCTTGTTGAGGCTTTTAGCTACTGCTTGAATTCCTCTCCCCTGCGATGTTTCCTTGAGCTTAGATTCCATCTCAGAAAAATTCAATCATACCTTGAGATGCTTTTGTCGCGCCCTGACCCGCGTAGGCCCAACCGGTCCGGACAACGCGAAGCGGAACCTAACCTACTACGGAAATTTTGGCGAGGTTTTCCTCTATTCGTAGTGGTTACCCTAGCAATTCACAATCATCTTGTATTAACACAAATTACAATCCAAGAAACTGAACTGACATATATTACAAAACCTCAAAACAGAGAAATTATACATTTATCTCTCCCGTAGGAGACTATCTATAACAAAAAGGTGTAAAGCTGGAAGATCACCACCTCTCAAGCACCGCCAGATGCCGCCACGTCACCAAACACCGGCCTGGTAGGGGCGACCGAAGAAGAGCTAGCGCCAGCACCTGCAAACGCAGCCCGGGTAGGAGTGAGCACTAAGCTCAGCAGGGACACTACACTACGACACTCACAAGTGAGGGAACAGAACAGTGTCGCCCTTAAGCAAGACTTAGGCGTGCAGCAAGGGTCCCATAACCCTTCGCCGGTGTCCCTGAAGGGAGGCCAGTCATGGTCTTCCAGCCGAACTGGTCACATGCTGGGGTTGCCCTCAGCGAGACAGGAAACCACACTGCCGTCTCACTAGCAGGCACCAAACGCTGCTAGGCGGGCAACCACACCGCTGGGTAGGCACCTCCTCTACCCATGAGACAATGACCCGGACACCGGTTTGCACCCACAACGTCTGGCTTGAGGCCGACACGACCTCTAAACATCAAACATGTATTCAGGTCAAACTAACTGATACGATGCACCTTCTCTAGGGCTTTCGTATCTGGTCTCTTGCCTAGTCTTGGCTCCTCCTTTAGCCAAAGCTATGGCTAGGTCAAGATATACCTTTAGGGTTTTAGGAGAAGCACCTTTGGTATTCGACAAGGAAGGCTGAAAACCGGAGGAGAGAGACGGATGAGGAAGAGGTTTACCTCACAGCTTCCTCAATGGTTGGCTGGCTTCTCTTGGAGATCCAAGCCTTGGAGAACGTGGGTGATGGCTGGTAGTTGGTGATGATGGTGGCGGAGGAGTGGACGGCAGCGGAGAAGGAGACCGGTGATGGAGAAGGACCGGCTGTAGAAAGAGATGAAGGTGGCTGGTGGATTTATATGGAAAACTAGGTTACAGCTACTCCAAGGGTTACAGTTACTCCTAAATTATTCTACTAATAACTCTATTTTATTCTCATAATTCGTCCTGCATAATTACAAGCTATGGAGGTCCTTTTATAGAGGCTTCAAGAGAGTTCTACTACAACCTGAATACTACCTTGCTTTAATCAGCAAGTAACCATACTTTCCTAATAAGACTCAATCTTATCTCAACTTCCTAATAACAAGGACTCATAATAAGAACTGATTTAAGCAAATCATAAACTGAACTCAATCTAGGAAACCGATTCAATCAAGATAACTACTAACTAGGAAATCAACTAAGTAAGCAAACCAGCTAGGGAATAAGAATCCTTTTGGCTGGTTGGGCTTAGGATGCCCAAAGTGACCTGGTTGCAGCCAGCTCCTTGGCATGGGCCCACCCAAGCAAGGACGTGGGTCCCTTCTTGGATTGGCTCAGTTCGTCCTCGTATCATCCCCCTTCCCTTCGAAATGGGCCTTGTCCTCAAGGCCTGAATTTGCTGAGGGAAAAGGGCTCTGCGCTTGTCGGACCGAAGTGACCTAGCTGGACCGCAACTGTTGCTCTAGACTCGGCGGTGAGAATCCTGGTCGCACCCATGGTGGATGTAATGGTATCCGAAGCGGCGAGTCTGGGGGCCATGCTGCCGGTCTGGAAGAAGGGAACTGAAGCGCGGTGGATCTGGAGGTCGCTGGAACTCCAAGAAGTAAATGGCAGCTACATATGGGTGGTTGTGCATAGTCATCGTCGGTCATTCGGGATCGAAGACTAGATCAACTCGAATCGAGTCCTTCCAAGGTGGAAGTAGACCCAATATGGCAGCTGAATATGGTCGAGTGCAGTTGAGCTTGGATATCTCTCTGCTTTGCTCGAAAGGAATCATCAAGGCTCTAGCTTCAACATCAGTCCTCAAGGTCAAAGTCGACAAAGTCGTTCTGAAACTTCGAGTGGTTGATGGTTGCTGGGCAATGCTCATGGATCTGGTCATCTGGAAGAAAGCAACCGAATAAGGAGGGTAGCTCCTTGGATAGCTCAGCTCCGTTGTGGGATGCCTGATCAACTGAAGATGCGTAGGGAACATCTGGATCTGATATGGGGGAAGTCTGAAATCAAGCTTGATCAAGTCAGATTGGCTGAGCTTGTTTGGACTTGGTGGTGGGCGTGGATCAGATCTGACTTGGCTGAATTTGGTTAAATCCAATTGATCCTGAGTTAGCTTGAACTGGTCTGGATCTGGGCTTGATTGGATTTGGTTGGTGTAGCCAAATCTGGTTGAGCCTGGATTGAATCTGCCCAAGTCTTGTAGGCTGGGAATAGAAAGAGATCTGGCAGCCGAAAGTGGCCGGAACTCAATCGCCGGTGAGGGATGCGCGTCGGAATTCCAATCCCATGGAGAAGAGGGGATGAGAGGATGGGGTTTTGGTACGGTTGGCGGATCTGGACTGGGTTTGGGGTCAGCCTCGGTAAGGATACGAGAAGGGTCAGGAGGTTTAGGGGACGGCCTTTGTTGCCCCATGAGATCCTTCAATGGCCGGTGAGAGGAGGTCATGGTAGTCTTGGGCAGAGGTATACCGTGACTTGGTTGAGGTTTGCCACGGAGGTCGGGGAAGATGGACTTGGGAGCCGACAGGTTGGTACATGGAACAGATATGGGAGGAGAGGTTGGGTGGCTGTGAGGGGGACCTGCGGGGAGGGCTTGAACTAATGTGAGGTCGGTGGCTACAGCTTCTTAGATGGTGCGTAGATCGCCGGAGATGACAATCGACAATGGGGGTGGTAAAAGAAGGGACGTGGGTTTGTAGGGGGGAAGATGGTGGGCTTGGTTATTGACGTGAGCTGCGAAAGAGGAATAGGGAGACTTGCTGGTGGCGGGAAGATAGGGTTTGGATGAGGGGAATAACGAAGGAGATGATGGTAGGATGTTGACTGGGTTGGGATGTGGTGTGGTTGGAAAAGGGGGCAGCGAGTGTTGTTCATGGGTTGGGTCATGGGGCAGCTCGTGGGTAGGTGGAGTATGAGGAGTCCTAATCCAGGTAGAGCTAGGTTTAGGTTCTGCAATCCAAGTTGTAGCTAGAATGGGATTTTCTCTGGAAATCTAAACTCTGGTAGGGCTTGACAGATTTGTAGGAGAATATCGTTTGATCATTGCCTCCCACTGTTCTGCAGAAGGGTAAGGTAGAGGGCTCCAACTTTGGACAACTTCCTTCCATTGTTCAACGGTAGGGTAAGCCGTACTCGAAGTTTGACTAGGATTCCTAGTTGGAGTAGGATTTGTAATCCTAGTTCCAGTAGGATTTTGAGTCCAAGTCGTACTCTGAGTTTGACTCAGCTTCCTAGTTGGAGCAGGATTTGTAATCCTAGTTCCAGTAGGATTCGGAGTCCAAGTTGTACTCAAAAAGCGATTGGTGTTTGTAGGTCTGGGTTGGTTGTAGGGAGTAGGTAATGGCTGATACGGTGGGGATGGATTGTAGAGAAGACTAGGGTTGTACGGTGCGTAGGGAGGTGGCATAGGCTGCTGGTATGGAGGCTGGGCATGGGCCGGGTATAGGGGCTGGTATGGTGGTGGAGGGACTCGGCCAGGTACAGTAGGGTTAGGGTTAAGGATCTGTAGGGATAATGATGGAAGTCAGGGATGATGATGTGGAAGAGAGGTTTGACCAGGTAGAGGAGTAGGTCTGGTCGGATGAATAGTGATTTGTGTAGGGGTTGAGCAATCCGTGGTATAACTAGGGTTTTGGCCAGGTACTCTTCCTGCCATGTGGACTCTTTTGGAAGGATTTTGGACGGCACAGGTAGGAGAAAAGACCTCTGATGGCAAGTTGATACGATGCACCTTCTCTAGGGCTTTCGTATCTGGTCTCTTGCCTAGTCTCGGCTCCTCCTTTAGCCAAAGCTATGGCTAGGTCGAGATATACCTTTAGGGTTTTAGGAGAAGCACCCTAGGTATTCGACAAGGAAGGCTGAAATCCGGAGGAGAGAGACGGATGAGGAAGAGGATTACCTCGCAGCTTCCTCAATGGTTGGCTGGCTTCTCTTGGAGATCCAAGCCTTGGAGAACGTGGGTGATGGCTGGTAGTTGGTGATGATGGTGGCGGAGGAGTGGACGGCAACGGAGAAGGAGACCGGTGATGGAGAAGGACCGGCTGTAGAAAGAGATGAAGGTGGCTGGTGGATTTATATGGAAAACTAGGTTATAGCTACTCCTAGGGTTACAGCTACTCCTAAATTATTCTACTAATAACTCTATTTTATTCTCATAATTCGTCCTGCATAATTACAAGCTATGGAGGTTCTTTTATAGAGGCCTCAAGAGAGTTCTACTACAACCTGAATACTACCTTGCTTTAATCAGCAAGTAACCATGCTTTCCTAATAAGACTCAATCTTATCTCAACTTCCTAATAACAAGGACTCCTAATAGGAACTGATTTAAGCAAATTATAAACTGAACTCAATCTAGGAAACCGATTCAATCAAGATAACTACTAACTAGGAAATCAACTAAGTAAGTAAACCAGCTAGGGAATAAGAATCCTTTTGGCTGGTTGGGCTTAGGACGTCCAAAGTGACCTAGTTGCAGCCAGCTCCTTGGCGTGGGCCCACCCAAGCAAGGACGTGGGTCCCTTCTTGGATTGGCTCAGTTCGTCCTCGTATCACTAACCCTATCATCGAAAACGACTGAATACTACAAATCGAGACCTGGGCCAAGCTACCCATCACGGTCCTAGAGCTAGATCCGGGCTACCCGAAAACCCCGGATCGGCAACGCCCTACACAAATGCAACTAATGCACGACACAATGCATGTATGAACATGCGCAGGATAATACAGATAAACATGCAACATTATGTGATGATATACAATAACAAGGTCTAGGCACGGCACCCTGCCGGCCCGGGGGTGGTGAACAGATAAATAAGGTCTACGGACTGCTGTAGTGGTACCACCACCAACTGCCAGCAGTCCACCACAAAACCTGCACCGGGAAGCAGCCCCGCAAACAACAACTCACATATATAACAGGTAAAGCCCTCGGCGCACGCCTGCATGCGAGGCTAAGGAAAGCTGTAGGGCTACCCGCCCGTTTATTCTAAACATCCCGGGAGTCATCACTCCCCCGGTTCACCACTGCCCCTATTATAGGGCTAATATGCTTAAACATATGTACAAGGTATAAAGCGGTAAGAAAAACCGACATACCAAGCCCCGCGGGCAAAAACCATGAAAAACCCTCTCTGCTACTAAAGGATCGATCTCCCTCAAAGAAAGGATCGATCTTTTAAGTAACAGTGAGCTTCCCTCACTGTCGAGCCAAAGAAGATCGATCCTTCCTCCGAGGAAGATCGATCTTTCTCGAGACAGAGGATGCCCTTCGTATCGCACCAAGCAAGATCGATCCTTCCTCCCAGGAAGATCGATCTTCTTCGTGGCGAAGGGTCGCCATGCTACCCAAGAACCAGGATCGATCTTCTCCAAGAAGGAGATCGATCCTTCATCGGGCGTAGCATGACCAACCCAGAGGGATCAATCCTTCCTCAAGGGGGATCGATCCGGATGGGTTCTCGGCGTCCTTCCGGCGCGAAATACCGCCGGAAGTTACAACCAAACTTAACCCTGGAATCCGATAGATCAAGATCCCACGAGTCCAAAACCGGTGAAAACACGAGAAACAAACATGTATATAGAGAGATCTATGTAAAAGAACACCATCAAACCAGAAACTCCAAAAACCCGGAATAAAAGTAGGTAGGAATCCCTACCGGAGCAAAAGCAGCTTAGATCCAAGCATCTAGGCCTTGGATCGTCCTCAAATGCCTTAAAAAATCGCAAGATCTGAGCTCAAATCTCCGGATTTCAAAAGGGATTCAAGGAAGAAAATCTCGTCTGCTTTATAGGCAAACGAACCGACTTATGAATGATCGATCCTTCCGTAGGCAAGGATCGATCCTTCATGACGATCGCACTTGACTTTCTGGCATAGGAAGATCGATCTCTTAGCTAGAGAAGATCGATCCTCTTTGTGCTGAAAGCTAAACTTAGGCAAGAACTCAAGCCTAAGTCCGGATCTTTCGATCACGGGTCCCACTAACCGTTCTAACCAAACATTACCACAAACATGGTCAGTGTGTGCACACGCGGGTGTGAAACAAGCCGGCAAGGCGCAATTTACCAAATTGCCCTTGCGGCCCACGACGAGCCACAGGAGTAGAGGGACGGGTCCTCACAACTTTGATCAAGCTTTGATCAAAGTTCTTCCCGGATTTTAATTTCAACCCTTGTCCTGAGCACCCCCAGCTTCTTCCCGAAGCTGGTGCTATTCCGTGAGGAATCTCACGAAGCCTTCATCGTGAAGGTCATAGATCTTCAAATCTACTTTCAATTGCCACTGATTTCATAATTTTCAGATTTTTCTATAATTTACAGTGAATTATTCCCTAATCTGCGACGAAATTGGAATTTTTATAAAAGCTTGGAATTTTGGCTGAAATTTGGGTTTTCTTCGATTTAGCTACTTCGTTCTTCTCGCATAAGATTAGTAGGGATGCTAGATAGCATGCACACTAATTCTAGAGGAGTTTTGAAGGATTTTATGCCAAGATTTATACGTGTGTAGTCCTAGGTTTTTATTTATGAAAAGTTATCTTTTCTAGCAATTAATCTACAAAGCATGTTTTACTTATATATATATGTAATATATAAATGTAGCAAAGTTTATTAGAATTGAGTTGGAGGTTCTGGCTTCGATCTTAGGTTTCCGCCAAATTGCTTCCCTCCTTTTGAAGTGGATGTCGGATTAGTGTCTTTCGATTATGCCAATTATGTACTCTTGTATCTTGTATCATGCTTATGCCTAGGGCCGACAGTGTGCCCGTTCCTATTTCTTTTGTGGTTGAACTAAGGGAGTCATGCCCCTTGGGATGTTTAGATAACTAAATGGGCCGAAGGTGTGCCATTGTTTGTTGAAGGATATTATGCATGGTTTGGATAATTATACATGTAGAGTGTATGTCTAATTGATAGATGTCTTGAAGTATCTGTGGTGGCTTTATGCATAAATGCTTATTCCTTTATCTTGTTAGCTTGTTATCTCATTATGCCAGACGATTGTTTGATCATATGGCATGTAGAAACACCTAGGCCTAGTTGTTTGAATAAGCTCATGCATGATGCTTGCATTAGAGGCATTCATGCTAGGTGGAAGGTGATCGCTCGCAAACGTCGTCGTTAAAACATTGCTAACCTCAATCAAATCTTAAATTTATATCCTTGTTCAATCACTAATACTACTAGGTAGACTAGTGGTGAAATCCGGAGTCGAACCACAAGGAATTACTAGGAAAACCAAAATCGATTCTCAAAACTCTTGATCTAAACCAAACACTTCAATGAGAGATTGATCTAACTTAAATTATCTAAGAAAGCAAAAGAAAATATTAAGGTTTTAATCAGATGGAGAAAGATGTCTTAGGAAATACACAATCCACCCTAGTTTCACCCTTAATCTTTCATAGTTATCATCTTGATCACTTCTCTAAGCATTATGGATCGTATGGCTACAAGCTCACATGAATCCCTAAAAGAAGGTTTTATGTTCCCTACGGCATAACCTATCTTTGTTTGGCATAAATCATCTTTGGACCTACCATTATCTTAAGTTATTCTACTCCTAATGACCTTAGCATGACTTATCTTCACGTAGCATAGATTATCTCAAAGGTAAATCACAAACCACATGCAAACTATCTCATGAATCTCTACACTCAAGTACAACCATCATGTAGGACTAATAATACGTCAACGAAACTCTGTTCCTTCAACTCTATAATCATTAAAATCATATTCATGAGATTATACTTAGAGAAGTTCACAAAAATCCAACTAAGAAAGATCAAAAGTTACACTAAGGTTTCATGGTATTCCTAAGAACAAGAAAACTAGCCACTCATCTCTTGGAAATCAGCCATAGGTGTAGAAGATGAAGCCGTCGATCCCCGCGGAAAGATCACCGTCTTCAAAACCCTAACCTTCTCCTTCAAAAGTGCTCCCCAAAAGAAGATATTTTTCGGCTGGAAGACCCCTTTATATATTAGAAACCCTCAACCTGCGAATTAGGAGTCCTAACAGAGGTTAAACTCTAATTTTCCTAATTTCCGGGTCGCTGACGTCTACTTCCCAGTTTGACTGGGTTAATAACTGCCACGTCATCAGCTTCCTTATTCTTTAACTTCTACTCGGAATTCCGATTTGTAATCAACTCTGAAGCCAATCTGTACGGAATCTGGAAAAGTCTTCAACAGAAACGTGCTAGATCTGGAAGTCTTCTGTCATTTCCACTTTATTTCATAATATTCTGATTAATGTAGAACATTTGGCGAATATTCTCTTCAGCATCGACGGAGCAGCTTTCCAGCTTGTAAATCTTCATCTATTCTTCAAACTGTCATCATACCATCAGGCATTTCGCAATGTGTCCAACAGCAACATTGTAGATCTCTGAATCTTCTACATTGTCCCAAAATTTCAGAATATTTCAAGTTTCAGAGAATATCTGGCAAATATTGTCCCAATGGTCGACGAAGCTGTATTTTTCTTCATTTTAGCCGAATTTCTTGTATCTCTTCTCAAACCATGATTAAACCTGAAACCAAGCAACATGATATCAAATACACCTACTCTAGGCCTAACAAAGGTAATTTAAGGGGTTTAATTAGGAATAATTAGTGACTTATCATACCCCCAACTTACACTTTGCTAGTCCTCGAGCAAAGAAAAGATAAAAAGAAAGCAATAAATCTAACTAGCCACTTTCGTAGGTCTCACGATTGCACTTAGCATGTGCAACACGCCTTTAAACCCCTGGGTTACCCCAGTGGAGGAGTTATAGTCTCCTGAGGGTTTTCAGGGATGACACCCACAAACATCAATACATTCCCCTGAATATATCATTAGAAATCAATCATAATACTCATCAATTCTAATGCATGAAATAGAAATAATATCCATAAATATACCCTTCAACTCATAGTCGCATAAAAACATAGTAAATCAAAACATGTCATAGCATATTTCCAACACTTCAACATATTTAATCATGATTAAAAATAACTTTACACTCCTGTGTGTGAATGGGGTTCCACATGCTTCAGAGCATCAATTATATCTAAACACTTCAACTATTCAAGATCACAATCCTATCCAAGCACATATCTTCCACTTATCACATAGCAATATCTGTTTTCTTTTCATATATGACATGTGCAATGTTATGATTTCTTAAGCTTTCTTCATGGTCCACGTAACGAGGTTCAAGCCAGTGACTCCCAAACCAGACGGTTTTAGGGCACTAAGTGTAGAACACTCTTCAGACTCTAATGCTCAAACCATGAAGGCTACAAATCATAACTAGTCATTTTTTTTTCAGGAAATTCAACCGTTTTACGCGAACACCACGCTGGCTAGGCACACTGCCCGGTTACTAAGTTGAAGATCCTTTTTTCTTTTTCTTTTTTTTTTCTTTTTTTTTTTGCATACTCAGATAATTGCATGTGTTCATGTATTTTCTGTGTCATGACATAAAATTGTAAATCTATCCCAGTATCATGCTTAGAATCTAATATCAACCCCTTAACATGTGAAAGTGAACATGTGCATTAGGATATGTCAAGCTATCCTTAGATCATGGTAAAAGTGTTAAAGTATAGAAATAGTGTTATGCATAGCAAAATTTACTATCCCTTATACGACATACAAATCTAAGAATAATTCATAACATAAATTTCCAAAACATGCATCTTTGTCAAATCACATCATAATTTCATTCTTTTGAGATAATTCAAGGGATGTATAATATTTGGTTACCAGAAAAATAATAAGCATGAATTCCTAGAATTGTACCCCCCAACTTAAATGTAATTGTCCCCAATTACACTAAGTCATAAAAATAAAGCAAGAAGTAAAGGGTAGAGATAACCATAATGAACGCTCCAAAAATAGATTTCTCACACGTCCCATTTAAGGTCAACGTTCCGCCTCCAATAACAATGAATTATACCCCCAACAAGTGGACATCACCCACCTTTGATCGAAAGCCAAATATAGTTACCCCTGCCAATAAAGGAAGTACCTTTCCAAAAGATCAAGACAAATAGCAAAGAAAGGCACCAAATTAATGAAAATTTTGACAGAGTCTCCTTTATAATTCGTAGCATATCGAACCTGTACAAACATGCCATCCACACCATACATGATACTAGGACCGAGAAATATAAATCAAAGTAAACAAAACATAAACAACTGGCCGACATCAAAGCACTAAGCAACCACACAAGCCAGTAAACATGCATCAAGGTCATAGCATCGAAACAACCATCCACGCAACACAAACTAAGTATCATCTTCATCATCCCACTCAACTGAGGGCTCTGGATGAGGCGCAGAAGACGACCCAGCAACTCCTGATCTATGACGAATAAAGTTTTCTATACGGTCAAGGCGCCGGTGCAGACGTCGAAACTGAGATCGTACAAAGGTCCTGAAGGAGGCACCCTCAGAGTCTGGGTCAGCGACAGGAGGTGGAGGAGCAGGTGCATGGGGGCGACTGATCTGGCTCAATGACCGGGTCCAAGTAGCAGCGGTCAAAACGGAAACGTTCGGCTCACTCCGAAAAGTGTCCAACACGTCAGGAATCTGGTGGGCAAGGACGGCTGAGAGGAGACTCGGATGAGGTAGAGCGGCTCTGGTCGACTGGGTTTGTCGACCTCTAGCTACAGAGCGCTGAAACTGGCGGATGTCATCAAACAGAAGTCCAGGCAAATCTACGCCATACCCAAGTTGGAGGCGATAAAGAGTACGCAACATAGGTCCGCGCCTCTCCTGGGAATGTGTAGTCTGAAACACATTAGCACGCAGGACCATATCAACGAACCGCAGATCAGGGTGCAGGTGTGCCCTGTGGATGAAATCAGCATGCGGCTCAGGACAGATAGAATGGGATATATCGATGCTCAATAGCTGCGCAGGCTCGGGGTCCTCAGGAAGATCGTCATCATCAGCAAGCTCAAGGATCTCAGCAATCAAGGCTCTATCAACTCGGATCGAAAAGCCAGCAAGAGTGGCAGACAAATATGGTGGCTCTCTACTATGAGATGTTGCCGTCTCATAAAAACGGCGAACTAGGGTAGGAAAAATACGATGCCAAGGCCCAGCTAAACACTGCCACCCCCGCTGCTCCAAGAGCTCAACCCCGGGTTGGGTACCGTCAATGTCGCGAAAAATTTCCAAATCAAACCGCTGCTCGAGATCAAAACCACGAGTGCGCCACTGCGGACCCAACTCATCGCTCAACCGACTCTCAGCAGAGGCGGTCACGGCCGGTGGTGGATGACTACCCAACGATCTAGTAACTGGGTGGGAAGAGGGTCGTCTGCGCTGCCGGACAGAAGCAGGAGACTCCTGCGGCGCGTCGGAACTAGACATGGCCGCCAATCCTGCACAAATTCGGGGTGCTCCGGTGAGGAAACCCGATAAAAATCGAACTTTGAAGAGAAGGACAGGTTGGATTGATGCCAGGATAGGTTGGAAGGGAAAAACAGAGGGTGCGCGCCGGTGGCAAAGCACTAGCGATAGCTTGGTGTCAGGCTAGGTCATTAGGAGAACAGCCAACCACCTAGGCAGCTGTTCACCGGCGGCGAAGCACCGGCGAGGAAGTTGCTGGCGGCTAATGGGGAAGGTGGTGGCGAAAGGAGAACAGAGGCTGGAACGGAAATGGCTACGACCAGTTTCGGTGAGAATGGGTTTCCGGAAGGGAGAAAGAGTGAGGGAGGTGACGCAAGGAGGACGCCGGCATAGGCCGCCGGCGGCGTGGTCGGAATCCGTGGCAAAGCATGGATCCGCCGCTCAGCGGGAGGATGACAAGGCCGAGGGAAGGAGAACAGGTGGGTTTGAGGGAAATAGGGGGAAAACTCACCGGAAAACAACGAGATCAAGTGCAAGGGCCACGCCCGAGGCTGGATCGCCGAATCTCGTCGCCGCTCGCCGGTGCAAACGTGCAGGAGGCCTGCCGGAATCGCCCAGACAAGAGTAGCGACGGATCGGAAGGAGGAAAAAGATGTGGGGATGAGAGAGCGACGGGTGGGGTCATAGGCTTTGCGGGACTGCTCAATACCGACCGGTCGAAAAGAAGTCGATCGGTCGGCGCTGATGTTTCAAAGGGAAAATAAAATAAAATAAAAATAAGAAAAGAACGAACCTAATCTACGCAACGATCCTAACTAGAGATAGCAAACTGGGTTGCCTCCCAGCGAGCGCGCATTTTTACGTCTTTCGCTAGACGTCCCTAAAAACTCAGTGATCGCCTGGATCCGTCAAAATAACGGACTCAATAATGTCCCCGTGTTGAATGTCCTCCACATAGGGTTTCAATCTATGCCCATTAACTTTAGTGATCTCATTTGTACTTGGGTCCTGAATTTCTACGGCACCATGTGAGAATACTTGCGTGATAATATAGGGTCCGGTCCACCTTGAGCGTAACTTACCCGGGAAAAGACGTAATTTTGCATTAAACAACCAAACTTTTTGTCCAACGACAAGGGTTTTTCGTGAAATATGCTTATCATGAAAAGCCTTTGTCCTATCTTTGTAAATGTTGGAGTTTATATAAGCATCATTGCGAAGTTCCTCGAGCTCAACTATGCTCAATTTTCTGTGTGCAATTATCTCGTTTGAATCAAAGTTTAATTTCTTGATAGCCCACAAAGCACGATGTTCCCATTCCACAGGCAGATAGCAATCTTTACCAAACACTAAGCGATACGGTGACATACCAATCGGTGTTTTATAAGCCGTTCTATATGCCCAGAGTGCATCATCAAGCTTGTTCGCCCAATCCTTTCGGTCTAGACGAACAGTCTTTTCCAGAATACGCTTAATTTCCCTATTAGAAAGTTCTACCTGGCCACTAGTTTGCGGATGATATGGGGTGGCTACCTTATGAGTGATAGAATACTTTGTAAGAAGGGACTTAAAGTGTTGATTTAAGAAATGAGAACCGCCATCACTTATGATCGCACGAGGAAAACCAAATCGAGAAAAAATGTTACGTTGAAGGAATTGAATCACAACCTTATGATCATTCGATTTGGTTGCTATGGCTTCAACTCATTTTGAAACATAGTCAACAGCAACTAAAATGTATTGGAAACCAAAGGAAGGTGGAAAGGGACCCATGAAGTCAATACCTCAAACATCAAAGATTTCGGCAACTAAAATCGGAGTTTGTGGCATTTGATCACGGCGTGATAGGTTTCCAGTTTGTTGGCATCGAAGACAGGATTTACAGAAAGCATAGGAATCTTTGAATATAGAAGGCCAATAAAAGCCGCATTGCAAAACTTTTGCAGCAGTTTTCCTTGCAGAGAAGTGACCACCGCACGCAAGCGTGTGACAGAACGTTAAAATATCATGGATTTCAGGTTCTGGAACACATCGTCGAAAAATCTGATCGGAACAATATTTAAAAAGCTCAGGGTCTTCCCAAATATAATATCGAATCTGAGAGAAGAACCTATCTTTCTTGTCTTTAGACCGAGTGTCTGGGATTTTTCCCGAAACAAGATAATTGACTATGTGTGCGTACCAGGGCTGCGAGATGCGAGTTATCTGAAAAAGATCCTCGTCTGGAAAAGAAGCACTAACAGGGACCCTATCAGTGATGTGTTCCAAAGGAAGGCGTGAAAGGTGATCAGCAACAACATTCTCAGAACCCTTCTTATCCCTTATCTCTATGTCAAACTCTTGCAAAAGCAAGATCCATCTAATCAATCTAGGTTTTGCAACCTTTTTGGCTAAAAGATACCGCAGCGCGGCGTGATCAGTGTATATCAGGATTTTGGAACCTAAGAGATAGGGTCTGAACTTCTCTAATGCGAATATCACAGCTAATAATTCCTTTTCCGTTGTTGTGTAATTCAATTGTGAGTCAGAAAGAGTCTTACTAGCATAATAAATCACATGAGGACTTTTATTCACCCGCTGTCCAAGAACAGCGCCTAACGCCGAATCAGAAGCGTCGCACATGAGTTTGAAAGGTAAGGAGTAATCAGGTGCATGAACTATGGGAGCAGAAGCTAAAAGGTCACGGATTGTTTTGAAAGCATTTAAACAAGTATCATCGAAGACAAAAGGGGCATCCTTGGCAAGAAGCTCACACAAGGGTTTTGGAATTTTTGAAAAATCTTTGATGAATCGACGATAGAATCCTGCATGACCTAAAAAGGACCGAATTTGACGCACAGAAGAAGGTGGGGGCAATTTTTCAATTAAATCCACTTTGGCTTTATCAACTTCAATACCTCTTTTAGATACGATGTGTCCAAGCACTCTTCCCTCTTGAACCATAAAATGACTCTTTTCCCAACTTAAAACCAAATTAGTTTCAATGCATCGGTCAAGGACTTTTGTCAGATTGGCAAGGCAAGTTTCAAAAGAAGGGCCGAACACAGAGAAATCATCCATAAAGACCTCTAAGAATTTATCAAGCATATCAGAGAAGATGGCCATCATACACCTTTGAAAAGTCGCAGGTGCATTACATAGGCCGAACGGCATCCTTCGGTACGCAAAGGTACCAAAAGGGCAAGTGAAAGTTGTCTTCTCTTGATCCTTAGGATCAACTGCAACTTGATTGTACCCTGAATAGCCATCGAGAAAACAATAAAAGCTTTGACCAGAAAGGCGTTCAAGAATTTGATCAATGAATGGTAAAGGGAAGTGATCTTTCCTAGTGAGGGCGTTGAGTTTTCTATAATCAATGCAAACTCGCCATCCCGTAGTTTGCCAAGTCGGAGCCTGCTCTCCTTTCTCATTCTCCACAACTGTGAGTCCTGATTTCTTGGGAACTACTTGGGTAGGGCTGACCCACTTACTGTCAGAAATTGGGTATATGATACCCGCATCTAACAGTTTCACCACTTCTTTCTTAACTACCTCTTTCATATTAGGATTAAGGCGGCGTTGTATCTCTCTAACTGTTTTAGACTCATCTTCTAAATGGATTCTATGCATGCAAATCGATGGGTCGATACCTTTTAAATCAGCAACTGTCCAACCTATGGCTTTCCTATGATCTTTTAAAATCGTAATAAGTTGACTCTCCTGATCGGCAGATAATGTTGAAGAGATGATAACGGGAAGAGTAGAGTTTGATCCTAGGAAAATGTATTTTAGTGTTGTTGGAAGTGGTTTAAGTTCAAGTTCAGGTGGCGATTCCAGTGAAGTAGGTGCAGGGCTGGAAGAGAGAGGCGGAAGCGACTCAACCACCCAAGGCACAGCCTCGTTGCAATCCTCTGCAACTAGACCGATCGGTCGGACCAGAGTCCGATCGATCGGAACTTGTGCGATCGATCGCTCAGAGGAGTGATGGATCGGTCCAGGCAACATGTGTGTTCCAATGTCATCAATTGATTGTGCAATATCATTCTCAATATCATAATATGCATTCAGCATGTCATCTATATTATCAGCAATCATAGCATGTGAAGATGTATCAACACAATCAGTCAACATATCAATAGCATAACACTCATCATCTGGCTCAGGCATATTTGCAGTTTTAAAAATATTCAAACGCATACGCATGTTTCCAAAAGACACATCCATTACACCAGTTCTACAATTAATGCATGCATTCGCCGTGGCTAAGAAGGGTCGACCTAAGATGATTGGCACAGATTTTCTACAGTGAATAGCAGGCTCCATTTCTAAGACAATAAAGTCAACAGGAAAGAAGAAATTATCCACTTTAACTATTACGTCCTCCAGGACACCTCTCGGTGTCTTGATGGATCTATCAGCCAATTGCAGAGTCACATGTGTAGGTTTAAGCTCCCCCATACCGAATTGTTTATAAAGTGAGTATGGTAAAAGGTTCACACTGGCGCCTAAATCTAGGAGAGCACCATCAATATGATTGTCTCCTATGCAGCAAGGTATTGTGGGGGTACCCGGATCTTTAAGTTTTGGCGGAGTGTCATGTCTAAGAATCGAACTGACTTGCTCAGTGAGAAAAATCTTTTTGGAAACCTTAACTTTTGATTGACGTTTGTGCGTACACAGATCCTTAAGAAATTTGGCATAGGAAGGAATCTGTCGGATGGCATCTAATAAGGGTATGTTAATGTTAACTTGTTTAAAGGTCTCTAAGATTTCCTCTACAGCTTTCTTCTTGGGGTATGTGGAGGAGGGATCCTTAAGAGCTTCAGGAAAAGGCACTTTAGGCGTGTAGAGCCCTAGGATTGGTCATAGGTTGACTCGGTAAGTGACCCTCCTCTCTCTTAGACATTGTGTTAGCCAGTTGCCCTAGTTGTGTCTCTATTTTGGATATAGATTGTGCGTGAGAATTAACATCATTTCTTAGCAATAAATGATCATTCCTTAGTAGACTCATTTCATTCTTAAGCTCAGTTTTCATGCTTGTAAGTGCACTGATGTTGGTGTTCAAAGCTGGGTCAGAGACTGCTTGTGGAAGCGATTGAGGTGCAGTTTGTTGATATGGAGCAAAATACCCTGGGTTGGGATTTGCAGAAGGTCTAGGTGGGTACCGATTAGTGTGAGCATTGGAAGAACTACTCTGTCCTTGGAAAGTACTAGACTGTTGGGGTGGTTTCCAACTAAAGTTGGGATGGTTCCGCCAACCTGGATTATACGTATTTGAATACGGATTATTTTCAGGTTTAGTGAAACCATACGCCGCGTTTGCTTGCTCCTGAACAAATTCAGGAAACGATGGAGCCAGGGGACAGTCAGTAATGAGATGTTCGAGACTAGAGCACAGTGCACATGTTTGAGGTTGATCTTGATATGGTGGAGGTGCAGGTGATTGACTCACTTCCAGTTTATCAAACCTTTTGTTAAGGAGGGCTATTTGGGCAGTAATGGCTTCTAATCCAGAAAGTTCAAAGGTTCCCTTAGTTATAGGCCAACTTCTAGGGGTTGTGTATTGTTGTTGGGAATCAATGGAAATTTGTTCATAAAGGTTCCAAAGCTCATCATCATCTTTATCTAAAGGAATACCCCCACAACAAGCTTCAACCCTAGTTTTACATCTTTCATTAAGGCCTCTATAAAACTTATGCGTTAATTCCCACTTATCAATATCATGATGAGGGCATTTTCTCAAAAGGTCTTTAAATCTATCTCAGGCATCATGAAAAGACTCATCATCATATTGAACAAAGGTAAGGATTTCAGTCCGAAATTTCTCAGTTTTAATTATAGGGAAGAATTTCCTTAAAAATGCCTCTTGAAGTTGGTCCCAAGTTGTGATAGAGCGTGGAGGTAAACATTGAAGCCAGTGTTTAGCTTTATCTTTCAAAGAGAAAGGGAAGAGTTTTAACTTAAAGGCATCATCATTAAAATTTTCCATTTTCAGTGTAGCGATGGTATCGATAAAATTGTGAATGTGGTCATATGGGTCCTCATTACTTAAACCATGAAAGTGTGGTAACATTTGAATCGTTTGGGGTCTGATCTCATAGTGTGAGGCTGTGATTGTAGGAGGATCAATGGAAGGAGTGTAAGTGTAGGCAGTGGGCAAGAAGTGATTTCTCAAAGGAACACGTTGTACCCCCCCGTTGTTATTATTATTACCCTCCCTTCCCATATTAACATGAGGGTTGATGACATGTCCCTCATTTTCAGCCATGGTGACAAAGGTCTCGTGAATAGATTGCAAGTTACTCAAAGGTTGTTGACCTAAGGCTCTAGCTTTTCGGAGTGTAGTCTCTAGTTCTAGATCCAAAGGTTCCAGCGAAATATTTAAGGATCGTCTACCCTGCATGCAAGATCACACACAAACAGAGAAAAAGAAAATAGAAGATTTGGAGGAGAGGACAAAACCCGGAAAACAACAATTGAAACGAAAAAAATTTGAAGTAAAAAGGCTTAGCTGACTGCGCAGTTCCGATCGGTCGGTGTCCAGTCCGATTGGTCGCTCCAGGCCGCAAGCTCCTTCACTCGAAGTCCACTTCAAAGCAGATGGCGCGGTCCGATCGATCAGATTCAAGTCCGACCGATCGCTCCAGTTGTCTGCCGAGTTGTGTTCTTCTTCAAGAAAAATCCGTTCCAATGCTGCAAAAATTCCAGAAAATTGTCAGAAAATTCCTAAAAAGTGTAAAATAACGAAAGGGAAAAATAAGAAAGATAAAAACCTAATGAAGCAAAGAAAAGGAGTTAAGAGGAAATCAATTGGTTAACCGTCAAAAATCCCCGGCAACGGCGCCAAAAATTGATTGCTCGCAAACGTCGTCGCTAAAACATTGCTAACCTCAATCAAATCTTAAATTTATATCCTTGTTCAATCACTAATACTACTAGGTAGACTAGTGGTGAAATCCGGAGTCGAACCACAGGGAATTACTAGGAAAACCAAAATCGATTCTCAAAACTCTTGATCTAAACCAAACACTTCAATGAGAGATTGATCTAACTTAAATTATCTAAGAAAGCAAAAGAAAATATTAAGGTTTTAATCAGATGGAGAAAGATGTCTTAGGAAATACACAATCCACCCTAGTTTCACCCTTAATCTTTCATAGTTATCATCTTGATCACTTCTCTAAGCATTATGGATAGTATGGCTACAAGCTCACACGAATCCTTAAAAGAAGGTTTTATGTTCCCTACGGCATAACCTATCTTTGTTTGGCATAAATCATCTTTGGTCCTACCATTATCTTAAGTTATTCTACTCCTAATGACCTTAGCATGACTTATCTTCACGTAGCATAGATTATCTCAAAGGTAAATCACAAACCACATCCAAACTATCTCATGAATCTCTACACTCAAATACAACCATCATGTAGGACTAATAATACGTCAACGGAACTCTGTTCCTTCAACTCTATAATCATTAAAATCATATTCATGAGATTATACTTAGAGAAGTTCACAAAAATCCAACTAAGAAAGATCAAAAGTTACACTAAGGTTTCATGGTATTCCTAAGAACAAGAAAACTAGTCACTCATCTCTTGGAAATCAGCCATAGGTGTAGAAGATGAAGCCGTCGATCCCCGCGGAAAGATCACCGTCTTCAAAACCCTAACCTTCTCCTTCAAAAGTGCTCCCCAAAAGAAGATATTTTTCGGCTGGAAGACCCCTTTATATATTTGAAACCCTCAACCTGCGAATTAGGAGTCCTAACAGAGGTTAAACTCTAATTTCCCTAATTTCCTGGTCGCTGACGTCAGCGGAGCGATCGATCGGACTCAAACCGATCGATCGGACTTCCCAGTTTGACTGGGTTAATAACTGCCACGTCATCAGCTTCCTTATTCTTCAACTTCTACTCGGAATTCCGATTTGTAATCAACTCTGAAGCCAATCTGTACGGAATCTGGGAAAGTCTTCAACAGAAAAGTGCTAGATCTGGAAGTCTCCTGTCATCTCCACTTTATTTCATAATATTCTGATTAATGTAGAATATTTGGCAAATATTCTCTTCAGCATCGACGGAGCAGCTTTCCAGCTTGTAAATCTTCATCTATTCTTCAAACTGTCATCATACCATCAGGAATTTCGCAATGTGTCCAACAGCAACATTTTAGATCTCTGAGTCTTCTACATTGTCCCAAAATTTCAGAATATTGTAAGTTTCAGAGAATATCTGACGAATATTTTCCCAATGGTCGACGAAGCTGTATTTTTCTTCATTTTAGCCGAATTTCTTGTATCTCTTCTCAAACCATGATTAAACCTGAAACCAAGCAACATGATATCAAATACACCTACTCTAGGCCTAACAAGGGTAATTTAAGGGGTTTAATTGGGAATAATTAGTGACTTATCAGTAGGCGATGGGTTCGATCGCCGATCCGGGGTTCTCGGGTAGCCCGAATCTAGCCCTAGGGTGGGGGTTTGGTTAGTTGAGGATTAGGACGTGATTGTCATCGAGTGATCATAATTGTTAACATTTGAGGTTATTGTTATAGTCAACTATGCATTATTCTTGTATTTGAGGTGTAGAGGTCATGTCGGATCTCCAAGTCTAAGCGCTAAGGATGGTTGTCGATGTCCCTGACATGTGTGTCCCCGTGAGAGATGATATGACTGGGCAGGATGGTACCTGGACAGGAGCCCGCAGTCTTTGTTTTCTCTCGTCTATTTTTGGGTGAGGATAGGACCTGGACAGGAGCCCTCGGGAATCGACGGGGTCATGGGCCCTTGACATACCTTAGACTTAGGCGGAGAATTACACAGTTGCAGTTTCCCTTCCTTTTTGTGCGATGTAGAGTAGAACCCTACTGGGCATTGTTGCTCACCTTACCTGGGCTGCATCGGTGATGCATGTCGATGCAGTTCCTTCTTTCAGGTGTTCCTTTAGAAGATGGCGTGGTATTTCGAGGTGATCGAGGACTTGGAGCTTCGAGGAGTTCTTCTATATATAATTTATAGTTTTAATCAATGATGTACAAATTGATGTATAAATCGAGGTATAACATGATGTATTCGAGGACATAATTGTATGATCATTAATTCAATTGTATTTGAGAAATGTTGTAATATTCTTTAATGTAGACATTTGAGAAATGTAATAATTAGTTATTTACATTGGTGCCATTGCTCAAGTTGAAATTGTAAAATGTATAGGTTTCTTGTACTATAATTATAAAGGGGATTCTGCCGAATTTTTGGTATGAACTTGAGGATTAAATTGTTTAAATTTGAAGCAGTTATATACTTGTGCGTCAATTGATGATGTAAACAGGTTTAGGTGGCTCACGCCTCGATCTGAATGGGTTTCCTGGGTCGAGGCGTGACATCAGCTCAAGAACGCGGATTTGAAAAAGAATCAAAGAAGAGGGTTTCATTCGTTCTATAGACAGACGAACCGACCTATGAGAGATCGATCTTTCATGACAAACCGACTAAACTTTCTGACGCTAAGAGATCGATTGTGAGGACCCGTCCCTCTACTCCTGGGTCGACAGGCTGGGTCAGGCCCGTGGCTCGTTGGTTTGCTTCGCGTCGAGCGCGCGATCCGGTGGATCGCATTGTTTCTTGGACCACAAGGGCAATTTCGTAAATTGCACCTTGTTGGTTTGTTTTACACCCACGTGTGCACACACTGACCTTGTTTGTGTTAGTGTTTGTTTAGAATGGCTAGGTGGACCCGGGATCGGAAGATCCCAGCTCGGGTGCGCGGAAGCTTGCCTTTGGGCAGCTGACGACCCTCGAGCAATCGATCGCTCCTTGAAGCGATTGGTCGGACTCGTGAGCGAGTCGGTGGGTTTTGACCCACTCGGATCGGTCCGACTCGGTGGTGGATCGATCCGACTTGGTCGGATCGATCCGACTAGGTGTTGGGATCAATCCGGGGGGCGAGCGACCGATCGCTCCTTGCAGCGATCGATCGGAATCGCGTCGGTGGCTTTTCTGCTTCGCGAGGACGGCCGCTGCTGGCCGTCGCTCTCTCTTGTTAGAAGGGGAGGACTTTCCCTCCCCTCCTTCGCCTTTTCCCCCTCTTCCCCGGCTGTCCCCTCCACCTTTCCTCCTTTTCTCCTTCCTCTTCCTCCTTCTTCTTCTTCCTTCCTCTTTTCTTCTCTCCCGACATTCCTCTTCCCTTGTTTTTTCCGGCAGCAACCTTCCCCTCTTCCGTTCTCCCTCTTCCGACCATCAAATTGGGTGTTCTAAGGCTCGTTGGATCCGTGACAATGAGAGGAAGATCCCTGAAGTGGTTTGGAACCTTGTTGGAGATCAACTCGCGGGGAATCAGCCGAGGAAAGCGATGTTAGGTAGGTTTCTACCTACTGATGTTGTTTTCATGTTTTCTCTAGATCTAGCTGTTGGATCTTGTTGATCTTTGTCTTGTTGGATTCCTCATGCTTAGTAGAATTACTGATTGAAGTTTCATGATCTTTAGATGAGTTTTGAGTAGGATTTATGCATGATTAAGCTCGGATTCTCTGTTTCTGCTGTTCTTGAAGAACAGCCGGCTTGCGGCGAGTTTTTCGGCCGGTGCGTACATGATCTTGGGTTGTGATAAGCATAATAGTTGTAGATCTCTGAATCTACTCTCTAACCCAACTGATTTCATAATTTTCCGATTTGTCTACGATTTGTTATGAATTGTTTTTTGGAGGGCTGCGTTGCAGCAATTAATGGGTAAGTTAGTTTGATTAACGATTTTGATTAGTGTTTTCCCGTTAATCAAACCGTTGGATGATTATGAATTTTGGATATAATGATCCTCGTATATACAGTTACTGATGGCTAAGTTGGATCTTGAATCCGACGTCGTTTGGACATCGGATCGACGGGATCAATTAACCCCTAAGTAGTGGTTTTGGGTGTTTGAATATAATATTATAATTCGGAATATAATATTATATTATTTACTGTTCATCATCGTTTTCGGGGTTGCTTCCCATTGCAGGAGTCCGCGGCTGACGGCCGCGGTACTGTCGTAATGCCGGGACCCGCTGCGGATCGGCTGGCAGCGGTCGGAAGTACCGCTGCAGCGATCCGATAGACTTATATGATGTTTGTCATACTGTTGCATGCCTATCTTCTTATTCGTATATGTCATAGCATGCATTATTGTTTTGTGCATTAGTTGCATTGGTTAGGGCGTGGGTGATCTGTGGGTCGCCGTCCCGAGGCTGGAAGCTCGGACTTAGCCCTAGGACCGGGGTTGGGTAGTTTGGACCCAGTTTGAATTGTGGTGTCCAGTCGATTCGATGATAGGCTTAGATGACTGGTACACTGGTTGCTTGATTATTGTAGAGGTCGTGTAGGCCTCGAGCCGGATGCTGAGGTGTAGCCGGTGTTCCACTGTGTAGACTCTTGAGTGGTGGAGAGGCCCCCTCAGCGGTGCCATTTCCCGCCTGCAGTGTCGGTTCCCTGCATGTGAGTCAGCAGTGTTTATTGAGCTTACTGTGTGCGGCTCCTGGGCACTAGGGACACGCGGTAGGGTTGTGGGACCCCTGTATACACCCAGGTCCTACTTGAGGGCGACACTATTGCGTTTCCCTCTTCCTTCTGTGTGACGTAGTGTACAACCCTACTGAGCTTAGTGCTCACACCTACCTGGGCTGCGTTTTGTAGATGTAGGCGTCAGTTCTTCTTCTGTGGCCCCTACCGGGCAGTTGGTCGGCGGGGCGGCAGCGCCTGGTGGACTCTGAGAGGTGGTGATCCTTTACAGTTTTTTATCCTATGTTAGATAGTCTCCTACGGGAGTAATGTTGTATTTGAACTCCCCCCTCTCCGAGGATATGTATATTAAACACTTTTTGGGTTTGTAATCTGTGGTTCGATGTTGTTAAAATTTTAATGTGTTTTGATTGAGGGCGCTTTTGGTGAATTGTTAGGGAGACCAATAGGTTAGAGGGAACCCTCGCCAACTTTTCTTCCGCGTTTTGTTAGGTTCCGGTTCGCGTTGCCCGGCCCGGTTGGGCTTTCGCGGGTCGGAGTGCGACATCGATCTCCTTAGCAAGATAAGATCGATCCCCTTTGCCAGAAAGCTAGACTTGGGCTAAAACATAAGCCCAAGCCAGGATCCTTCGATCCCTGGTCCATCTAACCGTTCTAATCAAACATTTACACAAACACGGTCAATATGTGCACCCACGAGTGTGAAACAAACCAACAATGTGTATTTTACCAAATTGCCCTTGCGGTCCACAATGAGCCACAGGCCCAGCCTAGGCGGTCGGCCCTGGAGTAGAGGAGCAGGTCCTCACACTACACCTCAGAACCCGGCTTAAGGCCGACACGACCTCTAAATCATCGATCAAAAAGTGTTCCAGTCATCTAGGCATATCATCGAATTTGACTGAACACAACCATTCAAACGTGGATCAAGCTACCTAGCCCCGATCCTAAGGCTAATCCGAGCTTCCAAGCCCTCGGGACGACAATACCACAGATCACCCACGCCCTAACCTTATGCCACTAATGCACAACCAGATGCATGCTATGAACACACGCAGAGAAAACAGATAAGCATGCAACACATGTGAAGATAAATAAACATGGTCTGGGCTCGGCATCCTACCTGCCCGAGGTAGTGAACAGGTAATACAGGCCAAGAAACTGTTGCAGTGGTAACCCCACCAACTACAACCAGTCCACAAAAGGACAACATGTTACGGGAAGCAACTCCGGCAAACACGATTAACAATACAACATGCTATCTACTCATCCTGGGAGTCGTCACTGTCCGGGTTCACCACTACCCCTCATTATGGGGCTAACATGCTCAAAGGCATGTACAAGTTATAAAACGGTAAAGAAAACCGCACATACAAACCCCCGAGGGCAAAATCCGACGAAAACACCTCCTTGCGACCAAAAGGATCAATCCTTTCAAAGAAATGATCGATTTTCTTAACAACCAGGGAGTTCCATCCCTGTCAAGCCAAAAAGGATCGATCTTCCCTCCAGGAAGATCGATCACTTTCGTGACCATGGACCACATCCATGCCGCCAAGCAAAAGATCGATCATGCACAGGCCAGACATGACGCCTCAAGAATGATCGATCCTTCCTTAAGGAAGATCGATCTTCATGGGTTCTCAAGTGAACCGGAGAAGGAAAAATACCATCGAAAAACGCTACCAAATCTCACAAAACTCTGGGATCTAGTAGTACGAAAGACTATGAGTCCAAAACTGGTACTTGTACTAAAACCCAATGAGCATGCAAAGAGATGTACTCAAAACAAACACAGTTAAGCTTAAAACTCACAAAAATCGGAAGACAAGTAGGTAGCATCCCTACCTAGACAAAAGCAGCTTCAATCCACGCTGCTGACCCTAGGATCGCCCTCAATCTCTTCCAAAATCACGCTAGATCTATGCTCAAAAACGGCGGATTTCAAAAGGGGAAAAGAGAAGGGGGTTGCGTCCGTTTTATAGACAGACGAACCGACCTATGAATGATCGATCTTTCATGACGAGGAAATTGACTATCTGGCACCAAAGGATCGATCTTCTTAGCAAGAAAAGATTGATCATTTTGTGAAGAAAGCTAGACTTGGGCTAAAACACAAGCCCCGGATCTTTCGAGCCCGGGTTCATCTAACTGTTCTAAACAAACATTATCACAAATATGGTCAGTATGTGCACACGTGGATGTGAAACAAACCGATAAGGCGCAATTTACCAAATTACCCTTGCGGGCCAAGAAACAATGTGATCCACCGAATCGCGTGCTCGATACGAAACCCACGAGTTCAACTCAAACGGTCGACCAAGGAGTAGAGGGACAGGTCCTCACAGAAGGAGGGGGAGATTACAGTATTCTCTTTGTAAAAAGAGAATACTACAAAGAGAATACCTACCAAGAAGGATTTAGTGCTATGCCTATTTTTTACAGTTATGTTTTCCCTTTTTGAGTAATGTTCATGAATGGATGGCAATATTCTCTTTTGAAATAGAGAATACCTCCCGAAGACGCCTCCATGAGGGGGCTGCGAGGTGATGGCGACCTCAATGATGGTGGGGGTGGAGATGGGAGATGGGTGCGGGGATCGAGAGAGAGAGAGGCGGTGGAGGAGTGATGGAGAGAGAGGGAGATTGTGAGGGGAGATGCCGGTGAAGGAGGGGGAGTTTGAGAATACCTACCAAGAAAGGTTTAGTGATATGCCTATTGTTTGCAGTTCTCTTTTCCCTTTTTGAGTAATATTCATGAATGGATGACAATATTCTCTTTGGAAAAAGGAAATTCCTATAAAAGAGAATTTAGTGTTCATGAAAGGTCTCCGGTATTCTGTTTTCTCTTTTTCATTGATATACATGAATGGATTGCAGTATTCTCTATGTAAAAAAAGAATACCTATAAAATAGGATTTAGTGCTCATGCGATGTTTTCAGTTCACTCTTCTCCCTTTTTGATTTAAGTTCATGAATGAGGATTTGGTGTTCATGAAAGGTGTTTCTCTTTTTCGTTGATATACATGAATTGATTGCAATATTCTCTTTGTAAAAAGAGAATACCTATCAAATAGAATTTAGTTGCAATATTTGCAGTTTTCTCTTTTACTTATACGTTCATGCACGGTTGTAATCTTAGGGCAGGCATCGCCGAGCTGGGCGGAGGAAGCGTCTCCGACCCCCCCCTGCTCCGATCAGAACCCGACACTACCTGGATCTGGTGGTAGGCGATTGGTGGGGCGAAGAACGCTACGAACCTGGGAGGCGGCGACTGGAGCGAGGGCGTACAGTTACTCTGTGCGGGGCTGGCGATCGCGACAGTGTTGAGCATCCGGTTGGACAGGAGCATCTCCACGGCGCCGGCGGTGTCCTCCAAGACCTCGCCGTCGAGCCCGATCCTATCCAAAGCGGGTGGTTGATGACCCTCTTCATCTCGTCCTGGAGGATGCCGACGGCGACGGTGATGGGCTGCGACAACGGCAACGCGATCAATGAAGAGGAGAATGGCGTCGGAGTGAAGGGATAGAGAGCGATGTTGGTTGTGAAAGCGATATAAGAGTCTTTTGAATTCTAAAATGGTGTTAAGAAGTTAAATCTAATGGTTGTTGTTTTATTAGCAGCAAAAGATAATATTATGGTGCTCCTACTAAAATCCAATTTTTTTAATCAAGGGACCACACAGGTACTGATGCATAAATAACCCTATATACATCCACGGGACGCACACTAGACCAAATGGAACCCTTCTGTGTCCCTAAATCCTACGTTTCGGGAACGGGGCGGATCGGGGCGGATATTGGAAATACCATACCCGTCCCAGCACTCCTCCACCCATACCCGCACCGCCCCGTCCCCGTGCGGATAATTGGGATCGCGGACCATAACCATCCCCACGGGTACGCGGATATTACCCGCAACCCGCGGTTATCCACAAAACCTAAAAAACCATTCAATTAGCATTAAGCCTATAAAATCTAAATCTAAATCCACCAAACTATCATCAACATTCGGTCTCTAAAATCTAGATCCATCAAACAGTCATCAACAATTAGTCTTTATTAGAGTATTATTACAAAAATAGACTCTCTAAAATCCACCAAACCAATATTTAGTGGCGAGGCGGGGCGGATATGCGGGGCGGGGCGGATAGCGGGGCGGATATTACCCAATACCATAATCCGCCCCGTACCCGCGCGGATCTTAAATTTGTAAATCATACCCGTATCCACGGGTAAAAAATCTATACCATACCCGTCCCCATCGGTGCGGATCGGGTCGGTTATCCAGCGGGCGGTCAATTTTGCCATCCCTTACTCAGTAACCCTCGCAACGCCCCGACGCCACTCCTCCACCTCAATGCTCCTCCGCGCTGCCCTTCGCCACGCGGTGGCAGAGCAGCGGTTTCATCCCCTCATAGCCACCGCATTCCAGTCGCTTCACTACGCTAAGGCAGCCAAGGCGAAGACGAAGACGACTACCATGGGCAATGTCAAGGTGAAGGACCCCCGAGCTGGCCCCGTGCGGACGACGACGCCTCAGGAAGCGGCGCTGCCTTCTCGGACGATATCAACGCCGAGTTTGAGCTCCCCAAGGATCCACTACCGGTGTCGTACCATCTCTCCGTTGACGTCGGCCCCGGCGGCCGTCCTCTCTTCTCCTTCGTCGATTCCTTCGCTGGTCTTTCCCACAAGGACGCGTGTACTTACGTGGATTTCAGTTGACACTGGGTCCATTTCTTTTAAAACATTCTTGGCTATTTGCTCGATTCTTGTGTAAATCCGGATGTTTTTGTGGGGTTTGGGGTTTTAGTTTGGAAGAATGGAACGCGATGCTGCCAGAGGGGCTGCCATTGGGGATGACGAAGGAGTTCCAGGAGACGAGGCGGTGTGCGGTGCTCGTCAGGCAGAGCTTCTTGGATTTTAGGGATAATTTCGGCAGGATCGTCGACCCTCCCATCCGGGCAGGGGCCAAAAGTATGTTCTCAGCTCTTGCTTTTGGTTTTCAGTTTATTTTTAGGGAAAATTGGCGTTTAGTCTCTTTGGGAGAAGTTGTTTACTATTTAGTCTAATTGAAAAAATTTAAGGCATTTAGTCTCTTTTCTGGACAGCTTTACTTTTTTATCTCTAAAATACCCTTTATGCATTTTTTAAAATGGGAGATGGATGGATAGTTTTTGAATTAGTTGGTTGGCATTAATTGGAGTGGTTGGGAATACATACACCTATTCCCAATACAGAAAAGGCATGCATGCATCCAGTGGATGCATGCATTAATGCGGGCATTAAAAGTAAAAAAGAAAATACTGAAAAATAGAGGGAAAATACCAGAAAATAGGAAAATTGACCGAAAAAATGAGAAAAATGGTAGAAAAGTATAAAAAATACCGGAAATATATATAAAAAATTTGGAATTTTTTCTGGGAGCAGCTATTAACGGTAAAAAAGGAAATTACTGAAAAGTAGAAAAAATTAACGGAAAATAGAAAAATATGCAGAAAAATAGGAAAAATGGTAGAAAAGTAGGAAAAATTAATGGAATATAGAAATTTTTTATGAAATTTTTTTCGAAAGTAATTACTAAATATTGGAAAGTGATTACCAAATTATGGAAAGTGACTACAAAATAAGGGAAGTAACTACCAAATATTGGGAAGTAAGTACCAAATGTGGGAAGTAACTACCAAAATGGAGAAAATTATAAAGTAACTATGAAATATTGGAAAAGTAACTACAAAAATGGAAAAGTAAGTACCAAATATTGCGAAAGTAACTACGAGCATTGAAAAGTAATTACAAAAAATTATGAAGTAACTACAAATGTTGGGAGTTACTTTCCAGAAAAGTAACTACAATTACTGTAAAGTAATTGTAATATTTAAAAAATAGACATTTTATAAATAGTTTCAAGCATTTTTCTATTATAATTTGTGGAAAGTAACTACCAGTTTAATTGGAGAGTAACTACCAATTTATATGGGAAGTAACTACTAGTTTAACTGTTAATTAACTACCAGTTTAGTTGGCTAGTAAATACCAGTTTAAATGGGAAGTAACTACCAGTTGAAGTGTAAAATAATTACAGTTTTTTTGTAAAGTAATTACCACTTAAACTGGGAAATAACTACCAGTTAAATGGGAAGTAACTACCAGTTAAACGAGAGAGTAAAATTTTCTGGGAAGTAACTACAAAAATTTCTAAAAAACTTTTCTAAGAAGTTATTATAAAAATTTTCTGAAAAGTAACTACAATTTATGAGAAGTAACTACAAATATTTGTAGTTACTTCCCAATATTTGGTAATTACTTTCATTATTTTGTAGTTACTTTCCAATATTTGTAATCACTTTCCAATATTTGGTAATCACTTTCCAATATTTAGTAGTTACTTTCAAAAACAATTTCCAAAATAGTTTTCTATTTTCCGGTATCTTTTCCTACTTTTCTATCATTTTTCCTATTTTTCCACATATTTTTGGTAGTTACTCCCCAATATTTCGTAATTACTTTACAATTTTCTCCATTTTGGTAGTTACTTCTCATATTTGGTACTTACTTCCCAATATTTGGTAGTTACTTTCTAATATTTGGTAGTTATTTTCATTATTTTGTAGTTACTTTTCAATATTTGTAATCACTTTTCAATATTTGGTAATCACTTTCCAATATTTAGTAGTTACTTTCAAAAAAAAATTTCAAAATATTTTTCTATTTTCTAATATTTTTTCCTACTTTTCTATCATTTTTCCTATTTTTCCACATATTTTTCTATTTTACGGTAATTTTTCATACTTTTCAGTATTTTCCTTTTTTGCCGTTAATGGCTGCCCCAAAAAAAATTTCCAAATTTTTTTTTATATTTTCTGGTATTTTGTTCTACTTTTCTTAGCTACCATTTTTCCTATTTTTTCGACATATTTTTCTCTATTTTTCAGTATTTTCTTTTTTACTGTTAATGTCCACATTAATGCATGCATCCAGCCATAAGTGGATGTATGCATGCCTTTTTCTGTATTGGGAATAGGTGATGGGGCTTTAATGCTTTATGGGGGGGGTTTGGGGGGTATTTTGGTCCTCTGGTCTAGATAGGATAGTAAAATGCTTAAACTAGTTCATAGGGGACTAAATGACAAATTTTGGTGATCTAAAAGACTAAACAACAAAGCCCCCTTATTTTTAAGTCAACTGGTCTCCATTTCTCCAGCTAGTTTTTCTTGAATTTCTCATGGTAGACTTTTTTTAGTTGATCAGAAATGATTCTTTTTCCAGATTTCTGATATATGATTGAAGTTTTAGCACTACGGGATAAGAAGTATTTGCATATAGAGTTTCGTGCGGAGCATTCTTATTAATGTCATAGACTAAATCTTGAATCACGGTTTGGTCAGCTTGTTGGATCCCGTATCTATTTGAATAAATGGGGAAATAAAGTCACTCGTATGGGTGAGTTGCAGTGAGAAAGATGGATAGCAAATACTAATGTTTGTTTATCTAAGAACTAATGTTTGCTTGTCATTAGTTGTATCATATCCTTTGCATATTCACATATTAGGTCATCCATGCAGACACCTGGAAGATGTGTAGATGTATTGGTTCCGTGTCTACAATTTTTACAGGAGCTAAAAATAAGTGTCCGGAATTAAGATAAAATCAAACATATTGATTAGTCTGATGACTTATTATATGCTTTGGATACTCGAAATTTATCTTTGATTATTGTTTTGAGAAATAAAAACCCTAGAGTTGTTTCTCTCATAGAGAACTTCTATCTCTTGTTCTACAACCTCAGCAAGCTTTCTCATGATTGTTAGGGCATGGATTCATCCATTCAGCGTGAAGGCTTCGTCCCGGAGAGACGAGCATTGTTCTTGCTACCTTTGGGTGAATTCCTAGAGATACTTGAACCCTCGTTCTATCCTACCAGGTGGATTCTTGGTTGGGGAGAACCCTGTCTACAGTTCAATGACTGTTTTCGGCATCAGGACATTAAGAAATATTTGTCATGAATATTGCATTAGGTACTTAATGGCTTGTTTTCTCAGATGGCTATGATAAAACAAGGGATTTTTGTCTATGTGATGAATTTAAATGCTGAAGTTATCCGTTTACTTGTGGAAATTTTTATGCAAATTGATCTTTGTACCTACATGAGAAATAGAATGCGAATAATTAAAGGTGAGAATTGTAAAATATTGCCCAGAAGTGGCCATGCATATGAAACGACAAAAATAGTATTCACTTTGTAGAGGTATTTTATGTTTTGGTCATTTTACACTCAAATGATCACAATTTTTGTTTAATGGATAGATTTGGTTACTACATCATCAGTGAGCGATGTTTGATGACGTCATTACATTTAATGCTTCCATTTGAAGTTTGGTAGGCAAACAATATAGATGAGGCCTTATTTTGTGGGCTACGCTACCCCTGAAAAGCAATGGATGATCTCAGAACTGTCATTCTATACTCGTTTATAGTATCTATGTGTTTATTAAGCCTTCTCTCATTCAGCTGCTGCTGTTGGCAAGCTTCGTCAAGAACTTTCAGGTGTTTCATTGGATGCTCGTATCATGTTTCCTCGTTATGACCCAGATGAAGCTGTCACTGTGTGCCATTATTATCTAAGGTATGTTAATAGATGCATGGAGTCCCACATCTTTTCCTTCTCGGTAACACCGCATTCCATGATTGTTATGTTAAAACTTAAAACAGCTGATTTGTCAGGCTGAGTTAACTCCCTCAATCGTGTGTTTCTCGAGAATTCGTTGTTTTTAAAGCTGATAAATATTTGGTTACTGAAGCATGACTATCGGTATAATTAGGATTTCATGTACAAAGTTGTCAAAGTATGTTGCTGATTTTTTAAATCAACTATATTGCTGTCATTCAAGTCATATCACGGTGTTGTCAAATTTGTGGTGTGATCTTTTCCTTTCTTTATAGTTATGCATTTGATGCCGACTCACCCCTTACATGCCGAGCATGACTTATAATTATTAGGTAGGAATAGATTATACTTGGCAAGGCTTGCTGGTGACCACTTTAGAGGCTTTACCATTGAGATGCTAACCACCCTTCTTTGTGCTTTACTGTTGAGGTGATAACCACCCATGTGCCGAACACTTGCATGGGTGTAATTGGAGGAGGATATTTCTTACGGCACACAGGATGAAAAACACTGTCCCAACAAACACAACAAAGATTGTACTTTTGAATAGAGGGTAGTTGTCAGATTAGAAAAACAATGTTCAATTCACATGTCTACTGTTTCTTGACAGTTAACTGTAGTGATAGCCCTCTGCCAGCTAATTGTCTCTTGACATTTTCCTCATTAGAATTTATTTTATAGCCAAGCGAACTCGGCTGTTGTGGTCAGATTAGAATCAAGAACTCGGACAATCGCGGCATTTAATGAAATTGTACTAGTTTTAAAAGATATGCTTAATGTCCTTTGGCAACTCATCTTTCTAATTTTCACCTCTTTTGCTAGGCAAAGACTTAGAAGACTCGAGTATTTTAATGGAAATGGTTCAGAAATGCGATGGTTGGCTCCTTTTGTCTGATGAGAAGAAGAAATGACATCACAGGTGGTGAGAATTTTTTGTTGTAGTCTTCTGTACAAATCTGATAGTAGTTTGGTTGTGGTCTTTTAAGTTTGGTGGAAAATAAAATTTCAAATGTCTAATCGTGTAGATGATCTTCAATTAGCTACAGGCTCATAGACAGGGGTGGCAATACGGGTCGATGGGTCGGGTTCGGGTCGGGTCGAGACCCGATATCTCGACCAAAAATCTCAACCCGAACCCGACCCGTTTACTAAACGGGTCAATTTTGTCAATCCGAACCCGACCCACTTTTAAACGGGTCAACCCGACCCAACCCGTCTGACCCGTTTATTAAACGGGTCGGTTTGGGTTCGTGTCAAGTTGACCCGTTTAACAACATGTAAATAACTTGTTTAACAAAATAACACATAATTTTCTGTTTAACAACCTGTTTAACAAGTAACAAGTACCTATAAAATAGAATAACATCACCATCATACAATTCTGTTTAGCTGGTTAGAACTTAGAAAGTTTATATAGGGATAATGGGTCAAGCGGGTTGTTAACGGGTTACGGGTCGGGTTCGGGTCACGGGTCACGGGTTATACGGGTTAGCCTCCTAAACCCGAACCCGACCCGCACAGTAACGGGTCAGCGGCGGGTCGACCCGTTTTTGACCCGCACCCGAATACCCTAAACCCAAACCCGTGAAATTCGGGTTGGGTCGGATCGGGTTCGCGGATTATGGGTCAAATTGCCACCCCTACTCATAGACCGTGTATTTTCTTGTGCAGCATCCCCTACCCAATCTTGTATGCTAACATCAATGGCTTTCCGCCCATTTTAATGACCAAGACAGGTCGAGTGTAGTCACTTGCAGAAAGCCATTTTGCTCGTGCTTGCTCATTGAACTGCGATCTATCTTTGGAGGTACGGCTTCCCCATGAGCTGTTCAACCTTTTCCTAAGATACTGTTACTGCATTATTTTCGTTCTTTCACCAGGAGACTCCTAGCTTCGAAAATTTTTATCTGATGAAGTTCTTTTAGATAGGGAGGTGAGTTGAGGTGAGGTGGGGTGGGTGAGGTGAGGTGAGGTGAGGTGACTTCTGGAGGTTTCTGAGTGTTTGGTTGGTGTTTGAAGTGGGATATGGTCATCCCCAACTATTTAATATTTTAATAATTTCTCTATATTAAAATATTAAAAATAATATTATTTTAGATAATTTCTCTATATTAAAATATGGTGATATGGACCAATCACGATGTGCCACGTGACATGTGGGATCCATTTATATTAATATTTTATTACAGTATGATATTATTAACATTATTTGCCACTTAAAGTATTAAAATTAAAACATTAAAATAATATTTTAGTCTTAAAATATTAATAATTTAATAACTTATATTAATATTTTATTACAGTATAATATTATTAATACTATTTTAGATGACGTGGACCAATCACGAGGTGACACGTGATATGTGAGACCTACTTATATTAATATTTTATTACAGTATAATATTATTAATATTATTTCCCACTTCAAATGCCACTTCAAATGACTTCAGGCCAAAAAGACCCGAAGTCGAAATGAGAAGTGGTAGCTTTGGCTACAGTGATTGGGAAGTGGGGTTGAAGTCACTTCAGCCCCACTTCCGAGCAACCAAACACATGAAGTGGCTCAGAAGTCACTTCAAAAAGTCACTTCCGAGCCGCTTCACAGGAACCAAACACGCCCGTAGAGGGAATAGGGAAGAAAGCATACTTTTAAGGATGATTTGTCTCCTTTTTTATGAGGGGAATTTTGTCTAGGACTTGAACTATTGTGTATCACAAAATAATAATGCAGCAAGTTTGATGCGGTTGTATCAATGAATATTCTTATTCTGATTTGGAAGTTGCTATTTAAGCTTGATTTTTGCAGTTCCAGCACATAAGAAGTGTGTTACAACTCTCTCTGGATGAGTCCATGTTTCTCTAATTTTTGCATGTATTAATAATGTTAGTCATAAATATAATCATTTGGGCGATTAACAAGATCAATAGCAATTTCATAAATATTGTCAATCAGTTAATAGATATTTCAGTGTTAACACAACTGAAGTATTTTAGCCATAACTTTTATATCAAGTTTTCAAAGTGAGCGATCCTGAAACCATTGGAAAGAGGACGAAAAGATCTACAACTTTCATGTTGACGAGATCTTCAGATTTCATCGTTTACTATGTCAAATCGGCAATTGAAGTGTCAGTGGTAAAATAATAAATAATGGTCGATATTCTGAACGTCATCGTCCAAGGAATGACCGATGTCATCGTCCATTTGCCCATCGGCCAGAACCCATCGGCCATATTTTGGCTGATTATTTTAATAAGACATCGATGTGTTTTAATCATTTTGGCGATAATTTTCTCATACGAAATCCAAATGAGTTGGGTTTTGGACCGATGGAAAGAGAATTCGAAGGCCTATAACTTTTATGTTCAGAGTTTTATCAAATTCCAAGGTTATCATTAGCCAAATTGCAGTGGAAGACAAGAAGCTCTACCTGATGGCAGTTTCGTAAATAAATGAAGATGTCGCTCAGATTACATTTCTCATAGTTTCAGATTCAGTTTCTAGTAGTTGTAGTGGGCAGTTCGGGTGGTTTCAAGGTGGTACCAGAAGCTCTATAAAAGGCCAAGAGGATGAGGAAAAAAAGTCTTCCCAAAATCAAGAGCAAAAATACGACTTTATCTATCTTTTAGCATGTATCAGTAGATTTAAGTCTATCTACAATGTAGCCTTTTAAATTCAGTAATGAAGCTTCTCTTTCCTTTAAATTCCTGCAACTAGTCCTTTATTTCTAGGAGTAGTGCTACAATAATTTCTTCTATAATTTCTAGGAATAATATTACCATAATTTTCTAGGAGTAGTGCTATCATAATTCTATTTTAATAAGAGTAGATCTATCATTCATAGGAGTAGATTTACCATAGAATCACATACTTCACTTTCCATTTACCACTTCCCATTTTCCACTTCATTTCCATTTACTCATCCAATCTCAACAACTTTGACACCTCTATTAGGACAAAGTTCAAAAGTTCAAAAGTTCGAAAGAGTTGAACTAAACCACAATCTCCTGATTCTTGATGTTAGATCATTTTAACCCTTTTTTCCCTTCGCTGATCACCGACATGCTATGCATGATTTATGTTCTAACAAGACAACTGAGCAATAAATACACCATATGGGTCAGTTGGGTCGAGCGGCTCAAGGTTCGAAGTTTCGGATGTATCAGCCTTAACGACTGGACGAAAACATGAATTCTGTTATGAGTTTGTGTCGCCATGGCATGGGAATGAGTATACCTACGAGAATTAGGAAGTTTTTTTTATCTCTAGTCCAATTTTATTGTTCTTATTTTTTTTCTTTTTCACTTGAGAAGCAAATCCTTGTCATTCCCATACCATGCGACAAATAAGACCACAATGTTGTGGCCCAAATTTGAAAGTTCTTTCATGGAAAATGATAATGAAATATCACTGCACTGCTCTTAAAAAGGGAGGCCATAATGAAATATCGCCAAAACCCAAGCTAGTTCACTACAAAGTTTATGCCTGGGTCTTAAGGGGTTCTTCAACTTGAGCTGATGCTCACGTTAATGACCACAATTCTTTAGAAATAATGTGGAAAAGACGGCCACCTTGAGGGCACGTTTGGTTGCTATGGGAATTGGAATGAGAATGAAAATAAGACCTGGAACTGAAAAGGAATTGTGGTTGTTTAGTACGTCAAAGAACTGGAATGGAAATGAAACTTGCAAGTATTTGGCATACATAATAAACATGGGAACTGGAATGAGAATATAAATTAAAGACCAAAATACCCCTTACTCTAATAGCATAGATTTACGAATATATCTATGTATGTATATGTATTTGCATTACCTTGGTTTATTTGGATGAAAGATTATTAGTAACGAGAGGAAGAAATAAGATTACTAATAATGGATGAAAGATTATTAATAAAAAAATATTACCTTGGTTTTAAGTTAGGTAATATTTTTAAGATTGATCCTAACCACTTGATCAGTTTAATCAAAGAAAGATGAAGGGTATTCATGTACATTCCATGAATATGAGAGTTCTTGCGATTGAGGGAACTCTGGATTTTTGAATTTGATAGGAATCCAGAGTTCCCTCAAATGCAGGAACTTCAATTCCGGTTCCTAAATGGAGGCTGCAACCAAACACCTTGAATTCCTTGTTTTAAGGAATTCGCATTCCGGTTCCTGAATGAATAGTGCAACCAAACGTGACATGAGAGATTACAAAGAAACAAGATTAATGATGTTGCGCATTTTAACAAAAATAATATAAAATGCTTTCTGGTTCGACACATTTGGTTGCACAAAAAGGTTGGGAATGGAATGGTCAATTCCTGAGTCAAATCTCATTCCATTGTTTGGTTGGCACTTAACGTCAGGAATGTAATGCTTCATTCATGACAAGTTGGGAATAATCCAATCCCATATGATAGCTCGGACAAGCTTATTCCGTTTCGGACGATCGAGAGATCGGACTTGCTAATTTCTGGAATACCCTCTGATCGCCGTCTCTCTCCCGAGCATTCCTGCGATCTCTATCTTCCGCGTGACCTCTCTGCCGAAGAAACCCTGTTTCGAAAGGGGTTTTCCACCATGCCGCTGGAGCATCCCGAGCTGTTGGAGGTCATCGGTGGAGGTATGAAGACCCTCTCTCAAGACCTCTATATTCCCCTCTTCTCTCTTCTTCCTTGTCCCTCCCCATCCCTCTTCTCCTCCCTTGTTTCCCTCCTCCTCGGGCAACCTCTCTCCCGACCTCTCTCCTCCTTCGGGTTCGGCTTTCCATCATTTGGAGTCGCCTTGATCTTCCGGAGCTTTTCCTCCGCCTCGTCGACACGCCAGGTCGTTCAAGTGCAGGCTGCACAAGGTAAACTCTCATGGCCACTCCGTGCCTCCCTCCAAACCCCAGCCTTCCGCCGTCTCTGGCTCCTCCACCCACACCATCGAGGCAGTATAAACTAATAAAACCCACCTTTTCCCCTCTATAGATAACCAATAATAAACCCTAGAAAAATTTGAAAAAAAAGAAAGAAAATCTATTTAGAAGAAATGAGAAGAATGGGAATTCATATGGTGTGTATTCCCACGTTGTGGCGATGTTATTTGGCTGCCTCTCCATCTCTTTTTCTCTTTCTCTCGCTATAAGTGAAGAGCTTGAGTGTTGAGTGGTGTAATTAAGCATATATGGATGGATGTTAATGTGATTCTTGGTGTCTGATGCTTGGGAATTGTTTGCTTTTATGGTGTTTCCGGGTTTTTTCTTGGAGAGATCAAAATCTATGTAGAGCCAACATTTTGTTTGTGTGAGATTGGGTTGAAGTATCTGTTGATCTAATGAAATTGTCGATTAAGTGGATTGTGATCAATGTGTTTTTTCTCTCTTCTGTTTAGTTTGTTTTTTTTCGCCTCTGTGGCTTTTGTTCTCGATTTACCAATGTCTATGTTTCCAATGTCTTACTGGTCCTTCTACACTACTTTTGCCATTTCAGGTTCATGGCTAATGATGATCGTACAGTTCGATATGAATGTCAAGTGGTGACACCATTCTATATGTCGGGGCTTTCTATTTGTTTGATAGGTCTGGTTATCCATTGTGAGTAATTCGCTCTCCTATATTATTTCTTCTTGATATGGTGCAACATTATTTTCAGTGTGCATGCATCTCACTGTGTTCATACATCTCTGAGTAGAAGGTTGATGCATCTTCTCTTTTCATACTTTTTCAGGACCAGCAACTCTTTCAGATGTACTAGACTGCTGTGGTTTCTGGTACTGTTCTCTTTCAGCATATCATAATATGTGAACTATATTGTAGATGAGTTTATATGCAAAAGCATATGTACAGTTGTCTTCAAATCAATGTTTGTATATCTTGCATGTATGCATGAACAACTTTCGTCTGTTGTTATTTGAGCAAATTAAACAGCGTGCATGAAATGAGATGAAAGGTAGCAAATGGCTCCACTGTATGTAAACACTATGATGTATTTGGTTACGTTGTTCGGGGGATATGGTTCCTCACCATCTTATTAAATACCAAGACTATTTTAGTTATTTGTACTTCATTCCTATTCCATTCTCATGCTTCTGTTTGTATACCAAACACGGTAATGCTTCATTCATATTCCTAATCATGATATCACAAAATCACCTTGGTGATAGCCCATTCCACTTTTCAATCTGACTTTCATTCCATTCCACGTTCCAATCCCATTCTGTCCCACATTCCCACGTTACAAAAATGACCTAATGTTTTCAGAATTGAATTAATTGCCATTCTCGAAATATCCTTTAAAGCTCCATGTAAAGACCTTGCTGTTCCTCAAAGGTAAGGTTCCTTAGTATCTGCACGAGAACTCAAGGTGTATGAGGATTGACAAAAAGAAAGGGGGACAAGAAAAGAAAACTATGAAAGATAGATACAATACTTGGTCCAATATCGTCTCCACTGAATAATTTTTTGGCATGACGAATGACTGATAATAGATGTATGCGAATACCACCATAACCATCTAAGACAGAAAGTATAAAATATTAAGGTATCCAGTATATGGTTGTGGATATACCTACAGAAAAGCTGCTGGATAAAAGGTTCTCTCCTTATTGCAAAGAAAATCCACTATATATAATTGGTGTCAAATCCGCTTTAAGCAACAACAGAAGTTTACTTGCAACAAATGCACACAAAAGGGTATTGATTCTACATAGATAAACAATTCATAAAGGAGATGGCTCGATATTAGATTCATTTTCCCAACAAAACAAAAAAGTGAATTCAGAGTAGGCTAGAGTTCACATACATGTAAGTAGTCAAACATTTTTAAAAGAAAAGACTACTATCACTGTTAGATGATTAACCTAAAGAACTCTAAACGCTTGCTACAAAAGGTCTTGGAAATTACAAATGCATCTCCTGTTATACACAAATTTCATCAAGTATATCTAACATAACAAACACTGTTTAACAGATTTTATGACAGCAATGGGGCCAAAGATTCCTATATTGTTACCACTATTTTTATAAACATTCAGCCATAGTCGTAGTGAAAATAGAAGCTTAAAAGCAACTAAATTGGAATTCATCCTATTTGTTGAGATTCCAAGTTCAATCTCAAGTTTAACATATAGGCTTAAAAAGATGTTACGGATCAAAGTAGACCGGAATCTAGGCCACCCGACCTGATTGGACATGACCAGCTCATCATATTATGCTCACCTATTTATTTCTTTATTAGGTCACTTGCTATATTAGTTTCTTGTTTTACTTGATTAGTGGTTTAAATTTGAATTAAGTTTCCCTTGCCTAAATAAGAGATTCTCTCTTATAAGGAAGAAGGTCTTATTGTAAACCTATTTATAGGTCTTTGCTTAATGAGCAAAATAGACTAGAAATTATCCCCAACAACTTAGTTGTTTAGGCTGGACTTCTCTCATGAGCTCTTCAAGGCTGAGATCGCCCTGCCACAGGCGTCTCTTCAACCACTCACCCATGCCAGAGACTCGTAACATTTGGTATCAGAGTGAGTGATCTATGACTCCCGCCATGTCGACTCTTTTGATTAGATATTTCACAGAGGTCGAAATCCAGCAATGGATAGAACGCAACCTCTACTACAACTGCGGCGAGAGGTGGAGTTTGACCCACCGGTGCAATATGTTGTTTGTAAGTTTAGGCTTCTTTTCCGATTTCGATTAACTTGTGGAGCATGTGATCCATCAGAGCCCCCAATCATCATTTTCCATTAAATCTACACCCTCATTTAAACCTCATACACCCACCAAAACCCCTCCTTTAATCTACCCACCATTAGATCCCCCCCTCCTCTCCATCTAACCTTAGCATCCAACACCAACCCCTCTTCAATCCTCACTAAATCTCCACCATCCATTCTAAACTCCACTCAATCCCAACCCTTCACTTCATCAACCCCATCAAAGGCCCAAACTATTCCACATCTCCTTCAACCTCTCACCATCGAACATCCCACTAAGCTTCCCCTCGCGCCTCCCCTCTTCATCCCCAGCCCCACCAAGCTGTCGATCACCTTCCGCATCGTCGACACCGTCGCACCCCTTCTAGTGACTAGCTTCCCGTCTCTATTATGGGCACTTAGCTCCTAAGCTTTCCAAATTCGCGTGCCGGGTCGATTGGGCCAGAATGCCGACATGTGGGTTTCCTTGGGCTTGGGTTTCTCCTTCCCAATGGTTACGGAAAGGGAGAAGAGTTATGGCACGTAGCCCAAGTCTTCCAGATGGGGAGCCAAAGTAGACGGCTCGAGATGGCGCGGTGAAGTCGAGGGTCTGCGCGGTCCAAGAGGAGTCGACGCAGGGGACCGGCGATGGCGCGACGAGATGGTGTATTGGGGAGGGCGGCTCGAGCGTGGCATGAAGCAATGCAGGTATGGCGGTATGCGGGCAAGCACACGAGATGAGCGGGCGGGGCGCGCAAGTGGCAGGGGTGCTCGGAGGGTGCGGATGGGTGGGGTGGTGGCGCGGTGTGAAGGGGCGCGAGTGAGAGGGGGGGGGGCAAGTGAGGCGCGCGAGGCGGAGGCGACACATGCAGCGAGTGAGGTGTACGACGTGGCACGGTGACGACAGGCGGACGGCCACGCAGGTGAGGGGCGATGGCAAGGAGAGTGGGGAGAGAGAGAGAGAGGAGGGAAATAAAAGTGGGATAGATGGGGTTTTATAGAGGGAGGCTTGGAAGAGTTGTGATGGACTTAGGGAACTGGGGCTGGAGTTTGAGTGGGGATCGGATAGAAGGAATTAGGGAAATTTCAGAGTCCTACGGTAATTAGGATTAGTGATTTCCTAACATGAGTTCTAGGAAGGAGTCTCAAGAAGAAATCTTTGGTCAACTCCGATTAGAGTTGCCATAAGGGGAGTCATAGTAGAGATCCAACTAGAGAGTCCTAGTTAGTGGAGGTCCTAGGGTAACTAGGACTTAGGGTTTTGGAGGTAGGCTAGGATAGGGAAGTTGGTGGATGTGATGAAGGAAGGAGGAGTGGTCGCCCGGTGAGGGGGGTGTTGCCTTGAGCGGTGGCTTGGCGGGCAGGCGGCGTGGATGGCTTGGGTCGCCGGTGGGATGCGGCCGGCTTGGTCACGATCCTTCCCTTGCCATGGGTGGTGCGAGGCCGGCGGGGCACCTGTGAGGACCTGTCCCTCCATTCCTGGGTCGACCGTTTGGGTCGAGCCTGTGGCTCATTGTGGACCGCAAGGGTAATTTGGTAAATTGCGTCTTATCGGTTTGTTTCACACCTGCGTGGTGCACACACATCCACTATGTTTGATTTATGTCTTTGCTAGAACCCTAGATGGGCTTGGGATCGAAAGATCCAAGCTCGGGCGCGTAGAAGCCTGGTTTTGGGGCAACTTGCGGCTCATGTGCGATCGGTCGCTCCTTGGAACGATCAATGGGGCCTGTGTGTGATCGGTCGCTTCTTGGAGTGACCGATCGGACTTGTGTCGGTGGTCGGCACAGCCGACGTGTCCGGATAAGGATGCGAACTGACTTAGCCTGGCACAGTCCGACCGATCGGTCCCTGGACCAATCGATCAGACTCGAACCTATAAGTATCCCAAGACCTCCGCTGTTTTTCCGGTTTGCTTCCCTACTCCTTCTTCACCTCTGTTCTCCCTCATCCGGCCATCGTTTTGAGTGCTTGAAGGCTCGTTGGATTCGTGGCAGCGAGAGAAAGATCCTTGGCTTGGTTGAAAGCCGGTTTGGTGCTGGTATCGTGGGGATTCAGCCGAGGTTTGCGTTTCTGGTAGGTTTCTACCTACTTGAGGTTGTTTTGGGGTTTTCTCTTAATCTGGCAGGTAGATCAAGGTGTTCTTGGAGTGGTTGGGTGCCTCTTGCTTGGATTAATTTCTGTTGTATGTTTCATAAGATTTGATTGAGATTTTAGTAGGTTTATAGCATGTTTAAACTCGGATTTTCTGGTTTCTCTGTTCTTGAAGAACAACCGGTTTACGGTGCTTTTTCTGGTTTTACATGCATTATCTTGATTTATGATGAACATGAGAGTTGTAGATCATTGAATCTACTCTCTGACCCAATTAGTTTAGTAATTTTCTGAGCTTCCTATGATTTGTTATGATTTTTCCTGCGGATGGGCTGCGTTGCAGCAATTAAAGGTAATTAGTGAGACTAGTGGTTTTGATTAGTGTTTTCCGGGTAATCGAGCCGTCGGATATTTCCCGGTTTTGGATATGTTGATCGCAACATGTTTATCTGCGGGTGCCTAAGTTGGATCTCGAATCCGACGTCGTTTGGAGGTCGGATCGACGAGGTCACTTAGCCCATAATTAGAGGATCTTGGTGTTTTAATAATAGTATATGTTATGAACATATTATATTATATTATATGTTCATTTGAGTTTTCGGGGTTACTTCGCATTGCAGGAGTCCGTGGTTGACGAACGTGGAACCGTCATAATGCCGGGACCCGCTGCGGATTGGCTGGCAGCGGTTGGTGGTACCGCTGCAGCGATCCAGTTGGACTTGTGTGTTGTTTTTATCATACTGTTGCATGTTTACCTCTTACCTACGCTTGATCATAGCATGCATTTCTGTTGTGCATTAGATGCATAAGGATAGGGCTTGGGCAAGGGTTGATCGTCGATCTGAGGCTTTCGGGTAGCTCAGATTTAGCTCTAGGACCGTGGCGGGTAGCAAGGTCCAGGTTGGATTGTAGTATTCAGTCGATATCGATGATAGGCTTAGATGACTTGAATAGATATTGATCGATGATTTAGAGGTTGTGTCGGCCTCGAGCCGGGAGTTTAGGGTGCGACCGGTGTTGGTTTGTGTTCTTCGGGGGCTGAGGGGGCTAGTACCGGCCCATGCAGTGTCTGTTCCTGACGCGGAGGTGACCAGTATGGGCCCAGTCCGTTTTGGGTGACCATAGCTGGAACCCCGCAGCAGTGGCGACCAGTGTGGGCTCAGTCCGTTTTGGGTGACCGCAGCTGGAACCCTGCGACACTAGGTGTATCAAGGATAGGCCCAGTCTGTTGGGGTGACCATGGTTGGGTATGCCTAGGGACACCGGTGAAGGGTTATGGGGCCCTTGTAGGACACACAAAACTGGCTTGGGGGCGACACTGTTGTGTTCCCTCCCTTTCTGTGTGTCATAGTGTAGAACCCTACTGAGCTTTATGCTCACTGATGATGATGCATAATGTTATATTTTTATCCCTTAATACTTAGTCTCCTGTGCTTATTTGGTACCTAAATACACTCATTATTCTTATATTTTGATTTAGGATGCAAATGAAGTACTTAAGTCGAAAGGACGCTGAAAAGAGTATATGTATCAACTTTAAAGATTAATCTGTACCTGCTAATGAAGAACCAGATGATGTGTCATATATGGTTGGAAAGCTCTTGAAGTCTAGATTCTGGTGAATTTTACGGTTCGTGATTTGGAGCTTCTTAGAGGAAGTTACAGTGCTTTTACTACAACCAGCGCAGGGCAGAACAGAAGAAGAATATGCAGAGAAAAAGAAGATCGATCGTCTTTCCAAAAGAGATCGATCCCTTATGCACCCAGAGATGAAAAAGACCCACGGTCGACCGTCAGATCGACCGCCACATTGACCGTCAGCCTCTGTCAAAAATATACGCTCTCACGGACGATGCGAGGATCGACTGTGAGGAGAAAGTTAAAATCCGGAATAAAGAGATCGATCCCCTTTGGAAAGGGATCGATCCGAACCTGGAAGCGCCAGTCATCCGTAGAAAGAAGATCAATCCCTTTTGAAAGGAGATCGATCTTGGTCGGGCAAAATCCAGATCTTGAGTTCACGGAAGAAAGAAGATCGATTTCTTTTAAAGGGGGATCGATCCCTTTTGGTTCTGCGAGAAAGATCAAGGGCTGAGATCTAATCCGAGTTAGGGTTTCATAAAAGCCTATAAATAGACTTCTTTGGGAGAATATGGGGGGACTCTTGGACACTTTTGGTGGGTCTTTTCTTCTCTTTTATATTTTTCCTACATTTTATCTTGTTCATTGGAATCTTTGTAGGATTGTTCTCGATGGCCTTGCGTGGCTTAACCTTAATTCTTGGTCGAGGAAACTGAAGCCTCGGAATCAATGAAACTATGAGATCTAATTTATATTTATTGTTCAGTTTATATGTGAGTATTGGATGTTCTTCTGTGATTAAATCTTCATGATTGTCTTGTCTAATTGCTAGGAGGCCTACTAGTTTATTATTCATTACGATCAAATGCTAGGTTGGATATCAAATCCGTAATTGTTTGATCCCTCTAATCTGTGAAGCAACTAGGATCTATTGATTTACTGTGTTTCAGAGATTAATAGATCTTAGGAAGAATATTCGACTAGATTAAATGCAACCACTTGTGCTTGTGTTGTTTAGCTTCATCGATCTCCCTATTCTTAACGCTGCTACTAGATTAAATCTACAGCGCTTTTCTTAGGTTGTTTAGTAGTTAGGGTTGATTAGATCGCTTGTTTCTAATCAACTATGATTGAGGAGAGATTTGAATTTCATTCGAACGGTGAATATTCATGGTATGAATTGATAGATACTTGCATCTATGATCAGTTATAAGGATTCCAATGGTGGATGTTGACTCAGACCAAGGTTTGTTCTCTTGATTTAATTCAATTCTTCGCTTTAAATTATTTCTTTACTGTTTTCCTCACGTTTAAAACCCCCATCTTTGTTCACTAAGGACAAAACTAGGCTAAACACTATTCGTGGGATCCACTCGTACTCGCACTACTACATTTATCTTAACGAGTATTGGTTTTATTTTTGAGTGCCTACGACAACACATCAAATTTTGGCGTCATTGCCGGGGAGTGATTCTAGTTGATTTTTGTGCTTATTGTGATCTTTATTTTCATAAAAAAAAAAGAGTTTACACAAATTTTCTGGATTTGTTTTTCTCGGTTTACCGAAATCTTCTTGATTGTTTATGAGTATAGCTCAATCTTTTAATCAAGGTGATTTGCAGTATGATCTAGAGATAGAAAGAACTTTGCGCAGGTTAAGGAGGGAAGCTCAGAGAAACTCCGAGGAGAACGATTCGGATCGTGATTCTCCATTTGCTAGTGATTCGGAATTAGAAGAGGAAGAAATCATGGCCGGAAATCGGACTTTGAAAGAACTTGCAGCCCCAGATTTGAATCAACAACCCTTATGAATTACATTCCCTACTTTGGATGTTGCTACTACTTTTGAATTGAAATCTGGACCAATACATCTCTTACCCACTTTTCATGGACTTTCAGGTGAAGATCCTCACAAGCATTTAAAGGAGCTTCATGTTGTGTTCACAAGTATGAAACCCATGGGGGTGACTGAAGATCAAATCAAATTGAGAGCCTTCCCGTTTTCTTTGAAGGATTCGGCTAAGGATTGGCTTTATTATTTACCATCTGAGAGTATTACTACATGGAACGAGATGCAGAGATTGTTTTTGGAGAAATATTTCCCAGCCTCAAGAGCGGCCAACATTAGGAAAGAGATCTGTGGTGTAAGGTAACATAATGGAGAGTCTCTACACGAGTATTGGGAACGTTTCAAGAAATTATGTGCAAGCTGTCCCCATCATCAAATTAGTGAGCAATTACTTATCCAATATTTTTATGAGGGCTTACTAACCAATGACAGGAGTATTATTGATGTCGCTAGTGGAGGAGCTTTGGTGGATAAAACTCGTGAAGCTGCAAGGAACTTGATTGCAAATATGGCGGCTAATTCTTATCAATTTAATACTAGACTTGATTCTTATTCAAAACATGTTAATGATAAATGTTTCATCTCTTGAACAACAGATTGCGAGTCTAACTTCTCTTGTTCATCAATTTGCTGTAGGTAATATGCAAACAGCGAAGGTTTGTGGGATTTGTTAGGTGGCAGGACATCCAACCGATATGTGTCCAACTATTCAAGAGGAGCCCAGTGAACAAGTGAATGCAGTGGGGAATTTCCCTGGACTACCGCAAAGGAAGTATGATCCATATTCAAACACGTATAATCCGTGATGGAGGGATCACCCCAATCTCAACTATGGGAATCCGCAAGTAAATCAGCCCACAACTCAATTCCGTCCAAGTGGCCAGCAATATCAACAACATAGACCGCCATATCCCCCGCGACAACAACCAAACCCAACTCCTAATTCTGGTATGTCTTTAGAAGATATTGTTAAATCCCTTGCTACTAATACTTTGCAATTTCAACATGAGACAAAACAATTTCAACAAGAGGCGAAGGCTAGTATCCAAGGTTTGGAACATCATGTGGGCCAGATGGCAACTGCAATTAGCAAGCTAGAGGCGCAAAGTTCGGGAAAATTACCCTCTCAAACGGTAATAAATCCAAGAGAGAATGCAAGTGCAATCATTTTGAGAAGTGGTAAAGAAGTTGAGACTCCAGTAAAGGAAGTTCTTACATCGTCACCGCAAGGAAAAGAGCAAGACATTGTCGCGGACAAAATCTTTCCCGATGACGACGACGTACCTAAACGTAAGTTTCCATCTCTTTCTGATTATAAACATGTACCTCCTTTTCCTCAGGCTTTAACAGAATTAAGAAAATATGAGAAGAATTCAGATCTATATGAGACTTTTCGCCGATGCGAGGTAAATATTCCACTCTTAGTTGCTATTAAACAAGTACCTCGTTATGCTAAATTCTTGAAAGAATTGTGTAGAATTAAGAGGAGACAGAAACTTAAAGGATGTGAGAAGGTGATAGTAGGGGAAAATGTTTCTGCAATTCTTCAAAGAAAAATTCCTACAAAGTGTAGAGATCCAGGTATGTTTACTATCCTATGTACAATTGTTAACACCAAATTTGAGAAGGCCATGTTAGATTTAGGAGCTTCTATCAGTGTCATGCCATATTCTATTTATTCTTCTTTGAAACTTCGACCTTTGAATGAAACTGGTGTTGTGATTCAATTGACGGACAGATCTAACGCCTATCCTAAAGGTGTAGTTGAAGATATTCTTGTGCAAGTTAATGATTTAGTTTTCCCTGTCGATTTTTATGTGCTTGATATGGAGAATGGTGATCAAACTACTCCTATTTTATTGGAAAGACCTTTCTTAAAGACATCCAAGACTAAGATAGACGTTCATAGTGGCATACTTACCATGGAATTTGATGGTGAAACTATTAAGTTTAATATTTATGATGCTATGAAATATCCTGCTGATGATTGTTCGGTGTATTCTATTGATGTGATTGACTTTTTATCACAAGAAGTTTTTGAACTTGATAGCAAAGACGAATTGGAAGTGGCTATTAGTAAATCTCTTGAGGAAGAAAATAAGGAGCTATCTTGGAATACTAGTTTGCAGAAAACTGTTGCCACATTGAATGATGTTTCAACACTTCAACAATCAGGTAACGATTCTTATAGTCCATTACCTGTTTCTAATGAGAAATCATTACCCTCTATATTGCAAGCACCTATTCCAGATCTGAAACCTCTTCCTAATCATCTTAAATATGCTTTTCTTGGAGATAAAGGAGTGTTACCAGTGATTATTTCCAATAACCTTAGTGCACCACAGGAAGAAAAACTTGTGCAAATTCTTAAGAAGCATAAGACAGTTATTGGTTGGACAATTGCAGACATCAAGGGAATCAGCCCAAGTACATGCATGCATCGTATCTTGCTTGAAGAGGGAGCAAAATTTTCCCGACAACCATAAAGAAGATTAAACCCGCTCATGATGGATGTAGTAAAGAAGGAGATCCTCAAACTTCTTGAAGTTGGAGTGATCTATCCTATTTCAGACAGCACTTGGGTTAGTCCAGTTCAAGTGGTTCCTAAAAAGACAGGAATAACCGTGGTGAGAAATCAAAGAGATGAGTTAGTTCCCACCCGTATGCAAAATGGGTGGAGGGTTTGTATTGATTATAGAAAATTAAATGCTATAACCCGCAAGGACCACTTCCCTTTACCTTTTATTGATCAGATGCTAGAAAGATTAGCGGGTCATTCTTATTATTGTTTTCTTGACGGTTATTCAGGTTATTTTCAGATTGCAATTGCCCCTGAAGATCAGGAAAAGACGACGTTCACATGCCCATTCGGAACTTTTGCATATCGTCGCATGCCCTTTGGCCTTTGCAACGCCCCAGCTACTTTCCAAAGGTGTATGGTTAGTATATTCTCAGATTATATTGAATATATCATAGAGGTTTTTATGGATGATTTCACAGTTTATGGAAACTCCTTTGATAATTGTTTACATAACCTTACACTTGTTCTTCAAAGATGTATAGAAACTAGCCTTGTGTTAAATTCCGAGAAATGTCATTTCATGGTTGAACAAGGTATAGTTTTGGGTCATGTTGTTTCATCTAAAGGAATTGAAGTTGATAAAGCTAAAGTTGATGTTATTCAATCTTTACCTTATCCCACTAGTGTGCGGGAAGTTCGTTCTTTTATTGGACATACAGGTTTTTACCGAAGATTCATCAAGGACTTCTCCAAAATAGCATTACCGCTATGCACGCTGTTACAAAAGAACAAGGTTTTTGAGTTCGATGAGGCATGCAAAAAGGCATTTGATAAACTGAAAGAATTGTTGACTTCTACTCTAGTTATTCAGCCCCCTGACTGGAGCGTACCTTTCGAAATAATGTGTGACACAAGTGATTATGTAGTGGGCGCGGTTTTGGGTCAAAAGATTGGAAGAGCTTCTCATGCAATTTACTATGCTTCCAAGACTTTGGACGATGCCCAGAGAAATTATTCTACAACTGAAAAAGAAATTTTAGCTGTAGTGTTTGCTTTAGAAAAATTTCAGTCTTATTTACTTGGTACTAAAGTCATTGTTTATTCTGATCATGCAGCTTTTCGTTATCTAATGACGAAGAAGGAGGCAAAGCCGAGATTAATACGATGGATACTTCTCTTGAGTGAATTTGATTTGGAGATAAAAGACAAAAGAGGAACAGAAAATAGGGTCGCAGATCATCTGAGTCGTTTAATTCATGTGGAGGATAAACTTCGTCTACAGGAAACATTCCCTGATGAACAACTGTTCTCCGCAAATGTGACATTACCTTGGTATGCAAATATTGTGAATTATTTGGTTACTAATATGTTACCTTCTGATTTATTTAAGGCTCAAAGAGATAAGATCAAAAGTGATGCTAAATACTATGTGTGGGATGACCCATATTTATGGAAACATTGTGCAGATCAAGAAATAAGAAGGTGTGTTCATGAAAATGAAATTATTTCTATACTCACTTTTTGCCATTCTTATGCTTGTGGAGGTCACTTTAGAGTTAAGAGAACGGCAAGAAAAGTGTTAGAATGTGGTTTCTATTGACCTTCTTTATTTCGAGATTCATATTCTCTTTATAAGTCATGCGAGAATTGTCAAAAGACAGGTAATATATCCCAAAGGAATGAGATGCCACAAACCCCCATATTATTTTGTGAAATTTTCGATGTTTGGGACATCGATTTCATGGGTCCGTTCCCTATCTCTTTCGGTTATATTTATATTCTACTTGCTGTTAATTATGTTTTAAAATGGGTAGAAGCTAAAGCTACCAGGACTGATGATTCTAAAGTTGTTACAGATTTTATCAAGTCTAACATATTATCTAGGTTTGGAATTCCAAGAGCTTTCATAAGTGATCGAGGCACACACTTTTGCAATCGAACTGTGGAGGTGTTGCTAAGGAAGTACCATGTGACCCATAAGGTATCAACCGTCTATCATCCGCAAACTAGTGGGCAAGCGGAAGTGTCAAATCGAGAGATCAAGTCCTTCATTGAAAATACAGTAAATCCAAATAGAAAAGATTGGAGTTTGCGTTTGGATGATACGTTGTGGGCATATAGGACGACATATAAGACACCCATCGGTATGTCACCTTATCGCTTGGTATTTGGGAAACTATGTCATCTTCCAGTTGAGTTAGAACATAAGGCTTATTGGGCTATCAAGAGCTTTAACATGAAGATGGATGAGAGTGGAGAACACAGGAGGGATTCCACTGAAGAAGTCCGATTTGAGCTCCTTTCTTTCGGGGCTTGGTCTTACTTCTTCGCCAGCTGGCTGTCAAAATGGTCATACAAATCTCAAGCTGGAAACCGTTCTGGTTCACTCGATTGTATAGCCAGCCGCCCAATTGATGCGCTCTCCCTCAATGCCTCCCGCCCCGAAAAAAGTGATCCAAAAATGGATTTGACGGAATATGCCCAGACAAAACAGAATATACTCCGATAGGCTCATAGTCCTAAAAGGGCATTGAAAATAAATCCTATTGGTTATGGAAACGGTTGGAAATTGGGGGGAGCCAGAACAGAAGCCTCCAATAGCATGCTCTTACTTCGTCTTTCCCTTAATAAGTCATCAAATTTGGTGCTTTTCGAGAGGATGGTAGTTTTTTCGAGCAGTAGACCTGCCCTAAGGATAGGACTCTTTAGGAATAGGGCTGCCACTGGTGATCACTCAACCAAATTTGCAAGCAGCCCCGGGAGGAAAAGATTTTGAGCACTCGGGCAGGCGCTCAGAAGTCTTTATTGTTTGGCTATCTTTTCGACGCTTATGGTGGTTATCGCTGCGGTTAGGGCTTCTGTATTTGGCCTGCGCTAACCTCCGCAAGAGATGGCGCATGGATGGAAAGAGGGTTGCTAGAGCAGTTGTGAACAATCCATCCTCTTTTGGAATTGTGAACTACGGCACTTTTACGTCCGGGCACCACTTCTGTCTTATTCAAGGCAGTAGTGTCTGGTCGTAGTAGCATAGCCGTGGGTGGGCAGTGCGATAGTCAGGGAGTTCAGGGTAAGCTCATCTTCGAAAAGCGGTGTGTGAGACATAGGCGGTGAAAGGGTATTGAGCTAAGAATGCTTATACAGGGCAACTATAGGGCTTATAGAGAATGAGAGGGGCTCACTTGACAGAGTGCCGAGCATTGTTCGTCGTGCTAGTTCCGCTCTGCCAAAAAAATGCCTATCCCCGCCCATCTCGGCTACGACTTGGTGCGTCCTGTCAAAATGCTTTTTTTCCACACCGGCACAGCAGAATTCGAATCCGCCGGCTGCAACTACAAGAATTAGAGGAAATTCGCAACAATGCCTATGAGAGCGCCAGGATTTACAAGGAAAAGACAAAAGCATTTCATGACAAGATGATCTCTAGAAAGGAGTTTAAAGTTGGTCAAAAAGTTCTCCTTTATCAATCACGCTTACGTTTGTTTCCAGGTAAGTTGCGTTCTCGTTGGATTGGACCTTTTATTGTTACTAATGTTTTTTCTCATGGTGCAATTGAAAATCAAAGTTTAGCCACTTCCAAAATGTTTACGGTGAATGGCCATCGACTTAAACCTTTTTATGAAGGCATTCCAACAGAAAAGTTGGAAAAATTGGACCTTGAGGAACCAACTTATACTGATTGAAGAAGAAAGTATAAAGTCGAGCCAATGACAATAAACAATGGCACTGCTTGGGAGGCAACCCAAGGGGAGTTCGTTCCTTTCTCTTTTTATTTTTGCATTTACATTTTAGTTATATTTACCTTTTCTTTGCATTCCACCTTACATTGAGGACAATGTCAGTTTCAAGTGTGGGGGAGGAGATCTAGGAGATCTAGGTTGCATATGCCATGAGCAAGAATTAGTTAAGCTTGACATATTCATAACATTATTGAATGAGTAATTTTGCGACTTGGAATTAATTAGTTGAGTTATTTTCCTTGAGATGGTAGTGACTAAATTTAGTAGACAAAAGATGGTGAGATTTTGAGCCTTTAGACTGACACATTTATATCAGTCTCACTATTTTCTTTCATGAGAGATATTCTTCCATGGATTTGTTTCTCTAGAACTTGCTTTGATTCTATTCAAGGTCACATTGACACATGCAGACATAAACATGATCAAGGCCATCTTTGTTATAAGCTACATAAGCCAAATAGCCTACCTTGTGATTAAATCCTTTTGCTAAACACCTTTGAGCGTTATTGACTTCATTGTTAACCCACATTACAAGCCTTAAACCTGAAATATATTTCCGTTACCCAAGCCATAAAACTAGTGTAGCATTGGTGATCATTATGATATGTATGGGTGTACAAGTTTTGAGTGTGGGGGTGTTTGGATTCTGGTATGGCTATGATTGGTGAAGTGGAGTATATTTTTCATACTCAATTTGTGAGTATGTTGTTTCTGAAAAAAAAAGAGAAAAGAAGAAAAGAAAGTGAAGGAGGAAATTGTTTCTCATGTTACAAAATGTGTTTATGAATCCTCCTAATACTCCAAGAAAGGGGTATGTTTATGTATGATCTCTACAAAGGTGGAAGTTTTTGCAAAAAAAAAAAAATGTTCATTATTTCAGTTAAAAAGTATTCCTTTGAACAATCTCTTTGTCAATGTCGTAATGTTATATGGTCTGAGTACTTTAAAGCCAAGTTGAAGAAGTTGCTGAACGGAGTGATTGGTTGTACATGTCTTACTGATGCATTTTTGCTCCATTAGTTCCATTGGATGTTGAGCTACATTCCCAAATATTTCCCACCTTAATCTTGGACCCCATTACAACCTTTTGAAGTCCTTATGATTCGTGTTATGCATGTGATTCTAGTGGTGGAGAATGAGAAGATATGCAAGCTTATGATACATCATTTTCATTGGAATGAATTTGAGTGAAATACATACCCTTCAAACACATGAGAGTTGAGTGTTTATTTCCGTGAGGGTCTACTTGTTTTGTATGCTCCATATTCAAGTGAAAATGCTTATTGATTGACTTTTAAGTTGTCTAAAAATGTTTGTTCATGAAGTGTTATGAGTTGTGAAGAGCTTGATTGTTCTTTGTTGATGGCGTTGCAACCTTGATATCTTGAGTGGAGTGAATTTTAGTTTTGCCCGAGGACGAGTAAAAGCTAAGTGTAGGGGAATTTGATGATGATGCATAATTTTATATTTTTATCCCTTAATACTTAGTCTCCTGTGCTTATTTGGTACCTAAATACACTCATTATTCTTATATTTTGATTTAGGATGCAAATGAAGTACTTAAATCGAAAGGAAGCTGAAAAGAGTATATGTATCAACTTTAAAGATTAATCTATACCTGTTGATGAAGAACCAGATGATGTGTCATATATGATTGGAAAGCTCTTGAAGGCTAGATTCTGGCGAATTTTACAGTTCGTTATTTGGAGCTTCTTAGAGAAAGTTACAGTGCTTTTACTACAACCAGCGCAGGGCAGAACAGAAGAAGAATATGCAGAGAAAAAGAAGATCGATCCTCATTCCAAAAGAGATCGATCCCTTATGCACCCAGAGATGAAAAAGACCCACGGTCGACCGTCAGATCGACCGCCACATCGACCGTCAGCCTCTGTCAAAAATATACGCTCTCACGGACAATGCGAGGATCGACCGTGAGGAGAAAGTTAAAATCCGGAATAAAGAGATCGATCCCCTTTGGAAAGGGATCGATCCGAACCTGGAAGCGCCAGTCATCCGTAGAAAGAAGATCGATCCCTTTTGAAAGGAGATCGATCTTGGTCGGGCAAAATCCAGATCTTGAGTTCACGGAAGAAAGAAGATCGATCTCTTTTAAAGGGGAATCGATCCCTTTTGGTTCTGCGGGAAAGATCAAGGGCTGAGATCTAATCCGAGTTAGGGTTTCATAAAAGCCTATAAATAGACTTCTTTGGGAGAATATGGGGGGACTCTTGGACACTTTTGGTGGCTCTTTTCTTCTCTTTTATATTTTTCCTAGATTTTCTCTTGTTCATTGGAATCTTTGGAGGATTGTTCTTGATGGCCTTACGTGGCTAGACCTTAATTCTTGGTCGAGGAAACTGAAGCCTCGGAATCAATGAAACTGTGAGATCTAATTTATATTTATTGTTCAGTTTATACGTGAGTATTGGATGTTCTTCTGTGATTAAATTTTCATGATTGTCTTGTCTAATTGCTAGGAGGCCTACTAGTTTATTATTCATTACGATCTAATGCTAGGTTGGATATCAAATCCGTAATTGTTTGATCCCTCTAATCTGCGAAGCAACTAGGATCTATTGATTTACTGCGTTTCAGAGATTAATAGATCTTAGAAAGAATATTCGACTAGTTTAAATGCAACCGCTTGTGCTTGTGTTGTTTAGCTTCATCGATCTCCCTATTCTTAACGCTGCTACTAAATTAAATTTACAGCGCTTGTCTTAGGTTGTTTAGTAGTTAGGGTTGATTAGATCGCTTGTTTCTAATCAATTATGATCGAGGAGAGATTCGAATTTCATTCGAACGGTGAATATTCATAGTATGAATTGATTGATACTTGCATCTATTATCAGTTATAAGGATTCCGATGGTGGATGTTGACTCAGACCAAGGTTTGTTCTCTTGATTTAATTCAATTCTTCGCTTTAAATTATTTCTTTACTATTTTCCTCACGTTTAAAACGCCCCATCTTTGTTCACTAAGCACAAAACTAGGATAAACACTTTTCGTGGGATCGACTCGTACTCACACTACTACATTTATCTTAAGGAGTATTGGTTTTATTTTTGAGTGCCTACGACAGCACATCACTCACTCATACCTGGGCTGCGTTTTCCAGGTGCAGGCGTCAGCGCTTCTTCAGTGGCACCTACCGGGCAAGTGTTTGGTGGCGCGGCGGCGTCTGGCGGTGCTTGAGGAGCGGTGATAGTCTTCTACACCCTTTTTGTTTAAATAGTCTCCTACGGGAGTATGTTGTATAAATGTAAACCCTTTCGAGGATTTTAAATATTATATAATATCTTTTGAGGTTGTTGATTACTGTTATATTAAGGGTGCTTATGAATTGTTTAGGTAGACCAGTAGATTAGAGGGAACCCCTCGCCAAAATTTTTTCGCAATTAGTTAGGTTCCGGTTTGCGTCACCCGGTCCGGTTGGGCCTTCGCGGGTCAGGGCGCGACAACACCGGTCTGAGAGAGAAAGGCCGGAGGAGAGAAAGAAATGTGGAGAGAGAAAAGATAGGTCTGAGCTATGCCAAGGTAAAGCAAGAAGGAAGAAGAAGAAAGAAGGCGAAGATAAGCTAGCTAAGGATTAGGCCAAAGAAGGAGAGAGAAGAAGTACCCGATGAAGAGGAACACCGGTGTGGGCACCGGCGATCGGTGCCCTCGATGATGGATGCCGGAGGAACTAGGAGAGCTCCTGGGTGACTGAAAGGCGAGCTCCCTAAAACAATCCCTCGTCAGGGGACTGAGCCTGGAAACCACAAGGGTCTTGGATTTAATTATTCTCTTGCTTTATATTCCTTATTGATGTAGTGGCCTTTATATAGGTAAAGTATAAGAGACCTAAAGGGAGTTGAACTCCAAGTCAATAACTTCCTACTCAAGTAATGACCTAATGAAGAAAGAGAAGTAAGAGTCCAAATATAATGTAGATAACTAAATTAGGAAAGCAAAATCGGAAAGCAGTAAAAGACTTAAACTAGGATAGGGTGAGCCAGTTGGCTCATGGGGCTCACATTAGCTGGCTGCTCTGGGATTTGCCCAAGCTTGGATCGGATTGGCTTGGATCCAGAACAAGTCTGAATTGCATCAGTGTCTGTGACCAATCGATTGAGCATCTGGGAACGCGTCCAACAGAAAAGTTGTAGAACTAGGAGTCTTCTAACATCTCCCAAAGTTTCAAAGTATTCGGATATTTGAGGAGTAAATGACGAGTATTCTCCTGAAAGTCAACGGTGCTGTTTTCTCGGGTAAGTCGGTCGGAAACCAACCGTAACATGTCCCCTCCTTCTTCAAAAGGGTCCTTGTCCTAAAGAACTGATTCAACTAGGGAGAGTTGGCTTTTCTCAATGCAAGTGACTTGAGTGATAGCACCTGCTGATGATGATCTTATGCCCGAAGGAGTTAGCGGGACAAGGGGAGCTCCAAGGTTGGTGTAACGACGGATGTAGGAGGTAGAGCTATGCTGCAACAATGTCAGAATTGTGCCGTTGGAGTGGACGTGTTGGTGTTGATAAGATAGAAGCTCTGGATGTGCGAGACACACCAAAGGTACGGTGAGAATGTCACGGCCCGACCCGCGAAGGCCCAACCGGGCCGTGCGACGCGAACCAGAACCTAACTAATTGCGGAATAATTTTGGGGAGGGTTCCCTCTAGCTTACTGGTTTTCCTTAACATTTCATAAGCTCGCTTATTTAACAATAATTCCAAACCTCAAAAGATATAATAAGATAGATTTAAATCCTCAAAAGGCTTTACATTAATATACATCACACTCCAATAGGAGACTAACTATAACAAAAGGGTAGGCGACAATCACCGCTCCTCAAGCACCTCCAGACACCGCCATGCCACCAAACACCTGCCCGGTATGGGCCACCGAAGAAGAGCTGACGCATGCATCTGTAAAACACAGTCTAGGTAGGAGTGAGCACTAAGCTCAATAGGGTTCTACACTACGACACACAAAAAAGGAGGGAACTCAACAGTGTCATCCCCAAGCTAGGCCTAGGTGTGCTACGGAGTCCCATAACCCCACTAGTGTCTCTAGGTATCCAACCATGGTCACCCTAACGAACTGGATCCATCCCGAAAACACCTCGTACAACAGGACGAAGACACTGCTGGGCAGGACAAGTCTCTGTCGGGCAGCCACACCCTCTGCCCAAGGATGAAACGACGACACAGGCTACACCCTCAGCACATGGCTCGAGGCCGACACGACCTCTAAAATCATCAATGCATATGCATTCAAGTCATCTAAGCCTGTCATCGATATCGACTGAATACTACCATCCAACCTGGACCTTGCTAGGCGCCACGGTCCTAGAGCTAAATCCAAGCTACCCGAAAGCCTTGGATCGGCGATCAACCCATCGTCCACGCCCTATCCTTATGCATCTAATGCACAAACAGAATACATGCTATGATCATATGCAGGTAAGAAGTAAGCATGCAACAGTATGATAAAAGATAACATACAAGTCCAACTGGATCGCTGCAGCGCTACTACTGACCGCTGCCAGCCAATCCGTAGCGGGTCCCGGCATTACGATGGTACCGCGACCGTCAACCGCGGACCCTTACAACGGGAAGAAACCCCGAAAACTTAGATGAACATATAATATAATATTATATGTTTTCAACATATAATAATATTTAAATCATCAAGATCCTCTAATTAGAGGCTAAGCGACCTTGTCGATCCGACGTCCACACGATGTCGAATTCAAGCTCCAACTTATAAAAACGCAGGAAAACATACTAGGATCAACCTATCCAAATCTGGGAAACATCCGACGGCTCGATTACCCGGAAAACACTAATCAAAACCATTAATCTCACTAATTACCTCTAATTGCTGTAACGCAGCCCATCCGTAGGAAAGTCATAACCTTTCATAGGAAAATCAGAAAATTATGAAACCAGTTGGGTCTGAGAGTAGACTCCAAGATCTACAACTCTCATGTTCATCATAAATCAAGATCATTCATGTACCGACCGAAAAACACGCCGTAAATTGGCTGTTCTTCAAGAACAGAGAAATCGAAAAAAAATCCGAGTTTAAACATACTAAAATCCTACTAAATTCTCAACAAAATCTTATGAAACTTGAAATAGTAATTAAGCTAACCAAGAGGCAGATAAAAACACCAAGAGCACTTAGATCCACCGGCTAGATTAAGAGAAAACCACTAAATAAACTCATGTAGGTAGAAACCTACCGGACACGCAAACCTCAGCTGAATCCCCACAGTACGAGGGCCAAACCGGCTTCAAACCAAGCAAAGGATCTTCCTCTCGCTGCCACAAATTCAACGAGCCCTCAAACACTCAAAACTATGGCCGGAGGAGGGAGAATGGAGGGGAAGAAGGAGAAGAGAAACAAACCGGAAAAACAAGGGAGGACTCGAGGTACTTATAGCCTCGAGTCCGATCGATCGGTCCTAGGACTGATCGGTCGGACTGAGCTGGGTTAAGTCAGTTCTTGTCCTTATTCGAACACGTCGGCCGCGCCGACCACCGACATAGGTCCGATCGATCGCTCCCAGGAGCGACCGATTGCAAACGGGCCGCCAGCTGCCCTAAATACAGGCTTCTGCGCCCGAGCTTTGAATCTTTCGATCCCAAGCCCGTCTAGGGTTCTAGTAAACACATAATTCAAACATAGGGGTTGTCTGTACACCACTTGGGTGTGAAAGAAACCGACAAGACACATTTTACCAAATTGCCCTTGTGGTCCACAACGAGCCACGGGCCTAACCTAAACGGTCGACCCAGGAGTAGAGAGACATGTCCTCACAGAGAACCTTGGGCTCGGCTTGGGAGGTGGACTTAACCCGGTGCGATTCAATGATGGCACTAAAGGCAACTGGACCAATGGACCTAAGAGTTGCCCTCTCATTGCTTCTTCGACATCATCCTTATTAGGGTCTCTGAGGTGCTGGTTGATCCGATAAGTAGTCAGGCCCTAAGGAAACAGGCTAATCCATTCTTGTCTTACTGAGTTGGCTTGTGTATGTAGTCTCTGAGCCGATCTATTGGGTCAGCTGAGCTGCAGAAGTTATTTGGCTCAATCATCTTGGTTCTGATCTGAGATAGGATGGCCTGATTCCAATCTGAAGTGATGAGGACTGAGCCATGCTTCTACTACACCCTCCTGATGCTGGATCGGATTAAACCACAATTTATTCCAGGTGAAGGCTTGAACTGCATTGAGCCGTGAGTGGGGCCGGACCCGTTTGATTGGGTCGTCCAGCTCGTACGGAGACCCAAATTGGCCCGAATCAAAGCCAGAGAGGATCAGGTCTGAAGTCGGGCTAGGTTTGCCAATGCCAATCCTTTGTTGGCTCAGATTGGTGATAAAGCTTGAAAAGTGTCGTAACTTAACAAGTTTACTCAAAATTACAAATTTATAATCAAACTTCAAACTAACTACTTTGAGGATAGCTAGCAGTGAGTCCGAGTCGATCCACAGGGAAATAGGATTGAGTTGAGATGCTTTATATAGTCTCCTACTAATGAGTTGATGAAAGGTTTGGAAGTAAAACTAAACTAACTTGAAACTTAAGGGTTTATAGATGCAAGAAAAGAAACCAAAGAATTCTTAATCCGTAACACGGGTTCTACCAGGTCTTCCTAAGAGTAGGGCACACTAATCACATTGCATGGCTTTCCTAATGGTTGATAGGTGAATGGCTAGTTCCTCCAATCACTCAACAAGTTTCGGTTAGGATCCCTTGTTGGTGAGAGCAATTATCTAAAAATCAGTGATCTAATGGTTAGTTATGATCACCACTAATGAATCCTCGGGTTAGGATGAACTCATCGCAAGAAAGTAAGTATTATATGGATTTAGGTGTAAGATCAAGATGGTTCTCACACCTTGATGGCCAAATCTAGAAAGATAATATAACTGGAGGATTAGGAATAGAATGTAGTGGTTCTAGTACTATTATAGTGGTTCTAGCACTATACAACCCCTCATCGTAGAAAAGAGTTCACCTGAGAAACCATGGTTGTAGCATAATCCTCTTATTAGATGAGTCCAATCCAAGCCCTAACATGCAATAGCTCTAGATCTATCTCGCATTAGAACAATCCAAGCATCCAACAATAAATTAACACCAAAATTGTAAAAGAATTAAGATCAATCCATATGAGCCATGGAAAAAGGTATACAAGCCCTAGATCTTAGAAATCCCTAGTAGAAACCCTAGTTACATCATAAGAATCCCATGGTCAGGGGTTTAGCTACTTATCTTTAGGGGTTGATCCGTAGGTGAAGGTTGAGGAAACTCTTCCGCCATGGATCTCCTGCAAAAGAGTCTGAAAAGAAAAAACTCCCAGTGGAAAGAAAACCCTCCTTCCCGTCCAAGAGAGCAATCCCCAAAAACCCTAAAATATGCTTACTTATAGCCTAGGAACATCCCACTCCCGGATTAGATTTTGGCCGTTGATTTCCTTCCTGGCAATCAAATGATTGATCCTTGTAGGAGGATCGATCCTTCGTCTTCAATTGCCAGCCACGCCCGTGGAGGATCGATCATCTACATAGGAGATGATCGATGCTTCCCTTGTGTGATTGATCACGCACCATGGATGATTGATCATTCCATGTAGGAAGATCGATCCTTTCAAACCTTGCTCTCTGTCAGTGTTGTCGTGCATAATTGATCTATCATTCCATGAAGTGATGATCGATCCTTCTCGATCTTGCTCTGTTGTCATGCATACATGATCGATCACTCCATGAAGGAAGATTGATCCTTCGAATGGGTGCTCTCTGTCATGTTAATGCACTCGAATGATCGATCCTTCTCTGAGGTAATGATCGATCATTCATGCTGGTGTTGCCCAAACGAGCTCGTTTTGACTCCAAACTTGATCTAACCCGTACTAGGGTTGGTTGTACTTGAAATAGGATAAAAACAGTCAGCGAAGCATTGCTCGGAAACTAACAAAGACAAATTATAAGGGTGATTTGTGCACTTTTCACGTCTTATCAATTGTCTCCTAGATACTTGATTAGTGGTTGAGGTAGGGTCGGGATTGCTAGGTTGAGATCTGAGTGGTCTGGATCACTGATATCGCTCAAATGTGTCACCCACAGAGGTCGTGGTGCAGTACAGCATAAGAGAGGTCGAACCCACAAAGAGACAAGCAGAAAACATCCAAAATTGCAAATAACAATGAATTGAAGACAAATGAGAACTTAAGAATTAACTAAATTAGATCAAAGGATTTAATTATAATGTAAGGTTAACTAAAGATCAGGATTTTGATAAGGCTAGGCTTCAGGAATCACTTCACTCGGATTTAGGTTCTTCTCTTCTCAATGGTTCATCTAATACTCAGTTCAGGGATTCACATCCCAATCACCTTAACCGGAAGATATGGAACTATAAACCTATCAAAATATATAAATGTCTCTTCCTACGATTGATTCTTTCTTATTATAGTTCTAACTTCATCCAACCCAAATCTAAGAATATATGATACCGACTGTCACTACAGGCAACATATAGCAAAAGTTCCTCGGGACAAAGCCCTAACTCTATCTTACTAGATCTCTAAGAATACACAATACAAACTCTCACAATCGGCAATGCGTAGCAAAGATTTCATGAGATAAAGTAGGTAAACAATAGATATAATCCTTGAAGATTCAATACATAGAAAAGAGTTTAAAGATAAAGATTAAAACTATGAACCATGATGAAGAAGAAACCTTAATCCTCCCTAGATCATCCGTCAGCTTTGCCCGCGGCTTATCCGGCCATGGATGGATATTTCTTCATCTTCCTCCTTCAGAAAAGGGCCGAAAAAGTCTTACAAAAACGTCCAAGAACTCCCCTTGTATATAGACATGAAACCCTAGCTTTTATTTCAGCCTTTGGATTAAATCTGATGGCTCATATTCAGATCCGTCCGTGTAAGATCGATCTTTGTAAGGCAAAGGATCGATCCTTTGATATCAAAATCTTCAATTTTTGACTTCGCCCGAGGAAGATCGATCCTTTGATTGAAGCATGATCGATCCTTCTCAGTAGGATGGATACTAGGATGGATCATTCTCAGTAGGATGGATAGTAGGATCGATCCTTTGATAGTTGAAACATCGATCCTTCTCCTCAATATTCTCGGGTGAAAGGAGGATCGATCCTTCTGTGATCATCTGAAAAGTATGCGTTCTGTCAGGTCTGTCTGCATAAAAGGATCGATCCTTTTATGGAACATGATCGATCCGTCTTTCCTGAGTATTTACTGTTTTACCATCCAGACTGCACCATTGGTACTAATATTGCTGTAACTTCCTCTAGAAAACTCGGAATCATGAACCGTAAAATTCTTCAGAAACTAGACTTCAAGAGCTTTCCAACCATCCATCATCTGGTTCATTTCGAGAAGGTACAGTTTTGGCATTAAAGACCGATCTTTGCTTCAATTTTCTGCATAATATAAATAACTTTGTGAAGCTACATATACGGACGAAATCATCTATATTAATCATGAAAACTCAGCAAATAAGCTGCTATTAGTCATGTTCAGACTACAATTTCATGCACTCATCACACCCCCGAACCAGCTTACTGCTAGTCTCTAGCAATTCAAAGTGCATAAGATATAATTAAGCACACCAATAGTCTAAGGCTGTAGACATGCATGACAAAAATTCTACCTTATCAGGTCAATAGTGTTTTATACTGTACATAGCATGAAAACTTCTTATACTCATACACATACTACCAACATATGAAATTAACTTCTACATTTCAAACATGTTAATCACCATCCAGAAGAACACATGTGACGTGACAAATAAATGTTACGTACAGAAGCAACTCTACCCACCATTAGTTCAAGCACACTATTATCTTCATGACCAATCATCCAACCCTCGCACTTTAAGTACAACATGCTCTTTCTTTCTCTTTTTCTTTTTCTTTTCAACTATTAGACACTTTGTCTTTTTACGCGAGCACTCTCCGCTTCTTGAGGCGCAGAGACCCAGTTACTTAGCAAAACACTTAATAGTTTCTTTTTTAGCTATTAGTAGTTCTACCTTTTTACGCGAGCTCGCCGCTTCTTGAGGCAAGAACACCTGGTTACTCAGTAGATCACTTAATAGTCGTTTAGGCACAGCTTGATCAAGCTCCAGAACTTTTTCTTTTTTTTTTCTTTTTTTTTCTCTGCATGCAATACTCGACACTAGCTAATGTTGACATCATGGTCTAGATTAACAATAGCATGCTCATTCCTCTGGTGAGTATAATTGCCACTGCACATAAAGTGTTCGTGTGTGAATCACATGATGTTCGGCCTTCAGGTTATCACGCATGCAATCAATGTATAGGCCAATCTATATGAAAGCAAAATATATAATAAACATAAAAATTTCAGCTCATGTATAATTTCTAGTACAATACTCAATTCAACACGATTAAACTCAATAAGGTAGCATGCATGAGATCATGTATGCCTACACCCCCCAACCTGAAATTCACATTGTCCTTAATGTGTGCTAATCATATAAATAAGCATAAGGGTGTTGGCTGAATTTTCATATATAGCATAAATAAGAATAGGAAATCGAAATAGGAGCGAGACCACCTGACAGGATATTTGAAATCTTGCCCAAGGCTCCTCATGGTGGCCGAATTTTGCAAGCAAGACAGACGGTGGTCCAATCATCCTAAAAAACATAACAGTAAACAAAAACAAATGAGAACGAAAACAAACAACTAAAGCAAGCTAACCTAAGTAAAACAGAAATAATGAATAAGAATAAGATCATCCATCGTAGATAGGGTCTATGAGAGAAACGGTGTGCTCCTCAGGGTTCGCTTTCTCTGAAATCAGCTTCAAGCTCTGTCCATTAACCTTAAACAGCCTCCCATCCTTTGGGTCTTCAACTTCCACAACCCCATAATCAAATACTCGGCTAACAGTAAAGGGGCTTGTCCAGCGTGATCGCAACTTCCCAGGATAGAGATGCAGTCGTGCGTCATACATATAAGCTTGTTGTCCGACTTGAAACGTCTTTCGTAGGATCTTCTTGTCATGGTAGGCCTTTGTCTTTGCCTTGAAGATCCGAGAACTCTCATAAGCATTATTCCTGAGTTCCTCCAGCTCAGACAGCTGGAGTTTCCGTTCCTGACCTGTAGTATCCAAAGTAAAATTTAGTGACTTAATAGCCCAATATGCCCTATGTTCTAACTCAACTGGAAGATGATATGGTCTTCCATAGACTAGGCGAAATGGTGACATCCCCGGGGTAGTCTTGTAGGCAGTGCGATAGGCCCACAACGCATCGGATAACCTCAAGGACTAGTCTTTTCGGTTGGGGCTCACTGTCTTCTCTAAGCTTTGCTTGATCTCCCTGTTGGCTAGTTCAGCTTGGCCATTCGTCTGTGGATGATAAGCAGTGGAAATCTTATGTGTGACTCCATACCTGCGCATCAAAGCCTCAAAGGAGCGATTACAAAAGTGTGATCCCTGGTCACTAATAATAACTCTAGGAGTACCAAACCGGGATAACATATGCTCTTTAAGAAACCTGATAACAGTGGCGTGATCATTGTTCCTACATGCGATTGCTTCGACTCACTTAGAGACATATTCCACAGCCAGCAATATATATAAATAGCCAAAAGAAGAAGGAAAAGGTCTCATAAAATCTATACCCCAACAATCAAAAATCTCTACATCTTTAATGGGACTCAAATGCATCATATGACGTCTAGATAAGGCTCCTAATTTCAAACATTAATCACATGATCTGCAGAAAATGTTAACATCGCGGAACATAGTAGGCCAGTAAAAACCACATTGAAGAATTTTAGCAGCAGTCTTTTTCATGGAAAAATGGTCTCCACATGCATGAAAGTGACAAAATGTAATGATGCTTTCTATTTCATAATCAGGAACACAACGACGCATGATCTGGTCAGGATAATACTTAAACAGACAATGGTCATCCCAATAAAATTTTTTTACCTCAACAAAAAATCAACGCTTATCCTGCGCACTCCAAAAGGAAGGGATCTCACCTTTCGCTAAGTAATTAACAATGTGCGCATACCAAGGCAGTCGTGCAACTGAAAAGAGTTGCTCATCAGGGAAGTCATCCATGATCGGTGGCTCATTTTCCGCTACTTCATCATTAATCTTGATAGGTGATCATCAACTACTCGAGCATCTAAAAACAAAAGCAAAACAAACCGAAAACATAAGCAAACATGCAAGCACACGATATAAAAATAACTCAAGCATTCTCAAGCATACAAGAAAGCAAATCGAGCAAACTATACTACTATATACAAGACAGGGATTTTTACCGCGCTCTTGGCGGCCGTGCCCTAGCACGATGATTTGCAAAATCAGTAAGTGCCATGACCTGAAAGGTTAACCTTAGTAGTATCACCAAGGGTAATTCATCATGTGAATCCAAGTGGCATGTTACAAGTGGGAGAACTAGCTTTTGCATTCTAACACCAATAAACAAGATAGCTGGCTCTCTTAAATAGAAATATGTGTCATCATTGTGCTCAAGTTTCAGTGAGTCATCCAATGACCTGTCAATAATGTCACGCCCCGACCCAGAAAACCCATCCAGATCGGGGAATGAGCAACCTAAACCTGTTAAGTCATCAATGGGCGCGGAAAATTTTGACAGAATCTCCTCTATAATTCTTACACAAGGAACCTGTACAATTTCTCAATTTCACGATAAATTCAAATACAGAATCATGAGGGCATAATTAATAGATTCACAACTAATATCATTATTACAACCCAATTTAGACATTTAAATAAACAGCATTGTCATTAATATCAAAATTAAAAGTTATACAATTCGTCCTCAAATAAGAAGCATAAGTCTCCAAGATTTAACTACATCAAATAAAATATAAAATGCTGAATGAAAGCCCTCAATCTGCCAACAACCTCAAAGTCCACCCGAAGTAGAAGCGCCTCCAAGAACTGGTCCGCCTGGGACTACTGAAGAGGAAGGAGCGGCGCCTGCACCTGCAAAACGCAGCCCGAGTAGGGTGAGCATAAAGCCCAGTAGGGTTCTACTCTACGACACTCTCAAGGAAAGGGTAAACTGCAACTGTATCTGTCTTCGTCAATGCTAAGTATGCCAAGAGGCTAAACCCTAGCCTCGTCGATTCCCCGAGGGCTCCTGTCCAGGTCCCACCCTCACCCAACAACGAGGGGAAAACAGCACGACTGTGGGCTCCTGTCCAGTTCCACCCTGCCCAGTCTCAATACCACCATCCCTCGTGGGGACAAATATCAGGGCTATCGACATCCATACCTAGCACTTGAGCGAAGGTAGATATGACCTCTACACCTCAATATCATCAATCAAGAGTATATCTAGGTTGTAACCTCAATCAACACAAGATTATAATCACACCATCTCGCCCTAATCCTCCTACCCATACCTCGGTCCTAGAGCTAGATCCGAGCTATCCGAGCCCTCGGATCGGCGATCGAACCCATCGCCCGCACCTAGCCTTAATGCTTCTAATGCATACATCATGCATGAGCCTATTCAAACAACTAGGCCTAGGTGTCTTTACATGTCAACTCATCAATCACATGTCCACAAGATATAGCATAGCTATCGGATCAAATTAGCATTTAACAATAGACAGAAGCCAAGCATAGCACTCAGATATCCCAATCATATATAATCTCATCCAACACATGCAAAAGGGGCACACCTTCGGCCCAATTAGATCTACAAATTCCCACAAATAAAATAGGAACGGGCACACCGCTGGCCCTAGGCTTAAACATGTTATAAGAGAGTGCAATTACAAGTTACTATGAGAATTGAATAGGGAAATACAACAACCTGTAGTTGATAAACTACCTATCCAGCAACAACAATAAAAATACTTCAACGGTGATTTAAAGAGCAATCTGAGGAAAGAGGAACTCCCAAGCCTCTAACAAATGTAAGCCAAAACTGATCCAGGAATTTCATTAGGGATCAAGCATACATACTCCAATTAGAAGCGAGAGAAGAGGCATGGAAATCCAAGAACTAACCTGTCAGGGAGGTCGAGAGACACTTAATGGAAAATCGATTACATGAACTCTGCAAATGGATTGGTATGCTTATTATAGATGCCACTCCCGTATCGTAAACCCAAAGGGGTGTTCACCAGCCACACCCGGCCAATCACACCCCTCAGACACTCCACGGCAGCCAGGAGGGGACTGATGACCAGCATACAAGGAAGAAGAATAACACCACGACAGCCATGATCACAGAGTCTCAACCATCAACCAACAACGAATTCGTAGATACAAATCATGGCAGCAAGGGAAGAAGAAATATGGCAGCATCGATCCATACTAGGAAGAAGAACCAGTAAAGAGGGAAAATTAAGAAGTGGAGGAGAATCTAAGGTTTCGAACCTTCAAAGCATCAACACAGCAACCAGGAGAAGCAACAGGGGAGAGGGGAGAGCAACTACCAGACGACCCTATCCGGAATCACTAGAACCTAGCACCAGCATCACCGGGAAGACGAAGAAGATGAGGACACAAGGAAACAGAGCAAGGCGTCGCCGGAAAAGCCAAAGAAAATAGAGCATAATAGGTTGCATCGCCGGAGGAACCACGGATGAAAGCAAGCATCAGAAAACAGAGCATAGCATCACGGAAATAAGAAATACACCGGAAACATGGCATAGATAGATAACATCGCCGGAAAAATCATGAAAACCATCAAGGAAGCAAGCCAAATCCTAAGCTAGCATACTTCAATCCAAACCCTAGAGTCCAAATCCACGATTTGGGTAGGAGGCCCTACCTCTAGGCGTCGAGAACTCGTCCTTCCCCTTCTTCCGCCGCGATCGTTGTCGCCTCCGACCTCGCCGCCAGTCGCCTCTCTCCTCAGGCCATGGTCGCAGAGTTCGCCTAGCCCTCCGCCGTCGCCGTGGACGCAGCCTCTTGCTCCTTGGCCGGCCGCCGCCGCCCTCTTCTCCCTCCAGTCGAGTCGCGGTCTCTCCCTCTCCTCAGCCGTCGCGCCGTCACCCAGGAAGAAGTCTCGTGAGAGGGAGAGTGAATGAAAAGTAGGGTTAAGTTTTAACTAATTAGGTTGCTTAAGTCCACAACCGTTTGAGCATCATCAAATTGATCACGACCGTTCAGACCTGGATCTACTTGATCAAACCCCAATCCTCAGATCCAGATCACTCCTATGGGTCTACTCAAGCACATACATCATTATAAGGCCGTGTGTGCGTTACGCGCGTGTGAAACCCAACCCACAGGGCACAATTTCCCAAATTACCCCTGGGGTCGCAAAGAGGTCATGCGATCAGCCGATCGCACTCGACGCGGAAACAAACCCAGAAAGGGATCGGCCCTCGACCGCGCGCGGTCGGGCCGGGTCAGAGGAACGGGTCCTCACAACCTATCACCCTTAAAGGAATTTCGTCCGCGAAATTCGCTAAGGGTAGGGCCGAAGAAAAGAAACAAGCACTCTAAGCCTACCTGCACAGACAAGAACAAGGCTACTGCTAGGGGCACCAACGGCCGAAAGAAGTCTACCTGCTGGAAGGAACAATCTTGGGAACTCTCGGCGCATACGGTCCTCTTGCTCCCAAGTCAGCTCTTCTGTATTGCCATCTCTCCAACGGACCATCACTAACGGTATCGATCTGCCCCTGAGTACCTGGTCCCGCCTATCCATGATCTGCACCGGCTCCTCTACGTATGTGGCATCCTCCTCAACCACAATGTCGTCGACTCTGATCTCATGTGATGGATCTGAAACATACTTCTTCAACATCGACACATGAAAGGTAGGATGAACAGCGGACATGTGTGGGGGTAATGATAGCTGGTAGGCGACCTCTCCAACACGCCTCACGATCTCGAAGGGCCCCGTGAACCTCGGTGTCAACTTGCCTCTGTTGCCAAATCTGATCGATCCTCTGCGTGGAGAAACCTTCAGGAAGACTCTGTCCCCCACTGCAAACTCTAACGGTCGCCTCCTCCTATCTGTATAACTCTTCTGTCAGCTCTGAGCAGTCAGGAGCCTCTGCCTGATCTGCGCCAAACTCTCTGAAGATGGCCTGATGATGTCTGGACCGGTGAGTGACGCCTCTCCAACCTCTGTCTAGTATACTGGTGAGCGACACGGCCTGCCGTACAATGCCTCGAACGGTGCAAAACCCAAACTGGCCTGATAACTATTGTTGTAGGCAAACTCCACCAACCGCACATGTTGCTCCCAACTACCTCCAGCGTCAAGCACACAAGCCCTGAGCATGTCCTCCAGGACCTGAATCGTCCGCTCTGACTGTCCGTCCGTCTGAGGGTGGAACGCCGTGCTGAAAGTCAACAAGGTACCCATGGACTGCTGGAAACCTTCCCAAAATCTGCCAGTGAACCTAGGGTCTCGGTCTGACACTATGGACACTGGAATGCCGTGCAATCTGACAATCTCGTCAACGTATAACTGGCTCAGCCTGGAAACAGGATCCGTGGTCCTCATGGGTAGGAAGTGTGCCGATTTGGTCAACCGGTCAATGATGACCCAAATGGCATAATGCCCTCTAGGTGTCCTCGGCAGCCCTGTAACAAAATCCATGGCTATATGTTCCCACTTTCATTCTGGTACTGGAAGTGGCTGCAGTAATCCGGGGGTCCGTCTATACTCCGCCTTCACCTTCTGGCAAGTGAGGCATCTGGAAACGAACTCTGCCACCGCTCGCTTCATCCCGGACCACCAAAACTGTCGACGAAGATCATGATACATCTTGGTGCTCCCGGGATGGACTGCAAAGCTAGAATGGTGAAACTCACGCAGGATGTCCTCTCTCAAATCAGGGTCTGCTGGAACTGCAATACCGCCTCTAAAGCACAAACCACCATCTGGTGTCACCGTCCAACCCTCAATCGGATGCTCAGTCCCAACTGCAGCACAGATGTCCACGAGCTCCGGGTCTCTACCCTGTGCCTCTATCACCCTCGCTAGAAGTGTTGGAATGCTGCGTACAGCATAGAGGAAGACGCCTGACGCTCCATCCTCGAACTCTAACCCGAACTGGCTAACTGTTTCTATCATCTGCCACTGTCGAGCTGAAACCGCTGCTAACTCTTCCCTATGCTCCCTGGCCTGCCTGCTCAGTGCATCTGCAACGACATTTGCCTTACCAGGATGGTAATGCAACTCGAAGTCGTAGTCCTCCAGCAACTCCATCCACCGGCGCTGTCTGAGATTGAGGTCACGCTGAGTAAATACATGCTTCAAACTCTTATGATTTGAGTACACCTGGAACCGCTCGCCATAAAGATTAGTGTCGCCACGTCTTCAAGGCAAAAACCACTGCTGCTAACTCCAGATCATGGACGGGGTAATTCTTCTCATGGTTCTTCAGCTGCCTAGACCCATAAGACACAACGTGGCCCTCCTGCATCAGTACACACCCAAGACCCTCTCCGCTGGCGTCACAGTACACACTATAGCCGACGTCGCGTTCTGGGACTATCAAGATAGGAGCACTTGTCAATCTAGTCCTCAGCTCTACGAAGGCCTGCTCGCAAGCATCATCCCAAACAAAAGGAACCGCCTTCTGGGTCAATCTAGTCAGTGGCGCTGCTACCCTGGAGAAATCCCTGACGAACCTCCTGTAGTATCCTGCCAAGCCGAGAAAACTGCCTACCTCGAACACCGTCTTCGGTCTCTGCCACTGCATAACTGCCTCCACCTTGGCTGGGTCAACTGAAATCCCTGCTGCTGACACTACATGTCCCAGAAACTTCACTTCTGAGAGCCAAAACTCGCACTTTGAGGCCTTCGCATATAGCCTGTTCTCTCTCAACAACTGTAGCACTATCCTCAGGTGCTCCTCATGCTCCTCCTCAGTGCGTGAGTAGATCAAGATGTCATCGACGAATATCACTACAAACTGGTCCAGGTAGGGTCTGAATATCCTCTGCATCAAGTCCATGAAAGATGCCGGTGCGTTCGTCAATCCAAAAGGCATCACCACGAACTCATAGAGCCCGTACCTTGTGCGAAATGCCGTCTTTGGAATATCACAATCCCTGATCCTCAGCTGGTGGTAGCCGGTGCGAAGGTCGATCTTCGAAAAGACCGACGATCCTCGAAGCTGATCGAACAAATCATCGATCCTGGGCATGGGATACTTGTTCTTTACTGTGACCCTGTTCAGCTTCCGATAATCTACACAAAGCCGTAGAGTACCGTCCTTCTTCTTTGCAAACAGTACCGGCGCTCCCCATGGTGAAGTACTAGGGCGAATGAAACCTCGATCAATCAATTCGTCCAACTGTGTCCTCAGCTCCTTATGCTCAGCTGGTGCCATCCTGAAAGCAGGTAAAGAGAACCAGATCTATCTCAAAGTCAACAACCCTAGAGGGAGGAAGTCCTGGAAGCTCATCTGGAAACACATCGGTAAATTCGCAGACTACTCTGGGAAAGCTAACCTCTCGGCTGCCCTCTGCAGCGAACAAGGAAAGACGCGCCAACAAGGCTGACAGCTAGCTCTCGCGTCTCGGAAAATAGCAACAAACAAGAGAATCGACAGACTGTCGGTCCCCCAACAAGACAAAGCGAACGCCGTCCGGTGTCCAGGCAGTCACCCAACGACGGCCACAGTCGATGACAGCTCGATACGATGTCAGCCAATCCATACCAAGTATCACGTCGAAGCCGACCATGTCTAGCACCCGAAGGTCTAGAAGAATGCGGAGGAACGGGTCATCACAAATAATGTCATCATGCTCGTGGTCAAGGATGCTAAGATCACAAAATCTAAAATAAATCCGTCGAAGTCTAAAAGTATCTATCAAGGTCATGTTCTTCCTAACTATCCAAGGAGATGAAATAAACACAGGAAATATATCTCGTGGCTTAGAAGCAATGACTTGAAGTTCAACCGATGGAGGTTCAACGAATACGTGGTTGTGGTGGTCTTGGTAGTTGTCCGGATCTTCCTCACTACTGACCGGACCGTACTGGAGTATTTCATCTTCTTCCAATTGATATGTCCATCCGAGTTCGTGCGTGTTAAAAGATGTGATTACCTCACATAGTTGGCGTGCCTTCTCATCATCCTTAATAAGTAACTGCAGAATGTAAGAGTCAAAATTAGGCTTTGTTTTAGCCTCCTTAAGTAAGTCCAAAATCTCTGCCACAGAAAGTTGAGGAGAAACACGTGCATCGCCAGCATCATAGGCATGAACATGTGCATTACTAACATTGGAATCATTAGCATATGCATAGTGAATGTTAGTATCATGAACATGCGTAGGAACGCTAAAATCATGTGCATATGCATCACATACACATTAGAATCAATAGCTTGTGCATCAATAGGACTAGAATTTTGAACATGCATACTAGCACTACAGTCATGAGCATATGCATGCTCAACATGAACATCTTGAGCATGTGCACCATAAGCATTAAAATCATGGATGTAAGCATCACAAGCACTAAAGTCATTGACACATGCATCATATGTGTTAGGCTCATCAACATGCACATCAGGGGAAGTAGCAACATAAGTATCATGCACATAATCATCATAAGTACTAGGATAAGAGTAGAAACGCTAATTGTGTTGCTGATAGCTATTGGACGTTAAGGTGACATTGGGATGCTTGTAGGATTTGGCATCGATATGACCATCATAATCATCCCAATGCCCCGGAACCTTCTGTGTATAAGTCGTGTCCACAAGCTCATTCAAGTGCTTCATAGCTTCATCTGGATCAATCTGCAAAAACTCATCCTTGCATCTTGTTTCAAGAATTTGACGTTCATGCTCAGTTAATCCATAATAAAAATAGCTAACTAAACGCCAACTAGCATAACCATGGTGAGGGCATGAAACTATTAAACTTTTAAATCGATGCCATGCATCACATAATGTCTCATCATCCTTTTGTACAAAGGATGAAATCTTTCTTTTCAATGCGTTAATCATATAATTAGGAAGATACTCATTGATAGAAACATGACTCATTCTATTCTCCAAGCTCAATTCATATGTACTTTTCTTACGAACTGTTGTTTGAGACATTCCATCTCTCGACTTCATAGAACATGATCTCAAATAGTCTTGATATAATACATTTTTTTTGTCAGTTTTGTTTTTCAGCAAGTAAAAGTAAAACTAGAAATCAAAATAAAACTAAAAAGAAAATAAACTAAGGAAAAAGAAATAAAAATTCAAACAAAAGGGAACAAAGTTACCGCCTTCGATGTCTTCAATCATCCTGATCTGATGATTCTGGCGCTTTTCCGAACCGTCTCCCCGGCAACGGCGCCAATTTTTTATATCGCTCAAATGTGTCACGCACAGCGGTTGCGGTGTAGTACAACATAAGAGAGGTCGAACCCACAGACAGACAAGCACAAAACAACCAAAATTGCAAATAACAATGAATTGAAGACAAACGAGAACTTAAGAATTAACTAAATTAGATCAAAGGATTTAATTATAATGTAAGGTTAACTAAAGATATCGGGATTTTGATAAGATTAGGCTTCGGGAATCACTTCACTCGGATTTAGGTTCTTCTATTCTCAATGGTTCATCTAATACTCAGTTAAGGGATTCACATCCCAATCACCTTAACCGGAAGATATGGAACTATAAACCTAATAAAATATATAAATGTCTCTTCCTACGATTGATTCTTCCTTATTATAGTTCTAACTTCATCTAACCCAAACCTAAGAATATATGATACCGGCTGTCACTACAGTCAACATATAACAAAAGTTCATTGGGACAAAACCCTAACTCTATCTTACCAGATCTCTAAGAATACACAATACAAACTCTCACAATCGGCAATGCGTAGCAAAGATTTCATGAGATAAAGTAGGTAAACAATAGATATAATCCTTGAAGATTCAATACATAGAAAAGAGTTTAAAGATAAAGATTAAAACTATGAACCATGATGAAGAAGAAACCCTAATCCTCGATAGATCATCCGTCAGCCATGCCCGCGGCTTACCCGGCCATGGATGGAGATTTCTTCATCTTCCTCCTTCAGAAAAGGGCCAAAAAGGTCTTACAAAAACGTCCAAGAACTCCCCTTATATATGGACATGAAACCCTAGCTTTTATTTCAGCCTTTGGATTAAATCTGATGGCTCGTATTCAGATCCGCCCGAGTAAGATCGATCTTTGTAAGGCAAAGGATCGATCCTTTGATATCAAAATTTTCAATTTCTAGCTTCGCCCGAGGAAGATCGATCCTTTGATAGAAGCATGATCGATCCTTCTCAGTAGGATGGATAGTAGGATGGATCCTTCTCAGTAGGATGGATAGTAGAATGGAACATTCTCAGTAGAATGGATAGTAGGATAGATCCTTCTCAGTAGGATGGATCCTTCTCAGTAGAATGGATAGTAGGATGGATCCTTCGATAGGAGAAAGATGGATCCTTCGATAGGAGAAAGATCGATCCTTCTCCTCAATATTCTCGAATGAAAGGAGGATCGATCCTTCTATGATGATATGAAAAGTATGCGTTCTATCAGGTCTGTCTGCAGAAAAGGATTGATCCTTTTAGTGAACATGATCGATCCGTCTTTCCTGAGTATTTACTGTTTTGCCATCCAGACTGCGCCGTTGGTACTAATATTGCGGTAACTTCCTCTAGAAATTCGGAATCACAAACCGTAAAATTTTCTAGAAACTAGACTTCAAGAGCTTTCCAACGATGTATAGCACATCATCTGGTTCATTCCGAGAAGGTACAGTTTTGGCGTTAAAGTCCGATCTTTGCTTCAATTTCCTACATAATATAAATAACTTTGTGAAGCAACATATACGAACGAAATCATCTATATTAATCATGAAAACTCAGCAAATAAGCTGCTCTTAGTCATGTTCAGAGTGCAATTTCATGCACTTTTCAATCACCTTAAGATGCCCGCTCTTATTTAAATTATGGATCAGAGCTATTGGATTCCAAATCTACTTGACCGGACAGTTGGATTTCCTTGCAGGTCGATCCAAGGGTTGACGATCGTCGGTGCTTGATCGGCGTCTAGGAGAGGTCACCGGAGGGTGGCATCGGCGTCCAGGACAGTTGGATTTACACTATCACATAACAATAACTGTTCTGTCTTTTCTTTTTTTTCTTTTTCTTTTTTTTCACAAAGAAAATCACCTGTTTTACGCGAACAACATGCTGATCAGGCATCCTGCCCGGTTATTAAGATGAAATCATGTTTCTTCTTTTCTTTCCATTCACAAGAACTTTCAACCATTTTATGCGAACAACATGCTGATCAGGCATCCTGCCCGGTTATTAAGTTGAAAGCGTTACACTTGCCAACACATCAACTTGTCACGAATAGAAAATTGCATATGCTCATGTATCTTCTGCGACATGTCATAAAATTATAAATCCATCCTAGTTTCAGGCTTAGAATCTAATTTTAATTCCTAAACATGTGAAAGTGCATATGTACAATAGAATATTTCGAGTTATCCTTAAATCATGGCAAAAGTGTTAAAGTATAGAGATAATGCCATGCATAGCTAATTTTACTAAATCTTATATGACATATAAATTTCTGAATAATTCATAGGATAAATTTCTAAATCAAGCATCTTTATCAACAAGTGTCGTAATTTCATTCTTCTGACATAATCTAGGAGATGCATAATAGTTGGTTATCAATAACTAAATAAATAAATAAACATGAATTCTTAGACACTACCCCCAACTTAAATGTAATTGTCCTCAATTACACTAAGTCACCAAAATAAAGTAAGGAATAAAGGGTAGAAATCACCGGAATATCATGCCCTCTGTAGTCGTCGTATGCATGACGATCACCATACCCTCCAAACAGTAGACTGGCGCTATGTGAAGCTATTCATGTCTCTCTAAGATACTAAAATAATAAATCCATAAAATGCCCCAGTAGTGATTAATCGTCCATTATCAAGGTGCACGGTCACACCAAGCATAAGAGCACCTCTCCAAAGATCAAATATAATAGCATGAGCAATAGAAGAAATAATAGAGAGTAGAAGATATACGAAAATAAAGTATCTCTTAAATTTAATGGCTAAGAACTAGTACAATCAATGAAAATAGAAACTATAATCCTAAAATGACAGAAAGTCCCTCTACTAGTCTCCCTACAGCAGATCCTATTGCCAAGCTAGAAGAAAACCTAGAGAATCATCAATCTATGAAAATAGTCCTAAAAAAAAAATAAACTCAGAATGACCCCTTAATCGTTGTCCATCGCATCATCGCTGTCTTCATCTTCCAAATCATAGTGCCGAGACGTTGATGATGATGATTCGCCGGAGTCATCGTTACTGGGCCTCAGGGATGGTGGACGGCCAGGGTCGTTTGACGCATATGGCAATCTAGGTGGCGACATGAGAGCCGGGTCAAGCATGGAACGTGATGGCACGACGTGTGAGGGCCCGTCCCTCTGACCTGGTTCGATCGCGTGGGTCGAGGGTCGTTTTCCTGTTGGTTTGATTTCGCGTCGGGTATGATCGGGCGATCGTATGGTAGTTTTTAGCCCCAGGGGCATTTTGGTAAATATGCCCCCTAGTGGTCAGTTTCACGCCCGTGTTACACACACGGTCTTGGATTGATGTATGTGAATGATTAGAACCTTAAGGGTGCATTCAATCGGAAGATCGGAGCTCGATCGGGAAAGATCGAATTGGACGGCCGAGATCGGTTCTGATCTCTATATATACCCTGACCCTTTCTCTCTCTTTTCTTTCTTCTTCCCTGTCGTTGTCTCCCTCTCTCTCTCTCTCTCTTTCTCTCTCCTACTGGCTGAGCTAGGGCTTGGAGGCACGAGCTTCGAGGAGCGGATCTTGGCGGTTAAACTTGTTGGACGCGTGGAGGAGCTGCCCTACTCGCTCAAGTAGGTGTTTCTACCTCGTTATTGTGATCGGGTTCTCCTAGGATAGGTTTATTGTGTTTTCGATGTAGGAATACTTGGTAGAATGTTGTGTAGCTTAATGCTTGAGTATTATGGCTTGCTTCGAGTATTCCTACCGTTTGATTTCCGTATTTTATCGGACCATTCTCGTATTATCGTCTTTTTATCGGTTTTCGGCCGTTTTGACCTAGGTTTGGGATTTAACCATCAAAATCATGTTTTCTTCATTCCAGTAGCTTCCCCACAATTTATTACGCATGCCTGCAAAGTTTCATCGATTTTCAACAAGATTTGATAGCTCAAATCCAAGGAATTGAATTTCCGGCACTGTTCTAAGAAATTGTGCCCTAGGGCTGACCGTCAAGCATTGATACACTTCTTCCTAGCCTCACGGTCGACTGTCGGATCGACCGTCAGGCTCTGTCGCGTTTTGGACCTCGCACGGTCGATGTTCCGATCGGCCGCGGGCTCCTTCCCTTTTCTCCATTCACCTCACGATCGACCGTTGGATCGATGATGTGTTGTCGCAGGCACTCATAAATAAAACCAATACTCTTTAAGATAAATGTAGTAGTGCGAGTACGAGTCGATCCCACGAATAGTGTTTAGCCTAGTTTTGTGCTTAGTGAACAAAGATGGGGGGTTTTAAACGTGAGGAAAACAGTAAAGAAATAATCTTAAGCGAAGAAACAAGTTGAATCAAGAAAACAAACCTTGGTCTGAGTCAAAATCCACCATCAATTCGAATCCAACAAATGATCATAGATGCAAGTATCAATCAATTCATACTATGAATATTCACCGTTCGAATGAAATTCGAATCTCTCCTCAATCATAGTTAATTAGAAACAAGCGATCCAATTAACCCTAACTACTAAACAACCTAAGACAAGCGCTGTAGATTTAATCTAGTAGCAGCGTTAAGAATAGGGAGGTCGATGAAGCTAAACAACACAAGCACAAGCGATTGCATTTAATCTAGTCAAATATTCTTCCGAAGACCTAACAATCTCTGAAACGCAGTAGATTATTAAACCCTAGTTGCCTCGCAGATTAGAGGGATCAAACAATTCCGGATTTGATATCAAACCTAGCAGTAGATCACCATGAATAATAAACTAGTAGGCCTCCTAGCAATTAGACAAGATAATCATGAAGATTTAATCTTATAAGAACATCCAATACTCATGTATAAACTGAACAATAAGAATAGATTAGATCTCACAGTTTCATTGATTCCGAGGTTTCAGTTTCCTCGACCAAGGATCAAGATTTAGCCACGTAAGGCCATTAAGAACAATCCTCAAAAGATTCCAATAAACAAGAGAAAACCTAGGAAAAATATAAAAGAGTAGAAAATAGCAGCCAAAAGTGTCCAAGAATCCCCCTTTGATAACCCTAAGTATCCTATTTATAGCCCCAAAGTCTCTCCATCCACGGATTAGATCTAAACCATTGATTTTCTTCACTGGGAAAGTCCGATCGATCGAACTTTAGGTGTCGGATCGATCGGTTGCGTAAAAATCCTCCGTCTCTGGCTATTCCCAAGTCCGATCGATCGGACTTTAGGTGTCGGATCGATCGGACTCAGTAGGATGGATAGAGGGATCGATCGGACTGTGTACAGCTGAAAAGTATACGCTCTGTCAGGTTTCTGCATAGTCGGATCGATCGGACTCTAGGTGTCGAATCGATCGGACTTTCCAGCGTATTTATTGTTCTACCATCCAGACTGCGCCATCAGTACTAAAATTGCCGTAACTTCCTCTAGGAAAGTCAGAATCACGAACCGTAAAATTCTCCAGAAACTAGACTTCAAGAGCTTTCCAACGATATATGGCACATCATCTGGTTCATCATGAGAAGGTACAGATTAATCTTTAAAGTTGATCCATATACTCTTTTCAGCTTCTTTTCGAACTTAAGGACTTCAATTGCATCCTAAATCAAAATATAAGAATAATGAGTGTATTTAGGTACCAAATAAGCACAGGAAACTAAGTATTAAGGGATAAAAATATCACATTATGCATCATCATCAATCGACCGTTGGATCGACCGTCGGATTGACCGTTGGATCGACCGTCGGATCGACAGTCAGGCTCTGTCTCATTTTGGGCCTCCCACGGTCGATGTACCGATCGACTGTGGCCCTTATGTTTTTCCCTCGTTTGGCCCCACGGTCGACCGTTGGATCAACTGTGGCATCGACTGTGGCCTCACGGTCGACGGTCTTATCGACCGTGAGCCCCTGAGCAGTGTTTTCTGGTTTCCTTTGATTTGTTTTCATTCATGATAGATATCCAATCATGTTAGAAAACATACACGTTGTTTCACGAGATATTAATGGATTTCTATCGAGATTTGGAATTGAATCGGGAGTTTAACCTCTTGACGAATTTACGGTCTTTACTCTCATTTAAATACTTGGTTGGATAGTAGTCTAAATGCTTATTGCTTTCATAGTCGTTAGCTAACTATGAGTGTTAGCTAACGAGGTATTGTGGAACCTTAGCCCGTTGCCGACGAGTGCCGAGGGCTATTGTATGACTGTTGAACCCATAATTGATGGTGTGGCATATAGAGACATCTAGGATAGATGTTTGCATAGGTTCATGCACTGTATGCATTAGAGGCATATCAGGTTAGGCGGGCGGTGGGTTGATCGCCGATCCGAAACTCTCGGGTAGCTCTGATCTAGCCTTAGGACCGCAGCTGGGTAGTGAGGATTAGGACGTGATTGTACAATTGGAATCTTATGTTATCGAGGATGTATTATAGTTGGCTATGATCTTGCTTTGAAGTTTAGAGGTCATGTTGTCTTCCCAAGGCTAAGTGCTAAGGAAGGATGTCGATGCGTTCCCGATGTGGGTCCCCAAGGCATGGGAATCCTGCTTGAGTAAGGGTGTCCCTGCATGTTCCTGTTCCGTGGCCTCCTAATAACTTGTTCAGGAGAGAGGTTTCATGGCAGAAGCCCTTGGGGCATCAACAGGGGTTGTGGGACCCCGTGGCATTCCTTAGACTTGAGTGGAGAGACATCATTGTTATTGTTTTCCTCCCTTCTGTGCGCCGTAGAGTAGAACCCTACTGAGCTTATCGCTCACTCCTACCCGGGCTGCGTTTGCATTTGCAGGCGCTAGTTCTTCCTCAGTAGAGTCGGCGGTATCAGCCTTTGGCGGCGCGACTACTTCCAGAGGCGTTTGAGGTTGCTGCAGAACGACTGTTGTACTTTTGGTAGTTTTGTATGTTATAAACATCTTTCGAGGATTTTTGGATTATATGTATAATATCTTTCCCTTGGAGGACTTTGATAAGAAATTATATCGGATGTTTAAACAGTACAACTTGATGTATTTATGAATTGAATCACATCTTTATCTCTAGAAGTTAAATTGTTAAAGTTTATCTCTGTTTTTCGCAAATGTATCGCGCTAGTTGGATGTGAATAGTGATAGGAACCCTCACCCCCTATCCTGGATGGGTTTTCTGGGTCGGGGTGTGACACGACGACCGCAGACCAATCTGGAAGCCGGAAAGATGCCCAAGGATCTCCAAGTTCTGGGTCATGCTGGATGTCATAGACGAAGGGGGAAAACGCATCAGGAGGTGGCGTTGGCCCGTAAAACTCAACCCCGTTGGGATATTCAATAGCAGGTCCAACAGGATCAGCAGGATCAATGGTTGTCCTAGGGGGAAAACAGAAGACTACTGGTGGGGATGGTGGTTGGGTTGAGTCAGCTGTGCTCATCGAATCGTCATCTGAAGAACACCCGGATGCCTGCGAAACTAGAGATCCAGGCTCGAAGTCTGGCCTTGGCGAATGTGGTGGGCTACCGCTGGAAGAATACGACGACTGACTAGATCGAGATATCTCAGAATTACCCTGCGGACTATAAAGTGTATGGGTGAGATAAAAGAAGAAAGGTGGAAGAGAACTTGGAAGGATCGATCCTTCTGGTTGGATGATCGATCCTCCTAGTTCCGGAAGGAAGGTGGAGATGTCATAAAACAGGAGAGGGCATAAGTAGGCTGGGAAGGAAAACAGAGGAATCCATGGTGCCAATGTAGCCATGTAACCGGCGTTGGCTTAGGTCACCAGCGTCCATGGTGCCAATGTAGCCATGTAACCGACGGGAGTTCATCGGCGTCCATGGCGACAAAAAGAGAGGAAGCCGGTGATGGGTTACGGCGGAGAGTGAAATGAAGGAGACGGAGAGGGTGGCTCTCTAGAACGTGGCATGGATGCAGAAGAACGATTAGAGTTGCCGACGAACTGCGAAGGAGAAGCCCACTGCTTGCGGCGGGGACGAAACCGTGCGGGCAAAGTTGACGTGGCGAGGATCGATCGGGACTCACGAGATGAGGCTGAAGAGTGGGTCGACGATGATTAAGTAAGGGATTGGCTAATTAGAGTTTAAGCAGGACTTAACCAATGATGAACTGAATCCTAGTAGAAATAAGAGATAAATCCTAAAAATAATAGAAAAATCGGAAAACTACGAGGATAATGGAAAAAAATAAAAATAAAAATTAAAACGTGGGGTGATGTCGTTAGGTGAAGTGAATACGTGTGAATTTAGGACACTAGTAGACACCCATAGAAAATCACAGAAAAATCACCGGAATGCCCTACTGTGATTGCTCGCATCATTAGATGCCCCTACCAAGCCAAGAAAATATGTAGAAAAATACCATGCGTCCAATCTATCCACATCCCTCTCGTAAACTCTACGTGACTCCTTGTAGACTTAACAATGCAAAACATAGAATTCAAGATAGATTAAGCAATTCAAATGAATCGGAAATAAATTGATGCAATTGTAACTCAATTTATCCAAGCACAGGTTACCTATAATCATGATAAAATCATACCTCCCAACTTAAGGAGGGTTGTCCTCAAGCACGGAAAAAAAGGTAAGGGACAGAAATAACCTGACGATGTGTCTAATGAAACAGTACCCGCATAAATTGTTAATATGGTATGTGCAAATGAAGCTCATTCGTGAAAACCAAGCACATCCGTGATGGGTGAATGCATTGTAGGAGTAGGCAGATCAAAGTATAGATACCCTGGGAATGAGTAGAAGAAATACCCCGTGATGACAATGAAGTAAAGAATAAAATAATCATGCAAAATTAGAGCAAAATTGGGCAGCATCTCCTCTATTTATTCAAGAAGCACAAGGGCTACAACTTTTTTTTTAAAAATCATGTCTACACATAGACAAGCACATTCCAATCACTTGCATACATGACACAATCACACGCTCACTAACAAGGAACACACACGGGGCACACCCCCATAATAAATAACTCGTGGAAGTTTATCGATTGTTTGCCCAAGAACGGCACCCACAGCATGAACGAAAGAATCACACATGATTTCGAAAGGGTGATCATAAGCTGGAGGATGGACAATAGGTGCCAAAGAAAGTGAATCACGAAGGATGTTAAAAGCTTGAAAACATGAATCATCAAACACAAATGGGACATCCTTTACAAGTAAAGCATAGAGCGGCCGGGAAATCTTACTAAAATCTTTAATGAATCGTCGATAAAACCCAGCATGACCCAAAAATGATCGAATTTGGCGAACTGAAGAAGGAGAAGGGAGTTTGGAAATGAGTTCTAGTTTGGCTCGATCTACCTCAATCCGTTTTCCCGAAATCACATGGCCAAGGACGATCCCCTCACAAACCATGAAATTGATTTTCTCCCAACTTAACACAAGATTAGTTTCTTCGCATCGAGCAAGAACTTTAGATAAATTCGCAAGGCATGATTCAAAAGTTTGGCCAAAGATAGAAAGCATGCAACGTTGGAATGTGGCCGGTGCATTGCAAAGGCCAAAGGGCATTCGTTGATAGGCAAAAGTTCCATAGGGACATGTGAATGTTGTCTTCTCTTGGTCATTGGGATCTATGGCCACTTGGTTGTACCTGGAATAACGGTCAAGAAAGCAATAGTATGATTGACCTGCTAGTCTTTTTAAAATCTAGTCAATAAATGGTAATGAAAAATGGTCTTTATGAGTCAAAGCATTCAAACGCCTATAATCAATGCAGACCCTCCACCCCGTAGTTTGTCTAGTTGGGATGCTCTCCCCTTTATTGTTTTTAACCACCGTGATCCCTGATTTCTTAGAAACTACTTGGGTTGGGCTAATCCATTTGGAATCTGAGATAGGGTATATTATTCCGGCATCTAAGAGTTTAACTACCTCTTTCATTACTACTTCTTTCATAAGAGGATTAAGGCGGCATCGTATTCCCACATTTTGTTTCATCCTCTTAAAGTATGCGATGCATGCAAATCAAGGGGTCTGTACCTCTAAGATCTCCAATTGACCATCCTATAGCTCTTTTATGCAAATTGAGAACATCAAGCAGTTGAGATTCTTGAGCATTGATTAAAACAGAAGACATAATCACTCGAAGAGTACGTTCAGGATCAAAAAAGACATATTTCAGATTGGAGGGCAATGTTTTCAACTCTAGAGAAGAAGGTGGTAAAACCAAAGAAGGTAAAGCTGGAGTTGACGAAGTGGGAGGTAATAACTCAATGAGAGGTTTTCTCTAAGAAATTTCACAAATATCATTAACCAGATCAAGATCATTACAATCCTTGAAAACCTCATCATTATCAAGCTTGAAAACCGATCAATCACTATTTTTGTCATTCACATCCGGAAAATCCACATTTATATTCCGAAATCGGTGCACTTCCTGCCTATGCGGGTGGCAGACACGACCGACAGGTTGGGCAGTTTGTACGTCAGAGAGGTGGTCAGACTACACGGGGTTCCGGTTTCTATTGTATCAGACCGTGACCCCAGGTTCACCAGCAGGTTCTGGCGAGACTTTCAGGAGGCAGTTGGCACACTCCTGACTTTCAGTACGGCATTCCATCCGCAGACAGACGGGCAGTCAGAGCGGACAATCCAGATCTTGGAGGACATGCTGAGAGCATGTGTCCTCGATGCAGGAGGCAGCTGGGAGGAGCACGTTCCCTTGGTGGAGTTCGCCTACAACAACAGCTACCAGTCCAGTCTTGGAGTAGCACCTTTCGAGGCGTTGTATGGTAGGCCGTGTCGTTCCCCAGTGTGCTGGACAGAGGTTGGAGAGGCTTCACTCACCGGTCCAGACATCGTCAGGCGGTTGTCAGAGAGGTTGGTACAGATCAGGCAGAGGCTTCAGACGGCTCAGAGTCGGCAGAAGAGTTATGCAGATCAGAGGCGACGACCGTTGGAGTTTGCAGTCGGCGACCGAGTGTTCTTGCGAGCGTCGCCGTACAGAGGTTCTGTCAGGTTTGGCAGAGGTGGCAAGTTGGCGCCGAGGTTTGTCGGGCCGTTTGAGATTTTAGAGAGGGTAGGCGAGGTAGCTTACCGCCTGGATCTTCCTCAGCACATGTCTGCTGTGCATCCGACTTTCCATGTGTCGATGCTGAGGAAGTATCACCCAGACCCGTCTCATGTCATCAGAGTGGATGACATTGAGCTTGAGGCAGACGTGAGCTTTGTTGAGCAGCCGGTTCAGGTACTTAACCGGAGGGATCAGGTCTTGCGGGGCAAGACGATTCCCTTGGTCAAGGTACTGTGGAGGCACAGAGGCACCGAGGAGGTGACTTGGGAGCGCGAGGCGCGCATGCGGCAGGAGTTTCCGCAGCTGTTTTCTTCTCCATGTACTTCTTGTCCTGTCCTCTAGTGTACCTGTTTTGTTGTTCCGAGCCCTACCCTTATCGAATCTCGGGACGAGATTTCCTTTAAGGGTATTAGGATGTGAGGACCTGTCCCTCTACCCCTGTGGCTCGCTGTAGACCGCAAGGGCAATTTGGTAAATTGCGCCTTGTTGGTTTGTTTCACACCCGCGTGTGCACACACTGACCTTGTCTGTGTTCGTGTTTGTTTAGAATGGTTAGGTGAACCCGAGATCGGAAGATCTGAGCTTGGGCTTGTGTTTTAGCCCAAGTTTGCCTTTCTGAGTAAAGGAGATCGATCTGGATGGCTAGGGAGATCGATCTGGCCCTTTTTGCAAAGAAGATCGATCTGGATTTCAAGGAGATCGATCTCGATTGCAAAGGAGATCGATCTCACATGCCCTGGAGATCGATCATGATCGAGTCGGTGGGTTTTCTCTTTCGCGAGGACGGCCGTCGGCCGTCGCTCTCCCCTGTCAGGGAGAGAAGTCTTCCCCTCCCTTTTCCCCCAGCCTTTTCCCTTCTTTCCCGGCTTTCCCCTCCCCCTTTCCCCTCTTTTCTTCCCCTCCTCTTCCTCCTTCTTCTCTTCTTCTTCCCTCCTTCTCTCTTTCCCGCGGTGCTCTGTTTCTTCCCTTTACCGTCGGCGAGCTTCTTTCCCTCCGTTCTCCCTCCTCCGGCCACCAAATTGGGTGTTCTTTGGCTCGTTGGATTCGTGACAACGAGAGGAAGGCTCCTGGTGTGGTTTGACAGCTTGTTGGCGATCAAATCGTGGGGAATCAGCCGAGGAAAGCGCAGCTAGGTAGGGTTATACCTACTGATGTTCTTTTCGGGTTTTCTTGAGATCTAGCCGTTGGATCTTGTTGATCCTTGCTTTGTTGGGTTCCTTATACATGTTAGAATAACTGATTTAAGTTTCATATCAATCAGTTGAGATTTGAGTAGGTTTTATGCAAGATTAGTCTCGGATTTCTGGTTTTCTGCTGTTCTTGAGAAACAGCCAGCTTCCGGCGAGTTTTTCGGCCGGCGAGTACATAATCTTGGCTGTTCATAAACATAAGAGTTGTAGAAATACTCGTTAGCTTTCCATTCCATCTTGTTTCATATTTTTCCGATTTATGTACGATTGCTTATGATTTGTTTTCTGGAGGGCTGCGTTGCAAATCTTGATCACATCTGACTTCTGCCGGTTTCTCTCTGATGAATAAATTTTATATCTCTCAAGAATATGAATCGGTGTGATCAGTATAGCACCAAGACGAGTATCGTACCCACAGAGATTTGTAGAGATTATTAGAGTAAAACGCTAAAGAACATAGAAGAAAGAAAATAAAGAAGGGAAAGTAAGAAATATGAAATATCGAAACTAAAAGATCTAAAAATGAAATAAGAAAACGATGGAAATATGATGGATGAATACTAAGGTTCCGATTTCACCATAACATTCTCATTCTATGCATTGAATCAACAAAATCTCAATTTAATTCCAAGGGCTCGTTCTTCCGGTATGATGATCTGTTCGATCGCGGTCTTCACCAAGTACCCTCAATTAACCCTAGCTAATGAACCCATAACTAAGTGTTAATCAAGAATCCATTAAGGTCTGAAGAACAATTATGAACCAAGAGTTGTCTTAGCTTGAACCCGGCCTTGACATAAACTCATTCATTCATAGATCCTGCAAGATTAGGGAATGAACCCTCGCCCAATCTCACATAAAATAATTTATAATACTTCTATTGGCCAGATAAAGGTATTTAAGATCTAAGTTATAATAATGAACGAAACAAGGAAAATAAACTGATTAAATAATCATGATCCAATAACATAGAATGATTCAGTTAGGGCTATATCGGTTCCTTAGAAAAGGGATTAGCCACTCATGTTCATCATGAAAACAACCAAGATATTCATAAGAAAGATAAGAAAGAAAAACCCTAGATCTTCATGCGGTCTTCTCCCCTCTTTTCGGCCTTCAAAAACTCCTCCAATAGTGCTAGCCGACCCCCCTCTTATGTCTTGGACGACTTCCTTTAATATGGGTAAGAAACCCTAACTTTACTTTAGCCTTTGGATTAAATCTGGTCCGTTCATTTTCAGGTCGTCCGACAAGAGATCGATCTTCTTAAGGATAAAGATCGATATTCTCTCTTTTCTCAATTTTCGTAACCTGGTTCGCCCCGACTAAGATCGATCTTCCTAATTAAAGGATTGATCTTCTTTCTCCGTAGACTAAGTTCCTTCCAGATCGCCCATGTTCAGATCGATCTCTCAAGAAAGAGATCGATCACTTTCATCAGTTGCTGGTGACGCCCGCAAAGGATCGATCTTCCATGAAGGAAGATCGATCATTGCAATCTGTGATCTTTGTCATGAAAAAATTCACTTAAATGATATATCCTCTCGTGTGAGATGATCGATTCTTTGAAGTGGTGCTCTCTGTCAGGATTAAATGCACTTAGCAGATCGATCTCTTTCTTGGGTGGAGATCAATCCTTTGAGCATCATATCAATCTTCTTCTTCCGTAACTGCTTTGTATGCACCTCTCATACTAAAAATAGCATATCTTCATCTAGGAAACTCCAAATCACGAACCATAAAATTCTCCAGAAACTAGACTTCAAAAGCTTTTCAACCATGTATAGAAGATTATCTGGTTCATTTTTAGCACGTACAGATTCGATGTTGAATATGACATATCTTTGCTTCTTTAGCTCCACGTTCCTGCATATTTCAAATAACTTTGTGAAGCTACATATAAGTATAAAAATAGTACTAAAGAGTCTAATTAAGGATGAAAAATTCAGTAATTAAACTAGTTATAAGGCTATTCAGAGTGCACTTTCATGCACTCATCACTCTCTATTGACAAAAAATTTTCCACTTCGAAGAGTTGTTACCGCTTGGACTTGTTCATGTGATGAATCTACAGAATGTTGACATTTGGGGTTGGGAATAGGTTGGCTAGGCAATTTTTCTTCTTCTCTCCTAGACAACGCATTAGCAAGTTGACCCAATTGAGCTTCCATTTTAGCTAAAGTTTGAGAATGGGAATGAACTAACTGAGTTAGCTCGTCATTGTTTGGACTTTGATTCAGTTGCAGTGGAGGAAGAGATGGTTGGCTTGAGGGTACTTGATTTTTTGAATGTCCATATGATTAATATCTGATGATGATGCATAATGTTATATTTTTATCCCTTAATACTTAGTCTCCTGTGCTTATTTGATACCGAAATATACTCATTATTCTTATATTTTGATTTAGGATGCAATTGAAGTCCTTAAGTTCGAAAAGAAGCTAGAAAGAGTATGTGGATCAACTTTAAAGATTACACTGTACCTGCTCATAAAGAACCAGATGATGTTCTATATATGGTTGGAAAGCTCTTGAAGTCTAGTTTATGGAGAATTTTACGGTTCGTGATTCCGAGTTTCCTAGAGGAAGTTACGGCAATTTTAGTACCGATGGCGCAGTCTGGATGGGAGAACAGTAAATACTCTGGAAAGTCTGATCGATCCTTCCATAGGAATAGGATCGATCCGTCTATGCAGAAACCTGACAGAACACATACTTTTCTGCTGTACACAGTAGGATCGATCCTACTAGCCATCCTACTTAGAAGATCGATCTGACACCCCTGGTAAGATCGATCCGACTCGAGCGTAGCCAGAAATTAGAGATTTCGATGCAAAGGATCGATCCGACACCCATAGAGGGATTGATCCTAGTTTCCCAGTGAAGAAATTCAACGGTTCAGATCAAATCTGAGGATGGGAAACTTATGGGCTATAAATAGGGTTCTTTTTAGGGATTAAGGGTAGCGAATTCTAGAGGTTTTTGGCTGCTCCTTTCTATTTTTTTGGATATTTCTAGGGTTCTTCTTTCTTCTTTAAATGATTGGATTGTTCTTGATGGCCTTGCGTGGCTAAACCTTGATCCTTGGTCGAGGAAATTGAAACCTCGGAATCAATGAAACTGTGAGATATAATCTAGTTTTATTGTTCAGTTTATACTCGAGTATTGAATGTTCTTCTATGATTAAATATTCATGATTGTCCTGTATAATTGCTAGGAGGCCTATTAGTATATTATTCATTGCGATCTACTGCTAGGTTGGATATCAAATCCGTAATTGTTTGATCCCTCTAATCTGCGAAGCAACTGAGATCTATTGATTTACTGCATTTCAGAGATTAATAGATCTTAGGAAGAAAATTCGACTTGATTAAATGCAACCGCTTGTGCTTGTGTTGTTTAGCTTCATCAATCTCTCTATTCTTAAGGCTACTACTAGATTAAATCTACAGCGCGTGTCTTAGGTTGTTTAGTAGTTAGGGTTGATTAGATCGCTTGTTTCTAATTAACAATGATCGAGGAGAGATTCGAATTTAATTCGAACGGTGAATATTCATGGTATGAATTGATTGATACTTGCATCAATGATCAGTTGTTAGATTCCGATGATGGATGTTGACTCAGACCAAGGTTTGTTCTCTTGATTTAATTCAATTCTTCACTTTAGATTATTTCTTTACTGTTTTCCTCACGTTTAAAAACCCCCATCTTTGTTCACTAAGCACAAAACTAGGCTAAACACTTTTCGTGGGATCGACTCGTACTCGCACTACTACATTTATCTTAAGGAGTATTGGTTTTATTTTTGAGTGCCTGCGACAGCACATCAAATTTTGGCGCCGTTGCCGGGGAGTGACTCTAGTTGATTTTTGTACTTATTGTGATCTTTATTTTCATAAAAAAAAAGAGTTTACACAAATTTTCTTGATTTGTTTTTCTCGGTTTACCGGAATCTTCTTGATTGTTTATGAGTATAGCTTGATCTTTTAATCAAGGTGATTTACAGTACGATCCAGAGATAGAAAGAACTTTATACAGGTTAAGGAGGGAAGCTCGGAGAAACATTGAGGAGAATGATTTGGCTCTTGACCACTTATTTGTTGGCGATTCTGAATTAGAAGAGGAAGAAGTCATGGCCGGAAATCGGACTTTGAAAGAACTTGCAGCCTCAGATTTGAATCAATAACACTTATGCATTATATTCCCTACTTTGGATGTTGCTACTACTTTTGAATTGAAATCTGGACTAATACATCTCTTACCCACTTTTCATGGACTTTCAGGTGAGGATCCTCACAAGCATTTAAAGGAGCTTCATGTTGTGTGCACAAGTATGAAACCCATGGGGGTGACTGAAGATCAAATCAAATTAAGAGCCTTCCTGTTTTCTTTGAAGGATTCGGCTAAGGATTGGCTTTATTATTTACCCTCTGGGAGTATTACTACATGGAATGAGATGAAGAGGTTGTTTTTGGAGAAATGTTTCCCAGCTTCAAGGGCGGCCAACATTAGAAAAGAGATCTGTGGTGTAAGGCAATATAACGGAGAATCTCTACATGAGTATTGTGAACGTTTCAAGAAATTATGTGCAAGCTATCCCCATCATCAAATTAGTGAGCAATTACTTATGCAATATTTTTATGAGGGCTTACTAACCAATGACAGGAGTATGATTGATGCCGCTAGTGGAGGAGCTTTGGTGGATAAAACTCCTGAAGCCGCGAGGAACTTGATTGCAAATATGGCAGCTAATTCTCAATAATTTAATACGAGACTTGATTCTTATTCAAAACATGTTAATGAGGTAAATGTCTCATCCCTTGAACAACAGATTGCGAGTCTAACTTCTCTTGTTCATCAATTGGCTGTAGGTAATATGCAAACAGAGAAGGTTTGTGGGATTTGTTCGGTGGCAGGACATCCAACCGACATGTGCCCAACTCTTCAAGAGGAGCCCAGTGACCAAATAAATGCAGTGAGTAGTTTCCCTGGACTACCGCAAAGGAATTATGATCCCTATTCAAACACGTATAATCCGGGATGGAGGGATCATCCCAATCTCAACTTTTGGAATCCACAAGTAAATTGGCCCGCAACTCAATTCCATCCAAGTGGCCAGCAATACCAACAATATAGATCGTCATACCCCCCGAGACAAGAACCAAACCCAACTTCTAATTCTGGTATGTCTTTAGAAGATATAGTTAAATCTCTTGCTACTAACACTTTTCAATTTCAATAGGAGACGAAGGCCAGTATTCAAGGTTTGGAACATCAGGTGGGCCAGATGGCGACTCCAATTAGCAAGATGGGGGCGCAAAGTTCAGAAAAGTTACCCTCTCAAACGGTAATAAATCCAAGAGAAAATGCAAGTGCAATCATTTTGAGAAGTGGTAAAGAAGTTGAGATTCCAGCAAAAGAAGCCACTGCATCGTCACCGCAAGGAAAAGAGCAAAATATTGTCTCGAACAAAGACTTTCCTGATGACGACGACGTACCTAAACGTAAGTTTCCACCTCTTTCTGATTATAAACCAGTGCCTCCTTTTCCTCAGGCTTTAACAGAATCTAGAAGATACGAGAAGAATTCAGATCTATGTGAGACTTTTCGCCGATGCGACGTAAATATTCCACTCTTACATGCTATTAAACAAGTACAACGTTATGCTAAATTCTTGAAAGAATTGTGTACAATTAAGAGGAAACAGAAACTTAAAGGATGTGAGAAGGTGAGAGTAGGTGAAAATGTTTCTGCAATTCTTCAAAGAAAAATTCCTGCGAAGTGTAAAGATCCAGGTATGTTTACTATCCCATGTACAATTGGTAACACCAAATTTGAGAAGGCCATGTTAGATCTAGGAGCTTCTATCAATGTCATGCCATATTCTATATATGCTTCTTTAAAACTTGGGCCTTTGAATGAAACTGGTGTTGTGATTCAATTGGCTGACAGGTCTAACGCCTATCCTAAAGGTGTTGTTGAAGATATTCTTGTGCAAGTCAATGATTTAGTTTTCCCTGCTGATTTTTATGTGCTTGATATGGAGAATGATGATCATAGTACTCCTATTTTGTTGGGAAGACCATTCTTAAAGACATCCAATACTAAGATAGATATGCGTAGTGGCATACTTACCATGGAATTTGATAGTAAAATTGTTAAGTTTGAAATATATGATGCCAAGACATATCCTACTGATGATTGTCATGTTCGTCAATTGGTTGTAAATAATATGCAAACAGCGAAGGTTTGTGGGATTTGTTCGGTGGCAGGACATTAATATCCCTAAGGTTTTGGTGGTTGATCTTGGTAAGGTCGAAATGGAGGTTGGGTTGGAATGGAGGGGTGACTTGCCCTCAAATATGAGTTAGCTTATACTCCCAAGCGCAGGAGTTGTCAAAGTTAAACAAGGGTGAGTCCCAAGATCATTTACCACAGGGAGCGATGGAATTTAAAACTAGGAACTTTAAATGCAAAAGAAGAAGAGTAAAAACTATTTTTGTGTTTTTTAACAAAAAGGAAAATAATATAAGATGTTTTGGGATTTTTGAAATAAAGGTTTGTAAAGTTTAAAACATAAATAAAGTAAATAAAGGTGAGATAACAAGTGGAAGAAGGTATAGTCTCAACCTTCACTATCTTTCAAATTAGATGTACAAATTGGATCATCTAACACTTCACTAAGTTAGCATTCTTGTTGTCGAACCCTAACTAGGTAAATACGGGATTCAAAACATGTGTAGATACACAAAGGTAGAGGCCAATGGTTTGTCAAAACTTGTTTCTAGGTATGAAAATACCAAGAATCACTAGTCATAGGTAACAAGATCATTAGTGGAATCTATACCCCTAACTACTCAATGGGCTAGCCTCAAGGTAGGCCAAAAGAAAGACTAAGGGACTCTATACCCTTAGAACTCAAGGCCTTTAGGTAACCCTAACTTAAGCCTTGCTAAAAAGAGAGGAATCTATACCTCTAATTCTAGACAAGACATTAGGATCAACCTAAATGAAGATATATTAAGGATGTAAAGGGATCTATACCTCTAATCACTTGATTCTAACAATTCTAGCATGCATCTCAAAGAAAATAGAGGGATCTATACCTCTAAAAGCAAAGAGAAGCTAGAGGAATAGAAAATGAAACAAGTATTGTAATCAAACCATTCTTTTCATTGAAATCAAACCAAATCCAAAATGGAATCCGATAGAAAGATAGATCGGGATGAGATCTACAAGTCTTTAGTTATACATAATACCAAATTTACAAAGAAGAAGAACAAAATCAAAGAAAATACCAAAGAAAGCTCAAAACCCTAAAGCCTCTTCTTCTCCTCTTTTCTCCCCTTCCACCAGCTGTTCCCCCCTCCTCTTGGCTGCCCTAAAGTGCCTATTTATAGGCCTGAAGCATAGGATCCATTAAGAGGCTTAATGGGTTAATAGGATGTGGATCTAATAAGCTTTGGAGAAACCAGAAATTCAGAGGGCATTTTCGGTATACAAACTTCATGTTTTTGAGAATGGCTATTTCGGGAAAAGTTGTAGAGCTTTGAATGACCTTTCCAACGGTACCTTACACCAGAAATTCAGATAAAACTAGCAAGAGTTATCTCCGATTTACTCCAGCTCTGTCCAATGCTTCATAAGTCAGCCAAAATTCCGATGTGAAGACCACCTCTGACGAGAATGTCACTTCAGACATAGTTGTAGAGCTTCAAATTATCTTTCCAACGATACTTTGTACGAAAAATTCTGATAAGAATTGAGCAATTTATGACCTTTTTACTTCAGCCCTGAAAAAATACGAAAACAGTAAAATCAGCAATGTTTCGGTTCTCGTTTGGCGTGCCAAATTTTGACCTGAACACAACTTGATCGAACCAAATATATGGGCTTCAAGTACACAATGAAATACACATGTTCAAGTATTTAAGCACATTTTTTGGACTTATATGCTAGCATTTATGCATTGTCAAAGATCGCATATTATTCACTTAAGAATACGGAAAATGAAAGTGGCTTAGAGTGTCAAAATTTTATCTTTGAGCATTTAAGCGCAACCAAGTGCATGATCATCAAGTATACCATGAAATACACATGCTCAAGCTTTTAAAACAGATTTTTAGAGCGATTGTGGATGCATTTATGCCCTATCAAAGGATCACAAATCATTAAAGAAGAATACATAATTTGAAAATCTACAACAATGTCATATTTTGATCCTTGACCTTTTAAACACAAATAACTCTTCTAACATCTAAAATATGATGTAATACACATGCCCAAGCATTAAAATCAACATTTAAAGCAATTATACTCGAATTTCCACCTATTCACAAATCACATTTTTAGTTCAAAATTCAACTTCGAGTAGAGAATTTGTTCTTAAGAGTACGAAAAATCCCTAAACATGTCAATCACACCGAATTAACACCCATAACATACTAAGGGTGTAAATGATCCAAATACATGAAATTCATCGTAAATATGCATTAGATAACATAAATCAAGCATGATTTGGATATGAAAATCAATCAATTGAATGCATTATAAGCATCCAATCACACCCCCCAACTTGCTCTTTGCTAGTCCCTAGCAAACTTGAGCAATCCAAACGACATACACTGTGGATGCTTAGCCATCATGAAACAAAAAAAACTTTAAAAGCACATGCATAGCCAAAATGAATATTCATATAGAAAAGTAGAGGTAGACTAAACTCAACAAGTTGGACAAGCCTTAGATTAGTAGTCCTCTACCCTGCTCAAATAGACAAGACAAGTATAGCTTTACACATAGCTGGAGTGACCCGTGTGTGCCTAATAGGGAGAAACAAGTAGCTTGAAGAAGACATAAGCAATAACTCAACTCTTAACATACTTCAATCCACAAAGTATATACACAACTTGTAATTCAAAACCCTTCTTTGGTGGCTTTGCCACTTTCACTTTTTTTCTTTTTTTTTTTTTTTTTTTTTTGTGTAGCTGTGCAATGTCATGGCCCCTTAAGCTTTCTACTAGATCCATGTAACGAGCCTTCAGGCAGTGACTCCCAAGCCAGATGGCTTTAGGGCACTAGGTTCAAAGAACCCCTCGGGCCTAGTGACTCGAACCTCGTAGGTTACGAACCACAACTAGCTACATTAGGCATATTCTTAGGTCTCATGCCGTTTGACGCGAATTATGTACATTGTTATGCACACAACTCGGTTACTTAGCATAAAACCTGCAAAAAGCCATTTAATTCCTTACTAAGAAACCCCTTTTTTTTTTGGCTACTCTCTTCAGCAGCTTTACAGTTCATTGGAAGCCGTGAATAAAGCAAGTAAAAGCAAAGCTATCAGAGCATATCTAGATCAAAATACAAGTCTCCCTCGTGTTTAAATTGTCACAACTAGAGGTATAAAAGCTAACCTCTCTTGAAATTTGAACATATAAGGGGGCTAATCATGCTAATAGCAGGTCCAACCATATCAAGAAAAATCGACCTTTTTCTCTCTAACATGTACAAGAACTGAATCAAGCTAGCATGATTGAAAACAATTCGACAAAAGTAGCATCACATCCACAAAGTATACATTAATGGACACTCAAGTTTGGGGGAGTAAATGCACATAAACATGACAGAGGAAGTGTCCCCCCAACTAGCACACAACAAGTCCATATAACATATGATTGTATTGTAGCATTTTCACAACAAACATTCCACACATGGCATCAATCATGTATAACAAGTACCCTACACCCCCCAACTTAAAGATTGCAATGTCCTCAATGCATGAAAATCAATATAAAAAAACTGAAGAGTGGGGTAAGGAGAGATGTACCTGCTAAATGTGTCGGTAGAGAAGAAGCTTAGGCTGTAAAGAGTGTTAGTACAACTATATAATACAACTAACACTCTATACGGTAAAGTGTGCTATAATAACATAAACAAAGCAAATAACAAATAGAAAATAGCTATATACAAGAAATGGTCACAAAGGCTAAGTACATGTAGGTTCACCCAAAGGTAAGGCAGTATGGTCAGGTGAAAAATCAGCTTGAAAAGGTTTTAGCCTTTGACCATTAACCCTGAAAGTATTACCATTTTTAGGGTCAAAAACATCAACAGCACCATGAGGCAAAGCATTGACAACAATAAAGGGTCCGGTCCATCTAGATTTTAGCTTGCCTGGAAACAAATGCAACCTGAAATTATACAACAAAACTTTCTGATTAGACTCAAATGTTTTTCTAATAATGTGCTTGTCATGTAGTGCTTTCATATGCTCCTTGACTAGTTTGGAGTTTTCATATGCATCTCGCCTCAACTCCTCAAGTTCACAAATTTGCAACTTCCTTGTGGAACCAGATTGGGCAACATCAAAATTGAATTTCTTAATAGCCCATAATGCTTTATGTTCAAGTTCTACAGGAAGGTGGCAAGCCTTGCCATAGACTAACCTATAGGGAGACATGCCAAGTATGGTCTTGTAGGCAGTCCTATAAGCCCATAATGCGTCAATAAGGCGTAAAGACCAATCCTTGCGAGAGGGATTAACAGTTTTCTCAAGGATTATCTTTATTTCCCTATTAGCTAGCTCAGCTTGCCCATTTGATTGGGGATGATATGGAGTAGACACCCTGTGGTGGACTTCATATTTCTTCATCAACTCCGCGCATGGCTTATTACAAAAATGTGTACCATTATCACTTATTAAAGCCCGTGGGTGATGAGTGCATGAAAGTGCACTCTAAATAGCCTTATAACCATCTCAATTGCTAGATTATTATCCTTAATCAACATCTTTATTACTATTTTTACATCTATATGTTGCTTCACATGGTTGTTTGGAAAATGCAGGAAATTGGAGCTAAAAGAAGTTGAAAAGAGTATATGGATCAACTTCAAAAATTAATCTGTACCTGCTCATGAAGAACCAGATGATACTCCATATATGGTTGGAAAGCTCTTGAAGTCTAGATTCTGGAGAACTTTACGGTTCGTGATTCCGAGTTTCCTAGAGGAAGTTACGGCAATTTTAGTACCGATGGCGCAGTCTGAAGGGCAGAACCGAAAATAAGCTGAAAGTCCGAGCGATCCGCCGATCGATGGGACCACGCAAAAACGTGACAGAACATGTGTTTCTCAGCCACAACACATCCGATCGATCCCTCCATCGCTCCTATGGGGTCCGATCGATCCGACACCAATGGTCCGATCGATCGGACTAGGAAAAAGCCAAAAACAGTGGATTTTTACTCAACCGATCGATCCAACACTCATAATTCGATCGATCGGACTTGGGAATTAAAGGGTGACAGAACGTATGCTTTTTAGAGGAGCAGAGTTCGATCGATCCGTCCATCGATCGGACTCGGGCGTAAATAGAAGATTGGAGATTTCAAGAGACCGATCGATCCAACATCCCGAGGGGGATCGATCGGACGTTCACAGTGGATTAAATCAACGGTTTAGATCAAATCCGTTGAGGGAGAACTTTGGGGCTATAAATAGGACCCTTTCTAGGGTTTGAGGGGGACTTCTTGGACATTTTTGGAGGCTCTTTTCGGGGTGTTTCCCAAAGGAAGAAGATGGAGGAATCTCCATCCATGGCCGATTAATCCGCGGGCATGGCGGACGGATGATCTAGCGAGGACTAGGGCTTCTTCTCCAATAGTGGTTCATAGTTTTTAATCTTTATTGTTAAACTCTTCTTATGTATTGGATCTTCACAGATTGCTTTGTGGTTAAACATTATTATAAATCCAGTCATGCTTCTTTTATGATATTGTGATCCCATAGTTATCTCCTTTGATTCTCCTACCGAGTCTCGTGAGACCTTTGCTATGCATTGCCTGTAGTGACAGCTGGTATTGTGTATTCTTAGGAATCTGGTTAGATAAGGTTGGGGCTCTATACCGTGAGATCTTTGCTATGCATTGCCGATTGTGAGAGTTGGTATTGTATATTCTTAGAGATCCGGTTAGAGTTAGGGCTTTGTCCCGATGAACTTTTGTTGCGCGTTGCCTGTAGTGACAGCCGGTATCGTGTATTCTTAGGTTTGGTTGGATGAAGTTAGAACTATAAAAAGGAAGAACCAATCGTAGGAAGAGACATTTATATATTTTATCAGATTCATAATTCTTTATCTTCCGGTTAAGGTGATTGGGATGTGAATCCCTTAACTCTGTATCATATGAACCATTGAGAAGAGAAGAACCTAAATCCGAGTGAAGTGATTCCTGAAGCCTAGCCTCATTCAAATCTTGATTTCTCTCGTTAACTTTATCTTATCATTACATCTTCGATCTATTTTCTTAACTTTTATCGCTCTTGATTGTTTTCAATTCATTGTTATCTGTGTTTCTGGATCTTTCCTGCTTGTCTCTCTGTGGGATTCGACCTCTCTTGTGTTGTACTGCACCGCGACCGCTGTGCGTGACACATTTGAGCGACATCAAAAATTGGCGCCGTTGCCCGGGAGACGATTCAGAAAAGCGCCAGAATCAGATTACAGTGATTGTAGACACCCAAAGCGGTAACTTCGTTCATTTTCTTTAGTCTTTATTTCTTTATTTCTTTATTTTGGTTTTGATTTTTTTTAGTTGGTTTGCATCTTTTGGATCGTGTGTTTGCTGGTGTATGCCTTGGTATAGAGACGAACTAGGCAGATTTGCTAGACGCCCCGAGAGTGATTCAGAAACTTCTGATAGTGAGACATATATTGCTGATCTTTTTGACGCACAGTCAAAAACCTCACATCATACTTTCATTATGGCTGAGCACGAGGAACAACAAGCTCCTAGGAGTTTGCAAGAATATTTGCATCCAACACGCACTGCTACACCTTCATGCATCATGTTTCCACCTAATGCTGCACATGTTGACTTTAAACCTGGCATGATTCAGTTGCTTCCTACCTTTCATGGGTTGGAAAATGAAAATCCATATGTGCATATTAGGGAGTTTGAGGAAGTAGTAGCGACCTTCCATGGCCAACCAGGTGCACAAGATATGATCCGACTTAAGTTCTTTCCCTTCTCACTGAAGGATAGAGCAAAGAGTTGGTTAGATTCCTTGAGGCCACAATCTATAAGATCTTGGGCTGAAATGACACCGATATTTCTCACCAAGTATTTCCCACAACACAAAACCAACGCACTTAAGAGACATATTGCGACCTTCACACAGAAGGATAGTGAAACTTTGTATCAGGCGTGGGAACGATTTAAAGACATGTTGAATTTATGTCCTCATCATGGATATGAAAGTTGGCGTCTTGTTAGTTATTTCTATGATGGTTTAACAGTTAGAGAACGTCAATTTGTTGAGATGATGTGCAATGGTGAATTTTTGCAAAAAGATCCTGACGCAGCTATTGAGTATTTGACAGAGCTTGCTGAGAAAGCTCATACATGGACTGGACCGAGTGCAACAGAAAGTACAAACAGGGCCAAACCACCACCGCAGCAACAAGGTGGAGGAATTTATCAGCTGCGGGAGGAGGATGCACTCAAGGCTAAAGTGGAGAGTCTAACAAGGGAGCTGGAGCTATTAAAGACCAAAGATATGATGGCAGCCCGGACCTCTCCATACAATGAACCTACAAGGCCGGCTGGGCCGTGTGCGATCTGCCAAGGCGTGGACCACCAGACTGATGATTGCCCCACCTATGCTGAGATGAGAGGTGGGTACGACGAGCATTGCAACGCTGTAGGTGGATTTAGGAGGCCGTACACTCCCTATTCAGAGACGTATAATCCAGGATGGCGAGAGCATCCGAACTTCAGCTGTAAGTCGAACGCTCCACAGAGCAACGAGCATCATCAACCGCCACCTAATAAGCCTTTTTCTAACCCTCCTTATAATACATCTGGTTTTCCTAGGCCTACATTTAATGATAATTTACAGGAACTGAAATCTATGATTGTGTAGGAATCTAAGGAAAGGAAGGAGGATATTCAAGAGATCAAGAGCCAGATCACGAAGCTGATCAACTCTTTGAGCGTGCATGAACGAGGGAAGTTCCCAGCTCAACCTCAACAAACGCAGGTATCTAGTGCTGAGCAAAATAATGTGAAGGAGATGAATGCCGTAACTACAAGAAGCGGGAAAACAACAAAAAGCCCTTCACAAGAGCCCACCGAACCTCCTATTGTTGTTGAAGAAGAGGACCGAATTGAGGAGGACCATGTAGAGACCGATCATCCAGATGGCCCTACACCAGGTGACTTTAAGGTACGTGTCCCTTTCCCTCAGGCATTGAAATCCACTAAATTTACTATGGAGCCCAACAGCGAGATTTTGGAGCATCTTCGGCAGGTTAAGGTAAACCTTCCTCTTTTGCATGTTATTAAGCAAATTCCTACATATGCTAAAGTGATTAAAGATTTATGCACTATGAAGAGACGACATCATGTAAAGAAAACTGCATTTTTAACAGAGCAGGTTAGTGCATTGCTTCAGCACAGGATTCCTCCTAAATATAAGGATCCTGGCTGTCCTACTGTATCGTGTTTCATTGGAGAGCATGAAGTAGGATAAGCTTTATTAGATCTTGGTGCGAGTGTTAATTTGATGCCATATTCTGTTTACTTGCAACTTGGTTTGGGACAGATTAAGTCGACATCTGTGATTTTGCAATTGGCAGATAGATCCACGAAAACTCCACGAGGAGTAGTTGAGGAAGTGCTTGTTCAAATAGATAAATTTTATTATCCTGTTGATTTCTTAGTCTTGCATACTCAGGCTATAGTAAGTGCTGATTCTAGGATTCCCATTATCTTAGGTAGACCGTTTCTTGCTACTGCTAATGCTATAATTAATTGCAGGAATGGCTTAATGAAGTTAACTTTTGGGAATATGACTTTAGAAATCAATGTTTTTAATGTTGCTAAGCAGCCTGATGAGGATGATGAATGCCAGCAGACTTACCAGATTGATCTGCTCACTGAAGAGGAGTTTCCTACATCTGAAATTAATTCTCTTGAATTAGATTTGGATGAAAATGTTGATGCTGATGGTATGTGCAAAAATTTGGAACATTGTTCTTTTGCAGGTCCATGGACTCCAAAGTTTGAAGAACTGCCAGAAAGAGGACAACCACCAACACCATCATCAATAGAGCCGCCCAAACTGGACCTGAAGCCGCTTCCTCAAGGGTTAAAGCACGCCTATCTTGGTCCAGGTGATACATACCCAGTTATTATTTCTTCAGTATTAACTGCAGAGCAAGGTGAGCAATTACTTAGCATTTTGAATGAGCATAAATCAGCTATTGGATGGAGTATAGCAGATCTGAAAGGTATTAGTCCCTTGATATGTTCCCATATGATTAATCTCGAACAAGGGGCTGTACCTCACAGGGATCCTCAGCGTAGGTTGAACCCTACAATGAAAGAGGTAGTCAAAACTGAAGTGTTGAAATTATTAGATGCAGGGATTATCTATCCTATTGCTGATAGCAAATGGGTAAGTCCTACACAGGTTGTGCCTAAAAAATCTGGTGTCACTGTTGTTAAAAATGAAAGTGGAGACTTTGTCCCCACTAAATTAGTGACAGGATGGCGTATGTGCATAGATTATAGAAAATTGAATGCTGCCACCCGTAAGGATCATTTTCCACTGCCTTTTCTAGATCAGATTTTAGAGAAAGTAGCTGGATATCCTTTTTATTGTTTTCTCGACGGTTATTCTGGATATTATCAGATTGAGATTGCTTTAGAGGATCAGGAAAAAACTACTTTTACATGTCCTTTTGGTACTTATGCTTTCCGTAGAATGCCATTTGGATTGTGTAATGCTCCTGCTACTTTTCAGCGTTGCATGATGAGTATGTTTGCTGATATGATCGAGAAATATATGGAGGTATATATGGATGACTTGACTGTATTTGGTAATACTTTTGATACATGCTTGCAAAACTTAAAGAGAGTCTTGAGCAGGTGTGAGGAGAAGAACCTTGTGCTTAATTGGGAAAAGTGTCACTTCATGGTGCCCTCAGGCATTGTGTTGGGCCATATTGTCTCTTCCAAAGGCATTGAGGCAGATCGATTAAAAATCGATCTCATCTCAAATCTTCCTGTGCCAAAGACCGTTAAAGATGTTAGATCCTTTCTTGGGCATGCTGGTTTTTACAGGAGATTCATTCAAAATTTTTCTGCCATTGCTCGTCTTTTATGTAATCTGTTGATAAAGGATACCCCTTTTGAGTGGACTATTGATTGTCAGAAGGCTTTTCAAGCCTTGATTGATAAATTGACTTCCGCACCTATTGTGCAACCACCCGATTGGAGCCTTCCTTTTGAATTGATGTGTGATGCAAGTGATTTTGCTGTGGGAGCTGTTTTAGGACAGCGAAAAGATGGTAAACCTCATGTTATTCATTATGCTAGTCGAACCTTAAATAATGCACAGATGAATTATTCTACCACTGAGAAAGAACTATTGGCTATAGTCTTTGCATTAGACAAGTTTCGTGCTTATTTGATTGGTTCTCCCATTACTATTTTCACTGATCATGCCGCGCTTAAGTATCTTCTCACCAAGAAGGATGCTAAAGCGCCCCTAATTCGTTGGATATTAATCTTACAGGAATTTGATATCTCCATCAAAGATAAAAAGGGCGTGGAGAACGTTGTCGCTGATCACCTATCAAGGCTGATGGTGGAAGTAGCGGAAGATGAGCCACCAATCATGGATGACTTCCCTGATGAGCAACTCTTTTCAGTTGCAAGACTGCCCTGGTATGCACACATTGTTAATTACTTAGCGACAGGTGAGATCCCTTCCTTTTGGAGTGCGCAGGATAAGCGTAGATTTTTTGTTGAGGTAAAGAAATTTTATTGGGATGATCCTTGTCTGTTTAAGTATTGTCCTGACCAGCTTATGCGCCGGTGTGTCCCTGATTATGAAATCGAAAGCATCATTACATTCTGTCACTCTCATGCATGTGGAGGCCATTTTTCAATGAAAAAGACTGCTGCTAAAATTCTTCAATGTGGTTTTTACTGGCCTACTATGTTTCGTGATGTTAATATTTTCTGCAAATCTTGTGATAGATGCCTAACACTAGGAGCTTTATCTAGGAGACATATGATGCCTTTGAACCCAATTCAAGCTGTCGAGATTTTTGATTGTTGGGGTATAGACTTTATGGGACCCTTCCCTTCTTCTTTTGGCCATTTATATATATTGTTGGCTGTCGAATACGTGTCTAAGTGGGTGGAGGCTATTGCATGTAGGAATAATGATCATTCCCCTGTCATGAAGTTTCTTAAAGAGCATGTTTTTTCTAGATTTGGTACTCCTAGGGTCATTATTAGTGACCAAGGATCCCAGTTTTGTAACCGCTCTTTTGAGGCTTTGATGCGCAGGTATGGAGTTACACATAAGATTTCCACTGCTTATCATCCACAGACGAATGGCCAAGCTGAATTAGCCAATAGAGAGATAAAGCAAATCCTGGAGAAGACAGTGAGCCCCAACCGAAAGGACTGGTCCTTGAGGCTATCAGACGCGTTGTGGGCATATCGTACTGCCTACAAGACTACCTTGGGGATGTCGCCGTTTCGCCTTGTTTATGGAAAACCATGTCATCTTCCAGTTGAATTAGAACATAAGGCATATTGGGCTATTAAGTCACTAAATCTTACTTTGGATGCTGCAGGTCAGGAACGAAAACTCCAGCTGTCTGAGTTGGAGGAACTCAGGAATGATGCTTATGAGAGTTCTAGGATCTTCAAGGCAAAGACAAAGGCCTACCATGACAAGAAGATCTTGTGGAAGACGTTTCAAGTAGGACAGCAAGTTTATCTGTATGACGCACGACTGCATCTTCATCCTGGGAAGCTGAGATCACGCTGGACAGGTCCCTTCACCATTAGCAGAATATTTGAGAATGGGGCTGTGAAAGTTGAAGACCCAAAGGATGGGAGATTATTTACGGTTAATGGACAGCGTTTGAAACAGATTCCAGAGAAAGCGGACCCTGAGGAGCACACCGTTTCTCTCGTAGACCCTATCTACGAGGGATGATCTTTCTCCTATCTATCATTTCCCTTTTTGATTAGGATAGTTTGTTTTAGTTTGTTTGCTTTTGTTTTCATTTGTTTTTGTTTGCTCTCTTATTTCTTAGGATGTTGGACCACCGTTTGCCTTGCTTGAGGAATTCGACCACTATTCTGGAGATGAGAAATTCGGCCACCATGAGGAGCCTTGAGGAGATAATCGATATTCTGTCAGGTGGTCTCGCTCTTATTTCGATTTCCTATTTTTATTTATGCTATATATGAAAATTCAGCCAACACCCTTCTGCTTATTTACATGATTAGCACACATTGAGGACAATGTGAATTTCAGGTTGGGGGGTGTAGGCATACATGACCTTATACATGCTACCTTTTGAGTTTAATGGTGTTGAATTGATTATGTTACTAGAAATTGTACATGAGCTAAAATTTTTATGCTTATTATGTATGTTGCTTTCATATGGATTGACCAATACATTGATTGCATGCGTGATAATCTGAAAGTATAACATCATGTGATCCACACACGAACACTTTATGTGCAGTGGTAATTATACTCACCAGAGGAATGAGCATGCTATTGTTAATCTATACCATGATTTCAGCATTAGCTAGTGTTGAGTATTGCATGGAGAAAAAAAAAGGAGAAAAAGTTCTGGAGCTTGATAAAGCTGTGCCTAAACAACTAGTAGGTGATCTACTGAGTAACCGGGTGTTCTTGCCTCAGGAAGCAGGGAGCTCGAGTAAAAAGGTAGAACCACTAAAAAAAAAGCACGAAACTTGTCTAATTTATGCTATATATGAAAATTCAGCCAACACCCTTCTGCTTATTTACATGATTAGCACACATTGAGGACAATGTGAATTTCAGGTTGGGGGGTGTAGGCATACATGACCTTATGCATGCTACCTTTTGAGTTTAATGGTGTTGAATTGATTATGCTACTAGAAATTGTACATGAGCTAAAATTTTTATGCTTATTATGCATGTTGCTTTCATATGGATTGACCAATACATTGATTGCATGCGTGATAATCTGAAAGTATAACATCATGTGATCCACACACGAACACTTTATGTGCAGTGGTAATTATACTCACCAGAGGAATGAGCATGCTATTGTTAATCTAGACCATGATTTCAGCATTAGCTAGTGTTGAGTATTGCATGGAGAAAAAAAAAGGAGAAAATGTTCTGGAGCTTGATAAAGCTGTGCCTAAACAACTATTAAGTCATCTACTGAGTAACCGGGTGTTCTTGCCTCAGGAAGCGGGGAGCTCGCGTAAAAAGGTAGAACCACTTATAGCTATAAAAAAAAAACTATTAAGTGTTTTGCTAAGTAACCGGGTCTCTGCGCCTCAAGAAGCGGAGAGTGCTCGCGTAAAAAAGCAAAGTGTCTGATAGTTGAAAAGAAAAAAAAAGTCAAAGAAAGAGCATGCTATACTTAAAGTGCGAGGGTTGGATGATTGGTCATGAAAATAGTAGTGTGTTTGGATTAATGGTGGGTAGAAGTTTCCTTTGCACGTAACATTTATTTGTCACGTCACATGTGTTCTTCTGGATGGTGATTAGCATGTTTGATGTGTAGAAGTTGATTTCATGTGTTGGTAGTATGTGTATGAGTATAAGAAGTTCCCAAGCTCTGTACTGCATAAAACACTATTGACTTGATAAGGTAGAATTTTTATCATGCATGTCTACATCCTTGAACCGTTAGTGTGCTTAATTATATTCTATGCGCTTTGAATTGCGAGAGACTAGCAATAAGCTGGTTGGGGGGTGTGATGAGTGCATGAAAGTGCACTCTAAATAGCCATATAACCATCTCAATTGCTAGATTATTATCCTTATTCAACATTTTTATTACTATTTTTACATCTATATGTTGCTTCACATGGTTGTTTGGAAAATGCAGGAAATTGGAGCTAAAAGAAGCTGAAAAGAGTATATGGATCAACTTCAAAAATTAATCTGTACCTTCTCATGAAGAACCAGATGATGTGCCATATACGGTTGGAAAGCTCTTGAAGTCTAGATTCTGGAGAACTTTACGGTTCATGATTCCGAGTTTCCTAGAGGAAGTTACGGCAATTTTAGTACCGATGGCGCAGTCTGAAGGGCAGAACCGAAAATAAGCTGGAAGTCCGAGCGATCCGCCGATCGATCGGACCACGCAAAAACGTGACAGAACATGTGTTTCTCAGCCACAACACATCCGATCGATCCCTCCATCGCTCCTATGGGGTCCGATCGATCCGACACCAATGGTCCGATCGATCGGACTCGGAAAAAGCCAAAAACAGCGGATTTTTACTCAACCGATCGATCCAACACTCATAATTCGATCGATCGGACTTGGGAATTAAAGGGTGACAGAACGTATGCTTTTTAGAGGAGCAGAGTTCGATCGATCCGTCCATCGATCGGACTCGGGCGTAAATAGAAGATTGGAGATTTCAAGAGACCGATCGATCCAACATTCCGAGGGGGATCGATCGGACGTTCCCATTGGATTAAATCAACAGTTTAGATCAAATCCGTTGAGGGAGAACTTTGGGGCTATAAATAGGACCCTTTCTAGGGTTTGAGGGGGACTTCTTAGACGTTTTTGGAGGCTCTTTTCTGGGTGTTTCCCAAAGAAAGAAGATGGAGGAATCTCCATCCATGGCCGAGTAATCCGCGGGCAAGGCGGACGGATGATCTAGCGAGGACTAGGGCTTCTTCTCCAATAGTGGTTCATAGTTTTTAATCTTTATTGTTAAACTCTTCTTATGTATTGGATCTTCACAGATTGCTTTGTGGTTAAACATTATTATAAATCCAGTCATGCTTCTTTTCTGATATTGTGATCCCATAGTTATCTCCTTTGATTCTCCTACCGAGTCTCGTGAGACCTTTGCTATGCATTGCCCGTAGTGACAGCTGGTATTGTGTATTCTTAGGGATCTAATAAGATAAGGTTGGGGCTCTATACCGCGAGATCTTTGCTATGCAATGCCGATTGTGAGAGTTGGTATTGTGTCTTCTTAGAGATCCGATTAGAGTTAGGGCTTTGTCCCGATGAACTTTTGCTGCGCGTTGGCTGTAGTGACAGCCGGTATCGTGTATTCTTAGGTTTGGTTGGATGAAGGTAGAACTATAAAAAGGAAGAACCAATCGTAGGAAGAGACATTTATATATTTTATCAGATTCATAATTCTTTATCTTCCGGTTAAGGTGATTGGGATGTGAATCCCTTAACTGTGTATCATATGAACCATTGAGAAGAGAAGAACCTAAATCCGAGTGAAGTGATTCCTGAAGCCTAGCCTCATTCAAATCTTGATTTCTCTCGTTAACTTTATCTTATCATTACATCTTCGATCTATTTTCTTAACTTTTATCGCTCTTGATTGTTTTCAATTCATTGTTATCTGTGTTTCTGGATCTTTCCTGCTTGTCTCTCTGTGGGATTCGACCTCTCTTATGCTGTACTACACCGCGACCGCTGTGCGTGACACATTTGTGCGACATCAGTGGGACACCAAATCTAGCAAAAATATTTTCCTTAATGAACTTGAGGACAACATGATGGTCATTGGTCTTGCAAGCTATGGCCTCAATCCATTTAGAAACATAATCGACAGCAACAAGTATATAAACATTTCCAGAAGAAATTGGAAATTATCCCATAAAGTCCAAACCCCAACAATCAAAAATCTCAAGTTCTAAAATAGGTTGTAGAGGCATCATGTTGCGTCGAGTAACACATCCTAGCTTTTGGCATGCTTCACATGATTTGCAAAAATTAAATGCATCCTTAAACATGCTAGGCCAATAAAATCCACACTGCAAAATCTTGGCCACAGTCTTCTTAGCAGAAAAATGACCTCCACAGGCATATCCATGACAGAAAGATAAGACACTAGGTATCTCGTCATTAGGAACACATTTCCTAACAACTTAATCATTGCAATACTTAAATAAGTAAGGATTATCAAATAAAAATGACCTTGCCTCTCGCTTAAGCCTCTTAGCATCATTTTTATTCCAAGTAGGTGGGGTCTTTTCTGCAACCAAATAGTTCACAATATCAGCATACTAAGGAAGAGTATGAATAGCAAATAAATTTTCGTCAAGAAATGAATCAAAAATAAGGGTAGAAGGTGGTGTCATGGCATCAGCAATAGTAAGCCTCGATAGGTGATCCGCTACAACATTCTCCACTCCTTTCTTGTCTTTAAAAGTGATGTCGAATTCTTGAAGGAGCAGGATCCACCTTATGAGCCTCGGCTTCGCATCTTTCTTTTTGAATAAGTACTTGAGAGCAGAATGGTTAGTAAAAATAGTAATAGGTAAACCAAGTACATATGAACGAAATCTCTCAAGTGCGAAGACAACAGCAAGCAATTCCTTTTCAGTGGTCGTGTAATTCTTTTGAGCATCATTCAAGGTCTTGCTCGCATAACAAATTACGTAAGGGAGCTTGTCCCTTCTTTGGCCTAAGACAGCCCCTATTGCCATATCACTAGCATCACACATGATTTCAAACGGCAAATCCCAGTCGGGGGGCTGAATAATAGGTGTCGTAGTCAAGAGGGTTTTTAAAGTATCAAAAGAATCTTGACATTCTTGACTCCAAACAAAATCAGTATCATTGGCCAATAAATTGCACAAGGGCTTTGAAATCAAACTAAAGTCCTTGATAAACCTCCTATAAAAACCAGCATGTCCAAGAAAAGATCTAATGTTCTTAACAGTCTTAGGAGTAGGAAGTTTAGCAATAACTTCAATTTTGGCTTGATCAACCTCAAGCCCTCTCTTGGACACAACATGTCCAAGGACAATACCACTTGTCACCATGAAGTGACATTTCTCCCAGTTGAGAAGCAGATGTTTCTCCTCACATCTAGCTAACACCGTAGCTAAGTTATTCAAGCATGAATCAAAAGAATCTCCAAAAACTGAAAAATCATCCATGAATACTTCGAGAAAATCTTCAAGCATATCACTAAAAATACTAAGCATGCATCTCTGGAATGTGGCAGGGGCATTGCAAAGGCCAAAAGGCATTCTTCTAAATGCAAACGTACCAAAAGGGCATGTAAAAGTAGTCTTCTCCTGGTCCTCAGGTGCTATGTCAATTTGGTAATATCCTGAATATCCATCTAGAAAGCAATAATAAGCATGGCCAGCAACTTTTTCTAAGACTTGGTCAAGGAAAGACAAAGGAAAGTGGTCTTTCCTAGTGGCAGCATTTAACTTTCTATAGTCAATACACATCCGCCAACCACTAGGGGTTCGAGTTGGAATCAACTCCCCCTTGTCATTCTTGACAACAGTCAATCCTGCCTTCTTAGGCACAACCTGGGTTGGACTAACCCATTGGCTGTCAGAAATAGGGTAAATGATACCCATATTCAACAATTTCAAAACCTCAGTCTTCACTACTTCCTTAGTCATAGGGTTGAGCCGGCGTTGTGATGAGTGCATGAAAGTGCACTCTAAATAGCCTTATAACCATCTTAATTGCTAGATTATTATCTTTAATCAACATCTTTATTCCTATTTTTATATCTATATGTTGCTTCACATAGTTGTTTGGAAAATGCAGGAAAAAGGAGAAAAGAAGCTGAAAAGAGTGCATGGATCAACTTTAAAGATTAATCTGTACCTGCTCATGAAGAATCAGATTATGTGCCATATATGGTTGGAAAGCTCTTGAAGTCTAGATTCTGGAGAATTTTACGGTTCGTGATTCCGAGTTTCCTAGAGGAAGTTATGGCAATTTTAGTACCGATGGCGCAGTCTGAATGGCAGCACAGTAAATAAGCTGGAAGTCCGGGCGAAGGTCCGATCGATCGGACCACGCAAAAACGTGACAGAACATGTGTTTTTCAGCCACAACACATCCGATCGATCCCTCCATCGCTCTTATGGGGTTCGATCGATCCGACACCAATGGTCCGATCGATCGGACTCGGGAAAAGTCAAAAACAGCGGATTTTTACTCAACCGATCGATCCAACACTCATAATTTGATCGATCGGACTTGGGAATTAAAGGGTGACAGAACGTATGCTTTTTAAAGGAACACAATTCGATCGATCGGACCATCGATCGAACTCGGGAAGAGCCAGAGATGAAGAATTTTTACGAAGTCGATCGATCCGACTCCCTTAGTCCGATCGATCGGGCTCGGGCGTAAATAGAAGTGGGAGATCTCAATGAGACCGATCGATCCAACATCCCGAGGAGGATCGATCGGACGTTTCCAGTGAATTAAATCAACGGTTTTGATTTAACCCGAGTTTAGGCCTATAAATAGGATACTTAGGGTTATCAAAGGGGGACTTTTGGAGGACTTTTTGGCAGCGTTTGGAGGCGAAGAGAAGGGTTCCAGGCTTGGTTTTCTTTTCTTATTTCTTCTCTATTTCTCCATTAGTTTTGCTGCCCTCATGATGAACATGAGTGGCTAGTTTCTTTTCTAAGGTACCGACGTAGCCCTAACTGAATCATTCTATGTTATTGGATCATGATTATTGTATCAGTTTATTTTCCTTGATTTATTCATTATTATAACTGAGATCTTAAATACCTTTTTCTGGCCAATAAAAGTATTATAGATTGTTTTATGTAAGATTGGGCGAGGGTTCATTCCCTAATCTTGCAGGATCTATGAATGAATGAGTTTATGTCGAGGCCGGGTTCAAGCTAAGAGTATTCTTGGTTCATAATTGTTCTTCAGAGCTTAATGGATTCTTGGTTAACACTTAGTTATGGGTTCATTAGCTAGGGTTAATTGAGGGTACTTGGTGAAGACCGCGGCCGAACGGATCATCATACCGGAAGAACGAGCCCTTGGAATTAAACTGAAATCTTTATTGATTCAATGCATAGAATGAGGATGTTATTGTGAAATCAGAACCTTAGTATTCATCCATCATATTTCTATCGTTTTCTTATTTCGTTTTTAGATCATCTATCTTCGAGACTTCATATTTCTTATTTTCCCTTCCTTAGTTTCTTTCTTTTCTGTTCTTTAGCATTTCACTCTAATAATTTCTACAAATCTCTGTGGGTACGATACTCGTCTTGCTACTATACTGATTGCACCGATTCGTATACTTGCGAGATATAAAATTTATTCTTCAAGTTTTTGGCGCCGTTGCCGGGGATTTGATTAGAGTTTATTTGTAGTGAATGCAAGGTCGCCGATCACGGAAAGAAAAGTTGTTGCCCTTGAACGATAAAGTAGATCAAATTGGTTGGAAGAAGAAATCTAACAAAGACAGCCTGTCCACATCAGATCTAGGAGTTCAAGAGGAGGAACAAGAGGAGATGGCGCTCAATAATAATTTACGTCCTTTGGAGGAGTACGCGAGGCCTACTATTTCTACCTCACCTTCGTGCATTGCGTTACCTGCAGAGGCTAGAAATTATGAACTTAAAAATCTACATTTTTCTATGTTTCCTGAATTTCATGGTTTACCTTCTGAAGATGCACTAACGTTTGTGAAAGATTATTATGCTACTATTCAAACTTTTCCTTTAGGTGGCATTACTGAAGATCACTTGAGGATGCGATGTTTTCCTTACACCCTGAAGGATAAAGCGAAGAGATGGCTGATGTCGTTGCCTCCTGGATCACTCACGACTTGGGATGCAATTTATAATAAGTTTGTTAGCAAATTTTATTCTCATGCCATGACTACTAACTTGAGAAGACAAATTCCAAATTTTCAACAAGCTGATGGAGAACCATTCCATGAAGCATGGGATAGATTTAAAATGCTTTTGATGCAATGTCCACATCATAATTATTCTTTAGAAAATCAGATGCAATATTTTTATGATGGACTAAATCTTTCTTGTCAGACTATGGCAGATAATGCTGCAGGTGGAGCGATGTTCAAAAGGACACCACCGGAGGCATATGAAATCTATGAGATGCTAGGATCAAACTCGCAGCAGAGGGACACGAGGAATAAGGCGAGAGGCATCTATGAGCTGAACCAGAATGATGACATGGCAAGGCAGATTGCAACTCTTAACAAGAAGATAGACGCGATGATGTCCACACAAGCAAAACCGGTTGAGGTTTGTTCAATTTGCAATATTGTTGGTCATAGGTTTGATTCATGTCCTTCTGCTAGTGAATTTCCTGAATATGTGCAAGAGCAAGCTAATTTGATGAATGCGTATAACCCGAGACCTAGATTTGACCCTTATGCAAATACTTACAATCCTGGTTGGAGGGAGCATCCGAATTTTTCATGGAAAAATACTGCTAATGCTAGTATGCCTACTGCTAATCAGTCTAACCCACCTGTTAAGTCATCTTTGGAAGCGACTATGTTAGCTTTTATGCAGAAAATAGATTCAAAGATGGAAAAACAAGATTCAACCATTGCTCAACATGACGCGGTACTAAAGAATGTTGCAGCATCCGTTGGGAAGTTAAAAGTTCAAGTGGGACAACTTGCTGATGCGGTACGAGCCCATGTCCCAGGCAAATTCCCAAGCCAACCTGAGCAAGCGAAAGCAGTTACAGTTCTTCGTTCAGGTAAAATTATTGATAATAAGATTAATGCTAAAGTTGTTGATGAGTGTAATGATGATGCAAGTGAGGAAGTTGAAACGGAGGAACGCTCGAAAGGGCCACCACCGGCCACATCTGCTTCTGAGCATGGAAAGAGAGCAAATTCAGTTCCGGAGGTTTATCACAACTCTCCTCCACTATATGTGCCGCCGGTTCCGTTTCCAGGCCGTCTAAAGAAAGCCAAAATGGATAAGTCATATTCTGAAATTTATGATATTTTATCTAAGGTTAATGTGAACTTACCATTGCTTGAGGTGATCAGGAACATGCCAGCATTTCCAAAGTTCTTCAAGGAACTAAGTACTTCAAAGCGTAAGTATGAACCTCATGAAAAAGTGATGGTTTCAGAGACGGTAAGCGCGGTTCTACAAAGGAAGCTTCCACCCAAGCTTAAGGATCCAGGGAGTTTTAACATTACTATTACTGTTGGTGATACAAAGATAGGAGAGGCAATGCTTGATTTAGGAGCCAGTGTTAATTTGATGCCTTACTCTGTTTTTCTTCAGTTAGGTGTGGGTGAATTAAAACCTACTACAATGTCTCTACAACTTGCAGATCATTCCATTAAATATCCATTAGGCATTGTAGAAGACATTTTAGTACAAGTTGATAAATTGATTATCCCTGCTGATTTTGTGATATTGGATATGGAAGATGCGCCCTTACATGATAGGAATTTACCAATTTTGTTGGGACGTCCATTTATGGCCACAGCCAAGACTATGATAAATGTGCAGGATGGTAAGCTCAGCATGACAGTTTTAGGTGAAACTGTTGAATTTAAAGTTTTTGAATCTATGTCCTATCCTTCAAACTCTTTTGATTGTTTCTCAATAGATGTTTTAGATTCATTGGTGTTTTCTAGTTTCATGCAGGAGCAAGTGAAGACTACTCTAGAAGCGGCATTGACGATGGAAAAGGAGGAGTTGCAGAATTACGAGGGAGCAAAGGAGGTTATAGCAGCCCTTGAGGCATTGCAGCCATGTTTCCCTGTTGAATCTCGGTTAGACATGCTAAACGAATCCTATTCTAAAATGGTTTCATCAATAGTTTCCCCATCAAAGCTTGAGTTAAAACCTCTTCCTAGTAATCTGAAATATGCATATCTTGGTGAGAATGAAACCCTTCCTGTGATTATTGCTTCTGACATTACTCCATTGGAAGAGGAAAAATTATTGAGAGTTCTTAGGGAGCATAAAACTGCAATAGGTTGGACAATTGCAGATATTAAAGGAGTAAGTCCTACTATGTGCATGCATCGCATTATTTTGGAAGAGGATGCCAAACCTATACGGGATGCCCAGCGTCGCCTCAACCCAAACATGAAAGACGTTGTTCGGGAAGAGATCCTTAAGTTACTCGATGTTGGCGTGATCTATCCTATTTCTGACAGCAAATGGGTAAGTCCAGTTCACGTGGTGCCTAAGAAATCGGGGATAACAGTTGTGAAGAATGAGAACAATGAGCTCATACCCACGAGGATGACTACTGGATGGCGTATCTGCATCGATTACCGCAAGCTTAATGCAGCTACTAAAAAGGACCACTTTCCTTTACCTTTTATTGATCAAATGCTTGAACGCTTAGCTGGTCACTCATTTTATTGTTTTCTTGATGGATTTTCAGGTTATAATCAAATTGCTATCGCCCCAGAGGACCAAGAGAAGACAACTTTCACCTGTCCGTTTGGAACATTCGCATACAGAAGGATGCCGTTCGGATTGTGCAATGCACCTGCCACCTTTCAAAGATGCATGATATCGATTTTCTCCGACATGATAGAAAGGTTTGTCGAGGTATTCATGGATGATTTTTCTGTATTTGGGAATTCTTTTGATAATTGCCTGGCACACCTAACCTTGGTGCTTAAAAGATGTGAAGAGACAAATTTGACATGGAGCTGGGAGAAGAGTCACTTCATGGTAAGGCAAGGTATTGTGTTGGGACATGCTATTTCTAGTAAAGGTATTGGCGTAGATAAAGCAAAAATAGATTTGATTGAGAAATTACCGCCCCCTACTTCTGTGAAAGGTGTGCGGAGTTTTTTGGGCCATGCAGGATTTTATCGCAGATTCATTAGAGATTTTTCTAAAATTGCACAACCATTGTGTGATTTATTGGCCAAAGATAGTGAGTTTAAGTTTTGTAAAGCTTGTCTTGATGCTTTCAATACTTTGAAAGAGAAATTGATTACTGCACCAATTATTATGCCTCCTGATTGGTCGTTGCCCTTTGAAATAATGTGTAATGCTTCTGATTATGCTATAGGGGCTGTTCTAGGACAAAGGGTAAATAAGGTCTCTCATGCTATTTATTATGCAAGTCGTACACTCAATGATGCTCAAATCAATTACTCAACTACTGAAAAAGAATTACTTGCTGTTGTTTTTGCATTGGAGAAATTTCGCTCTTATTTGATTGGATCTAAAATTATTATTTATTCAGATCATGCAGCATTGAAATATCTACTAACCAAAAAGGATACAAAGCCATGGTTAATCAGGTGGATCCTACTGCTGCAAGAGTTCGATTTGGAAATAAGGGACAAGAAAGGGAGCGATAATGTAGTGGCAGATCACTTGTCACGACTGGAACACATGGGCGGCCCTAAGGATGTACAACCCATCCAAGAATGCTTTCCCGATGAACAACTATTTTCTGTGAATGGTAAAGAGCCCTGGTATGCGGATATTGTTAACTATCTAGCTAGTAATGTTCTGCGTGCTGATCTAAGTTCACAAGAAAAGAAAAGATTTTTGTCCACAGTCAGATATTACTTTTGGGATGACCCTTATTTATTTAAACATTGTCCTGATCAAATAATAAGGCGTTGTGTTCCAGAATATGAGCATGACCATATATTGAAATTTAGTCATGAATTAACGTGTGGAGGACACTTTGGAGGTAAGAAAACTGCTTTTAAAGTTCTTCAATCTGGTTTCTTTTGGCCTACATTATTCAAAGATGCATTTAATTTTGTTGCTAAGTGTGACAGATGTCAACGGTCAGGGAACATAAGCAAAAGGAATGAGATACCTCTTACAAATAATCTGGTGGTGGAATTGTTCGATGTTTGGGGCATAGACTTTATGGGACCGTTTCCTCCATCATACGGGTACACGTATATTCTTGTTGCTGTAGATTATGTGTCTAAGTGGATTGAAGCAATTGCAACCAGGAACAATGACAGCAAGACCGTGGTGGGATTCTTAAAAGATATGATTTTTACAAGGTTTGGTACACCTCGGGCGATTATAAGTGATGGGGGATCACACTTTTGCAATAGAGCGTTTGATGCATTGTTGAAGAAATACAACATCACTCATCGGGTCGCAACTCCTTACCACCCTCAAACGTCGGGCCAAGTGGAGGTGAGCAATAGGCAAATAAAGACGATCCTGGAACGAGTTGTTGGCACTACAAGGAAGGATTGGGCAGTGAAATTGAATGATGTTCTTTGGGCGTATCGCACTGCATATAAAACTCCAATTGGTATGAGCCCTTATCGCATTGTCTTTGGAAAAGCATGTCATCTACCGGTGGAATTGGAGTATAGGGCCTATTGGGCAATAAAGCAGCTGAATTTTGACATGAGAGAAGCGGGGGATATGAGAAAGATGCAATTAAATGAATTGGATGAGCTGCGGAATGAAGCGTACGAGAATGCTAAGATTTACAAGGAAAGAACCAAGCTCTATCATCATAAAGTAATACAACGGAAGGAGTTTACACCAGGTATGAAAGTTTTACTTTATAACTCACGAATGAAATTCTTTCCAGGTAAATTAAGATCCAGATGGACGGGCCCGTTCAAAGTGACACAAGTATCGCCTCACGGTGCTGTTGAAATTGAGAATGAAAGGAATGGGAGCAAATTCAAAGTCAATGGGCACCGTTTGAAATTGTATTTGGAAGGACATTCAGATGTGGTGGATGCAGTTGATTTTGGTGAACCTTAAACTTGGTATTACGTCTTGCCTAGACGTTAAATAAAGCGCTGGGTGGGAGGCAACCCACCAAGGTAACCAGTTTTTAACTTTAAGTTTTAGTTTTCAATTTTATATTTTCTCTTTTGTTTTTCATTTAGGTTTTCAGCCACCCGGAGGATCCTTGAGGAGATGTTCGCTCTTCTATCAGGTGGCCTCGTTCTTATTTACAGTATCTTGTCTCTTCCTTTTCTGGAAATTTTTTGGATTGCCACCTCCTACATATTTTTATTGGATAAATGCACACATTGAGGACAATGTTGAATTCAGGTTGGGGGGTGTAGACATTCATGACTTTATTCATGCTACCTTGTAGGTTTAATAGTGTTAAATTGTACATGAGCTGAAATGTTTATGCTTATTTTACATGCTTCTTTCATATGGATTGGCCGATACATTGATTGCATGTATGATAACCTGAAGGTAGAATATTATGTGATTCACACACGAACACTCTATGTGCAGTGGCGATTATACTCACCAGAGGAATGAGCATGCTATTGTCAATCTAGACCATGATTTCAGCATTTGCTAGTGTTGAGTATTGCATGCAGAAAAAAAAAATACAGAAAAAGTTCTGGAGCTTTAATAAGCTGTGCCTAAACGACTGTTAGGTGATCTACTTAGTAACCGGGTGTTCTTGCCTCAGGAAGCAGGGAGCTCGCGTAAAAAGGTAGAACCACTAAAAAAAAAAAAATAACTACTCAGTGTTTTGTTAAGTAACCGGGTCTCTGCGCCTCATGAAGCGGAGAGTGCTCGTGTAAAACGGCAAAATGTTTGATAGTTGAAAAAAAAAAAAAAAAAAAAGAGCATGTTGTACTAAAAGTGCGAGGGTTGGATGATTGGTCATGAAGATAGTAGCGTGTTTGGACTAATGGTGGGTAGAAGTTGCTTCTGTACGTAACATTTATTTATCACGTCACATGTGTTCTTCTGGATGGTGTTAGCATGTTTGAAGTGTAGAAGTTGATTTCATAAGTTGGTGGTATGTGTATGAGTATTATAAGTTTTCGTGCTCTGTACGGTGTACAACATTATTGACTTGATAAGGCAGAACTTTTATCATGCTTGTCTACATCCTTGAACCGTGGTGTGCTTAATATATTTTATGCGCTTAAAATTGCTAGAGACTAGCAATAAGCTGGTTGGGGGGTGTGATGAGTGCATGAAAGTGCACTCTAAATAGCCTTATAACCATCTCAATTGCTAGATTATTATCTTTAATCAACATCTTTATTCCTATTTTTTTATCTATATGTTGCTTCACATAGTTGTTTGGAAAATGCAGGAAAAAGGAGAAAAGAAGCTGAAAAGAGTGCATGGATCAACTTTAAAGATTAATCTGTACCTGCTCATGAAGAATCAGATTATGTGCCATATATGGTTGGAAAGCTCTTGAAGTCTAGATTCTGGAGAATTTTACGGTTCGTGATTCCGAGTTTCCTAGAGGAAGTTATGGCAATTTTAGTACCGATGGCGCAGTCTGAATGGCAGCACAGTAAATAAGCTGGAAGTCCGAGCGAAGGTCCGATCGATCGGACCACGCAAAAACGTGACAGAACATGTGTTTTTCAGCCACAACACATCCGATCGATCCCTCCATCGCTCTTATGGGGTCCGATCGATCCGACACCAATGGTCCGATCGATCGGACTCGGGAAAAGTCAAAAACAGCGGATTTTTACTCAACCGATCGATCCAACACTCATAATTCGATCGATCGGACTTGGGAATTAAAGGCTGACAGAACGTATGCTTTTTAGAGGAACACAATTCGATCGATCGGACCATCGATCGAACTCGGGAAGAGCCAGAGATGAAGAATTTTTACGAAGTCGATCGATCCGACTCCCTTAGTCCGATCGATCGGGCTCGGGCGTAAATAGAAGTGGGAGATCTCAATGAGACCGATCGATCCAACATCCCGAGGAGGATCGATCGGACGTTTTCAGTGAATTAAATCAACGGTTTTGATTTAACCCGAGTTTAGGCCTATAAATAGGATACTTAGGGTTATCAAAGGGGGACTTTTGGAGGACTTTTTGGCAGCGTTTGGAGGCGAAGAGAAGGGTTCCATGCTTGGTTTTCTTTTCTTATTTCTTCTTTATTTCTCCATTAGTTTTGCTGCCCTCATGATGAACATGAGTGGCTAGTTTCTTTTCTAAGGTACCGATGTAGCCCTAACTGAATCATTCTATGTTATTGGATCATGATTATTGTATCAGTTTATTTTCCTTGATTTATTCATTATTATAACTGAGATCTTAAATACCTTTATCTGGCCAATAAAAGTATTATAGATTGTTTTATGTAAGATTGGGCGAGGGTTCATTCCCTAATCTTGCAGGATCTATGAATGAATGAGTTTATGTCGAGGCCGGGTTCAAGCTAAGAGTATTTTTGGTTCATAATTGTTCTTCAGAGCTTAATGGATTCTTGGTTAACACTTAGTTATGGGTTCATTAGCTAGGGTTAATTGAGGGTACTTGGTGAAGACCGCGGCCGAACGGATCATCATACCGGAAGAACGAGCCCTTGGAATTAAACTGAAATCTTTATTGATTCAATGCATAGAATGAGGATGTTATGGTGAAATCGGAACCTTAGTATTCATCCATCATATTTCTATCGTTTTCTTATTTTGTTTTTAGATCATCTATCTTCGAGACTTCATATTTCTTATTTTCCCTTCCTTAGTTTCTTTCTTTTCTGTTCTTTAGCATTTCACTCTAATAATTTCTACAAATCTCTGTGGGTACGATACTCGTCTTGCTACTATACTGATTGCACCGATTCGTATACTTGCGAGATATAAAATTTATTCATCACTCGTCAGCTGAAGAACCATGAGAGGAACTACCAGACTCATGACTTGGAGCTAGCAGCGGTGGTCTTCGCCCTGAAGACCTGGCGGCATTATCTCTATGGCGAGAAGTTCTCAGTCTTCTCGGACCATAAGAGTTTGAGGCACGTTTTCACCCAACGTGACCTCAACCTGAGGCAGCGACGCTGGATGGAGCTACTGAAGGACTACGACTTTGCGTTGCATTACCATCCTGGTAAGGCAAATGTCGTAGCAGACGCGCTGAGCAGGCATGTGAGACAGACCAGAGCAGCAGTTGCAGGGTTGTCAGCTCGGCAGTGGCAGGCTCTAGAGACGGCAGGCCAGTTGGGGCTCGAGTTTGAGGATCGGGGATCCAGCAGTTTCCTCTACGCAGTGCAGAGTATGCCAGCAGTTCTAGCCAGAGTGTTGGAGGCACAGCACAGTTACCCAGAGCTCGAGGAGTTACGCACAGCAGCGGGCACGGAGGGCGCAGACGGAGACTGGACAGCATCGCCAGACGGAGGGCTACGGTTCCGAGGCAGAGTAGCGGTTCCAGCAGATCCAGTTCTTCGAGACGACGTCCTACGAGAGTTTCACCACTCTCACTTTGCAGTTCATCCCGGCGGCACCAAGATGTACCAGGATCTTCGGCGACAGTTCTGGTGGTGCGGGATGAAGAGGGCAGTGACGGAGTTCGTATCGCGCTGCCTTACCTGTCAGAAGGTCAAGGCAGAGCACCAGCGGACTCCGGGGTTACTTCAGCCGCTTCCACTAGCTGAGTGGAAGTGGGAGCACATCACGATGGACTTCGTGACCGGGCTACCGAGATCTCCTAGGGGGAATGACGCGATTTGGGTCATTGTTGATCGATTGACCAAATCGGTGCACTTCCTGCCTATGCGGGTGGCAGACACGACCGACAGGTTGGGCAGTTTGTACGTCAGAGAGGTGGTCAGACTACACGGGGTTCCGGTTTCTATTGTATCAGACCGTGACCCCAGGTTCACCAGCAGGTTCTGGCGAGACTTTCAGGAGGCAGTTGGCACACTCCTGACTTTCAGTACGGCATTCCATCCGCAGACAGACGGGCAGTCAGAGCGGACAATCCAGATCTTGGAGGACATGCTGAGAGCATGTGTCCTCGATGCAGGAGGCAGCTGGGAGGAGCACGTTCCCTTGGTGGAGTTCGCCTACAACAACAGCTACCAGTCCAGTCTTGGAGTAGCACCTTTCGAGGCGTTGTATGGTAGGCCGTGTCGTTCCCCAGTGTGCTGGACAGAGGTTGGAGAGGCTTCACTCACCGGTCCAGACATCGTCAGGCGGTTGTCAGAGAGGTTGGTACAGATCAGGCAGAGGCTTCAGACGGCTCAGAGTCGGCAGAAGAGTTATGCAGATCAGAGGCGACGACCGTTGGAGTTTGCAGTCGGCGACCGAGTGTTCTTGCGAGCGTCGCCGTACAGAGGTTCTGTCAGGTTTGGCAGAGGTGGCAAGTTGGCGCCGAGGTTTGTCGGGCCGTTTGAGATTTTAGAGAGGGTCGGCGAGGTAGCTTACCGCCTGGATCTTCCTCAGCACATGTCTGCTGTGCATCCGACTTTCCATGTGTCGATGCTGAGGAAGTATCACCCAGACCCGTCTCATGTCATCAGAGTGGATGACATTGAGCTTGAGGCAGACGTGAGCTTTGTTGAGCAGCCGGTTCAGGTACTTAACCGGAGGGATCAGGTCTTGCGGGGCAAGACGATTCCCTTGGTCAAGGTACTGTGGAGGCACAGAGGCACCGAGGAGGTGACTTGGGAGCGCGAGGCGCGCATGCGGCAGGAGTTTCCGCAGCTGTTTTCTTCTCCATGTACTTCTTGTCCTGTCCTCTAGTGTACCTGTTTTGTTCTTCCGAGCCCTACCCTTATCGAATCTCGGGACGAGATTTCCTTTAAGGGTATTAGGATGTGAGGACCTGTCCCTCTACCCCTGTGGCTCGCTGTAGACCGCAAGGGCAATTTGGTAAATTACGCCTTGTTGGTTTGTTTCACACCCGCGTGTGCACACACTGACCTTGTCTGTGTTCGTGTTTGTTTAGAATGGTTAGGTGAACCCGAGATCGGAAGATCTGAGCTTGGGCTTGTGTTTTAGCCCAAGTTTGCCTTTCTGAGTAAAGGAGATCGATCTGGATGGCTAGGGAGATCGATCTGGCCCTTTTTGCAAAGAAGATCGATCTGGATTTCAAGGAGATCGATCTCGATTGCAAAGGAGATCGATCTCACATGCCCTGGAGATCGATCATGATCGAGTCGGTGGGTTTTCTCTTTCGCGAGGACGGCCGTCGGCCGTCGCTCTCCCCTGTCAGGGAGAGAAGTCTTCCCCTCCCTTTTCCCCCAGCCTTTTCCCTTCTTTCCCGGCTTTCCCCTCCCCCTTTCCCCTCTTTTCTTCCCCTCCTCTTCCTCCTTCTTCTCTTCTTCTTCCCTCCTTCTCTCTTTCCCGCGGTGCTCTGTTTCTTCCCTTTACCGTCGGCGAGCTTCTTTCCCTCCGTTCTCCCTCCTCCGGCCACCAAATTGGGTGTTCTTTGGCTCGTTGGATTCGTGACAACGAGAGGAAGGCTCCTGGTGTGGTTTGACAGCTTGTTGGCGATCAAATCGTGGGGAATCAGCCGAGGAAAGCGCAGCTAGGTAGGGTTATACCTACTGATGTTCTTTTCGGGTTTTCTTGAGATCTAGCCGTTGGATCTTGTTGATCCTTGCTTTGTTGGGTTCCTTATACATGTTAGAATAACTGATTTAAGTTTCATATCAATCAGTTGAGATTTGAGTAGGTTTTATGCAAGATTAGTCTCGGATTTCTGGTTTTCTGCTGTTCTTGAGAAACAGCCAGCTTCCGGCGAGTTTTTCGGCCGGCGAGTAAATAATCTTGGCTGTTCATAAACATAAGAGTTGTAGAAATACTCGTTAGCTTTCCATTCCATCTTGTTTCATATTTTTCCGATTTATGTACGATTGCTTATGATTTGTTTTCTGGAGGGCTGCGTTGCAAATCTTGATCACATCTGACTTCTGCCGGTTTCTCTCTGATGAATAAATTTTATATCTCTCAAGAATATGAATCGGTGTGATCAGTATAGCACCAAGACGAGTATCGTACCCACAGAGATTTGTAGAGATTATTAGAGTAAAACGCTAAAGAACATAGAAGAAAGAAAATAAAGAAGGGAAAGTAAGAAATATGAAATATCGAAACTAAAAGATCTAAAAATGAAATAAGAAAACGATGGAAATATGATGGATGAATACTAAGGTTCTGATTTCACCATAACATTCTCATTCTATGCATTGAATCAACAAAATCTCAATTTAATTCCAAGGGCTCGTTCTTCCGGTATGATGATCTGTTCGATCGCGGTCTTCACCAAGTACCCTCAATTAACCCTAGCTAATGAACCCATAACTAAGTGTTAATCAAGAATCCATTAAGGTCTGAAGAACAATTATGAACCAAGAGTTGTCTTAGCTTGAACCCGGCCTTGACATAAACTCATTCATTCATAGATCCTGCAAGATTAGGGAATGAACCCTCGCCCAATCTCACATAAAATAATTTATAATACTTCTATTGGCCAGATAAAGGTATTTAAGATCTAAGTTATAATAATGAACGAAACAAGGAAAATAAACTGATTAAATAATCATGATCCAATAACATAGAATGATTCAGTTAGGGCTATATCGGTTCCTTAGAAAAGGGATTAGCCACTCATGTTCATCATGAAAACAACCAAGATATTCATAAGAAAGATAAGAAAGAAAAACCCTAGATCTTCATGCGGTCTTCTCCCCTCTTTTCGGCCTTCAAAAACTCCTCCAATAGTGCTAGCCGACCCCCCTCTTATGTCTTGGACGACTTCCTTTAATATGGGTAAGAAACCCTAACTTTACTTTAGCCTTTGGATTAAATCTGGTCCGTTCATTTTCAGGTCGTCCGACAAGAGATCGATCTTCTTAAGGATAAAGATCGATATTCTCTCTTTTCTCAATTTTCGTAACCTGGTTCGCCCCGACTAAGATCGATCTTCCTAATTAAAGGATTGATCTTCTTTCTCCGTAGACTAAGTTCCTTCCAGATCGCCCATGTTCAGATCGATCTCTCAAGAAAGAGATCGATCACTTTCATCAGTTGCTGGTGACGCCCGCAAAGGATCGATCTTCCATGAAGGAAGATCGATCATTGCAATCTGTGATCTTTGTCATGAAAAAATTCACTTAAATGATATATCCTCTCGTGTGAGATGATCGATTCTTTGAAGTGGTGCTCTCTGTTAGGATTAAATGCACTTAGCAGATCGATCTCTTTCTTGGGTGGAGATCAATCCTTTGAGCATCATATCAATCTTCTTCTTCCGTAACTGCTTTGTATGCACCTCTCATACTAAAAATAGCATATCTTCATCTAGGAAACTCCAAATCACGAACCATAAAATTCTCCAGAAACTAGACTTCAAAAGCTTTTCAACCATGTATAGAAGATTATCTGGTTCATTTTTAGCACGTACAGATTCGATGTTGAATATGACATATCTTTGCTTCTTTAGCTCCACGTTCCTGCATATTTCAAATAACTTTGTGAAGCTACATATAAGTATAAAAATAGTACTAAAGAGTCTAATTAAGGATGAAAAATTCAGTAATTAAACTAGTTATAAGGCTATTCAGAGTGCACTTTCATGCACTCATCACTCTCTATTGACAAAAAATTTTCCACTTCGAAGAGTTGTTACCGCTTGGACTTGTTCATGTGATGAATCTACAGAATGTTGACATTTGGGGTTGGGAATAGGTTGGCTAGGCAATTTTTCTTCTTCTCTCCTAGACAACGCATTAGCAAGTTGACCCAATTGAGCTTCCATTTTAGCTAAAGTTTGAGAATGGGAATGAACTAACTGAGTTAGCTCGTCATTGTTTGGACTTTGATTCAGTTGCAGTGGAGGAAGAGATGGTTGGCTTGAGGGTACTTGATTTTTTGAATGTCCATATGATTAATATCTGATGATGATGCATAATGTTATATTTTTATCCCTTAATACTTAGTCTCCTGTGCTTATTTGATACCGAAATATACTCATTATTCTTATATTTTGATTTAGGATGCAATTGAAGTCCTTAAGTTCGAAAAGAAGCTAGAAAGAGTATGTGGATCAACTTTAAAGATTACACTGTACCTGCTCATAAAGAACCAGATGATGTTCTATATATGGTTGGAAAGCTCTTGAAGTCTAGTTTATGGAGAATTTTACGGTTCGTGATTCCGAGTTTCCTAGAGGAAGTTACGGCAATTTTAGTACCGATGGCGCAGTCTGGATGGGAGAACAGTAAATACTCTGGAAAGTCTGATCGATCCTTCCATAGGAATAGGATCGATCCGTCTATGCAGAAACCTGACAGAACACATACTTTTCTGCTGTACACAGTAGGATCGATCCTACTATCCATCCTACTTAGAAGATCGATCTGACACCCCTGGTAAGATCGATCCGACTCGAGCGTAGCCAGAAATTAGAGATTTCGATGCAAAGGATCGATCCGACACCCATAGAGGGATTGATCCTAGTTTCCCAGTGAAGAAATTCAACGGTTCAGATCAAATCTGAGGATGGGAAACTTATGGGCTATAAAAGGGTTCTTTTTAGGGATTAAGGGTAGCGAATTCTAGAGGTTTTTGGCTGCTCCTTTCTATTTTTTTGGATATTTCTAGGGTTCTTCTTTCTTCTTTAAATGATTGGATTGTTCTTGATGGCCTTGCGTGGCTAAACCTTGATCCTTGGTCGAGGAAATTGAAACCTCGGAATCAATGAAACTGTGAGATATAATCTAGTTTTATTGTTCAGTTTATACTCGAGTATTGAATGTTCTTCTATGATTAAATATTCATGATTGTCTTGTATAATTGCTAGGAGGCCTATTAGTATATTATTCATTGCGATCTACTGCTAGGTTGGATATCAAATCCGTAATTGTTTGATCCCTCTAATCTGCGAAGCAACTGAGATCTATTGATTTACTGCATTTCAGAGATTAATAGATCTTAGGAAGAAAATTCGACTTGATTAAATGCAACCGCTTGTGCTTGTGTTGTTTAGCTTCATCAATCTCTCTATTCTTAAGGCTACTACTAGATTAAATCTACAGCGCGTGTCTTAGGTTGTTTAGTAGTTAGGGTTGATTAGATCGCTTGTTTCTAATTAACAATGATCGAGGAGAGATTCGAATTTAATTCGAACGGTGAATATTCATGGTATGAATTGATTGATACTTACATCAATGATCAGTTGTTAGATTCCGATGATGGATGTTGACTCAGACCAAGGTTTGTTCTCTTGATTTAATTCAATTCTTCGCTTTAGATTATTTCTTTACTGTTTTCCTCACGTTTAAAAACCCCCATCTTTGTTCACTAAGCACAAAACTAGGCTAAACACTTTTCGTGGGATCGACTCGTACTCGCACTACTACATTTATCTTAAGGAGTATTGGTTTTATTTTTGAGTGCCTGCGACAGCACATCAAATTTTGGCGCCGTTGCCGGGGAGTGACTCTAGTTGATTTTTGTACTTATTGTGATCTTTATTTTCATAAAAAAAAAGAGTTTACACAAATTTTCTTGATTTGTTTTTCTCGGTTTACCGGAATCTTCTTGATTGTTTATGAGTATAGCTTGATCTTTTAATCAAGGTGATTTACAGTACGATCCAGAGATAGAAAGAACTTTATACAGGTTAAGGAGGGAAGCTCGGAGAAACATTGAGGAGAATGATTTGGCTCTTGACCACTTATTTGTTGGCGATTCTGAATTAGAAGAGGAAGAAGTCATGGCCGGAAATCGGACTTTGAAAGAACTTGCAGCCTCAGATTTGAATCAATAACACTTATGCATTATATTCCCTACTTTGGATGTTGCTACTACTTTTGAATTGAAATCTGGACTAATACATCTCTTACCCACTTTTCATGGACTTTCAGGTGAGGATCCTCACAAGCATTTAAAGGAGCTTCATGTTGTGTGCACAAGTATGAAACCCATGGGGGTGACTGAAGATCAAATCAAATTAAGAGCCTTCCTGTTTTCTTTGAAGGATTCGGCTAAGGATTGGCTTTATTATTTACCCTCTGGGAGTATTACTACATGGAATGAGATGAAGAGGTTGTTTTTGGAGAAATGTTTCCCAGCTTCAAGGGCGGCCAACATTAGAAAAGAGATCTGTGGTGTAAGGCAATATAACGGAGAATCTCTACATGAGTATTGTGAACGTTTCAAGAAATTATGTGCAAGCTATCCCCATCATCAAATTAGTGAGCAATTACTTATGCAATATTTTTATGAGGGCTTACTAACCAATGACAGGAGTATGATTGATGCCGCTAGTGGAGGAGCTTTGGTGGATAAAACTCCTGAAGCCGCGAGGAACTTGATTGCAAATATGGCAGCTAATTCTCAATAATTTAATACGAGACTTGATTCTTATTCAAAACATGTTAATGAGGTAAATGTCTCATCCCTTGAACAACAGATTGCGAGTCTAACTTCTCTTGTTCATCAATTGGCTGTAGGTAATATGCAAACAGAGAAGGTTTGTGGGATTTGTTCGGTGGCAGGACATCCAACCGACATGTGCCCAACTCTTCAAGAGGAGCCCAGTGACCAAATAAATGCAGTGAGTAGTTTCCCTGGACTACCGCAAAGGAATTATGATCCCTATTCAAACACGTATAATCCGGGATGGAGGGATCACCCCAATCTCAACTTTTGGAATCCACAAGTAAATTGGCCCGCAACTCAATTCCATCCAAGTGGCCAGCAATACCAACAATATAGATCGTCATACCCCCCGAGACAAGAACCAAACCCAACTTCTAATTCTGGTATGTCTTTAGAAGATATAGTTAAATCTCTTGCTACTAACACTTTTCAATTTCAATAGGAGACGAAGGCCAGTATTCAAGGTTTGGAACATCAGGTGGGCCAGATGGCGACTCCAATTAGCAAGATGGGGGCGCAAAGTTCAGAAAAGTTACCCTCTCAAACGGTAATAAATCCAAGAGAAAATGCAAGTGCAATCATTTTGAGAAGTGGTAAAGAAGTTGAGATTCCAGCAAAAGAAGCCACTGCATCGTCACCGCAAGGAAAAGAGCAAAATATTGTCTCGAACAAAGACTTTCCTCATGACGACGACGTACCTAAACGTAAGTTTCCACCTCTTTCTGATTATAAACCAGTGCCTCCTTTTCCTCAGGCTTTAACAGAATCTAGAAGATACGAGAAGAATTCAGATCTATGTGAGACTTTTCGCCGATGCGACGTAAATATTCCACTCTTACATGCTATTAAACAAGTACAACGTTATGCTAAATTCTTGAAAGAATTGTGTACAATTAAGAGGAAACAGAAACTTAAAGGATGTGAGAAGGTGAGAGTAGGTGAAAATGTTTCTGCAATTCTTCAAAGAAAAATTCCTGCGAAGTGTAAAGATCCAGGTATGTTTACTATCCCATGTACAATTGGTAACACCAAATTTGAGAAGGCCATGTTAGATCTAGGAGCTTCTATCAATGTCATGCCATATTCTATATATGCTTCTTTAAAACTTGGGCCTTTGAATGAAACTGGTGTTGTGATTCAATTGGCTGACAGGTCTAACGCCTATCCTAAAGGTGTTGTTGAAGATATTCTTGTGCAAGTCAATGATTTAGTTTTCCCTGCTGATTTTTATGTGCTTGATATGGAGAATGATGATCATAGTACTCCTATTTTGTTGGGAAGACCATTCTTAAAGACATCCAATACTAAGATAGATATGCGTAGTGGCATACTTACCATGGAATTTGATAGTAAAATTGTTAAGTTTGAAATATATGATGCCAAGACATATCCTACTGATGATTGTCATGTTCGTCAATTGGTTGTAAATAATATGCAAACAGCGAAGGTTTGTGGGATTTGTTCGGTGGCAGGACATTAATATCCCTAAGGTTTTGGTGGTTGATCTTGGTAAGGTCGAAATGGAGGTTGGGTTGGAATGGAGGGGTGACTTGCCCTCAAATATGAGTTAGCTTATACTCCCAAGCGCAGGAGTTGTCAAAGTTAAACAAGGGTGAGTCCCAAGATCATTTACCACAGGGAGCGATGGAATTTAAAACTAGGAACTTTAAATGCAAAAGAAGAAGAGTAAAAACTATTTTTGTGTTTTTTAACAAAAAGGAAAATAATATAAGATGTTTTGGGATTTTTGAAATAAAGGTTTGTAAAGTTTAAAACATAAATAAAGTAAATAAAGGTGAGATAACAAGTGGAAGAAGGTATAGTCTCAACCTTCACTATCTTTCAAATTAGATGTACAAATTGGATCATCTAACACTTCACTAAGTTAGCATTCTTGTTGTCGAACCCTAACTAGGTAAATACGGGATTCAAAACATGTGTAGATACACAAAGGTAGAGGCCAATGGTTTGTCAAAACTTGTTTCTAGGTATGAAAATACCAAGAATCACTAGTCATAGGTAACAAGATCATTAGTGGAATCTATACCCCTAACTACTCAATGGGCTAGCCTCAAGGTAGGCCAAAAGAAAGACTAAGGGACTCTATACCCTTAGAACTCAAGGCCTTTAGGTAACCCTAACTTAAGCCTTGCTAAAAAGAGAGGAATCTATACCTCTAATTCTAGACAAGACATTAGGATCAACCTAAATGAAGATATATTAAGGATGTAAAGGGATCTATACCTCTAATCACTTCATTCTAACAATTCTAGCATGCATCTCAAAGAAAATAGAGGGATCTATACCTCTAAAAGCAAAGAGAAGCTAGAGGAATAGAAAATGAAACAAGTATTGTAATCAAACCATTCTTTTCATTGAAATCAAACCAAATCCAAAATGGAATCCGATAGAAAGATAGATCGGGATGAGATCTACAAGTCTTTAGTTATACATAATACCAAATTTACAAAGAAGAAGAACAAAATCAAAGAAAATACCAAAGAAAGCTCAAAACCCTAAAGCCTCTTCTTCTCCTCTTTTCTCCCCTTCCACCAGCTGTTCCCCCCTCCTCTTGGCTGCCCTAAAGTGCCTATTTATAGGCCTGAAGCATAGGATCCATTAAGAGGCTTAATGGGTTAATAGGATGTGGATCTAATAAGCTTTGGAGAAACCAGAAATTCAGAGGGCATTTTCGGTATACAAACTTCATGTTTTTGAGAATGGCTATTTCGGGAAAAGTTGTAGAGCTTTGAATGACCTTTCCAACGGTACCTTACACCAGAAATTCAGATAAAACTAGCAAGAGTTATCTCCGATTTACTCCAGCTCTGTCCAATGCTTCATAAGTCAGCCAAAATTCCGATGTGAAGACCACCTCTGACGAGAATGTCACTTCAGACATAGTTGTAGAGCTTCAAATTATCTTTCCAACGATACTTTGTACGAAAAATTCTGATAAGAATTGAGCAATTTATGACCTTTTTACTTCAGCCCTGAAAAAATACGAAAACAGTAAAATCAGCAATGTTTCGGTTCTCGTTTGGCGTGCCAAATTTTGACCTGAACACAACTTGATCGAACCAAATATATGGGCTTCAAGTACACAATGAAATACACATGTTCAAGTATTTAAGCACATTTTTTGGACTTATATGCTAGCATTTATGCATTGTCAAAGATCGCATATTATTCACTTAAGAATACGGAAAATGAAAGTGGCTTAGAGTGTCAAAATTTTATCTTTGAGCATTTAAGCGCAACCAAGTGCATGATCATCAAGTATACCATGAAATACACATGCTCAAGCTTTTAAAACAGATTTTTAGAGCGATTGTGGATGCATTTATGCCCTATCAAAGGATCACAAATCATTAAAGAAGAATACAGAATTTGAAAATCTACAACAATGTCATATTTTGATCCTTGACCTTTTAAACACAAATAACTCTTCTAACATCTCAAATATGATGTAATACACATGCCCAAGCATTAAAATCAACATTTAAAGCAATTATACTCGAATTTCCACCTATTCACAAATCACATTTTTAGTTCAAAATTCAACTTCGAGTAGAGAATTTGTTCTTAAGAGTACGAAAAATCCCTAAACATGTCAATCACACCGAATTAACACCCATAACATACTAAGGGTGTAAATGATCCAAATACATGAAATTCATCGTAAATATGCATTAGATAACATAAATCAAGCATGATTTGGATATGAAAATCAATCAATTGAATGCATTATAAGCATCCAATCACACCCCCCAACTTGCTCTTTGCTAGTCCCTAGCAAACTTGAGCAATCCAAACGACATACACTGTGGATGCTTAGCCATCATGAAACAAAAAAAACTTTAAAAGCACATGCATAGCCAAAATGAATATTCATATAGAAAAGTAGAGGTAGACTAAACTCAACAAGTTGGACAAGCCTTAGATTAGTAGTCCTCTACCCTGCTCAAATAGACAAGACAAGTATAGCTTTACACATAGCTGGAGTGACCCGTGTGTGCCTAATAGGGAGAAACAAGTAGCTTGAAGAAGACATAAGCAATAACTCAACTCTTAACATACTTCAATCCACAAAGTATATACACAACTTGTAATTCAAAACCCTTCTTTGGTGGCTTTGCCACTTTCACTTTTTTTCTTTTTTTTTTTTTTTTTTTTTGTGTAGCTGTGCAATGTCATGGCCCCTTAAGCTTTCTACTAGATCCATGTAACGAGCCTTCAGGCAGTGACTCCCAAGCCAGATGGCTTTAGGGCACTAGGTTCAAAGAACCCCTCGGGCCTAGTGACTCGAACCTCGTAGGTTACGAACCACAACTAGCTACATTAGGCATATTCTTAGGTCTCATGCCGTTTGACGCGAATTATGTACATTGTTATGCACACAACTCGGTTACTTAGCATAAAACCTGCAAAAAGCCATTTAATTCCTTACTAAGAAACCCCTTTTTTTTTTGGCTACTCTCTTCAGCAGCTTTACAGTTCATTGGAAGCCGTGAATAAAGCAAGTAAAAGCAAAGCTATCAGAGCATATCTAGATCAAAATACAAGTCTCCCTCGTGTTTAAATTGTCACAACTAGAGGTATAAAAGCTAACCTCTCTTGAAATTTGAACATATAAGGGGGCTAATCATGCTAATAGCAGGTCCAACCATATCAAGAAAAATCGACCTTTTTCTCTCTAACATGTACAAGAACTGAATCAAGCTAGCATGATTGAAAACAATTCGACAAAAGTAGCATCACATCCACAAAGTATACATTAATGGACACTCAAGTTTGGGGGAGTAAATGCACATAAACATGACAGAGGAAGTGTCCCCCCAACTAGCACACAACAAGTCCATATAACATATGATTGTATTGTAGCATTTTCACAACAAACATTCCACACATGGCATCAATCATGTATAACAAGTACCCTACACCCCCCAACTTAAAGATTGCAATGTCCTCAATGCATGAAAATCAATATAAAAAAACTGAAGAGTGGGGTAAGGAGAGATGTACCTGCTAAATGTGTCGGTAGAGAAGAAGCTTAGGCTGTAAAGAGTGTTAGTACAACTATATAATACAACTAACACTCTATACGGTAAAGTGTGCTATAATAACATAAACAAAGCAAATAACAAATAGAAAATAGCTATATACAAGAAATGGTCACAAAGGCTAAGTACATGTAGGTTCACCCAAAGGTAAGGCAGTATGGTCAGGTGAAAAATCAGCTTGAAAAGGTTTTAGCCTTTGACCATTAACCCTGAAAGTATTACCATTTTTAGGGTCAAAAACATCAACAGCACCATGAGGCAAAGCATTGACAACAATAAAGGGTCCGGTCCATCTAGATTTTAGCTTGCCTGGAAACAAATGCAACCTGAAATTATACAACAAAACTTTCTGATTAGACTCAAATGTTTTTCTAATAATGTGCTTGTCATGTAGTGCTTTCATATGCTCCTTGACTAGTTTGGAGTTTTCATATGCATCTCGCCTCAACTCCTCAAGTTCACAAATTTGCAACTTCCTTGTGGAACCAGATTGGGCAACATCAAAATTGAATTTCTTAATAGCCCATAATGCTTTATGTTCAAGTTCTACAGGAAGGTGGCAAGCCTTGCCATAGACTAACCTATAGGGAGACATGCCAAGTATGGTCTTGTAGGCAGTCCTATAAGCCCATAATGCGTCAATAAGGCGTAAAGACCAATCCTTGCGAGAGGGATTAACAGTTTTCTCAAGGATTATCTTTATTTCCCTATTAGCTAGCTCAGCTTGCCCATTTGATTGGGGATGATATGGAGTAGACACCCTGTGGTGGACTTCATATTTCTTCATCAACTCCGCGCATGGCTTATTACAAAAATGTGTACCATTATCACTTATTAAAGCCCGTGGGTGATGAGTGCATGAAAGTGCACTCTAAATAGCCTTATAACCATCTCAATTGCTAGATTATTATCCTTAATCAACATCTTTATTACTATTTTTACATCTATATGTTGCTTCACATGGTTGTTTGGAAAATGCAGGAAATTGGAGCTAAAAGAAGTTGAAAAGAGTATATGGATCAACTTCAAAAATTAATCTGTACCTGCTCATGAAGAACCAGATGATATTCCATATATGGTTGGAAAGCTCTTGAAGTCTAGATTCTGGAGAACTTTACGGTTCGTGATTCCGAGTTTCCTAGAGGAAGTTACGGCAATTTTAGTACCGATGGCGCAGTCTGAAGGGCAGAACCGAAAATAAGCTGAAAGTCCGAGCGATCCGCCGATCGATGGGACCACGCAAAAACGTGACAGAACATGTGTTTCTCAGCCACAACACATCCGATCGATCCCTCCATCGCTCCTATGGGGTCCGATCGATCCGACACCAATGGTCCGATCGATCGGACTAGGAAAAAGCCAAAAACAGTGGATTTTTACTCAACCGATCGATCCAACACTCATAATTCGATCGATCGGACTTGGGAATTAAAGGGTGACAGAACGTATGCTTTTTAGAGGAGCAGAGTTCGATCGATCCGTCCATCGATCGGACTCGGGCGTAAATAGAAGATTGGAGATTTCAAGAGACCGATCGATCCAACATCCCGAGGGGGATCGATCGGACGTTCACAGTGGATTAAATCAACGGTTTAGATCAAACCCGTTGAGGGAGAACTTTGGGGCTATAAATAGGACCCTTTCTAGGGTTTGAGGGGGACTTCTTGGACATTTTTGGAGGCTCTTTTCGGGGTGTTTCCCAAAGGAAGAAGATGGAGGAATCTCCATCCATGGCCGATTAATCCGCGGGCATGGCGGACGGATGATCTAGCGAGGACTAGGGCTTCTTCTCCAATAGTGGTTCATAGTTTTTAATCTTTATTGTTAAACTCTTCTTATGTATTGGATCTTCACAGATTGCTTTGTGGTTAAACATTATTATAAATCCAGTCATGCTTCTTTTATGATATTGTGATCCCATAGTTATCTCCTTTGATTCTCCTACCGAGTCTCGTGAGACCTTTGCTATGCATTGCCTGTAGTGACAGCTGGTATTGTGTATTCTTAGGAATCTGGTTAGATAAGGTTGGGGCTCTATACCGTGAGATCTTTGCTATGCATTGCCGATTGTGAGAGTTGGTATTGTGTATTCTTAGAGATCCGGTTAGAGTTAGGGCTTTGTCCCGATGAACTTTTGTTGCGCGTTGCCTGTAGTGACAGCCGGTATCGTGTATTCTTAGGTTTGGTTGGATGAAGTTAGAACTATAAAAAGGAAGAACCAATCGTAGGAAGAGACATTTATATATTTTATCAGATTCATAATTCTTTATCTTCCGGTTAAGGTGATTGGGATGTGAATCCCTTAACTCTGTATCATATGAACCATTGAGAAGAGAAGAACCTAAATCCGAGTGAAGTGATTCCTGAAGCCTAGCCTCATTCAAATCTTGATTTCTCTCGTTAACTTTATCTTATCATTACATCTTCGATCTATTTTCTTAACTTTTATCGCTCTTGATTGTTTTCAATTCATTGTTATCTGTGTTTCTGGATCTTTCCTGCTTGTCTCTCTGTGGGATTCGACCTCTCTTGTGTTGTACTGCACCGCGACCGCTGTGCGTGACACATTTGAGCGACATCAAAAATTGGCGCCGTTGCCCGGGAGACGATTCAGAAAAGCGCCAGAATCAGATTACAGTGATTGTAGACACCCAAAGCGGTAACTTCGTTCATTTTCTTTAGTCTTTATTTCTTTATTTCTTTATTTTGGTTTTGATTTTTTTTAGTTGGTTTGCATCTTTTGGATCGTGTGTTTGCTGGTGTATGCCTTGGTATAGAGACGAACTAGGCAGATTTGCTAGACGCCCCGAGAGTGATTCAGAAACTTCTGATAGTGAGACATATATTGCTGATCTTTTTGACGCACAGTCAAAAACCTCACATCATACTTTCATTATGGCTGAGCACGAGGAACAACAAGCTCCTAGGAGTTTGCAAGAATATTTGCATCCAACACGCACTGCTACACCTTCATGCATCATGTTTCCACCTAATGCTGCACATGTTGACTTTAAACCTGGCATGATTCAGTTGCTTCCTACCTTTCATGGGTTGGAAAATGAAAATCCATATGTGCATATTAGGGAGTTTGAGGAAGTAGTAGCGACCTTCCATGGCCAACCAGGTGCACAAGATATGATCCGACTTAAGTTCTTTCCCTTCTCACTGAAGGATAGAGCAAAGAGTTGGTTAGATTCCTTGAGGCCACAATCTATAAGATCTTGGGCTGAAATGACACCGATATTTCTCACCAAGTATTTCCCACAACACAAAACCAACGCACTTAAGAGACATATTGCGACCTTCACACAGAAGGATAGTGAAACTTTGTATCAGGCGTGGGAACGATTTAAAGACATGTTGAATTTATGTCCTCATCATGGATATGAAAGTTGGCGTCTTGTTAGTTATTTCTATGATGGTTTAACAGTTAGAGAACGTCAATTTGTTGAGATGATGTGCAATGGTGAATTTTTGCAAAAAGATCCTGACGCAGCTATTGAGTATTTGACAGAGCTTGCTGAGAAAGCTCATACATGGACTGGACCGAGTGCAACAGAAAGTACAAACAGGGCCAAACCACCACCGCAGCAACAAGGTGGAGGAATTTATCAGCTGCGGGAGGAGGATGCACTCAAGGCTAAAGTGGAGAGTCTAACAAGGGAGCTGGAGCTATTAAAGACCAAAGATATGATGGCAGCCCGGACCTCTCCATACAATGAACCTACAAGGCCGGCTGGGCCGTGTGCGATCTGCCAAGGCGTGGACCACCAGACTGATGATTGCCCCACCTATGCTGAGATGAGAGGTGGGTACGACGAGCATTGCAACGCTGTAGGTGGATTTAGGAGGCCGTACACTCCCTATTCAGAGACGTATAATCCAGGATGGCGAGAGCATCCGAACTTCAGCTGTAAGTCGAACGCTCCACAGAGCAACGAGCATCATCAACCGCCACCTAATAAGCCTTTTTCTAACCCTCCTTATAATACATCTGGTTTTCCTAGGCCTACATTTAATGATAATTTACAGGAACTGAAATCTATGATTGTGTAGGAATCTAAGGAAAGGAAGGAGGATATTCAAGAGATCAAGAGCCAGATCACGAAGCTGATCAACTCTTTGAGCGTGCATGAACGAGGGAAGTTCCCAGCTCAACCTCAACAAACGCAGGTATCTAGTGCTGAGCAAAATAATGTGAAGGAGATGAATGCCGTAACTACAAGAAGCGGGAAAACAACAAAAAGCCCTTCACAAGAGCCCACCGAACCTCCTATTGTTGTTGAAGAAGAGGACCGAATTGAGGAGGACCATGTAGAGACCGATCATCCAGATGGCCCTACACCAGGTGACTTTAAGGTACGTGTCCCTTTCCCTCAGGCATTGAAATCCACTAAATTTACTATGGAGCCCAACAGCGAGATTTTGGAGCATCTTCGGCAGGTTAAGGTAAACCTTCCTCTTTTGCATGTTATTAAGCAAATTCCTACATATGCTAAAGTGATTAAAGATTTATGCACTATGAAGAGACGACATCATGTAAAGAAAACTGCATTTTTAACAGAGCAGGTTAGTGCATTGCTTCAGCACAGGATTCCTCCTAAATATAAGGATCCTGGCTGTCCTACTGTATCGTGTTTCATTGGAGAGCATGAAGTAGGATAAGCTTTATTAGATCTTGGTGCGAGTGTTAATTTGATGCCATATTCTGTTTACTTGCAACTTGGTTTGGGACAGATTAAGTCGACATCTGTGATTTTGCAATTGGCAGATAGATCCACGAAAACTCCACGAGGAGTAGTTGAGGAAGTGCTTGTTCAAATAGATAAATTTTATTATCCTGTTGATTTCTTAGTCTTGCATACTCAGGCTATAGTAAGTGCTGATTCTAGGATTCCCATTATCTTAGGTAGACCGTTTCTTGCTACTGCTAATGCTATAATTAATTGCAGGAATGGCTTAATGAAGTTAACTTTTGGGAATATGACTTTAGAAATCAATGTTTTTAATGTTGCTAAGCAGCCTGATGAGGATGATGAATGCCAGCAGACTTACCAGATTGATCTGCTCACTGAAGAGGAGTTTCCTACATCTGAAATTAATTCTCTTGAATTAGATTTGGATGAAAATGTTGATGCTGATGGTATGTGCAAAAATTTGGAACATTGTTCTTTTGCAGGTCCATGGACTCCAAAGTTTGAAGAACTGCCAGAAAGAGGACAACCACCAACACCATCATCAATAGAGCCGCCCAAACTGGACCTGAAGCCGCTTCCTCAAGGGTTAAAGCACGCCTATCTTGGTCCAGGTGATACATACCCAGTTATTATTTCTTCAGTATTAACTGCAGAGCAAGGTGAGCAATTACTTAGCATTTTGAATGAGCATAAATCAGCTATTGGATGGAGTATAGCAGATCTGAAAGGTATTAGTCCCTTGATATGTTCCCATATGATTAATCTCGAACAAGGGGCTGTACCTCACAGGGATCCTCAGCGTAGGTTGAACCCTACAATGAAAGAGGTAGTCAAAACTGAAGTGTTGAAATTATTAGATGCAGGGATTATCTATCCTATTGCTGATAGCAAATGGGTAAGTCCTACACAGGTTGTGCCTAAAAAATCTGGTGTCACTGTTGTTAAAAATGAAAGTGGAGACTTTGTCCCCACTAAATTAGTGACAGGATGGCGTATGTGCATAGATTATAGAAAATTGAATGCTGCCACCCGTAAGGATCATTTTCCACTGCCTTTTCTAGATCAGATTTTAGAGAAAGTAGCTGGATATCCTTTTTATTGTTTTCTCGACGGTTATTCTGGATATTATCAGATTGAGATTGCTTTAGAGGATCAGGAAAAAACTACTTTTACATGTCCTTTTGGTACTTATGCTTTCCGTAGAATGCCATTTGGATTGTGTAATGCTCCTGCTACTTTTCAGCGTTGCATGATGAGTATGTTTGCTGATATGATCGAGAAATATATGGAGGTATATATGGATGACTTGACTGTATTTGGTAATACTTTTGATACATGCTTGCAAAACTTAAAGAGAGTCTTGAGCAGGTGTGAGGAGAAGAACCTTGTGCTTAATTGGGAAAAGTGTCACTTCATGGTGCCCTCAGGCATTGTGTTGGGCCATATTGTCTCTTCCAAAGGCATTGAGGCAGATCGATTAAAAATCGATCTCATCTCAAATCTTCCTGTGCCAAAGACCGTTAAAGATGTTAGATCCTTTCTTGGGCATGCTGGTTTTTACAGGAGATTCATTCAAAATTTTTCTGCCATTGCTCGTCTTTTATGTAATCTGTTGATAAAGGATACCCCTTTTGAGTGGACTATTGATTGTCAGAAGGCTTTTCAAGCCTTGATTGATAAATTGACTTCCGCACCTATTGTGCAACCACCCGATTGGAGCCTTCCTTTTGAATTGATGTGTGATGCAAGTGATTTTGCTGTGGGAGCTGTTTTAGGACAGCGAAAAGATGGTAAACCTCATGTTATTCATTATGCTAGTCGAACCTTAAATAATGCACAGATGAATTATTCTACCACTGAGAAAGAACTATTGGCTATAGTCTTTGCATTAGACAAGTTTCGTGCTTATTTGATTGGTTCTCCCATTACTATTTTCACTGATCATGCCGCGCTTAAGTATCTTCTCACCAAGAAGGATGCTAAAGCGCCCCTAATTCGTTGGATATTAATCTTACAGGAATTTGATATCTCCATCAAAGATAAAAAGGGCGTGGAGAACGTTGTCGCTGATCACCTATCAAGGCTGATGGTGGAAGTAGCGGAAGATGAGCCACCAATCATGGATGACTTCCCTGATGAGCAACTCTTTTCAGTTGCAAGACTGCCCTGGTATGCACACATTGTTAATTACTTAGCGACAGGTGAGATCCCTTCCTTTTGGAGTGCGCAGGATAAGCGTAGATTTTTTGTTGAGGTAAAGAAATTTTATTGGGATGATCCTTGTCTGTTTAAGTATTGTCCTGACCAGCTTATGCGCCGGTGTGTCCCTGATTATGAAATCGAAAGCATCATTACATTCTGTCACTCTCATGCATGTGGAGGCCATTTTTCAATGAAAAAGACTGCTGCTAAAATTCTTCAATGTGGTTTTTACTGGCCTACTATGTTTCGTGATGTTAATATTTTCTGCAAATCTTGTGATAGATGCCTAACACTAGGAGCTTTATCTAGGAGACATATGATGCCTTTGAACCCAATTCAAGCTGTCGAGATTTTTGATTGTTGGGGTATAGACTTTATGGGACCCTTCCCTTCTTCTTTTGGCCATTTATATATATTGTTGGCTGTCGAATACGTGTCTAAGTGGGTGGAGGCTATTGCATGTAGGAATAATGATCATTCCCCTGTCATGAAGTTTCTTAAAGAGCATGTTTTTTCTAGATTTGGTACTCCTAGGGTCATTATTAGTGACCAAGGATCCCAGTTTTGTAACCGCTCTTTTGAGGCTTTGATGCGCAGGTATGGAGTTACACATAAGATTTCCACTGCTTATCATCCACAGACGAATGGCCAAGCTGAATTAGCCAATAGAGAGATAAAGCAAATCCTGGAGAAGACAGTGAGCCCCAACCGAAAGGACTGGTCCTTGAGGCTATCAGACGCGTTGTGGGCATATCGTACTGCCTACAAGACTACCTTGGGGATGTCGCCGTTTCGCCTTGTTTATGGAAAACCATGTCATCTTCCAGTTGAATTAGAACATAAGGCATATTGGGCTATTAAGTCACTAAATCTTACTTTGGATGCTGCAGGTCAGGAACGAAAACTCCAGCTGTCTGAGTTGGAGGAACTCAGGAATGATGCTTATGAGAGTTCTAGGATCTTCAAGGCAAAGACAAAGGCCTACCATGACAAGAAGATCTTGTGGAAGACGTTTCAAGTAGGACAGCAAGTTTATCTGTATGACGCACGACTGCATCTTCATCCTGGGAAGCTGAGATCACGCTGGACAGGTCCCTTCACCATTAGCAGAATATTTGAGAATGGGGCTGTGAAAGTTGAAGACCCAAAGGATGGGAGATTATTTACGGTTAATGGACAGCGTTTGAAACAGATTCCAGAGAAAGCGGACCCTGAGGAGCACACCGTTTCTCTCGTAGACCCTATCTACGAGGGATGATCTTTCTCCTATCTATCATTTCCCTTTTTGATTAGGATAGTTTGTTTTAGTTTGTTTGCTTTTGTTTTCATTTGTTTTTGTTTGCTCTCTTATTTCTTAGGATGTTGGACCACCGTTTGCCTTGCTTGAGGAATTCGACCACTATTCTGGAGATGAGAAATTCGGCCACCATGAGGAGCCTTGAGGAGATAATCGATATTCTGTCAGGTGGTCTCGCTCTTATTTCGATTTCCTATTTTTATTTATGCTATATATGAAAATTCAGCCAACACCCTTCTGCTTATTTACATGATTAGCACACATTGAGGACAATGTGAATTTCAGGTTGGGGGGTGTAGGCATACATGACCTTATACATGCTACCTTTTGAGTTTAATGGTGTTGAATTGATTATGTTACTAGAAATTGTACATGAGCTAAAATTTTTATGCTTATTATGTATGTTGCTTTCATATGGATTGACCAATACATTGATTGCATGCGTGATAATCTGAAAGTATAACATCATGTGATCCACACACGAACACTTTATGTGCAGTGGTAATTATACTCACCAGAGGAATGAGCATGCTATTGTTAATCTATACCATGATTTCAGCATTAGCTAGTGTTGAGTATTGCATGGAGAAAAAAAAAGGAGAAAAAGTTCTGGAGCTTGATAAAGCTGTGCCTAAACAACTAGTAGGTGATCTACTGAGTAACCGGGTGTTCTTGCCTCAGGAAGCAGGGAGCTCGAGTAAAAAGGTAGAACCACTAAAAAAAAAGCACGAAACTTGTCTAATTTATGCTATATATGAAAATTCAGCCAACACCCTTCTGCTTATTTACATGATTAGCACACATTGAGGACAATGTGAATTTCAGGTTGGGGGGTGTAGGCATACATGACCTTATGCATGCTACCTTTTGAGTTTAATGGTGTTGAATTGATTATGCTACTAGAAATTGTACATGAGCTAAAATTTTTATGCTTATTATGCATGTTGCTTTCATATGGATTGACCAATACATTGATTGCATGCGTGATAATCTGAAAGTATAACATCATGTGATCCACACACGAACACTTTATGTGCAGTGGTAATTATACTCACCAGAGGAATGAGCATGCTATTGTTAATCTAGACCATGATTTCAGCATTAGCTAGTGTTGAGTATTGCATGGAGAAAAAAAAAGGAGAAAATGTTCTGGAGCTTGATAAAGCTGTGCCTAAACAACTATTAAGTCATCTACTGAGTAACCGGGTGTTCTTGCCTCAGGAAGCGGGGAGCTCGCGTAAAAAGGTAGAACCACTTATAGCTATAAAAAAAAAACTATTAAGTGTTTTGCTAAGTAACCGGGTCTCTGCGCCTCAAGAAGCGGAGAGTGCTCGCGTAAAAAAGCAAAGTGTCTGATAGTTGAAAAGAAAAAAAAAGTCAAAGAAAGAGCATGCTATACTTAAAGTGCGAGGGTTGGATGATTGGTCATGAAAATAGTAGTGTGTTTGGATTAATGGTGGGTAGAAGTTTCCTTTGCACGTAACATTTATTTGTCACGTCACATGTGTTCTTCTGGATGGTGATTAGCATGTTTGATGTGTAGAAGTTGATTTCATGTGTTGGTAGTATGTGTATGAGTATAAGAAGTTCCCAAGCTCTGTACTGCATAAAACACTATTGACTTGATAAGGTAGAATTTTTATCATGCATGTCTACATCCTTGAACCGTTAGTGTGCTTAATTATATTCTATGCGCTTTGAATTGCGAGAGACTAGCAATAAGCTGGTTGGGGGGTGTGATGAGTGCATGAAAGTGCACTCTAAATAGCCATATAACCATCTCAATTGCTAGATTATTATCCTTATTCAACATTTTTATTACTATTTTTACATCTATATGTTGCTTCACATGGTTGTTTGGAAAATGCAGGAAATTGGAGCTAAAAGAAGCTGAAAAGAGTATATGGATCAACTTCAAAAATTAATCTGTACCTTCTCATGAAGAACCAGATGATGTGCCATATACGGTTGGAAAGCTCTTGAAGTCTAGATTCTGGAGAACTTTACGGTTCATGATTCCGAGTTTCCTAGAGGAAGTTACGGCAATTTTAGTACCGATGGCGCAGTCTGAAGGGCAGAACCGAAAATAAGCTGGAAGTCCGAGCGATCCGCCGATCGATCGGACCACGCAAAAACGTGACAGAACATGTGTTTCTCAGCCACAACACATCCGATCGATCCCTCCATCGCTCCTATGGGGTCCGATCGATCCGACACCAATGGTCCGATCGATCGGACTCGGAAAAAGCCAAAAACAGCGGATTTTTACTCAACCGATCGATCCAACACTCATAATTCGATCGATCGGACTTGGGAATTAAAGGGTGACAGAACGTATGCTTTTTAGAGGAGCAGAGTTCGATCGATCCGTCCATCGATCGGACTCGGGCGTAAATAGAAGATTGGAGATTTCAAGAGACCGATCGATCCAACATTCCGAGGGGGATCGATCGGACGTTCCCATTGGATTAAATCAACAGTTTAGATCAAATCCGTTGAGGGAGAACTTTGGGGCTATAAATAGGACCCTTTCTAGGGTTTGAGGGGGACTTCTTAGACGTTTTTGGAGGCTCTTTTCTGGGTGTTTCCCAAAGAAAGAAGATGGAGGAATCTCCATCCATGGCCGAGTAATCCGCGGGCAAGGCGGACGGATGATCTAGCGAGGACTAGGGCTTCTTCTCCAATAGTGGTTCATAGTTTTTAATCTTTATTGTTAAACTCTTCTTATGTATTGGATCTTCACAGATTGCTTTGTGGTTAAACATTATTATAAATCCAGTCATGCTTCTTTTCTGATATTGTGATCCCATAGTTATCTCCTTTGATTCTCCTACCGAGTCTCGTGAGACCTTTGCTATGCATTGCCCGTAGTGACAGCTGGTATTGTGTATTCTTAGGGATCTAATAAGATAAGGTTGGGGCTCTATACCGCGAGATCTTTGCTATGCAATGCCGATTGTGAGAGTTGGTATTGTGTCTTCTTAGAGATCCGATTAGAGTTAGGGCTTTGTCCCGATGAACTTTTGCTGCGCGTTGGCTGTAGTGACAGCCGGTATCGTGTATTCTTAGGTTTGGTTGGATGAAGTTAGAACTATAAAAAGGAAGAACCAATCGTAGGAAGAGACATTTATATATTTTATCAGATTCATAATTCTTTATCTTCCGGTTAAGGTGATTGGGATGTGAATCCCTTAACTGTGTATCATATGAACCATTGAGAAGAGAAGAACCTAAATCCGAGTGAAGTGATTCCTGAAGCCTAGCCTCATTCAAATCTTGATTTCTCTCGTTAACTTTATCTTATCATTACATCTTCGATCTATTTTCTTAACTTTTATCGCTCTTGATTGTTTTCAATTCATTGTTATCTGTGTTTCTGGATCTTTCCTGCTTGTCTCTCTGTGGGATTCGACCTCTCTTATGCTGTACTACACCGCGACCGCTGTGCGTGACACATTTGTGCGACATCAGTGGGACACCAAATCTAGCAAAAATATTTTCCTTAATGAACTTGAGGACAACATGATGGTCATTGGTCTTGCAAGCTATGGCCTCAATCCATTTAGAAACATAATCGACAGCAACAAGTATATAAACATTTCCAGAAGAAATTGGAAATTATCCCATAAAGTCCAAACCCCAACAATCAAAAATCTCAAGTTCTAAAATAGGTTGTAGAGGCATCATGTTGCGTCGAGTAACACATCCTAGCTTTTGGCATGCTTCACATGATTTGCAAAAATTAAATGCATCCTTAAACATGCTAGGCCAATAAAATCCACACTGCAAAATCTTGGCCACAGTCTTCTTAGCAGAAAAATGACCTCCACAGGCATATCCATGACAGAAAGATAAGACACTAGGTATCTCGTCATTAGGAACACATTTCCTAACAACTTAATCATTGCAATACTTAAATAAGTAAGGATTATCAAAGAAAAATGACCTTGCCTCTCGCTTAAGCCTCTTAGCATCATTTTTATTCCAAGTAGGTGGGGTCTTTTCTGCAACCAAATAGTTCACAATATCAGCATACTAAGGAAGAGTATGAATAGCAAATAAATTTTCGTCAAGAAATGAATCAAAAATAAGGGTAGAAGGTGGTGTCATGGCATCAGCAATAGTAAGCCTCGATAGGTGATCCGCTACAACATTCTCCACTCCTTTCTTGTCTTTAAAAGTGATGTCGAATTCTTGAAGGAGCAGGATCCACCTTATGAGCCTCGGCTTCGCATCTTTCTTTTTGAATAAGTACTTGAGAGCAGAATGGTTAGTAAAAATAGTAATAGGTAAACCAAGTACATATGAACGAAATCTCTCAAGTGCGAAGACAACAGCAAGCAATTCCTTTTCAGTGGTCGTGTAATTCTTTTGAGCATCATTCAAGGTCTTGCTCGCATAACAAATTACGTAAGGGAGCTTGTCCCTTCTTTGGCCTAAGACAGCCCCTATTGCCATATCACTAGCATCACACATGATTTCAAACGGCAAATCCCAGTCGGGGGGCTGAATAATAGGTGTCGTAGTCAAGAGGGTTTTTAAAGTATCAAAAGAATCTTGACATTCTTGACTCCAAACAAAATCAGTATCATTGGCCAATAAATTGCACAAGGGCTTTGAAATCAAACTAAAGTCCTTGATAAACCTCCTATAAAAACCAGCATGTCCAAGAAAAGATCTAATGTTCTTAACAGTCTTAGGAGTAGGAAGTTTAGCAATAACTTCAATTTTGGCTTGATCAACCTCAAGCCCTCTCTTGGACACAACATGTCCAAGGACAATACCACTTGTCACCATGAAGTGACATTTCTCCCAGTTGAGAAGCAGATGTTTCTCCTCACATCTAGCTAACACCGTAGCTAAGTTATTCAAGCATGAATCAAAAGAATCTCCAAAAACTGAAAAATCATCCATGAATACTTCGAGAAAATCTTCAAGCATATCACTAAAAATACTAAGCATGCATCTCTGGAATGTGGCAGGGGCATTGCAAAGGCCAAAAGGCATTCTTCTAAATGCAAACGTACCAAAAGGGCATGTAAAAGTAGTCTTCTCCTGGTCCTCAGGTGCTATGTCAATTTGGTAATATCCTGAATATCCATCTAGAAAGCAATAATAAGCATGGCCAGCAACTTTTTCTAAGACTTGGTCAAGGAAAGACAAAGGAAAGTGGTCTTTCCTAGTGGCAGCATTTAACTTTCTATAGTCAATACACATCCGCCAACCACTAGGGGTTCGAGTTGGAATCAACTCCCCCTTGTCATTCTTGACAACAGTCAATCCTGCCTTCTTAGGCACAACCTGGGTTGGACTAACCCATTGGCTGTCAGAAATAGGGTAAATGATACCCATATTCAACAATTTCAAAACCTCAGTCTTCACTACTTCCTTAGTCATAGGGTTGAGCCGGCGTTGTGATGAGTGCATGAAAGTGCACTCTAAATAGCCTTATAACCATCTTAATTGCTAGATTATTATCTTTAATCAACATCTTTATTCCTATTTTTATATCTATATGTTGCTTCACATAGTTGTTTGGAAAATGCAGGAAAAAGGAGAAAAGAAGCTGAAAAGAGTGCATGGATCAACTTTAAAGATTAATCTGTACCTGCTCATGAAGAATCAGATTATGTGCCATATATGGTTGGAAAGCTCTTGAAGTCTAGATTCTGGAGAATTTTACGGTTCGTGATTCCGAGTTTCCTAGAGGAAGTTATGGCAATTTTAGTACCGATGGCGCAGTCTGAATGGCAGCACAGTAAATAAGCTGGAAGTCCGGGCGAAGGTCCGATCGATCGGACCACGCAAAAACGTGACAGAACATGTGTTTTTCAGCCACAACACATCCGATCGATCCCTCCATCGCTCTTATGGGGTTCGATCGATCCGACACCAATGGTCCGATCGATCGGACTCGGGAAAAGTCAAAAACAGCGGATTTTTACTCAACCGATCGATCCAACACTCATAATTTGATCGATCGGACTTGGGAATTAAAGGGTGACAGAACGTATGCTTTTTAAAGGAACACAATTCGATCGATCGGACCATCGATCGAACTCGGGAAGAGCCAGAGATGAAGAATTTTTACGAAGTCGATCGATCCGACTCCCTTAGTCCGATCGATCGGGCTCGGGCGTAAATAGAAGTGGGAGATCTCAATGAGACCGATCGATCCAACATCCCGAGGAGGATCGATCGGACGTTTCCAGTGAATTAAATCAACGGTTTTGATTTAACCCGAGTTTAGGCCTATAAATAGGATACTTAGGGTTATCAAAGGGGGACTTTTGGAGGACTTTTTGGCAGCGTTTGGAGGCGAAGAGAAGGGTTCCAGGCTTGGTTTTCTTTTCTTATTTCTTCTCTATTTCTCCATTAGTTTTGCTGCCCTCATGATGAACATGAGTGGCTAGTTTCTTTTCTAAGGTACCGACGTAGCCCTAACTGAATCATTCTATGTTATTGGATCATGATTATTGTATCAGTTTATTTTCCTTGATTTATTCATTATTATAACTGAGATCTTAAATACCTTTATCTGGCCAATAAAAGTATTATAGATTGTTTTATGTAAGATTGGGCGAGGGTTCATTCCCTAATCTTGCAGGATCTATGAATGAATGAGTTTATGTCGAGGCCGGGTTCAAGCTAAGAGTATTCTTGGTTCATAATTGTTCTTCAGAGCTTAATGGATTCTTGGTTAACACTTAGTTATGGGTTCATTAGCTAGGGTTAATTGAGGGTACTTGGTGAAGACCGCGGCCGAACGGATCATCATACCGGAAGAACGAGCCCTTGGAATTAAACTGAAATCTTTATTGATTCAATGCATAGAATGAGGATGTTATGGTGAAATCAGAACCTTAGTATTCATCCATCATATTTCTATCGTTTTCTTATTTCGTTTTTAGATCATCTATCTTCGAGACTTCATATTTCTTATTTTCCCTTCCTTAGTTTCTTTCTTTTCTGTTCTTTAGCATTTCACTCTAATAATTTCTACAAATCTCTGTGGGTACGATACTCGTCTTGCTACTATACTGATTGCACCGATTCGTATACTTGCGAGATATAAAATTTATTCTTCAAATTTTTGGCGCCGTTGCCGGGGATTTGATTAGAGTTTATTTGTAGTGAATGCAAGGTCGCCGATCACGGAAAGAAAAGTTGTTGCCCTTGAACGATAAAGTAGATCAAATTGGTTGGAAGAAGAAATCTAACAAAGACAGCCTGTCCACATCAGATCTAGGAGTTCAAGAGGAGGAACAAGAGGAGATGGCGCTCAATAATAATTTACGTCCTTTGGAGGAGTACGCGAGGCCTACTATTTCTACCTCACCTTCGTGCATTGCGTTACCTGCAGAGGCTAGAAATTATGAACTTAAAAATCTACATTTTTCTATGTTTCCTGAATTTCATGGTTTACCTTCTGAAGATGCACTAACGTTTGTGAAAGATTATTATGCTACTATTCAAACTTTTCCTTTAGGTGGCATTACTGAAGATCACTTGAGGATGCGATGTTTTCCTTACACCCTGAAGGATAAAGCGAAGAGATGGCTGATGTCGTTGCCTCCTGGATCACTCACGACTTGGGATGCAATTTATAATAAGTTTGTTAGCAAATTTTATTCTCATGCCATGACTACTAACTTGAGAAGACAAATTCCAAATTTTCAACAAGCTGATGGAGAACCATTCCATGAAGCATGGGATAGATTTAAAATGCTTTTGATGCAATGTCCACATCATAATTATTCTTTAGAAAATCAGATGCAATATTTTTATGATGGACTAAATCTTTCTTGTCAGACTATGGCAGATAATGCTGCAGGTGGAGCGATGTTCAAAAGGACACCACCGGAGGCATATGAAATCTATGAGATGCTAGGATCAAACTCGCAGCAGAGGGACACGAGGAATAAGGCGAGAGGCATCTATGAGCTGAACCAGAATGATGACATGGCAAGGCAGATTGCAACTCTTAACAAGAAGATAGACGCGATGATGTCCACACAAGCAAAACCGGTTGAGGTTTGTTCAATTTGCAATATTGTTGGTCATAGGTTTGATTCATGTCCTTCTGCTAGTGAATTTCCTGAATATGTGCAAGAGCAAGCTAATTTGATGAATGCGTATAACCCGAGACCTAGATTTGACCCTTATGCAAATACTTACAATCCTGGTTGGAGGGAGCATCCGAATTTTTCATGGAAAAATACTGCTAATGCTAGTATGCCTACTGCTAATCAGTCTAACCCACCTGTTAAGTCGTCTTTGGAAGCGACTATGTTAGCTTTTATGCAGAAAATAGATTCAAAGATGGAAAAACAAGATTCAACCATTGCTCAACATGACGCGGTACTAAAGAATGTTGCAGCATCCGTTGGGAAGTTAAAAGTTCAAGTGGGACAACTTGCTGATGCGGTACGAGCCCATGTCCCAGGCAAATTCCCAAGCCAACCTGAGCAAGCGAAAGCAGTTACAGTTCTTCGTTCAGGTAAAATTATTGATAATAAGATTAATGCTAAAGTTGTTGATGAGTGTAATGATGATGCAAGTGAGGAAGTTGAAACGGAGGAACGCTCGAAAGGGCCACCACCGGCCACATCTGCTTCTGAGCATGGAAAGAGAGCAAATTCAGTTCCGGAGGTTTATCACAACTCTCCTCCACTATATGTGCCGCCGGTTCCGTTTCCAGGCCGTCTAAAGAAAGCCAAAATGGATAAGTCATATTCTGAAATTTATGATATTTTATCTAAGGTTAATGTGAACTTACCATTGCTTGAGGTGATCAGGAACATGCCAGCATTTCCAAAGTTCTTCAAGGAACTAAGTACTTCAAAGCGTAAGTATGAACCTCATGAAAAAGTGATGGTTTCAGAGACGGTAAGCGCGGTTCTACAAAGGAAGCTTCCACCCAAGCTTAAGGATCCAGGGAGTTTTAACATTACTATTACTGTTGGTGATACAAAGATAGGAGAGGCAATGCTTGATTTAGGAGCCAGTGTTAATTTGATGCCTTACTCTGTTTTTCTTCAGTTAGGTGTGGGTGAATTAAAACCTACTACAATGTCTCTACAACTTGCAGATCATTCCATTAAATATCCATTAGGCATTGTAGAAGACATTTTAGTACAAGTTGATAAATTGATTATCCCTGCTGATTTTGTGATATTGGATATGGAAGATGCGCCCTTACATGATAGGAATTTACCAATTTTGTTGGGACGTCCATTTATGGCCACAGCCAAGACTATGATAAATGTGCAGGATGGTAAGCTCAGCATGACAGTTTTAGGTGAAACTGTTGAATTTAAAGTTTTTGAATCTATGTCCTATCCTTCAAACTCTTTTGATTGTTTCTCAATAGATGTTTTAGATTCATTGGTGTTTTCTAGTTTCATGCAGGAGCAAGTGAAGACTACTCTAGAAGCGGCATTGACGATGGAAAAGGAGGAGTTGCAGAATTACGAGGGAGCAAAGGAGGTTATAGCAGCCCTTGAGGCATTGCAGCCATGTTTCCCTGTTGAATCTCGGTTAGACATGCTAAACGAATCCTATTCTAAAATGGTTTCATCAATAGTTTCCCCATCAAAGCTTGAGTTAAAACCTCTTCCTAGTAATCTGAAATATGCATATCTTGGTGAGAATGAAACCCTTCCTGTGATTATTGCTTCTGACATTACTCCATTGGAAGAGGAAAAATTATTGAGAGTTCTTAGGGAGCATAAAACTGCAATAGGTTGGACAATTGCAGATATTAAAGGAGTAAGTCCTACTATGTGCATGCATCGCATTATTTTGGAAGAGGATGCCAAACCTATACGGGATGCCCAGCGTCGCCTCAACCCAAACATGAAAGACGTTGTTCGGGAAGAGATCCTTAAGTTACTCGATGTTGGCGTGATCTATCCTATTTCTGACAGCAAATGGGTAAGTCCAGTTCACGTGGTGCCTAAGAAATCGGGGATAACAGTTGTGAAGAATGAGAACAATGAGCTCATACCCACGAGGATGACTACTGGATGGCGTATCTGCATCGATTACCGCAAGCTTAATGCAGCTACTAAAAAGGACCACTTTCCTTTACCTTTTATTGATCAAATGCTTGAACGCTTAGCTGGTCACTCATTTTATTGTTTTCTTGATGGATTTTCAGGTTATAATCAAATTGCTATCGCCCCAGAGGACCAAGAGAAGACAACTTTCACCTGTCCGTTTGGAACATTCGCATACAAAAGGATGCCGTTCGGATTGTGCAATGCACCTGCCACCTTTCAAAGATGCATGATATCGATTTTCTCCGACATGATAGAAAGGTTTGTCGAGGTATTCATGGATGATTTTTCTGTATTTGGGAATTCTTTTGATAATTGCCTGGCACACCTAACCTTGGTGCTTAAAAGATGTGAAGAGACAAATTTGACATGGAGCTGGGAGAAGAGTCACTTCATGGTAAGGCAAGGTATTGTGTTGGGACATGCTATTTCTAGTAAAGGTATTGGCGTAGATAAAGCAAAAATAGATTTGATTGAGAAATTACCGCCCCCTACTTCTGTGAAAGGTGTGCGGAGTTTTTTGGGCCATGCAGGATTTTATCGCAGATTCATTAGAGATTTTTCTAAAATTGCACAACCATTGTGTGATTTATTGGCCAAAGATAGTGAGTTTAAGTTTTGTAAAGCTTGTCTTGATGCTTTCAATACTTTGAAAGAGAAATTGATTACTGCACCAATTATTATGCCTCCTGATTGATCGTTGCCCTTTGAAATAATGTGTAATGCTTCTGATTATGCTATAGGGGCTGTTCTAGGACAAAGGGTAAATAAGGTCTCTCATGCTATTTATTATGCAAGTCGTACACTCAATGATGCTCAAATCAATTACTCAACTACTGAAAAAGAATTACTTGCTGTTGTTTTTGCATTGGAGAAATTTCGCTCTTATTTGATTGGATCTAAAATTATTATTTATTCAGATCATGCAGCATTGAAATATCTACTAACCAAAAAGGATACAAAGCCATGGTTAATCAGGTGGATCCTACTGCTGCAAGAGTTCGATTTGGAAATAAGGGACAAGAAAGGGAGCGATAATGTAGTGGCAGATCACTTGTCACGACTGGAACACATGGGCGGCCCTAAGGATGTACAACCCATCCAAGAATGCTTTCCCGATGAACAACTATTTTCTGTGAATGGTAAAGAGCCCTGGTATGCGGATATTGTTAACTATCTAGCTAGTAATGTTCTGCGTGCTGATCTAAGTTCACAAGAAAAGAAAAGATTTTTGTCCACAGTCAGATATTACTTTTGGGATGACCCTTATTTATTTAAACATTGTCCTGATCAAATAATAAGGCGTTGTGTTCCAGAATATGAGCATGACCATATATTGAAATTTAGTCATGAATTAACGTGTGGAGGACACTTTGGAGGTAAGAAAACTGCTTTTAAAGTTCTTCAATCTGGTTTCTTTTGGCCTACATTATTCAAAGATGCATTTAATTTTGTTGCTAAGTGTGACAGATGTCAACGGTCAGGGAACATAAGCAAAAGGAATGAGATACCTCTTACAAATAATCTGGTGGTGGAATTGTTCGATGTTTGGGGCATAGACTTTATGGGACCGTTTCCTCCATCATACGGGTACACGTATATTCTTGTTGCTGTAGATTATGTGTCTAAGTGGATTGAAGCAATTGCAACCAGGAACAATGACAGCAAGACCGTGGTGGGATTCTTAAAAGATATGATTTTTACAAGGTTTGGTACACCTCGGGCGATTATAAGTGATGGGGGATCACACTTTTGCAATAGAGCGTTTGATGCATTGTTGAAGAAATACAACATCACTCATCGGGTCGCAACTCCTTACCACCCTCAAACGTCGGGCCAAGTGGAGGTGAGCAATAGGCAAATAAAGACGATCCTGGAACGAGTTGTTGGCACTACAAGGAAGGATTGGGCAGTGAAATTGAATGATGTTCTTTGGGCGTATCGCACTGCATATAAAACTCCAATTGGTATGAGCCCTTATCGCATTGTCTTTGGAAAAGCATGTCATCTACCGGTGGAATTGGAGTATAGGGCCTATTGGGCAATAAAGCAGCTGAATTTTGACATGAGAGAAGCGGGGGATATGAGAAAGATGCAATTAAATGAATTGGATGAGCTGCGGAATGAAGCGTACGAGAATGCTAAGATTTACAAGGAAAGAACCAAGCTCTATCATCATAAAGTAATACAACGGAAGGAGTTTACACCAGGTATGAAAGTTTTACTTTATAACTCACGAATGAAATTCTTTCCAGGTAAATTAAGATCCAGATGGACGGGCCCGTTCAAAGTGACATAAGTATCGCCTCACGGTGCTGTTGAAATTGAGAATGAAAGGAATGGGAGCAAATTCAAAGTCAATGGGCACCGTTTGAAATTGTATTTGGAAGGACATTCAGATGTGGTGGATGCAGTTGATTTTGGTGAACCTTAAACTTGGTATTACGTCTTGCCTAGACGTTAAATAAAGCGCTGGGTGGGAGGCAACCCACCAAGGTAACCAGTTTTTAACTTTAAGTTTTAGTTTTCAATTTTATATTTTCTCTTTTGTTTTTCTTTTAGGTTTTCAGCCACCCGGAGGATCCTTGAGGAGATGTTCGCTCTTCTATCAGGTGGCCTCGTTCTTATTTACAGTATCTTGTCTCTTCCTTTTCTGGAAATTTTTTGGATTGCCACCTCCTACATATTTTTATTGGATAAATGCACACATTGAGGACAATGTTGAATTCAGGTTGGGGGGTGTAGACATTCATGACTTTATTCATGCTACCTTGTAGGTTTAATAGTGTTAAATTGTACATGAGCTGAAATGTTTATGCTTATTTTACATGCTTCTTTCATATGGATTGGCCGATACATTGATTGCATGTATGATAACCTGAAGGTAGAATATTATGTGATTCACACACGAACACTTTATGTGCAGTGGCGATTATACTCACCAGAGGAATGAGCATGCTATTGTCAATCTAGACCATGATTTCAGCATTTGCTAGTGTTGAGTATTGCATGCAGAAAAAAAAAATACAGAAAAAGTTCTGGAGCTTTAATAAGCTGTGCCTAAACGACTGTTAGGTGATCTACTTAGTAACCGGGTGTTCTTGCCTCAGGAAGCAAGGAGCTCGCGTAAAAAGGTAGAACCACTAAAAAAAAAAAAATAACTACTCAGTGTTTTGTTAAGTAACCGGGTCTCTGCGCCTCATGAAGCGGAGAGTGCTCGTGTAAAACGGCAAAATGTTTGATAGTTGAAAAAAAAAAAAAAAAAAAAGAGCATGTTGTACTAAAAGTGCGAGGGTTGGATGATTGGTCATGAAGATAGTAGCGTGTTTGGACTAATGGTGGGTAGAAGTTGCTTCTGTACGTAACATTTATTTATCACGTCACATGTGTTCTTCTGGATGGTGTTAGCATGTTTGAAGTGTAGAAGTTGATTTCATAAGTTGGTGGTATGTGTATGAGTATTATAAGTTTTCGTGCTCTGTACGGTGTACAACATTATTGACTTGATAAGGCAGAACTTTTATCATGCTTGTCTACATCCTTGAACCGTGGTGTGCTTAATATATTTTATGCGCTTAAAATTGCTAGAGACTAGCAATAAGCTGGTTGGGGGGTGTGATGAGTGCATGAAAGTGCACTCTAAATAGCCTTATAACCATCTCAATTGCTAGATTATTATCTTTAATCAACATCTTTATTCCTATTTTTTTATCTATATGTTGCTTCACATAGTTGTTTGGAAAATGCAGGAAAAAGGAGAAAAGAAGCTGAAAAGAGTGCATGGATCAACTTTAAAGATTAATCTGTACCTGCTCATGAAGAATCAGATTATGTGCCATATATGGTTGGAAAGCTCTTGAAGTCTAGATTCTGGAGAATTTTACGGTTCGTGATTCCGAGTTTCCTAGAGGAAGTTATGGCAATTTTAGTACCGATGGCGCAGTCTGAATGGCAGCACAGTAAATAAGCTGGAAGTCCGAGCGAAGGTCCGATCGATCGGACCACGCAAAAACGTGACAGAACATGTGTTTTTCAGCCACAACACATCCGATCGATCCCTCCATCGCTCTTATGGGGTCCGATCGATCCGACACCAATGGTCCGATCGATCGGACTCGGGAAAAGTCAAAAACAGCGGATTTTTACTCAACCGATCGATCCAACACTCATAATTCGATCGATCGGACTTGGGAATTAAAGGCTGACAGAACGTATGCTTTTTAGAGGAACACAATTCGATCGATCGGACCATCGATCGAACTCGGGAAGAGCCAGAGATGAAGAATTTTTACGAAGTCGATCGATCCGACTCCCTTAGTCCGATCGATCGGGCTCGGGCGTAAATAGAAGTGGGAGATCTCAATGAGACCGATCGATCCAACATCCCGAGGAGGATCGATCGGACGTTTTCAGTGAATTAAATCAACGGTTTTGATTTAACCCGAGTTTAGGCCTATAAATAGGATACTTAGGGTTATCAAAGGGGGACTTTTGGAGGACTTTTTGGCAGCGTTTGGAGGCGAAGAGAAGGGTTCCATGCTTGGTTTTCTTTTCTTATTTCTTCTTTATTTCTCCATTAGTTTTGCTGCCCTCATGATGAACATGAGTGGCTAGTTTCTTTTCTAAGGTACCGATGTAGCCCTAACTGAATCATTCTATGTTATTGGATCATGATTATTGTATCAGTTTATTTTCCTTGATTTATTCATTATTATAACTGAGATCTTAAATACCTTTATCTGGCCAATAAAAGTATTATAGATTGTTTTATGTAAGATTGGGCGAGGGTTCATTCCCTAATCTTGCAGGATCTATGAATGAATGAGTTTATGTCGAGGCCGGGTTCAAGCTAAGAGTATTTTTGGTTCATAATTGTTCTTCAGAGCTTAATGGATTCTTGGTTAACACTTAGTTATGGGTTCATTAGCTAGGGTTAATTGAGGGTACTTGGTGAAGACCGCGGCCGAACGGATCATCATACCGGAAGAACGAGCCCTTGGAATTAAACTGAAATCTTTATTGATTCAATGCATAGAATGAGGATGTTATGGTGAAATCGGAACCTTAGTATTCATCCATCATATTTCTATCGTTTTCTTATTTTGTTTTTAGATCATCTATCTTCGAGACTTCATATTTCTTATTTTCCCTTCCTTAGTTTCTTTCTTTTCTGTTCTTTAGCATTTCACTCTAATAATTTCTACAAATCTCTGTGGGTACGATACTCGTCTTGCTACTATACTGATTGCACCGATTCGTATACTTGCGAGATATAAAATTTATTCATCACTCGTCAGCTGAAGAACCATGAGAGGAACTACCAGACTCATGACTTGGAGCTAGCAGCGGTGGTCTTCGCCCTGAAGACCTGGCGGCATTATCTCTATGGCGAGAAGTTCTCAGTCTTCTCGGACCATAAGAGTTTGAGGCACGTTTTCACCCAACGTGACCTCAACCTGAGGCAGCGACGCTGGATGGAGCTACTGAAGGACTACGACTTTGCGTTGCATTACCATCCTGGTAAGGCAAATGTCGTAGCAGACGCGCTGAGCAGGCATGTGAGACAGACCAGAGCAGCAGTTGCAGGGTTGTCAGCTCGGCAGTGGCAGGCTCTAGAGACGGCAGGCCAGTTGGGGCTCGAGTTTGAGGATCGGGGATCCAGCAGTTTCCTCTACGCAGTGCAGAGTATGCCAGCAGTTCTAGCCAGAGTGTTGGAGGCACAGCACAGTTACCCAGAGCTCGAGAAGTTACGCACAGCAGCGGGCACGGAGGGCGCAGACGGAGACTGGACAGCATCGCCAGACGGAGGGCTACGGTTCCGAGGCAGAGTAGCGGTTCCAGCAGATCCAGTTCTTCGAGACGACGTCCTACGAGAGTTTCACCACTCTCACTTTGCAGTTCATCCCGGCGGCACCAAGATGTACCAGGATCTTCGGCGACAGTTCTGGTGGTGCGGGATGAAGAGGGCAGTGACGGAGTTCGTATCGCGCTGCCTTACCTGTCAGAAGGTCAAGGCAGAGCACCAGCGGACTCCGGGGTTACTTCAGCCGCTTCCACTAGCTGAGTGGAAGTGGGAGCACATCACGATGGACTTCGTGACCGGGCTACCGAGATCTCCTAGGGGGAATGACGCGATTTGGGTCATTGTTGATCGATTGACCAAATCGGTGCACTTCCTGCCTATGCGGGTGGCAGACACGACCGACAGGTTGGGCAGTTTGTACGTCAGAGAGGTGGTCAGACTACACGGGGTTCCGGTTTCTATTGTATCAGACCGTGACCCCAGGTTCACCAGCAGGTTCTGGCGAGACTTTCAGGAGGCAGTTGGCACACTCCTGACTTTCAGTACGGCATTCCATCCGCAGACAGACGGGCAGTCAGAGCGGACAATCCAGATCTTGGAGGACATGCTGAGAGCATGTGTCCTCGATGCAGGAGGCAGCTGGGAGGAGCACGTTCCCTTGGTGGAGTTCGCCTACAACAACAGCTACCAGTCCAGTCTTGGAGTAGCACCTTTCGAGGCGTTGTATGGTAGGCCGTGTCGTTCCCCAGTGTGCTGGACAGAGGTTGGAGAGGCTTCACTCACCGGTCCAGACATCGTCAGGCGGTTGTCAGAGAGGTTGGTACAGATCAGGCAGAGGCTTCAGACGGCTCAGAGTCGGCAGAAGAGTTATGCAGATCAGAGGCGACGACCGTTGGAGTTTGCAGTCGGCGACCGAGTGTTCTTGCGAGCGTCGCCGTACAGAGGTTCTGTCAGGTTTGGCAGAGGTGGCAAGTTGGCGCCGAGGTTTGTCGGGCCGTTTGAGATTTTAGAGAGGGTCGGCGAGGTAGCTTACCGCCTGGATCTTCCTCAGCACATGTCTGCTGTGCATCCGACTTTCCATGTGTCGATGCTGAGGAAGTATCACCCAGACCCGTCTCATGTCATCAGAGTGGATGACATTGAGCTTGAGGCAGACGTGAGCTTTGTTGAGCAGCCGGTTCAGGTACTTAACCGGAGGGATCAGGTCTTGCGGGGCAAGACGATTCCCTTGGTCAAGGTACTGTGGAGGCACAGAGGCACCGAGGAGGTGACTTGGGAGCGCGAGGCGCGCATGCGGCAGGAGTTTCCGCAGCTGTTTTCTTCTCCATGTACTTCTTGTCCTGTCCTCTAGTGTACCTGTTTTGTTGTTCCGAGCCCTACCCTTATCGAATCTCGGGACGAGATTTCCTTTAAGGGTATTAGGATGTGAGGACCTGTCCCTCTACCCCTGTGGCTCGCTGTAGACCGCAAGGGCAATTTGGTAAATTGCGCCTTGTTGGTTTGTTTCACACCCGCGTGTGCACACACTGACCTTGTCTGTGTTCGTGTTTGTTTAGAATGGTTAGGTGAACCCGAGATCGGAAGATCTGAGCTTGGGCTTGTGTTTTAGCCCAAGTTTGCCTTTCTGAGTAAAGGAGATCGATCTGGATGGCTAGGGAGATCGATCTGGCCCTTTTTGCAAAGAAGATCGATCTGGATTTCAAGGAGATCGATCTCGATTGCAAAGGAGATCGATCTCACATGCCCTGGAGATCGATCATGATCGAGTCGGTGGGTTTTCTCTTTCGCGAGGACGGCCGTCGGCCGTCGCTCTCCCCTGTCAGGGAGAGAAGTCTTCCCCTCCCTTTTCCCCCAGCCTTTTCCCTTCTTTCCCGGCTTTCCCCTCCCCCTTTCCCCTCTTTTCTTCCCCTCCTCTTCCTCCTTCTTCTCTTCTTCTTCCCTCCTTCTCTCTTTCCCGCGGTGCTCTGTTTCTTCCCTTTACCGTCGGCGAGCTTCTTTCCCTCCGTTCTCCCTCCTCCGGCCACCAAATTGGGTGTTCTTTGGCTCGTTGGATTCGTGACAACGAGAGGAAGGCTCCTGGTGTGGTTTGACAGCTTGTTGGCGATCAAATCGTGGGGAATCAGCCGAGGAAAGCGCAGCTAGGTAGGGTTATACCTACTGATGTTCTTTTCGGGTTTTCTTGAGATCTAGCCGTTGGATCTTGTTGATCCTTGCTTTGTTGGGTTCCTTATACATGTTAGAATAACTGATTTAAGTTTCATATCAATCAGTTGAGATTTGAGTAGGTTTTATGCAAGATTAGTCTCGGATTTCTGGTTTTCTGCTGTTCTTGAGAAACAGCCAGCTTCCGGCGAGTTTTTCGGCCGGCGAGTACATAATCTTGGCTGTTCATAAACATAAGAGTTGTAGAAATACTCGTTAGCTTTCCATTCCATCTTGTTTCATATTTTTCCGATTTATGCACGATTGCTTATGATTTGTTTTCTGGAGGGCTGCGTTGCAGCAATTAAAGGGTAAGTTGGTTTAATCAGCGATTTTTGATTAATGTTTTCCGTAAATCCAACCGTTGGATGTTTTCGAAATTTGGATATGTTGATCCTGATATATACACCTACTGGTGGTTAAGTTCGATCTTGAATCAGACGTCGTTTGGATGTCGGATCGACGGGATCATTTAGCCCCTAAGTAGAGGCTTTGAGTGTTTGAATATAATATTATATTTCGAAATATAATATTATATTGTTTATTGTACATCACCGTTTTCGGGGTTGCTTCCCGTTGCAGGAGTTCGCGGTTGACAGTCGTGGTACCGTCGTAATGCCGGGACCCGCTGCGGATCGGCTGGCAGCAGTCGGTAGTACCGCTGCAGCGATCTAGTAGACTTATATGATGCTTGACATACTGTTGCATGCCTTCCCTTTTATTTGTGTATGTCATAGCATACATTCTTGTTATGTGCATTAGTTGCATTGGTTAGGGCGTGGGTGATCCTTGGGTCGCCGTCCCGAGGCTGGAAGCTCGGACTTAGCCTTAGGACCGGGATTGGGTTGTTTGGACCCGGTTGAATTGTGATGTCCAGTCGATCCGATGATAGGCTTAGATGACTGGTACAATTATGGCTTGATGATTGTAGAGGTCGTGTCGGCCTCGAGTTGGATCTGAGGTGTAGCCGGTGTCCGGTTCTTCTTAAAACTCTTGAGTAGAGGATTTTGCCTACTCAGTGGTGTCTCTTCCCACCAAACAGTGTTCAGTGTCCTGTTGAGAGTTAGCAGTGTCGTTTCCTGCTACTGAGTGTGACCTGACATGTGACCAGCTCGGCTGGAAGACCATGATCGTGGGCCTCAGGGACACGCGGTGGGGTTATGGGACCCCTGTATACACCCAGATTCCACTTGAGGGCGACACTGTTGCGTTTCCCTCTTCCTTCTGTGTGTCGTAGTGTAGATCCCTACTGAGCTTAGTGCTCACACCTACCCGGGCTGCGTTTTGCAGGTGCAGGCGTCAGTTCTTCCTCTGTGGCCCCTACCGGGCAGTTGGACGGCGGTGCGGCGGCGCCTGGTGGCTTTTGAGAGGTGGCAATATTTACCGCTTTTACCCTTATGTTAGATAGTCTCCTACGGGAGTAATATTATATTTGAACTTCCCCTCTCCGAGGTTTTGTATAATTAATACTTTGAGTTTTAATCTGAGATTCGAGGTTTTGCCTTTTGATGTTGTTTTAAATGGGGGGGGGGGGGGGAGCTTTGATGAATTGCTAGGGAGACCCATAGGTTAGAGGGAACCCTCGCCGTTCTTTTTCCGCGTTGGTTAGGTTCCGGTTCGCGTCGCCCGGCCCGGTTGGGCTTTCGCGGGTCGGGGTGCGACACTTGTCCTACATCGAGGTCCATCTTGGATATGTCGAGGCCTATTCCTCTCGCTCACATAGATTCTAGCTCTGTCGGGGTGTTCGATCTCGGGCCTTGCTCGATGATATGAGTCTCGAATCTCGCAATGGCGGCTCTTGCGATCTTGGTTAGCTTGGTTGACATTTCAATCATATGTGCTTTGGATATGGGGTCACCCTTTCTGGTCGAGGCCTGAAGGTCCTCGAGCCCGTTTCTTTGTTGTGAGAGACTATTCATGTGGTGCTGGCATTTCATCTCCTCCTTCCTCAGCTTGCTAAGTGTTAGGGTCCTTGGAGATGGCATCCTGCTCGAGATGCTCTGTGAGGACCTGTCCCTCCATTCCTGGGTCGACCGCCTGGGTCGGGCCAGTGGCTCGTTGTAGACAAGAAGGGCAATTTGGTAAATTACGCCTTGTCGGTTTGTTCCACACCGGCGTGTGCACACACTGACTGTGTTTGTGTTAGTGTTTGATTAGAATGGTTAGGTGGACCCGGGATCGGAAGATCCAAACTTGGGCTTGTGTTTTAGCCCAAGTTTGTGTTTCTGGGCAAGAAGATCGATCTTCCTTGCTTGAGATCGATCTTCCTTGCTAAGGAGATCGATCTTCCTTGAGAAGAAGATCGATCTTCCTGTCCCAGAAAGTCTTGGCGGTGATTTTTGAGAGGACGACCGCCGTTGGCCGTCACTCTCCACTATCAGAGGAAGAGAGGACTTTCTCTCCTCTCCTCTCCCTTTTCCTCTTCTCCTCCTCCTTACCCGGCTTTCCCTCTTCCCCTTCTTCCTCTTCTCCTTCTCCTTCTTCTTCCTTCTTCCTTCTTCTTCCCGCGGCTATGCTTCCCCTGTATTCCGGCAGCCTCTTCTTCCCCTCCGTTCTCCCTCCTCCGGGCACCATTTTGGGCGTTTGAAGGCTCGTTGGATCTGTGGCGGCGTGAGAAAGATCCCTGGTGTGGTTTGAAGCCGGGTTAGTGATTGGTTAGCGGGGAATCATGCGAGGATTAGCGTTTCTGGTAGGGTTCTACCTACTTGAGTTAGTTTAGGGGTTTTCTCTTGATCTAGCCGATCTTGCTGTTCTTGGTGTTTTTGGATGCCTCTTGCTTAGTGTAATTTCTGTTGCAAGTTTCATAAGCTTTGGTTGAGATTTTAGTAGTATTTAAGCATGTTTAATCTCGGATTATCCGGTTTCTGCTGTTCTTGAAGAACAGCCGGTTTACGGCGAGTTTTCCGATCGGTACGTGCATGTTCATGGGTTATGATGAACATAAGAGTTGTAGATCATTTAATCTACTCTCAGAACCAACTGATTTCATAATTTTCTGACATTCCTACGATTTGTTATGAAATTCTTACGGGTGGGCTGCGTTGCAGCAAGTGGTAAGTTAGTGAGATTAGCGGTTCTGATTACTGTTTTTCCGTTAATCGAGCCGTTGGATGTTTTCCGATTTTGGATATGTTGATCCCAGCATGTTTATATACTAATGTCTAAGTTGGATCTCGAATCGGACGTCAATTAGCCTCTGAGTAGAGGATTTTGGTATTTTAAATAATATTATATGTTCGGAACATATAATATTTTTTTTTATTGTTCATCAGAGTTTTCGGGGTTGCTTCCCGTTGCAGGAGTCTGCAGTTGACAGTCAAGGTACCGTCGTAATGCCGGGACCCATTGCGGATTGGCTGGCAGATGTTGGTAGTACCGCTGCAGCGATCCGGTTGGACTTGTATGTTGTCTTTATCATACTGTTGCATGCTTACCTCTTACTTGTGTATGTTCATCGCATGCATCTCTGTTGTGCATTAGTGGCATGGTTAGGGCGTGGGCGATCTGTGGGTCACCGTCCCGAGGCTGGAAGCTCGGATTTAGCCCTAGGACCGGGGTTGGGTAGTTTGGACCCGGTTCGAATTGTGGTGTCCAGTCAAACTTGATGGTAGGCTTAGATGACTTGTACATCGGTTGCTTGATGATTGTAGAGGTCGTGTCGGCCTCGAGTCGGATGCTGAGGTGTAGCCAATGTCCCACTGTGTTAACTCTTGAGTAGAGGAGTTGCCTACTCAGCGGTGCCATTTCCAGCCTGCAATGTCTTTCCCTGCTTGTGAGCCAGCAGTGTTGTTCCTGCTTACTGAGTGTGACCTGACATGTGACCAGATCTACTGGAAGACCATGATCGTGGGCCTCAGGGACACGTGGTGGGGGCTATGGGGCCCCTGTATACACCCAGGTCTTACTAGAGGGCGACACTGTTGCGTTTCCCTCTTCCTTCTATGTGACGTAGTGTAGAACCCTACTGAGCTTTATGCTCACTCCTACCCGGGCTGTGTTTTGCAGGTGCAGGCATTAGCTCCTCTTTGGTGGCCCCTATCGGGCAGTTGGTCGGCAGTGCGGCGGCGCCAGGAAGAGTTTGAGATTGGCGATCTTTACAGCTTTCAACCTATGTTAGTTAGTCTCCTACAGGAGTGTTTAAATGTTGTATTTGAATCTTCTCCTCTCCGATGATATGTATATTAATTTCACTAGGGTTTTGTAATCTTGGGTTCGATGTTTGTTCAATTATGTCTTTTAAATTGAGGGTGTTTGTGATGAATTGTTAGGGAGACCAATAGGTTAGAGGGAACTCTCGCCAATATTTTCCGCATTTCGTTAGGTTCCGGTTCGCATCTCCCAGCCCGATTGGGCTTTCGCGGGTCTGGGCGCGACATGCTCCCATGTCGAAGCCATGTCCTCCATGTCAGGGTCTTCCTCCCTGCAAGTCAAGAACCCTCGATACATCTCCATAGGGCTGGAGTTCTCTAGGGCCTCAATGTAGTTGGAATGGACCATGAGTGGTTGTCGATCTGCATGCATAATTTCTAGATCATTTTTATTCCATACATTAGTAGTTGATGGAGTGAAGATGGGACGCATGCATATAGAGCTAGCTGCGTCTGAGCAGAGCTTTGTAACTTGCCTTAGTGTCGACCACAAAGAAAGCAGTAGTAGACACTAAGCCTCCGACAGTGACTTTCATGGAGAGGACCTCGATCGCCATAGTCGATTGGCTGGTAAAGCCATGAATTGTTGTTTTCATGGGAAATAGGTCGAAGGGTGTCTTCCCAAGGGGTATTCGCATATCCTCGGGTCGCAGGCTAATGACGGAGCCATTGTCAATTAGGATATGAGTCACAGTGACTCCATCGAGTCTTGCTTTAACCTAAAGAGCTTTTAAGTGCTCCCTATATGTTTCCTTGGGATTCTTAAAAAAGTAATAAAAAAGATTAGGGGTAAATTGCGTACTGGCTTTGGGCGCAGCAATGTTGTCGGCTCTGAGGTCGACACTGGTGAGCCTTTGCTCCAAGACATCGTCGAAGACCATGATTTGTCTAGGAGTCTCTATATCTTCCACATCCCCCTCCAGGCGATCGACTTGGATCTGCTTGCTGGAGAAGATAGCGGGCAATGTGAAAGTCATATTGCAGTCAGCTACTTGGCAGTCGACCTCGCCGATGCGTATGGAGTTGGGTCGAGGATGAATCTTCTCCGATGACATGTCTCAGAAGTCCAAGCGTGATGATGACTCCGCATCACTGAACTCTGTCTCCCAATCTTTCTCTAGAGGACGCTTGAGGAGGCAGGAAGAGATGTCGAGGGATGTGACGTAGTAACCCTGTGAGAGCTCAGCCCTCTTCTTCATCGCACGACGCTGGCTCTGGGATACCCTCATTAGCAGCTATCGAGGATCTTCCTTAGCGTCACCTGTTGGCGGGGCCACTTCTCTGGCCGGCTGAGGATGACGAGAAGTAGTCCGCCTCCTGACTAGGTAAGCCTCCAGGAATGGAGTGGGCTTCGCAGGGGCCAAAATCTTCACTAGCTTGATCTCAGACACCTTCTTGAAGATCGGGTCATCACTGAGTTCTTCATCAATGTGTTCATCTTGGACTAGCCCTTGGTTGACTAACTCGATGTGGAGGATTATCGACCAGTGTGGGCATATGTCGTTTCGGAGGGTTTTGAGATCGGACACCAAAACTCCCATGAACAGCATCCAACTAGAGGAAGGTAAGAACACTGGCGGGGAAGCGTAGAGGAGGGTTTGCGAACGTTTTCATACGGAAATAGGCCGAGGGATCTTCCGCGATGGCGCAACCGGCTTTGAGGTCGGCTTGGGGAGGACGTGCCCTGCCGTGGTGATTCGCAGGTTTCGACTCTGCTCGTTGGTCAGAGTTAACTTCTGCTCGATGGTCATCTGGCCGACTGATGTGTTGCAAACGTGTCGTTAAAGCGCATCAAACTTCAATCAAAATATAATTCTTATTCTATCACTATCCTACAGGGTAGACTAGTGGTGAAGTTCGGAGTCGATCCACAGGGAAAACGTTGGAAAGTAAAATTAATTCTCAAAACTAATTCCTAAGCGGAGTAATCAAAATGTGGGTTGAATTATCTAAAAATTATCTAAGAAAGCAATTAAAGTGATCAGGATTTAAACCAAGTTAAGAATTACCTGGGGATTACTCAATCCACTCTGGCTTCACTTTCAATCTTCTCTAGTTATCCTCTTGTTCCCTTCTCTCAATATTATAGATCATATGGCTACAAGCTCACATGAATCTCTAAAATAAGATTTATATTTCTAACGGCATAGCCTATCTTTCTTGGCATAGGTTGTCTTCGATTCTATGATTACTTTAAGTTATACTACTCCTAATGACCTTGGCACAACCTATCCTAGCATAGCATAGCCTATCTCAAAAGCACACCATAAATCAAATGAAAACCATCTCATAAATCTGTATAAATAATCACAGAAAGCTTATACGACTGACAATACTTCAAAGGAACTCTGTTTCCTTAAATCTCTAATCATTAAAGCCATATTTATGAGATCATGTTGAAAAGAAGTTTACAAGAATCAAACCAAAGAAAATAAAAAATTACATTAGGGTTTCATGATATCCCTAAGTTTAAGAATTAGTTACTCATATTCTGGAAAGATCCATAGGTGTTGGGAAGGAAGCCGTTGATCCCCGTGGACAGATCTCCACCTTCAAAACCCTAGCCTTCTCCTCCAAAAGTGGTCCAAAAGATGATAATTTTCGGCTGAAATAACCCCTTTATACATTGGAAACCCTTAATCCCGGATTTAGGAGTCATAACTGAGGTTAAACTCTAATTTCCCTAAATTCCATACTGATGACGTCATCCGAGCAATCCATCGGACGCAAAACCGATTCATCGCTCGAGTTGGTTTGACTGGGTCTCCACTGCCACGCCATTAATTTCAGCCTTTCTTTCCAACTTCCATATATCTGATTTTGATTAAAAACCGGTGCCAATGTATATGTAATCTCATAAAGTCTTCAACATGAAAGTTGTATCTTTTGAAGTCCTCTTTCATCTTCCAGAATTTCAGGATATTTGGATTTTGGTAGAATTTATGGTGATTTATTTCCAAATGGTCGAGGAAGCAGTCTTTTTGTAGAATTTAATGATTTTTGATCGAATTTCTTGTATTTCTTCTCAAATCCTATTTAAACCTGAAATCAAACAACAAGATATTCAAATACACCTACTCTTAGTCTAACAAAGGTAATTTAAGGGGTTTAAATATATATAATCTGTGACTTATCACTAACAAAGCTGCGGAAGGCGTGGCACGAGTCGGTGGTGTGGCTGTCGGATAGGTGCCACATGCACTTGCCCCGGTAGGCATCTTCGGACAAGTATGGGGCTCGGAGCCACTTATTTGCCACTTGCCAATAACGAGCACTACGAGATTCGACCTGCACTGCCTGCAATTTTGAAGACAAGTCAGACAACTCGATCACATTAGTTTCAATGTAAGATGCACTGAAAGGGTGACTATCGACTTTAGTCTTTGGAGGCGGATCGGAAAACTTGAGTTCACCAACCTCGATCCCATCCTGAATCTTGTTGTAGAAGACAACACAACTGTTGGAGGAGTGAGTTAACACCCCATGCCATTTACAAAATTCCTTCCCATTCAGTTTCTCTGGGTTAGGGATTTGGTGTCGGAGTTTGATTTAGTTTGTTTGCCAATAGCCAATCAAAGATCTTGTCGCCCTTAGATATGTCAAAAGAAAATTTATGTGTGTCTCCTTGCATTGACTTAGAAGCTTCGACATTGAGTCGAGTTAATAGTTCACATGTCAATGGATTGCCTTTTATGAACTCGGCTTGATCAATTTCCGATTTGTCGAGCTCTTGATGGTATGTAACGTACGAGGTCCTCTTCCGAGTCGATTCCTCTCGGAGCATTTGCTCATACTGAAAGTTCAAGAGGAGGGGTGAATTGGACTCTATTCGAAAAACTCGATAACTGGAAAACCTAGATAGGAAGAGTTTAAGAATCTTGGATGCTTGTAAATGAATTGAAAAATAATTAAAATAAGCAAATAAAAGATGCTATGAGAGTTAGAGAGAGTGCACTAATTTTATAGTGGTTCGACCCAACTCTTGGTCTACGTCCACTTCACTCAAGTGTCCTCCTTGAGGTTACACTACTTGCAAATCCTCTTTATAAGTTTTCCACTAAGCTTCCGGGTGCTTGACAACCTTACAACACTCTCCCAATACCTCTTGGTTATCCTCTAAGTTACTCTTGGATTCTCTCAAAGTCTACTTTACAACTTGAAGTAGTTTTATAAAAGTTAAGCTCTCAAGAAAGATAAAAATGAAAAATAAACTTGCTAAAATATACACCAATAATCCCCTTGGTCTTTTTGCAAGTTTGCTGCATCTTCCCTCTTATACTTGAGCTTCCAAGCCTCCCAAAATAGCTCCCAACGACTATTTTGCTCTTCTCCAACGGCTCTCTAAATGCTATATTTCTGACCAGCGGTCGACCATCCCATTGTCCGCCACATTAACCGTCGTGCTCAAAATATACCTCGCATCAACCATCGCATCAACCTTCAGGCTCCACGGTCGACCGTCAGCCTTTGTTGTGAAAAGCATACTTCAGGGTAGACGTTGCGATCGACCATCGCTTCTTCAAATCAACCAGTCTCCATGGTTGATCAGTGCATCATTCGCAAATCTCCGTGGTTGTTCTGTGCATCAACCGTCAGTCTCCGCAGTCAATCCGTGCATCAACCGTGAGTATAAAAAGTCTCCGCGGTCGGTCGGTGCATCAACCGCCGCATCAACCGAGAGTGCAAAACATCTAAATATTAAATTTAATGATTTCCAAATTAAGCGATATAAATATCAAATCATTGTTTATCGTCATTACACATATTGACAACATCAAAACAAGATTAGGATCAACAATCTCCCCCTTTTTGATGATGGCAATCATTTCAATTGTGATGATAAATAGTAAAGGCTCCCCTTTAATCTATGCATCCACTTCTTTCATAAAATATGTTCTAAAGTGTATATTAAGGATGCACACAAGTCATATGTCTCTATAAGGATATAATAAGCTTGATTAGAAGCCCAAAAGTATGAAAAATCAAAATTTGACATATGCACCTCTTAGTATAAGAAATATGACATTTGAGCATTGATCATACAACATTCAAGTATAAGGTTCAATATCACATCACAATATTTCTCCCTCTTTGACATCATCAAAAAGCAATTTAGGAGTGGGTAAAAAAAGGTTACAATCATGGTCAACCATCAAGTTTAACAAGAACTTTTAAAAATCAGATTAAAATCTTTTTAAAACTGAAAAACTCTCAAACTTCACAAGCACTTGAAAGCTATGAACAAAACCAAGTCATAATATAAGGATAAGCTAATTCAATAAAATTTATGTGCTAGAGGTATGATGGGTATTTAATAGACTTTGATAGTAAACATACCTTTTTCTCTTAGCATTTTGACTTTGGGCATTTATTAAACATACCAAGCTCTTTTGCCTTGCAATCCAATGGCAATGATGCTCTCGTAGTTTCAACACAAACACATTTCCATAATATCCACATATAAACAAGCTAAACATGACTTTGAAGCTTACTTTGCATTTCAAAAAGATATAGGATTCAAAAATCCAATCATTTGTTTTCAAACAAAAGTTTAAAATCAAAATAAAAGTTTGACAACCAAAAGATGAAATGCATGTGTTTCTTCTTTTAAATCATTCAAAAGGATATTTCATTCAAAACATCTACACCAACAAACCATAGGAAAAATATTTTTGACAAAATACATTTGAAATAACTTGAAGTTCATCATGCATAGCCAAAAAATAACAAAATTCATTGTATAAGGTTTTCTTAAAACATTTGAGTTAAGTTGAGAAATAAAAGGCTAAAAAATCATAGATCTTGTAAAGGGAGTAACAAGTTTGAATACCAATGGAGGGATCATATATCATTTAATAACAATTTGCATACCTCCATTCCCATGAAATATTGAAAGCATATTCTTGTCTGCCGTCATATGCCTTGAGCATCCATTAGCAAGTTACCATTATTTTCCTTTGTATTGGTCTTAACCTTAGATCTCAAGTATTCCTTCAAAAACTCAAGTTTTCATTTTTGGTACCCAAATCTTTTTGGGTCCATTAACGTTAGTTTTAAACAAGTACATAAATGAAGTATGTTTTGGTATCCAAAGAGTATTAGCATTAGCATGCTTCATAAGATAGAAATTAGGAGCAATATGTCATATTTTACAATAATAATGACAAGTAGGTGCATTTGCTATTCTAGGAGGATAAGTATATGGTTTTACAAAACTAGTCTTTTTAAGTTTGTTCACCTTCCTAGGATTATAGCCAATTCCTTATTCAATGAGCTTCGTGGGCTTTCAAGAATCTCATCAAGCTTGTTCTTACTCTTCATAAACTTTGAAAGAGTAATTTTCAAATCATCATTCTCAAGAGAAAGGTCCTTTGTGGATTTTCTCAATATGAAGAGCTCATTTTGCATATTGGAGCTAGCTAGTGTTTCTAAATATAGTACATTTATGTTGAGAATCCTTGAGTTCTTTTTTAAGTGAGGCATGATCATCACTAGATGTCTCTAACATTCATTCCTTTTCCTTTTCTAAGGTGTCAATCTTATGCATGACATCTAGTTTTTCTTCTTCTAGTCTCTTCAAGTCCTTTCCGTTAGCATAATATTTTTTCTTAAGAAACTTGAAATCACTAGCTAAGGAATGATAAGCTTCAAATAATTCATCAAAATCAAGCACATCATTTACCTCATCATCTTCTTTTTCTTCATCTTCAAGTGCTATTAAGCAAATGTTGGCAGCCTCGTGTTCATCCTCATCGGAAGAGGAGCTCAAGTCACTTTCTCCCCAAGTTGTGACCATAGTCTTCTTCTTTTTAAACTTCTTCTTTGAAGGCTTCTTGAGTTGTGGGCAATCGGATATGTAGTGTTCGAGTTTCCTACACTCATAGTAAATAATTTTATTGAAGTTAGAAGAAGTATTTTCTTTTTCACCTTTGGGGGTGTCCTTATTGAAGAATTTTCTTCCTTAGCGCTTGAAGATTCGTTGGATTCTTCTTGTGATCTTTTCTATCTCCACATCATCGTCTTCATCACTTGAATCTAATGTTTCCTTATATGAGGACTTGAAAACTATGATTTTCTTTTTATGCTCTCCTTCATCATTGCTTCTCTCCAAGTTCATTTCATGAGTCATGAGAGAGCCCATGAGTTCGTCAAGGGATAGCTTGGATAGATCTTTTGCTTCTTCAATTGCCGTCACGTTAGGATCCCATGATTTAGGTAGACACCCAAGGATTTTTCTCACAATCTCATCATTAGCATATACTCAAGCAAAAGATTCCAGTACATTAAGAATATTGGCAAAACCAGTAAACATTTCACTAATTGTCTCATCATCCTTCATGCAAAATAATTCATAATCATGAACAAGCATGCTAATTTTAGATTCCTTGACTCGGTTGGTTCCTTCATAGGTGATCTCAAGCTTGTCTCATATTTCCTTAGCGGATTTGCAAGCCAAGATTCTATTGAATTCACTAGGGCTTAAGGCACAAAAGAGATAGTTCTTAGCTTTGGCATTAATTTGCAAGTTCCTCAAATCAATCGGGTTATACTCATTCTTGACTTTAGGAACTTGCTTTTCCTCAATAGTCTTCATGGGAATGCAAGGACCATCTTCTATGACCATCTATGCTTCATAATCCATAGATTGGATGAAAATTTTCATTTTGGTCTTCCAAGATGTACAATTCAATCCATAGAAGTAGGGTGGTTTATTGGTAGATTGTCCCTCGATGTTTTACATATCGAGATAGGATCCTCTAGGGTCGTTAAACCTAGAAAATAGAGACCAAGTTCTTATACAAATTGAAAGTCCGAGAGGGGGGGTGAATTGGACTCTATTCGAAAAACTCGATAACTGGAAAACCTAGGTACGAGAAGTCTAAGAATCTTAGATATATGTAAATGAAATGAAAAATAATTTAAATAAGCAAATAAAAGATGAGATGAGAGTTAGAGAGAGTGCACCTGTCGCGCCCCGACCCGCGAAAGCCCAACCGGGCCGGGCGACGCAAACCGGAACCTACAAAACGCGGAAAACAAAGCTGGCGAGGGTTCCCTCTAACCTATTGGTTTCCCTAGCAATTCATCAAAAGCCCCCAATTAAAAGACAATATAATAATAAAGCCTCAAACCACATATTTAAAACTCAAGTGTTAATATACAAATCCTCGGAGAGGGGAAGATCCAAAAATACAACATCACTCCCGTAGGAGGCTAACTAACATAAGGTAAAAGCAGTAAATATCGCCACCTCTCAAAAGCCACCAGGTGTCGCCGCACCGCCAACCAACTGCCCGGTAGGGGCAACGGAGGAAGAACTGACGCCTGCACCTGCAAAACGCAGCCCGGGTAGGAGTGAGCACTAAGCTCAGTAGGGATCTGCACTACGACACACAGAAAGAAGAGGGAAACGCAACAGTGTCGCCCTCAAGTAGGACCTGGGTGTATACAGGGGTCCCATAACCCCACCGCGTGTCCCTGAGGCCCAGGGGCGGCACTCAGTAACAGGGACAACACTGGCGACACTACAGGTCAGCACAGTGGGACACCGGCTACACCTCAGCATCCGACTCAAGGCCAACACGACCTTTACAATCATCAAGCCACAAGTGTACCAGTCATCTAAGCTTATCATCGATCGACTGGACACCACAATTCAAACCGGGTCCAAACAGCCTAACCCCGGTCCTAGGGCTAAGTCCGAGCTTCCAGCCTCGGGACGGCGACCCAAAGATCACCCACGCCCTAACAAATGCAACTAATGCACAAAACAACAATGCATGCTATGACATACACAGTTAAGAAGCAGGGCATGCAACAGTATGTCAAGCATCATATAAGTCTACTGGATCGCTGCAACGGTACTACCAACCGCTGCCAGCCGATCCGTAGCGGGTCCCGGCATTACGACGGTACCGCGACCGTCACCCGCGGACTCCTGCAACGGGAAGCAACCCCGAAAACGATGATGAACAAAACACAATATAATATTATATTCCGAAATATAATATTATATTCAAAAACACCCAAAGCCTCTACTTAGGGGCTAATTGATCCCGTCGATCCGACGCCCAAACGACGTTGTATTCAAGATCCAACTTAACCACCAGTAGGTGTATATACCAGGATCAATATATCCAAAATTCATAATCATCCAACGGTTGGATTAACGGGAAAACGCTAATCAAAATCGTTAATCAAACTAACTTACCCATTAATTGCTGCAACGCAGCCCTTGAGCAAACAATTCATAAGCAATCGTAGAAACATCGGAAAATTACGAAACAAGATGGAATGGAAAGCTAACGAATAGCCCTACAACTCTTATGTTTATGAAAAGCCAAGATCATGTACTCGCCGGCCGAAAAACTCGCCGCAAACTGGCTGTTTCTCTAGAACAGCAGAAAACCAGAAATCTGAGACTAATCATCCATAAAACCTACTCAAATCTCAACTGATTAACATGAAACGTAAATCAGTAATTCTAACAGGTATAAGGAATCCAACAAATCAAGAATCAAGAAGATCCAATGGCTAGATCTAAAGAAAACCCGAAAAGAACATCAGTAGGTATAAACCCTACCTAGCTGCGCTTTCCTCGGCTGATTCCCCGCGATTTGCCTCCAAACCACTTCAGGGATCTTCCTCTCGTTGTCACGAATCCAACGAGCCTTAGAACGCCGGAAAAGATGGCCGGAGGAGGGAGAACGGAGGAGAGCAAGGTGGCTGCCGGAAAACAGGGGAAGAACAGAGCTTCGGGAGAGAAAGAAGGAAGGAAGAAGAAAGAGAGGAGAGGGAGGAAGAGGAGGGGAAGAAAAGAGGGGAAAGGGGGAGGGGAAAGCCAGGGAAAGGGGGAGAAAGTGAGGGGAGGGGATGGAAAGTCCTCCCCCCCTCTGGCAGAGGAGAGCGACGGCCAGCGGTGGCCGTCCTTGCGAAGCAAAAAAAGCCACCGACGCGAGTCCGATCGGTCGCTCCAAGGAGCGATCGATCGTTCTCGCCCCGGATCAAAACAAATGGCTATTTTTTGATGCATCGTCTAATATATACTAATATCTCCCTTGGGCTATTTTTTGTTACAATGTAAACTAATATCTCCCTTGGTCTTACCCCAAGTTTGATGCATCTTCTAATATATACTTGAGCTATAGGGCATCAAAAAATAGCTTCAGACGGCTATTTTTTGTTTCTGCAACGGCTTTTTAATGACTAGTTTCTTGGCTCACGGTCGACCGTCGCATCGTCCGTGACATCGTCCGCCAGGCTTTTCTTGAGCCATGGTCGATCCACCTATCGACCGTCAAGCATCACGGTCGACCGTCGCATCGACCATGACATCGTCCGTCAGGCTCTGTCAAGAAAAATGCTTCCCACAGTCGATGCTCCGATCGACCGTCGCTTCTCACTTTTCTTCATAAATGCTCCACGGTCAATCCACGGATGTATCCACGCATCATCCGTCAATCCCACGGATGCATCCATGCATCATCCGTCAATCCCACAGATGCATCCATGCATCATCCGTCAATCCAATAATAGCTCAAATATGAAAGTTAAAGCTTGTTATCAACATATATTTTATCACATATATATTTTAACATTTAGGAACATATTGGCATCATCAAAACATAATCAAAACATCATTAGGGCTAACAATCTCCCCCTTTTTTATGATGACAATATATTTAAATGTGATGATAAAATATCTATTGCTCCTCCTAAATCTATGCATCCATTTCTTTAATAAAAGATGTTCTAAGATGAATGCTAAGGATACACACCAGTCATATGATATAGAAAAGTTCTATCCATGATATTATGACAAGATAATTTATCTTTTAGTATAATTTCTTCTTTAATTAATATCATGATTGGTAGCAATAGATCACAACAAAACTTTTTCTAATATCATAATTGGTAGCAATAGATCACATCACAACTTTTTCTCCTCCTATGGCATCATCAAAAAGTGGGGATGGGGCAAGAGAAAAAATTTGGATCATTAAGGTGAGATGCGATGAAACAAAAATTTTCATAAAACAAAATATGTAGTCATAGTCGATCCAAGTGAACTCACGGTCGATCGTCACTCCCAGAAAATGAATTTTAAAATTTAATTTAAAATGATTTTTGAATCAAAATCTCATGAAAATTTGCATACACATGTAATTTAAAATTTTGAGCTGGACCAAGTGATTTTTCCAGGAATTCATGCATTTAATCAAAAATATGGCACATGAGTGTATGTGTGTGAAGATGAGATTTTAAGAACTCACATACCTCTTTTCTATTGCATGAAACCAATTTAAGAATTGTAGCAAATGATGCATACAAGTTGCAATTTCTCATAGAAGATGATTAAACATCATTTCAAAGCAGTAAACATTATAAAACAAAATATGACTATATGACCTCTTTTAAAATTAATCAAGATTCACGATTTTTAACAATCAAGAATTCTTTTCAAGGATTCATTTCACATCAAGAAGAGAAACTTCATAAAATAATCACAGGATAAAATTCACTAAAACTATTTGAAATACAAAATGAAAATGGAGGAACAAGATTTCATACCATTGGAGGGATCATTTGACTATTTAGCATACCTCCTTTTGTCTTGGAAACATTTTCTTGCTCCCACCTTATCACTTGAGCATCCACAATCAAGATATCACCATTTTCTGTTGAATTTGTCTTGACAATTTGGATCTCAAGCATCCTTATAGAAATCATGTCTTGATTTTTGGTACCCAAATCTTTTTGGACCCATTATCGTTAATTCTTGACATGTACATATAAGATGAATGCTTTGGAATCCAAAGGGTATTAACACTAGCATTCTTCATTAAATAGAAATTAGGAGCAATATGTCCCTTTTTACAACAATAGTGACAAGTAGGTGCTTTTGCAAATCTAGGAGGATGAAATGATGCTTTAACAAAGCTAGTCTTTTTAAAATCATTCATCTTCCTAGGGTTATAGCCAATTCCATTCTTATTCAATGAACTATGTCGGCTATCAAGGATCTCATTAAGTATGATCTTACTCTTCATAAACTTAGAAAGAGTAATTTTCAAATCATTATTTTCAAAGGTGAGATCCCTTTTTGATCTCTCAAAATGATGATTTCCTTTTGTAAGTTACTTAAGTTATTTTGTAAAATGTCATGCTCACATTTGCAATTTTCAAGTTCTTTTCTAAGTGAGGCATGATCATCACTAGATGTCTTACTCATCATGCATTTGTTTTCATTTTCCAATAAGTCAATCTTATGCATGGCATCTAGTTTTTCTTGTTCTAGCTTCTTCAAGTCCTTACATGAAGTATAATATTTCTTTTTAAGGAATTTGAAATCTTTAGCTAAGGAATGATAAGCTTCAAAAAGTTCATCAAAAGCTAGCTCCTCATTTACCTCATGATCTTCTTCCTCATCTCCGATGGCCATTAGACAAATATTTGTTTTTTCTTGTTTTTTTTCATCGGAGGAGGAATCCTTATCGCTTTCACTCCAAGTTGCCATCATGCCTCTCTTTTTCTTGAAACCCTTCTTGGTTGACTTCTTGAGTTGAGGGCAATCGGGCTTGTAGTGACCCGGCTTTCTACACTCACAACATATAATGTTATTTGAATTAGATGAGGTAGAGTTTGATTTTTCACCTTCGGAGGTTTTCTTCTTGAAATTCTTCTTTCCTCCTTGACTGAGCATCCTTTTGATTTTTCCTGTAATTGATGCCAATTCCTCATCACTTGAATCCGATTCCTCATCACTAGAACTTGATGATTCTTGGTATGAAGACTTAAATGCAACCGATTTTTCTTTCTTCTCTCCTTTATTGTTGCTCTTCTTCAAGCTCATCTCATAGGTCATGAGTGAACCCATGAGCTCGTCTAGTGATAACTTGGAAAGGTCTTTGGCTTCTTCAATCGCCGTCACCTTGGGATCCCATGCTCTAGGTAGACACCTAAGTATCTTTCTTACAATTTCATCATTAGCATAAGATTTGCCAAGAGATTGAAGCACATTCAAAATATTATTAAAGCGTGTAAACATTTCACTAATAGACTCATTTTCCTTCATTCTAAACAATTCATAGTCATGAACAAGCATACTTATCCTATTCTCCTTAATTCTATTGGTTCCCTCATATTTAATTTCAAGTTTCTCCCATATTTCCTTGGCCGTTTTACAACTTAAAATTCTACTAAATTCATTGGGGCTCAATGCATAAATAAGAAAGCATTTGGCTTTAGCATTGGTTTCCAATTTCTTTGAGTTGGATGGAGTGTACTCACTCATATGTTTGGGTACTTCCTTTCCTTCATGCATTTTACTAGGAATAAATGGTCCATCCTCAATAGTAAGCCAAGCTTCATAGTTTAAGGATTGGATAAAAATTTCCATCCTAGTCTTTGATGAGTCACTAAATATTCATACTTAAACCCCTTAATTTACATTTGTTAGCCTGAGAGTGTTTGTATTTGATAGTTTGTTAATTGATTTCAGGTTTAATGAAGATTCAAGTTAGAAAATACAGAAAAGGACTAATATGTGGAAATTACGCCGCTCCGTTGTCAGTTAGAAAAGAATTCACTGAATTCTCCAGATAACTCCTAAATTCTTGACCTTTGGAGGACTTATAGACGACTTCAACATGAACAACTTTCATGTTGGACATTTCGCGAGATTCTGGACAGATTAATAGCAGTTTTCAAGAATATGAAGATAAACAGATGCTGGGAGACTGGTCCGTCGACGCTCAGGAGAATATTCTTCAAATATTCCAGATAAGTTTAAATAATGTCAAATCTTCGAAAAAGGAGAGAAGACTTCCTAATATACATCTTTCATGTTGAGCACATTTCCAAATTCCGGACGGGTTGAACCCAGTCACGACCGGAAGAGGTTGTCAGACTTAAACTAGGAAATCCGAGTTGCACTTGAGGTCCAACTCAACCCAAAACCCTAATTCCGGGAATACACCTATAAGAAGGTGTTTGCTGGCCAAAAAATGGAGGTCCCCATAGAGAGAAAAGAGAGAACTAGGGTTTGGAGGATTCTATGGAGAAGATGGAGCTACAACGTGGATCCCAATCGTTCTTCATCGAATCTAAGGCTTCCATCACAAAGATGAGTAGCTAATTCTGTACTTAGGGATCTCATGAAGCTTTAGTAGATCTTCTTTGTATTTTCTAGTTTGATTCTTGTTATCTTTTCAAAGACATGATCCTATGAATATGGTTTTATTTTATAAAGAGTTGAGGGAACAGAGTTTCTTGACGTACATTCAGACCTACTTGATTGTTGTGCTTGATGGTAGAGATTCGTAGGATGGTTTTCATGTTGCTTTTGTGTATGCCTTTGAGATAATCTATACTAGATGAAGATAGGTTGTACTCAGATTAAGTTCGAAGACAATCTATGCTAAGTTTAGATAGGTTATGCCTTAGGGAAGCAATCGCATTATTTTAGGGATTCATGTAAGTTTAAGAAGTTGTGGATCCATAATGTCGAGATAAGAAAATAAGAGGATAACTAGAGAATACAGGAAGTTAAACTAAAGTGGATTGAGTAATCCCTAGGTTTTCTCTCATTAATCTATTCCAATTTCTCTAATCGCTTTCTTAATTAGTTTTAATTAATCCGTTTCTAAAATCCAAATCAATCCTTTTCGCTTAGGTTTAGAATTCTGAGATTTAATTCTGGTTTCTCCTTCGTAATCAAAGTTTTCCCTGAGGACCGACCCCGTATTTCACCATTATTCTATCTTATTAATTTAGTGTTGAAAGAAAGGTTTACAAATTTCTAAATTACGTTTTGCTTCCGTTTTGACGACGACGTTTGTGAGCGATCAGTCTTCCAATAATTGCAATTTTCTCCATCAAAGTAGGGAGACCTATTTGTAGATTGACCTTGTAGGTTTTCCATCTATACCTAAGATCCTCTAGGATCGTTAAACCTCGAATATAGAGACGAGGCTCTGATACCAATTGAAGGTCCAAGGGGGGGCGAATTGGACCCTTTTGTGGAAATACAATAGATGAAAACCTAGATATAAAGCTAGAACACTAGTATGCTTGTTTAGTTATGAAAGCAATGAATAAAGCAATTAATGAACGAAGAGTTTGGAGACTTGCACCAGATTTATAGTGGTTTGGCAAACCTTGCCTACGTCCTCTTCACTCAAGGTCCTCCTTGAGGTTCCACTACTTGTAAATCCCCTTACAAGTATTCCCACCAAGCTTCCGGGTACTTGGCAACCTTACAAACCCTCCAACAACTGCTGGAGCTCCCCCTCAAGCTTTCGGATGCTTGAGAACCTTACAAATCACTCCAAGCTCTCTCTTGGATACTTCTCTCAAAGTCTACTTCACACTTGAAGTAGTTTTACAAGAGTTAAAGCTCTCAAAAGAAGACTAAAATTTGTTACAATGTAAACTAATATCTCCCATAGTCTTACCCCAAGTGTGCTACATCTTATCATATATACTTGAGCTTTAGGGCCTCAAAAAATAGCTTCCAACGGCTATTTTCTGTTTCTGCAACGGCTCTTTAACGGCTAGTTTCTGGGCTCTCGGTCGACCGTCGCATCGTCCGTGACATTGTCCGCCAGGCTTTTCTTGAGCCATGGTCGATACACCTATTGCCCGTCAAGCATCACGGTCGACCATCGCATCGACCGTGACATCGACCGTTACATAGTCCGTCAGGCTCTATCAAGAAAAATGCTTCCCACGGTCAATGCTCCAATCGACTATCGCTTCTCACTTTTCTTCATAAATGCTCCATGGTCGATCCACGGATGCATCGACGCATCATCCGTCAATCCCACGGATGCATCCCTGCATCATCCATCAATCCCACAGATACATCCATGCATCATCCGTCAATCCAATAATAGCTCAAATATGAAAGTTAAAGCTTGTTATCAATATATATTTTATCACATATATATTTTAACATTTAGAAACATATTGGCATCATCAAAACATAATCAAAACATCATTAAAGCTAACAAAATAAGCCTGGGAACTGGCTCTGTAGATCGTCCCAGGTCAAAATGGAATTCTGAGGAAGATTAATGAACTAGGTGAAGGCCGACCTGGTGAGGGATGTATCAAAATTTGGAGCTTGAGGAAGTCATTATCCCCATACTCGTGACATTGGCAAGTGAACCTAGCCAAATGTTCCAGGGCCGACATATCATTGTCCCCTAGGAAGAAGGTGAACTCCGACAACCTAAAGTTGTGGGGATAAGGGTATTCCCTATCAATGTAATCCAGATATGGTTTTCGGAGTGTAGATCGATCCACCCTAGGGATCCGGGGTCCGTATATATGCTCTACTACTTGAGCAATCTATTCAGCCACGAGTCGAGGCGGTTCGGGTCCGAGCCTCTCAAAGTTTGGTCGTTGGGGTTGTTAAGGTGGGATCCTCCATTCTTTGTTTCCGAGGTTATGATGTTGGGGATATTCAGGTTGCCCTCTAGGGTGATATGGATCCAGATGTCCTCTGGGATAGGCTTGTTGCCCCCCAGCATGGGCAAATTGATCGAGCGGCACCCTTGGTTTCACCCCTTGTGTAGTGGGATAGATGCCTTGGTGAGGAGGGTTTCTTGGTGAGGAGGGCTTCCCAGGTAGCTTGTATGATTATTCTGCGCCCCAGGGTAGCCCATCAGGTTTTGTGGGCATCCAAGGTGACCTGGTAAGCCCTGTTGCTCGTTCGGGACCCCCATCTGACCGGTTTGCCTTGGAGGATAACCAGTCGGAGGGTCTGAGCTCTCCTCATAGCCCCGAGTCACCACGCTATAGGATACGTGCACCCAGAGTCTTGAACCTCCTACATTTTCCATGGGAACATTCAATCCACTTGGATCCACGTATCCATTAGGGGAGCCGTTTGAGGTTGGGTTTGGAAATCCCAGATGAGATGGTTGGTTACTCGAACTCGGGATGTCGGGCCCTCGAGGGCCAGTCCATGTATCATTTAGTGAAATAGTCACAAAGCTGGACCTAAGTGCTTCATCATGAAGCCTCCGGTTGAGCTCAGCATGCTTGTCGAGAATGGGTTCTAATCCGATTACTACTTCTTTGGCTACTTGCTTGGCTAGGGGAGTAGTGGTGTCTGCTAGAACATGGGTGACTTCTTGAATCACCCTGTTAGCTTGGAGTTGGGTTCTATCTGTCATGAAAACTCCCATCTCGGATATGGTTTGAAGGATTTGCTCTGAGTACAGTTTTTGAGACCTATGGCTTTATCTATTTCTCCTGTGATCTCTTGTACGCCTTGAGAAATCAATCCTTGAGCGTCTGAGCAGTCTACTTGGAATTTGGTTGTCATGGTTGTTGTGAGTGGTGTACTGTCGTAGGGAACCAAAAATAAAAACAATGCTCTCAAAATAAATGTAGTAGTGTGAGCAAGGATCGATTCCACGAGGAGTGTCTAGCCTAAGTTTTGTGCTTTGTGAACAAAGTATGGGGGTTTTGAGTATAACGAAACAAATAAGAAATAATCAAAATTGGAGAATCAAATTTAATCAAGAGAAAAAACCTTGGTCTAAGTCAACATCTACCATCGGAATCTTATAATTGATCACCGATGCAAGTATATATCAATCCACACCTTGAACATTCACCAGTTAAATTAAACTCGAATCTCACCTCAATCATAGTTAATTAGAAACAAGCGACCCAATCAACCCTAACTACTAAACAACCTAAGACAAACACTGTAGATTTAATCTAGTAGCAGCCTTAAGAATAGGGAAATCGATGAAGCTAAACAATACAAGCACAAGCGGTTGCATTTAATTTATTCAAACGTTCTTCCTAAGATCTAATGATCTCTTAAACGCGGTATATCATTAAACCCTAGATGCTTCGCAGATTAAAGGGATCAAACAATTACGGATTTGATGCCTCCTAGCTATTAAACTAGACAATCATGAATATAATCACAAAAAAACATTCAATACCCAAGGCATAAATTGAACAATAAAAATAGATTAGATCTCACAGTTCATGGATTCCGAAGTTTCAGTTTCCTTCACCAAGTATCAAGATTTAGCCACGCACGGTCATAAAGAACAATCTAGTAAAGAATAAATTCCTCAAGAGAAGAGCCCTAGAAATATCCAAGAGGCAAAAAGTAGCAGAAACGTCGTAGGATTCCTCCGCCTCAATCCCTAAAAAGAGTCCTATTTATAGCCCAAAAGTTTTCAATCCTCGGATTAGATCTGAACCATTTATTTTGCAAAGTCGGCTAACGAAGATCAATCTTTATATAGGAGAAGATCGATCTTTTCTTCCCAGATTTTGGTTGCGCCCCGAAAATGATCGATCATTTTATAGGAAATGATCGATCATTTATTCCATCTTTCCTGTTTACGCTCATGGTCGATCTTCGCATCAACCCTGAGAAGCCTTTTTCGTGACAGAGGCTCACGGTCGATGCGGAGGATGATGCGACGGTCGACCGTGAGTTTCTATCGTCTCTGGGTGCATAAATGATCGATCATTTATGAGAGGAAAGATCAATCATTTATTTCCTGCATATTTCTTTTGTTATTTAGCCCTACACCCTTGGTACTAAAAGCACTGTAACTATCTCTAGGAAGCTCCAAATCACGAATCGTAAAATTCTCCAGAAACAACACTTCTAAAAATTTCCAATCATTTATATCACTTCATCTGGTTCTTCCAGAGTAGGTACTGTCGCGCCCCGACCCGCGAAAGCCCAACCGGGCCGGGCGACGCGAACCGAAACCTAACAAACCGCGGAAAAATATTGGCGAGGGTTCCCTCTAACCTATTGGTCTCCCTAACAATTCATCAAAAACGTCCTCAATTTAAAAAGGCATTATTAAATAAGCCTTGAACCACAGATTACAAAACCCAAGTGAATTTAATATACATATTCTCAGAGAGGGGAAGATCCAAATATAACATTAAACACTCCTGTAGGAGGCTAACTAACATAGGGTATAAAGCCGTAAAAGATCGCCACCTCTCAAACTCCGCCTGGCGCCGCAGCACCGCCCACCAACTGCCCGGTAGGGGCCACCGAAGAGGAGCTAACGTCTGCACCTGCAAAACACAGCCCGGGTAGGAGTGAGCATAAAGCTCAGAATGGTTCTACACTACGACACACAGAAGGAAGAGGGGAACGCAATAGTGTCGCCCTCAAGTAAGAGCTGGGTGTACACAGGGGTCCCATAACCCCACCGCGTATCCCTGAGGCCTACGATCATGGTCTCCCAGCCGAGCTGGTCACATGTCAGGTCACACTCAGTAACAGGAACAACACTGTTGGCTCACAAGCAGGGAAAGGCACTGCAGGCGGGAAATGACACAGTGGAACACTAGCTACACCTCAGCATCCGACTCGAGGCCGACACGACCTCTATAATCACCAAGCAACAGGTGTACCAGTCATCTAGGCCGATCATCAAGTTTGACTGGACACCACAATTCGAACCGGGTCCAAACTACCCAACCCCGGTCTTAGGGCTAAATCCGAGCTTCCAGCCTCAACCGGCGACCCACAGATCACCCACGCCCTAACCATGCAACTAATGCACAATAGAGACGCATGCGATAAACATACACAAATAAGAGGTAAGCATGCAACAGTATCATAAATATAGCATACAAGTCTAATTGGATAGATGCAGCGGTACCACCAACAGCTGCTAGCCGATCCGCAGCGGGTCCCGGCATTACGACGGTACCGCGACCATCAACCGCGGACTCCTGCAACGGGAAGCAACCCCGAAAACTCTGATGAACAATAAAATACAATATTATATGTTCCGAACATATAATATTATTTAAATCACCAAAATCTTCTACTTAGAAGCTAATTCACCCCGTCGATTCGATGCCCAGACGATGTCGGATTCGAGATCAACCTTAGACATCAGTAGATGAACATGTCGGGATCAACATATCCAAAATCAAGAAACATCCAACGGGTCGACTACCAGAAAAACGCTAATCAAAACCACTAAAAATAGTCAATAAAACACCATCAGTCAGCTTTGGAATCGACCCAGAATATTTGGATCGATCCGGAATAGTTGGATCGATCCGGAATATTTGGATCGATCCGAACAGCTTCATACCAGCTTCAGATCAGTCTCATCGCAGGTCACGAGAAAAATCACCAAAATTCGTAAAACAATCGGAAAAATACGAAATAAGCTGGAATGGAAAGATAACTCAGAGATCTACAACTCGTATGTTCATCATAAGTCAATACCATGCTTGTATTGACCGAAAAACGCGCCGTAAGTTGGCTGTTCTTCAGGAACAGCAAAACCGAAAAACAATCCGAGCTTTAACATGCTTAAATCCTACTAATATCTATACCAAAGCTTATGAAACTTAAACCAAAAAGTATACTAAACAAGAGAAAGCCAACAACACAAAGAACAACAAGATCTAACGGTTAGATCAAGAGAACACCCTTAAACTAACTCAAGTAGGTAGAAACCTACCGGAAACGCACTCCTCGGTTGATTCCCCACTAAACAGCCGCTAACAAAGCTTCAAACCACGCCAGGGATCTTCCTCACGTCGCCATGGATCCAACGAGCCTTCAAACACCCAAAACGGTGGCCTGAGGAAGCAGAACGGATTGGAAGGAGGAAGGAAAACAGAGAAAAGGAAGCCAGGGGAGGGGTATTTATAGCAGGTCGTGAACCGACCTGCTACAGTACCCTGGATCGATCCAAGACCATACTGGATCGATCCAAGACCCGGCTGGATCAATCCAACACTAGTTTGCATCGATCCACATGTCAAAAAATCTCCAAAAAGGATCTAGTCAAACACAATTATCACTTAGAGGCAGTGTGTGCACACGCGGGTGTGAAACAAACCAACAATGCGCAATTTACCAAATTAATCTTGTGGTCTACAACGAGCCGCGAGTCCGACCTAGGTGGTCGACCCAGGAGTAGAGGGACAGGTCCTCACAGGTACAGTTTAATCTTTGAAGCTGACCCATCTTCTTTGCAATCTTCATTGTACGTTCTGGCTTCTGGCTTCTGGCTCCTCACAGGTACAGGAGTAGAGGGACAGGTCCCGAGATTCGATAAGGGTAGGGCTCGGAAACAACAAAGCATCTACACTAGAAGACAGGACAAGAGGTACCTTGAGAAGAAAACAAGTGCGGAAACTCCTACTGCATGCGCGCCTCGCGCTCCCAGGTCATCTCCTCGGTGCTTTTGTGCCTCCACAGTACCTTGACCAAGGGAATCATCTTGCCCCGCAAGACCTGATCCCTCCGGTCAAGTACCCGAACCAGCTGCTCGACGAACGTCGCATCTGCCTCAATCTCGATGTCATCCACCCTGATGACATGAGACGGGTCTGGGTAATACTTCCTCGGCATCGACACGTGAAAAGTCGGGTGCACAGCTTGATGAGTCACTAAATGTTCATACTTAAACCCCTTAATTTACATTTGTTAGCCTGAGAGTGTTTGTATTTGATAGTTTCTAAATTGATTTCAAGTTGAATGAAGATTCAAGTTGGAAAATACAGAAAAAGTCTAATATGTGGAAATTACGCTGCTCTGCTGTCAGTTTGAAAAGAATTCACCCAATTCTCCAGATAAATCATAAATTCCTAAAATTTGGAAGACTTGTAGAAGACTGCAAGATGAACAACTTTCATGTTGGACACTTTGCGAGATTATGGACAGATTAATATCAGTTTTCAAGAATATGAAAATAAACAGATGCTGGGAGACTGGTCCGTCGACGCTCAGGAGAATATTTCTCAAATATTCCATATAAGTTCAAATAATGTCAAATCTTCGGGACATGATAGAAGACTTCCTAATATACATCTTTCATGTTGAGCACATTTCCAAATTTCGGACGGGTTGAACCCAGTCGCGACCGGAAGAGGCTGTCAGACTTAAACTAGGAAATCCGAGTTGCACTTGAAGTCCAACTCAACTCAAAACCCTAATTCCGAGAATACACCTATAAGAAGGTGTTTGTTGGCCGAAAATTGGAGGTCCCCATAGAGAGAAAAGAGAGAACTAGGGTTTGGAGGATTCTATGGAGAAGATGGAGCTACAACGTGGATCCCAATCGTTCTTCATCGAATCTAAGGCTTCCATCACAAAGATGAGTAGCTAATTATGTACTTAGGGATCTCATGAAGCTTTAGTAGATCTTTTTTGTATTTTCTAGTTTGATTCTTGTTATCTTTTCAAAGACATGATCCTATGAATATGGTTTTATTTTATAAAGAGTTGAGGGAACAGAGTTCCTTGACGTACATTCAGACCTACTTGATTGCTGTGCTTGATGGTAGAGATTCGTAGGATGGTTTTCATGTTGCTTTTATGTATGCCTTTAAGATAATCTATGCTAGATGAAGATAGGTTGTACTCAGATTAAGTTCGAAGACAATCTATGCTAAGTTTAGATAGGTTATGCCTTAGGGAAGCAATCGCATTATTTTAGGGATTCATGTAAGCTTAAGAAGCTGTGAATCTATAATGTCTAGATAAGAAAACAAGAGGATAACTAGAGAATACAGAAAGTGAAACTAAAGTGGATTGAGTAATCCCTAGGTTTTCTCTCATTAATATATTTCAATCTTTTTACATCGCTTTCTTATTAGTTTTAATTAATCAGTTTCAAAAATTCAAATCAATCCTTTTCGCTTAGGTTTAGAGTTCTGAGATTTAATTCTGGTTTCTCCTTCGTAATCAAAGTTTTCCTTGTGGTTCGATCCTGAATTCATCACTAATATACCCCATAGTTTAGTATTTTGAATAAGGGTTTATAAATTTTATTCTTGATTGAGTTTGCAACGTTTTTAACGACGCGTTTGTAAGCAATCAATTTTTGGCGCCGTTGCCGGGGAATCTTTTGATTTACAACGGAGTATCGATTTAATTTTCTCTGAATTCTTTTTTCTGAGCTTAGTTAGATTTTTATTTTTCTTTACTTTATTTTACATTTTTTAGGATTTTTTTGATAATTTTCTGAAATTTTTGCAGCATTGGAACGGATTTTTCTTGAAGAAAAACACAACTCGCCAGGCACCTGGAGCGACCGGTCGGACTTGAATCCGATTGATCGGACTTCGCCATCTGCTTTGAAGTGGCCTTCGAGTGAATGAGTTGCGGTCTGGACCAACCAATCGGACTGGAAACCGACCGATCGGAACTACACAGTCAGCTAAGCCTTTTTGCTTCAAACCTTTTCGTTTCAATTGTTGTTTACCGGGTTTTGTCCTCTCCTCCGCACCTTCTGTTTTCTTTTTTCTCTTTTTGTGTGATCTTGCATGCAAGGCAGACGATCCCTACATAATCCGTTGGAACCTTTGGATCTAGAAATAGAGGCCACACTTCGAGCAGCTAGAACCTTAGGACAAAAATCTCTAAGTAATTACCAGGAAGCCATAAACAGCTTGCATTCCTTAATGGTTTAACACGAGGAACATGTCATTGACCCTAATGATAATATGGGTAGGGGTGGAAATGATAACAATCATAGAGAAGTCCCAATTAGGAATCACTTCCTACTTGGACCTTATACCTATGCTTCTTGTATCAACCCACCTACCATCAATGCTACACATTATGAGATTAAGCCTAACTGGATTACAGCCTTACCTTCTTTCTATGGGCGTGAGAATAAGGATCCCTATGGACACATTGCTAGCTTTCTTGAAATCCTTTCCATGTTCAAACTTCAGCATTTTAATGATGATGCCTTTAGACTCAAACTCTTCCCTTTTTCTTTGAAAGACAAAGCTAAACATTGGTTTCAAACCTTAGCTCCAAACTCGATTTCAACATGGGATCAACTTCAAGATGTTTTCCTTAAAAAATATTTCCCTATCATTAAAACTCAAAATTATCGAACCATGATTATTTCTTTTAAGCAAAATGAAGATGAGATGTTTCATGTAGCTTGGGAAAGATTTAAGGATCTTCTTAGAGAGTGCCCCCATCATGAGGTACCTGAGTGACAATTAGCCCATTCATTTTATAATGGTCTTAATGATCGGTATAGGACAATGGTCAGAGCCTGCTGTGGGGGTGTTGTTCTTAGTAAACCTTGGACTGCTCTTTGGGAAATGTATGACAACCTTGCTGAAAATTCAGAACACAATGCCTCAGTTTCTAGGAGTCGGTCTACCACTGTTCGTAATTCTCAGGGAATTCATGAAATTTCTGAATTCCAAAGTCTCTCCGCACAAGTAGCCCTCTTAACTAAAGATTTAAACTAGTTCAAAATAGGCCAATCTCTTGCTCAACAATTGCCTAACACTTCTCGTGAGACATGTGCACTTTGTCTTAGCTCGGATCATCATATCACTGATTGTCATTTGGCTCCCAATTTCCCTGACTTTGTTCAGGAACAAGCTAATGCAACTTTTGGTTTTTCCAAACCTCAAAATAACCCTTATTCGAATACCTACAACCCATGTTGGAAAAATCAGCCTAATTTTAGTTGGAAACCACAACAATCAAGTAATCTCCCTAGGCAAGGCAACACAACCAATACATCTACTTTCAAGTACTCACCTAAACCTTTTGCAAATTCAAACCCTGGGTACTCTTCACATTATCCACAGAATACATCTCAACCTCCTCCTCCTGAATCATCAACTGAGCCTACTTTAAATTCAATCATGAGTACACTTTTAGAGATGAGAGGTGATATCAATAGGGATATGTCATCCATGAAGGTCGAAATTTCAACTGTCAAAGGTGATGTCTCCTTATTGAAAAACAACTTATCTTCAACGATTCAATTCGTAGCAAATTTAGAAAAACAAGTTGGACAGCTATTCTAACAACTTGTCTAAAAGAGAGGATGGGCATTTGCCAAGTCAATCTGTCACCAACCCGAGAGGCCAGCACTGTGTAAAAAGCAAAAACTTCGAGAGTGCCAAAGCCGTTGTGACCCTTAGAAGTGGCAAAACAATAGATAATCAAATAGGTGAACCTGTCAATCTGGATGATCAAACGCCCGATCCGAAGATCAAACATCCATCCCAAGCTGATTCTTATTTTTCACCTGATACTGGCCCATCTGATTCTAGAGAGCCTGATCCAGGTAAATATATTCCTAAAGTGCCCTTTCCTACAACCCTTAAGGACCCGTACCCGACCATCAAAGCCCGAAGAGCTACTGAGGAAATCCTTGAAACTTTCAAACATGTCAACATCAACATACCCTTGCTTCAGGCCATTCGTCAGATCCCTTCGTATGCCAAATTTCTTAAGGACCTGTGTACTCATAAATGCCAGGCAAAACACAAAGGGGACAAGAAAATCCTTTTACCTGAACAAGTCAGTTCGATTTTGAAACAAGACACGCCACCCAAATTAAAGGACCCTGGTACCCCTACCATACCCTGTTGCCTAGGAGACTACCAGATTGATGGTGCCCTTCTCGACCTAGGAGCCAGTGTTAACATTTTGCCCTACTACCTTTATAAGGAGTTTGGGATGGAAGAGCTCAAACCGACACCGATCAGTCTACAATTGGCTGATAGATCCATTAGGACTCCTAGAGGCATTGTAGAAGATGTTTTAGTGAAGGTGGACAACTTCTTTTTCCCTGTCGACTTTGTCGTCTTGGATATAGAACCCGCTGTTCACTGTAAAAAAACCGTGCCTATCATCTTAGGACGTCCCTTTTTGGCTAAAGCAAATGCGAATATCAACTGTCGAACTGGTGTCATGGATGTCTCTTCTGGCCATATGCATGTTAAACTGAACATCTTTAAGACTACATGTTTGCCTGAGCGTGAGAATGAATGCTTCCATGTTGATAGTTTGTTTGGCTGCTTTGATGATAAGTCTCATGTTATAATGATTGATAGATTGTCTGCAATTTCGAGGGCTTATGACTCTGATGACGATGATGATTATGATCTTAAACTACATGATGATAGGTTGCCTACAATTTTGGATGAGTATGATTCTGAAGATGATGATTATGATCTTAAACTGCATGATGATAGATTGCCTATAATTTGGGATGAGTATGATTCTAAGGATGATGATGTTGAATTAAAGAATGACATTATGTCTAATATTTTGAATGCCTATGCTTCTGAATCTGATGATGATGTTAATCAGGACACTGCACAATCAAAAGATGACATCAAACCACACATCTTGCCCGAAACTATTTCTTGGGTGGTTGAGCCCCTTCCACCGTTATCTCTTACACTTGCAACTGATTTAGATCCTGGACAAGTTCGTGTTTATTATGTTGACACACACTTTTGCATAGATGTGTCAGTATATTATAAACTTGACCCACCACCTCCTCCTTTACCTATATTTGCACCATCGTCATTGCCTACACCCATTCTGAGATCGAAATCCCTTCCATGTTCACTTCCAGGTTCCAACATTATGAGGGACACATACCGTAGACCGGGTTGCAAGATGAAACATGATGATAGGTTGCCATTCATAGAGGGTGGAGTCTCTAGTCCACGTGTGGGGAGGAAAGAACTTATTGGCATACATCATCAAATACTGAACTTATTGTGGGGATGGGTTTGGTTTCAAGCATTATATGGCAGAATTTATTTTAAGTGGGGTGATCGATGTCGTCGGATTGACGGATCCATGCTATAATTGCACCTTTTCGAGACGTCTAGCGAAAGACGTAAAATTACGCGCTTGCTAGGAGGCAACCCAGTTTTTAGGAGTTCTTTTTAGTTTTTAGGATTTTTCTTAATTTTTAGAATTTTTCCATGTCTTTTTCTAATTTTTCGGATTTTTCTTGCATTTTCTTGTTTTTCCTCACTCCTCCCACTAAGTTCTTTGATCGCGGCTCGTCGTCCCGGCTCGTCAGCACGTCCTCGAGCCGTCACCACCCACTGCCCATCGCCGTCTCTCCGGCCACCCTCATCCCTCCAAACCAGTACCATAACCTCCGCCAACCTTCCACCTCTTCAACTCCGTCCTCCTCCGACGCCGGCAAGGCCCTCGGCCATCGTCGACACCTTCATCCACGGCCGCCCATTGCTCCCAAACACCTCAAAAAGTTTCCTCTGGTCACCACGAAGCTTCCTCCGCCATCAAAACCATTCCTTGATGGCTGAATCATCGGCTTCACCTCCGGCGGTCTCAACCTCTCCGACCACCTTCAATCCGCCACATGAAAGCCCAATTCTTCAATCAGACACCATAGGACAGTTCCTTTGCCTTCAACGATCCCTTCTCTATCGTCCCCATCCTTGATTGGCGCTCCGATCATCGGAATCCAATTCCGGCCGCCATCATCCTCCGCGCCATTCACCGCCGTTCCGACACCTGGATGCCTCGATTCTTTGATCAGAGCTCATCGGAGACCTCCTCAAGCATCTACGATTCTTCACATACCCTTCCCGTCCTCCGGCGAAGCCGTTTCACCGTTGATCACCTCCAGCGAGCTTCCAGCCGTCCGATGGTTGCCTGGACACGATCCAGGTGTTCCATAGCTTCAATTTCCGATCGGACGGTCCCGATCTTCAATCAGGATGATATTATGGATGCTGAATATTTTTGGTGTTGTGCATGGATAATTTCCTGTATTTTAATATTTTCATGTCTATAATTTAATTTTTTTGGATTGAATGCTTGTACAAGGTTGATATATCATGCTATTACAAAGGAGACTCTGCCGAAATTTTCTACGATTCTAATACCTTTTTGGACTTTTATTTGTTATATTTGATCTTTTTGGAAAGGTATATATTCCTATGACAGGTTATGGTAGGGAAGGAAATATTTATTCAATGATGGTCGTGCCTAAGCTAAAATTGGAAGAGAGAGAAATCTATTTCTGAGGCGTTCATTATGGTTATCTCTACCCTTTATTTTTTTTATTTATTTTTATGACTTAGTGTAATTGGGGACAATTACATTTAAGTTGGGGGTAGCATTCATAAATTTCATGCTCATATTTTTTTTAGGGTAACCAAATATTATACATCCCTTGAATTATGTCGAAAGAATGAAATTATGATATGATTTGACAAAGGTGCATGTTTTAGAAATTTATTTTATTAATTATTCTGAGACTTGTATGTCATATAAGAAATAGTAATCTTTTGCTATGCATGATATTATTTCTATATTTTAACACTTTTACCATAATCTAAAGATAGCTTGACATATCCTAATGCACATGTTCACTTCCACATGTTAAGGGATTGATATTAGATTCTAAACATGATACTGGGATAGATTTACAATTTTATGTCATGACACAGAAAATACATGAACACATGCAATTATCTGAGTATGCGGAAAAAAGGGACTTTCAACTTAGTAACCGGGCAGTGTGCCTAACCAGCATGGTGTTCGAGTAAAACGGTTGAATTTCCCGGGGGGGGGGGGGGAAAATGGATTTTCAACTTAGTAACCGGGCAGTGTGCCTAACCAGCGTGGTGTTCACGTAAAACGGTTGAATTTCCTGGAAAAAAAAGAAGAGAAAAAAAATAAGGGTTTCATACTTAGTAACCGGGCAATGTGCCTAACAAGGTGTGTTGTTCGCGTAAAACAATTGAAATTCCTGCAGAAAAAGTAAAGAAAAGAAAAATGAATGAAAGCAGAGATTGTGATGTGATAAGTGGAAAATATGTGCTTGGATAGGATTGTGATCTTGAATAGTTAAAGTGTTTAGATATAATTGATACTCTGAAGCATGTGGACCCCCATTCACACACAGGAGTGTTAAAGTTATTTTTAATCATGATTAAATATGTTGAAGTGTTGGAAATATGTTATGACATGTTTTGATTTACTATGTTTTTACGTGACTATGAGTTGAAGGGTATATTCATGGATATGATTTATATTTCATGCATTGGAGTTGATGAATATCGTGATTGATTTCTAATGGTATATTCAAGGCAATGTATAGATGCTTGTGGGTGTCATCCTGAAAACCCTTAGGAGACTATAACTCCTCCACTGGGGTAACCCAGGGGTTTAAAGGCTTGTTGCACATGCTAAATACAACCGTGAGACCTACGAATGTGGCTAGTTAGATTTATTGCTTTTTTTATATATTTTCTTTGCTCGAGGACTAGCAAAGTGTAAGTTGGGGGGTGTGATGAGTCACTAAATGTTCATACTTAAACCCCTTAATTTACATTTGTTAGCCTGAGAGTGTTTGTATTTGATAGTTTGTTAATTGATTTCAGGTTGAATGAAAATTCAAGTTGGAAAATACAGAAAAAGTCTAATATGTGGAAATTACGCTGCTCTGCTGTCAGTTTGAAAAGAATTCACCGAATTCTCCAGATAAATCATAAATTCCTGCAATTTGGAGGACTTATAGAAGACTTCAAGATGAACAACTTTCATGTTGGACACTTCACGAGATTCTAGACAGATTAATAGCAGTTTTCAAGAATATGAAGATAAAAAGATGTTGGGAGACTGGTCCGTCGACGCTCAGGAGAATATTCGTCAACTATTCCATATAAGTTTAAATAATGTGAAATCTTCGGGACAGGACAGAAGACTTCCTAATCTACATCGTTCATGTTGCGCACATTTCCAAATTCCGGACGGGTTGAACCCAGTCGCGACCGGAAGAGGCTGTCAAACTTAAACTAGGAAATCCGAGTTGCACTTGAGGTCCAACTCAACCCAAAACCCTAATTCCGGGAATACACCTATAAGAAGGTGTTTGCTGGCCAAAAATTGGAGGTCCCCATAGAGAGAAAAGAGAGAACTAGGGTTTGGAGGATTCTATGGAGAAGATGGAGCTACAACGTGGATCCCAATCATTCTTCATCGAATCTAAGGCTTCCATCACAAAGATGAGTAGCTAATTCTGTACTTAGGGATCTTGATGTGCTATCGCAGGCACTCAAAAATAAATCCAATACTCGTTAAAATAAATGTAGTAGTGCGAGTACGAGTCGATCCCACAAAGAGTGTTTAGCCTAGTTTTGTGCTAAGTGAACAAAGATAGGGGGGTTTTAAACGTGAGGAAAACAGTAAAGAAATAATCTAAAACGAAGAAACAAATTGAATCAAGAGAACAAACATTGGTCTGAGTCAACATCCACCATCGGAATCCAATAACTGATCATAGATGCAAGTATCAATCAATTCATACCATGAATATTCACCGTTCGAATTAAATTCGAATCTCTCCTCGATCATAGTTAATTAGAAACAAGCGATCTAATCAACCCTAACTACTAGACAACCTAAGACAAGCGCTGTAGATTTAATCTAGTAGCAGAGTTAAGAATAGGGAGATCGATGAAGCTAAACAACACAAGCACAAGCGGTTGCATTTAATCTAGTTGAATATTCTTCCTAAGATCTAACAAGATCTGATCAGCAGTAAATTATTAGATCCTAGTTGCTTCGCAGATTAGATGGATCAAACAATTCCGGATTTGATATCCAACCTAGCAGTAAATCGCCATGAATAATAAACTAGTAGCGCTCCTAGCAATTAGACAAGACAATCATGAAGATAAACACAGAAGAACATTCAATACTCATCTATAAACTGAACAATAAAAATAAATTAGATCTCACAGTCTCATTGATTCCGAGGTTTCAGTCTCATCGACCAAGGATCAAGATTTAGCCACGCAGGGCCATCGAGAACAATCCTCAAAAGATTCCAATAAACAAGATAAAACCTAGAAAAAATATAAAGGAGGAGAAAGAGCAGCCAAAAGTGTCCAAGAATCCCCCCTCAAACCCTAGAAAGAGTCCTATTTATAGCCTCAAGTGTATCCACCCTCGGATTAGATCACCATCGTTGATTTTCTTCACTGGGGAAAGTCCGATCGATCGGACCTTGGATGCTGGATCGATCGGTCTCATTAAAATCTTCAACTTCTATTCACGCCCGAGCCCGATCGATCGGACTAAAGGAGTCGGATCGATCGATTTCGTAAAAATCCTTCGTCTCTGGCTCTTCCCGAGTTCGATCGATGGTCCGATCGATCGAACTGTGTTCCTCTAAAAAGCATACGTTCTGTCACCCTTTAATTCCCAAGTCCGATCGATCGAATTATGAGTGTTGGATCGATCGGTTGAGTAAATCCGCTGTTTTTGACTTTTTCCGAGTCCGATCGATCGGACCATTGGTGTCGGATCGATCGGACCCCATAGGAGCGATAGAGGGATCGATCGGATGCGTTGTGGCTGAAAAACGCATGTTCTGTCACGTTTTTGCGTGGTCCGATCGATCGGCGGATCGCTCGGACTTCCAGCTTATTTTCCTTTCTGCCATTCAGACTGCGCATCGGTACTGAAATTGCCGTAACTTCCTCTAGGAAACTCGGAATCACGAACCGTAAAATTCTCCAGAATCTAGACTTCAAGAGCTTTCCAACCATGTATGACACATCCTCTGGTTCTTCATGAGCAAGTACAAATAAATCTTTAAAGTTGATCCATGCACTCTTTTCAGCTTCTTTTCGACTTAAGGACTTCAATTGCATCCTAAATCAAAATATAAGAATAATGAGTGTATTTAGGAACTAAATAAGCACAGGAGACTAAGTATTAAGGGATAAAAATATAACATTATGCATTCTCATCAAATTCCCCCACACTTAGCTTTTGCTCGTCCTCGGGCAAAACTAAAATTCACTCTACTCAAGATATCAAGGTTACAACGCCATCAACAAAGAACAATCAAGCTCTTCACAATTCATAACATATCATGAACAAACATTTTTAGACAACTTAAAAATCAACCAATAAGCATTCACTTGAATATGGAGCATACTAAACAAGTAGACCCTCACGGAAATAAACACTCAACTCTCATGTGTTTGAAGGGTATGTATTTCACTCAAATTCATTCCAATGAAAATGATCTACCATAGGCTTGCATATCTTCTCATTCTCCGCCACTAGAATCACATGCATAACACAAATCATAAGGACTTCAAAAGGTTGTAATGGGGTCCAGGATTAAGGTGGAAAATATTTGGAAATGTAGCTCAAAAGCCAATGGAACTAATGGAGCAAAAATGTATCAATAAGACATGTACAACCAATCACTCCGTTCAGCAACTTCTTCAATTTGGCTTTAATATACTCAAACAATGTAATATTACCACATTGGCAAAGAGATTGTTCAAAGAATAATTTTTACTGAAATAGCGAACAATCTTTTGCAAAAACTTCCACCTTTGTAGATATCAAACATAAACATCCCCCTTCCTTGGAATATTAGGAAGATTCATAAACATATTTTGCAACATGAGAAACAATTTCCTCCTTCACTTTCTTCTTTCTTTCTCTTTCTTTTTTTTTTTCAAATATAGCCATACCACAAATCCAAACACCCCCACACTTGAACTTTTGCACCCATACATGTCATAATGATGATCAATGCTCCACTAGTTTTATGGCTTGGGTAACGGAAATATTTTTCAGGTTTAAGGCTTGTACTGTGGGTTAACAATAAAGTCAATAAAGCTCAAAGGTGTTTAGCAAAATAAAAAATTAATTGCAAGGTAGGCTATTTGGCTTATGTAGCTTAAGACAAAAAAATGGCCTTAATCATGTTCATGTCTGCATGTGTCAATGTGACCTCGAATAGAATCAAAGCAAGTTCTAGAGAAACAAATCCATGGAAGAATATCTCTCATGAAAGATATTAGTGAGACTGAAATGAATGTGTCAGTCTAAAGGCTCAAAATCTCACCAGCTTTTGTCTACTAATTTAGTCATTACCATCTCAAGGAAAATAACTCAACTAATTAATTCTAAGTCGCAAAATTACTCATTCAATCATGTTCTGAAAATGTCAAGCTTAACTAGTTCTCGCTCATGGCATATGCAACCTAGATCTCCTCCCCCACACTTGAAACTGACATTGTCCCCAATGTAAGGTGGAATGCAAAGAAAAACAAAAATGACTAAAAAGAGAAAGGAACGAACTCCCCTTGGGTTGCCTCCCAAGCAGCGCCTTTGTTTATTGTCATTGACTCGACTTCATACTTCCTTCTTTGAATACTGTGGGAGTTGCCAAACTTTGAATTTCCATGACCACCATGGCTGGGCGAATTCTTCAGGTATGATAGGGAATGCTCAATCACCTACAAAGCAAACACAAAGCAAAGCAAAACAAAAGCAAACTTGCAAGCACACAACCTAAAAATAATTCAAGCACTCTCAAGCACACAAGAAAGTAAATAAAGCAAACTAAACTACTATATACAATAGAAAAAGTTTTAATCGTGCCCTCGGTGGCCGTTCTCTAGCACGATGGTATGCAAAATCAATGGATGCCATAATATGGATATTTAACCTCAATAGTGCTAGCAAGGTTAATTTAACATATGAACTCAAGTGGCATATTTCAAAACTGAGATTTAGCTTTTCCATACTAACACCAATAAACAAGATAGCTAGATCTCTCAAACAAAAATGCATGTCATCATGGTGATCAGGAAGAAAGGAGTCAACATTATGCTCAAATATACTCGACTCATCCATTGAACTATTAATAATGTCGTCGTTCGGAATGTCAAAGATGTCAAGATTACATGATCGAAAATAAATCCGTCGAGATATGAAAATATCTACTAAGGTCATCTCCTTTTTAACCACTAATGAAGATGAAATAGTCACAGGAAATATACCTCGCGGCTTAACATGAATGCTTTCAACTTCAGTCGGAGGAGGTTCTTCGAATAAGTGCTCCTTGTGTTCTCGGCGGTCGACCGAATCTTTCTCGCCGTCGACTGGACATGGTTGGACAACTTCTTCATCTGCCTTCTGTAGAATCTCCCCCGAAGCATCTCCAACCTCAGCAGTCAGTGAAATATCATCATTAATTTCATGAACCGACAAATAATCACAAGTATTATGACATATATCATTATCATCAGAAACAGAGGCATCACAAGTATTATCATTACAAGCATGAGGTATAGAATCATATCTATCAACTTCTTCATCAAAAGAGTGACTCACATTAACTTGCTCAATTATTAGTGGCTCTTGTTGCATTTGTGACTGAGCAATGAAGGGGTTCTCAGTTTTGTCACGTTCCCTAGAAAATCTTTCCTCCCAAAAAATACGCGTTTCTCTTAAGGAATTAGTATTTTCTCTTACGGAATTAGTATTTTCTTCCATTACCTTCAGAATCTCTTGCATTTGTGCTTGAAACTGCCAACTAGGATAGGTATGATCTCTAACATCCGAATTATAAGAATATGGATATGAATCATAGGCCGGGTTTGAGAAACCATGAAACTGCCAACTAGGGTAGGTATGATTTCTAAAATCCGAATCATAAGAATATGAATATGAATCATAGGCCCGGTTTGAGAAACCATATATGTCATTATTGTAAACGGGTTCATAACCAAAAGACAAATCATCATTCCATATGTCACCCGGAGGCATATCATAATTCGGGTCCATAACCAAGGGGTTTTTTTTTTATATAATGAAAATAAAGATCACTATAAGCACAAAAATCAACTAGAATCACTCCCCGGCAACGGCGCCAAAATTTGATGTGTTGTCGCAGGCACTCAAAAATAAATCCAATACTCGTTAAAATAAATGTAGTAGTGCGAGTACGAGTCGATCCCACGATGAGTGTTTAGCCTAGTTTTGTGCTAAGTGAACAAAGATAGGGGGGTTTTAAACGTGAGGAAAACAGTAAAGAAATAATCTAAAACGAAGAAACAAATTGAATCAAGAGAACAAACCTTGGTCTGAGTCAACATCCACCATCGGAACCCAATAACTGATCATAGATGCAAGTATCAATCAATTCATACCATGAATATTCACCGTTCGAATTAAATTCGAATCTCTCCTCGATCATTGTTAATTAGAAACAAGCGATCTAATCAACCCTAACTACTAGACAACCTAAGACAAGCGCTGTAGATTTAATCTAGTAGCAGCGTTAAGAATAGGGAGATCGATGAAGCTAAACAACACAAGCACAAGCGGTTGCATTTAATCTAGTTGAATATTCTTCCTAAGATCTAACAAGATCTGATCAGCAGTAAATTATTAGATCCTAGTTGCTTCGCAGATTAGAGGGATCAAACAATTCCGGATTTGATATCCAACCTAGCAGTAAATCGCCATGAATAATAAACTAGTAGCGCTCCTAGCAATTAGACAAGACAATCATGAAGATAAACACAGAAGAACATTCAATACTCATCTATAAACTGAACAATAAAAATAAATTAGATCTCACAGTCTCATTGATTCCGAGGTTTCAGTCTCCTTGACCAAGGATCAAGATTTAGCCACGCAGGGCCATCGAGAACAATCCTCAAAAGATTCCAATAAACAAGATAAAACTTAGAAAAAATATAAAAGAGGATAAAGAGCAGCCAAAAGTGTCAAAGAATCCCCCCTCAAACCCTAGAAAGAGTCCTATTTATAGCCTCAAGTGTATCCACCCTCGGATTAGATCACCATCGTTGATTTTCTTCACTGGGGAAAGTCCGATCGATCGGACCTTGGATGCTGGATCGATCGGTCTCATTAAAATCTTCAACTTCTATTCACGCCCGAGCCTGATCGATCGGACTAAAGGAGTCGGATCGATCGATTTCGTAAAAATCCTTCGTCTCTGGCTCTTCCCGAGTTCGATCGATGGTCCGATCGATCAAACTGTGTTCCTCTAAAAAGCATACGTTCTGTCACCCTTTAATTCCCAAGTCCGATCGATCGAATTATGAGTGTTGGATCGATCGGTTGAGTAAAAATCCGCTGTTTTTGACTTTTTCCGAGTCCGATCGATCGGACCATTGGTGTCGGATCGATCGGACCCCATAGGAGCGATAGAGGGATCAATCCGATGCATTGTGGCTGAAAAACGCATGTTCTGTCACGTTTTTGCGTGGTCCGATCGATCGGCGGATCGCTCGGACTTCCAGCTTATTTTCCTTTCTGCCATTCAGACTGCGCATCGGTACTGAAATTGCCGTAACTTCCTCTAGGAAACTCGGAATCACGAACCGTAAAATTCTCCAGAATCTAGACTTCAAGAACTTTCCAACCATGTATGACACATCCTCTGGTTCTTCATGAGCAAGTACAAATAAATCTTTAAAGTTGATCCATGCACTCTTTTCAGCTTCTTTTCGACTTAAGGACTTCAATTGCATCCTAAATCAAAATATAAGAATAATGAGTGTATTTAGGAACTAAATAAGCACAGGAGACTAAGTATTAAGGGATAAAAATATAACATTATGCATTCTCATCAGATCTCATGAAGCTTTAGTAGATCTTTTTTGTATTTTCTAGTTTGATTCTTGTTATCTTTTCAAAGACATGATCCTATGAATATGGTTTTATTTTATAAAGAGTTGAGGGAACAGAGTTCCTTGACGTACATTCAGACCTACTTGATTGTTGTGCTTGATGGTAGAGATTCGTAGGATGGTTTTCATGTTCCTTTTGTTTATGCCTTTAAGATAATCTATGCTAGATGAAGATAGGTTGTACTCAGATTAAGTTCGAAGACAATCTATGTTAAGTTTAGATAGGTTATGCCTTAGGGAAGCAATCACATTATTTTAGGGATTCATGTAAGCTTAAGAAACTGTAAATCTATAATGTCTATATAAGAAAACAAGAGGATAACTAGAGAATACAGAAAGTGAAACTAAAGTGGATTGAGTAATCCCTAGGTTTTCTCTCATTAATATATTTCAATCTTTTTACATCGCTTTCTTATTAATTTTAATTAATCAGTTTCAAAAATCCAAATCAATCTTTTTCGCTTAGGTTTAGAGTTCTGTGATTTAATTCTGGTTTCTCCTTCATAATCAAAGTTTTCCCTGTGGTTCGATCCCGAATTCATCACTATTCTACCCCATAGTTTAGTATTTTGAATAAGGGTTTATAAATTTTATTCTTGATTGAGTTTGTAACGTTTTTAACGACGCGTTTGTAAGCGATCACAACTGACATGTGCTGAGGAAGATCCAGGCGGTAAGCTACCTCGCCGACCCTCTCTAGGATCTCGAATGGCCCGACAAATCTCGGTGCCAACTTGCCACCTCTGCCAAACCTGACAGAACCTCTGTACGGCGATGCTAGCAAGAACACCCGGTCGCCGACTACAAACTCTAACGGTCGTCGCCTCTGATCTGCATAACTCTTCTGCCGGCTCTGAGCCGTCAGACGTCTCTGCCTGATCTGCACTCGTATCTCTGATGACCGCCTGACGAGGTCTGGACCGGTGAGTGAACCCTCTCCAACCTCTGTCCAGCACACTGGGGAACGACACGGCCTACCGTACAACGCCTCGAAAGGTGCTACTCCAAGACTGGACTGGTAGCTGTTGTTGTAGGCGAACTCCACCAGGGGAACGTGCTCCTCCCAGCTGGCTCCGGCGTCGAGGACACATGCTCTCAGCATGTCCTCCAAGATCTGGATCGTTCGCTCTGACTGTCTGTCTGTCTGCGGATGGAACACCGTTCTGAAAGTCAGGAGTGTGCCAACTGCCTCCTGAAAGCCTTACCAAAACCTGCTGGTGAACCTGAGGTCACGGTCTGACACTATAGAAACTAAAACTCCGTGTCGTCTGACCACCTCTTTTACGTACAAACTGCCCAACTTGTCTATCGAGTCTGTCGTCCGCATAGGCAAGAAGTTCGTCGATTTGTTCAATCGATCAACGATTACCCAAATCGCGTCATTCCCCCTAGGAGATCTCGGTAGCCCGATCACGAAGTCCATCGTGATGTGCTCCCACTTCCACTTAGCTAGTGGAAGCGGCTGAAGTAACCCTGGAGTCCGCTGGTGCTCTGCCTTGACCTTCTGACAGGTAAGGCAGCGTGATACAAACTCCGTCACTGCCCTCTTCATCCCGCACCACCATAACTGCCGCCGCAGGTCCTGGTACATCTTGGTGCCCCCGGGATGAATTGTAAAACAAGAGTGGTGGAACTCTCGTAGGACGTCGTCTCATAGAACTAGATCTGATGGAACTGCTACTCTGCCTCTGAACCGTAGCCCTCCGTCTGACGATATTGTCCAGTCCCCGTCTGTGCCCTCTGTGCCCTCTGTGCCCGCCGATGTGCGCAACTCCTTGAGCTCTACGTCACTGCGTTGTGCCTCTAACACTCTGGCTAGGACTGCTAGCATACTCTGTAGTGCGTAGAGGAAGCTGCTGGATCCCTGGTCCTCAAACTCGAGCCCGAACTGGCCCGCTGTCTCTAGAGCCTGTCACTGCTGTGCTGACAACCCTGCAACTGCTGCTCTGGTGTCTCTCACCTGTCTGCTCAACACGTCTGCTACGACGTTTGCCTTACCAGGATGGTAATGCAACTCAAAGTCATAGTCCTCTAGTAGCTCCATCCAGCGTCACTACCTCAGGTTGAGGTCACGTTGGGTGAAAACGTGCCTCAAACTCTTATGGTCCGAGAAGACAGAGAACTTCTGTCACGCCCCGACCCAAAAAACCCATCCAGATCGGGCGTGAGCAACCTAAACCTGTTACATCATCAATGGGCGCAGAAAATTTGACAGAGTCTCCTCTATAATTCTTACACAATGAACCTGTACAACTTCCAACATTCACAATAAATTTAGATATTTGATCACGAGGGCACAAATTTACATTCATCTCAGCTATCATTATTACAACCCAACTTAGACATTTAAATAAACATCATCCCATGTTAATATCGAATTCAAAGTTATACAATTGCCCTCAAATACGAAACAATAGTCTCCAAAATTTAACTACATCAAATAGAATAAAATAAAAACTGAATGAAAGCCCTCAGTCTGCCAACAACCTCAAAGTCCACCCGAAGTAAAAGCGCCTCCAAGAACTGATTCGCCTGGAACTACAGAAGAAGAAGGAGCGGCGCCTGCACCTGCAAAACGCAGCCCGGGTAGGGTGAGCATAAAGCCCAGTAGGGGTCTACTCTACGGCACTCTCAAGGAAAGGGGGTAAACTGCAACTGTGTCGTCTCCATCCAATCCTAAGGCAATGAAGAACAAGTTTGGACAAGGGTCACGCATCACCAAGCGCCCCTCTACAGATCAGGGAACAAGCTACTGTATCATACAATGGATAGGATCACCATACGAATACCGCCATCATAGGGAATCTAGGGAATAATAGATTGGCAGCCTAACACCTCAATAATTAACCAAAGAACATGGCATAGGTGTAGTACACAATTGAATGTTTGACAAGCGATGCTAAGAATTGCAACGTTAACATTTGATCATAGGAATTGAGAAGACAGGGAACATGCCACTATCCTAAGCAATTGATACAATTGACCAATACATACCATCATTGTAGGGAACCACAACGATCATCCATTGACAGCAAAGAGGACTAATCCATAGATTCACCATGGCAGTAGGGAACCCTGGGGAGGAAAACAGAGGGAAGAAGGAGTCATCACCCCCAACCCGAGACCAATCCAAACCCTAAAATTCAACTCCCCTATGACAGCCAACCAGTCCAAACCATTCCCTAAGAACAGAGTCCACGAAATGGAACCCAATACTCACAGCAACCACTCCATACACCCCTCAGCAAATCATGGCAGCCGGAAGAAGAACAGAGAGGTTGAGCGTGGGGAGAGAGAGCACTGCAGCAACATGGAAGAGCAAGGAAACCGAACAAACACCCGAAGATTCAAGGGGAAATCAGGTAACTCAAGTATCCTGCCGGCCAAGAACAGGGGAAAGAAACCAGAGGAAAAATCTCATCAACCCACAACAAACCAGCGAGAAGGGAAGCAAACCCCGTCAAAGAAATCACTACTAGCAACTAGATCTCAGCGACGGCATGCTCTAAGAAGGGAAGAACATCAACAGAGAAATCACGGAGTAACAGAACATTGCAATCCTATTCTAGCATGCAACAATCAATACAAGCTTATAATCATACCATCTGATCTACCAAAGAAAACCCACAAAACAGCCAAGAAATCCAACAAAAATCAATAGATCCAACAATGATAGCGAATAGGAGAGAAAACTCATATGGGGATCCACGAAATCCACACAAAGCAACAAATCCTAAGCTAGCATATTTCAATCAAGCCGTAGATGCCCAACCGAAGGTTAGGGTAGGAATCCCTACCTCCGGCGTCGAGATTCCGTCTTCTTCTCTGGCCGCGGTTGTCGTCCCTGAGCTCGCCATCGCTCGCACGTCACCGCTACTCCTCTACTCCGGCCGTGGGTCGCCTCCAGTTGTGGTCGCCGGCTCACCACGCTCTCCGTCGTCGCCGTGAACGCCGCCTCCCACTCTCCTCAGCCGCCCGCCACCACTTCCTATCGGCGCCGTCTCCTTCTCTCTCTCTCTCTCTCTATCGGGTGAAGTAATGCCCTAATGAGAGAGAGAACGGGGGGTTAGGTTTTAACTAATGGCTACTTAAGTCCAAGGCCCTTCGATCCTCATCAAATGGATCTCGTCCGTTCAGATCTAGATCTACTAGATCAAGCCCCGATCCTCAGATCTAGATCACCCCTATGGGTCTACTCAAACACATACATCATTATAAGGCCGTGTGTGCGTTACGCGTGTGTGAAAACCCAACTCCGTCAAGGGTAATTTACCAAATTACCCCCGGAGCCGCAACGATCAAAAGAGATCGCGAAGCAAGGCCAACAAAGCCAGACCCTCGACCAACGTGGTCGGACCAGGTTGGAGGTACGTGTCCTCACAACTTCTCACCATAAAGGTAATGACGTCAGGTCTTCAGAGCGAAGACCACCGCTGCTAGCTCCAAGTCGTGAGTCGGGTAGTTCCTCTCATGGTTCTTCAGCTAACGAGAACCATAGGAAACTACGTGCCCCTCCTGCATGAGGACACACCCCAAACCCTCACCGCTAGCGTCGCAGTAGACACTGTACCCAACACCTCGCTCGGGGACGATCAACACCGGCGCACTGATCAACCTCGTCCTCAGCTCCACGAAGGCTCGCTCACAAGCATCATCCTACATAAACGGGACGGCCTTCTGTGTCAGTCTTGTCAATGGTCCGGCAACTCTGGAGAAGTCCCGCACGAACCGTCTATAGTAACCCGCCAAGCCTAGAAAACTGCGGACCTCGAACACTGTCCTTGGTCTCTGCCACTATACCACTGCCTCGACCTTGGCCGGGTCAACTGAGATCCCTACTGTCGACACCACGTGTCCAAGGAATCCCACCTGTGCAAGCCAAAACTCACACTTTGAAGCCTTGGCATAAAGCCGATGCTCCCGAAGTAGCTGCAACACCGTCGCCAAGTGTCGCTCGTGCTCCGCCTCTGACCGAGAGTAGATAAGGATGTCGTCGACGAACACCACCACAAACTCGTCTAGGAAAGGCCGGAAGATCCTCTGCATGAGATCCATGAACACTGCTGGTGCGTTCGTCAGCCCAAATGGCATCACCACGAACTCATACAGGCCGTACCGAGATTGAAAAGCCATCTTCGGGATGTTGCAATCTCGAACCCTCAACTGGTGGTAGCTGGTACGGAGGTCGATCTTCGAGAACACTGAAGATCCTCGCAACTGGTCAAACAGGTCGTCGATCCTCGACATCGGGTACCTGTTCTTCACCGTTACCCTGTTGAGCCGCCTGTTGTCTATGCAAAGTCGAAGGGTACCATCCTTCTTCTTTGCGAACAACACTGGCGCCCCCCAGGGAGACATGCTGGGACGGATGAAACCTTTGCTGATAAGCTCGTCTAACTGGGTCCTCAACTCACTCTGCTCTGCTGGTGCCATCCTGAAAGCTGGGAGAGAGATCGGTGTGGTACCTGGTACTAGGTCGATCTCAAAATCGACCTCTCTGGGCGGTGGAAGCCCTGGCAACACCTCAGGAAACACGATCCTGGGAAAACTGCTCTGCTGCACTCCCTCAGAACCAAACAGGGACAGGCAGGCCAACAAGGCTGAGAGCTCGCTGCCACGCCTCCCCACACCACACGCAAAGGAATCGGCTGAGAACCGATCCCCCAACAACACAAACTGTGTCCCGTCGGGTGTCCAAGCGACCACCCTCCGGCGACCACAGTCGATGATAGCTCGGTTTGCTGCTAACCAGTCCATACCGAGGATCACATCGAAGCCCGTCATGTCTAGCACCCGCAGGTCTAGATAGACACACAGGCCTCCAACCTCCAAAGAACAAGATCAGCAGACCCGGTCCACCCTGGCTGTCCCGCCGATCGGTGAGTCTATTGACTATGCCACCTCTAGCCAACTCGTCTCTAATCCTAACGATGCCACACACATGCTAGCAACATAGGAATGAGACGCCCCAGAGTCTATCAGCACATCTACTAAAGAACTAGAAAGCTGAAAGATACCTCTGAGCACGGATGGCTCTGCCGCTGCCTGCTGGTACTGTTGTGGCGGCTGGTAAAGCTGCACGGTGTCCTGCTGCTCACGCTCCGGAAGAGCAAACACACGCCCTCGCTGGCCGCCTCCACCTCTGGAGTGGCTCGGTCCAGCCCCTGACCCGCGCCCCCCACTGCTCACCTGCCAAGCACCGGACCCTCCGCCTCTACTGCCCTGTGGCATAGCGCCCCGCGCTCCTCGCAAAGGACAGTCTCTACGGTAGTGCCCTGACTGCCCGCACTGCAAACAAGTGGCTGACGCGCCGCCAGGCTGCTGACCCTGGCCTCCCCCTGACAGAGCCTACCCAAACGGCCCGGCCATCAGGAGAAACTGGCCTGGTGGACTCGGCAGTTGCGGCTGGAACAGCTGTTGGCACTGCGACTGCTGCTAGAAAGGTCATGGACGCCGCTGCTGGCTTCTGTCGAATCCCCCTCTGAACTTGGGCCTCTGCGGTGCGTTGATAGAGGATGCTGGTGGAATTGCCTGGCATCTCTCGTCCCAGAACTGCGCCTCCACTACCAAGGCGCAGTTCAGGGCTGCTGCGTGCATCTGGAAACGGTGGGAACACGTCTGACGCCTTATCTCTGGATGAAGCCCCCACTCGAACTATCGTGCCCTGGCCACTGGATCTGCTACTACTGCCCCCACGAAACGGACCAAGTGTGTGAACCGAGAGGCATACTGCTACACTGAGCGAGTACCCTGCAAAAGGGACTGGTACTCGCGAGACAGAGCGTCATGCGTACTCTCCGAGAAGTACGCATCCAAGAACAATGCTCTGAACTCCTCCCATGTCGGCTCCTCTCCGCCACTTGTGTGATGGGCGGTGTACCACCAGTCAAGAGCGTCCCCATCGAACTGGAACGCTGCGAGGGTGACCCGGATCCGGTCATCCTCGACGAAGAGAGCGTCGAGAACGCGTGTGACTCCTCGGAGCCAGCCGTCTGCCGTGGTCGGATCTCCAGTCTCACCGCTGAACCTAGGCGGGTTCAGCCACTGGAAATCCATCATGATCACCGCCGTGGCCCGCCCGTCGACCGAAGCGAGAACCCTCTCCTCGGTGAGAAGGGTCTCCTCCCGTGTGACCGAAACAGTCGTTGGTGATGGCTGAGTCCGTCGAGCTCGTACCGCCATAGCGAGAACCTCCTTGCTCGGTCAGGCGGGCCGACCGGGTCGTGCCCCACCCCGACCGATAACCAAAGGCCGGTCTCGAGCTCCCGCCACCTGCGCAATCACCAACGACAAATGAGCGTTCACTCATCAGAAACCGCAAAACATGGCAACACAAACAGAAAGCGGAAAAGCATAACACATCAAAAGGAGCATGCACGGATGTTCTAAACATAGAACTAACCCATTCCACGCTCAAACTCAATCGAATCCTAATCCTAACCCTAGGATCTACAACCTATGCTCTGATACCAAGCTGTCGCGCCCCGACCCGCGAAAGCCTAACCGGGCCGGGCGACGCGAACCGAAACCTAACAAACCGCGGAAAAATATTGGCGAGGGTTCCCTCTAACCTATTGGTCTCCCTAACAATTCATCACAAACGCCCTCAATTTAAAAAGACATAATTAAAGAAACCTCGAACCACAGAATACAAAACCCAAGTGAATTTAATATACATATCCTCGGAGAGGGGAAGATCCAAATACAACATTAAACACTCCCGTAGGAGACTAACTAACATAGGGTATAAAACCGTCAAAGATCACCACCTCTCAAACGCTGCCTGGCGTCGCCGCACCACTGACCAACTGCCCGGTAGGGGCCACCGAAGAGGAGCTAACGCCTGCACCTGTAAAACGCAGCCCGGGTAGGAGTCAGCATAAAGCTCAGTAGGGTTCTACACTACGACACACACAGAAGGAAGAGGGGAACGCAATAGTGTCACCCTCAAGTAAGACCTGGGTGTACACAGGGGTCCCATAATCCCACCGAAGAGGAGCTAACGCTTGCACCTGCTTGGAGAAGACGGCCGTCGTTCTCCATTGTCAGAGGAGAGGACCTCTCCTTCCCTTTTTCCCCACCTTCCCCGACCTTCCCCTTCTCTTCTCCTCCTCTTCTTCTTTCTCTTCTTCTTCCTTCTTTCTATTCTTCCCGCGGTGCCCTGTTTCCTCTGTTCTTCCCGGCAGCCATCTCCTTCGTTGCCGTTCTCCCTCCTCCGGCCACCATTTTGGGAGCTTGAAGGCTCGTTGGAATCGTGGCGACGTGAGGACGATCACCGACATGGGTTGGAGCTTGGTTAGCAGCTGGTTAGCAAGCAATCAACCAAGGAATTAGCGCAGTTCGGTAGGTTTTTCTACCTACGAGAGTGTTTAATGGGTTTCGTTAAATCTAGCCGTTAGATCTTGATGAAATTGTGTTGTTGGATGCATCTTGTCTATTAGAATTACTGATATAAGTTTCATGATCTTTGGTTGAGATTTGAGTAGGATTTATGCATGATTAATCTCGGATTTTCTGGTTTTCTGCTGTTCTTGAAGAACAGCCGGCTTGCGGCGAGTTTTCCGGCTTGTACGTGTATGATCTTGGCTTTTGATAAACATAAGAGTTGTAGATCTCTTCGTTAGCCTTCCATTCCAGTTTATTTCGTATTTGTCCGATTTTCCTACGAATTGTTATGAATTATTACTGGCGAGCTGCGTTGCAGTAATTAATTGGTAAGTTAGTTTAATTAGTGATTTTGATTAGCGTTTTCCCGTAACTCTAACCGTTGGATGATTCTGGAATTTGGATATGTTGATCTATGCATATAGATCTACTGGTGTCTAAGTTGGATCTTGAATCCGACGTCGTTTGGACGTCGGATCGACGGGGTCAACTAGCTGCTTGTAGAGAGCATTTTGGTGTTTTGAATATAATATTACAAGCTCGGATTATAATAATATATTTTTACTGTTCATCGAAGTTTTCGGGGTTGCTTCCCGTTGCAGGAGTCCGCGGGTGACGGTCGTGATACCGTCGTAATGCCGGGACTCGCTGCGGATAGGCTGGCAGCGGTTGGTAGTACTGCTGCAGCGATCCTGTTAGACTTGTATGTTGCCTGATCATACTGTTGCATGATTTATTCTCTTATTTGTGTATGTTCATAGCATGCATTCTCTATTGTGCATTAGTTGCATGGTTAGGGCGTGGGTGATTTGTGGATCGCCATCCCGAGGCTGGAAGCTCGGATTTAGCCCTAGGACCGGGGTTGGGTAGTTACGACTCGGTTCGAATTGTGGTGTCCGATCAAACTTGATGATAGGCATTGACTGGTACACATATTGCTTGATGATTATATAGGTCGTGTCGACCTTGAGTCGGATGCTGAGGTGTAGCCCGTGTTCCACTGTGTTTACCCTTGAGTAGAGGGGTTGCCTACTTAGCGGTGCCGTTTCCCGCCTGCAGTGCCGTTCCCTGCTTGTGGGCCAGCAGTGTTGTTTCCTGCTTCTGAGTGTGACCAGACATGTGACCAGCTCGGCTGGAAGACCATGATCGTGGGCCTCAGGGACACGTGGTGGGGTTATGGGGCCCCTGTGTACACCCAGGTCTTACTTGAGGGCAACACTGTTGCGTTCCCCCTTCCTTCTGTGTGACGTAGTGTAGAACCCTACTGAGCTTTATGCTCACTCCTACTCGGGCTGCGTTTTGTAGGGGCAGGCGCCAGCTCTTCTTCAGTAGCCCCTACCGGGCAGGTGTTTGGTGGCGCGGCGGCGTCTGGCGGGGTCTGAGGATCAGTGATCACTTTCTACAATTTTGTTATAGTTAGTCTCCTACGGGAGTATGATGTATAAACTGTTGTAACCCCTTTGAGGTTTTGGATTATTATATTATATCTGTTGAGGTTTAAATTTGTTGTATTATTTAGGGGTGCTTATGAACTGTTTAATGAAATCAGTAAGTTGGGGGGAACCCCTCGCCTTTATTTCCACATTTAGTTAGGTTCCGGTTCGCATCGCCCGGCCCGGTTGGGCTTTTGCGGGTCGGGACGCGACAGCTTGGTATTAGAGCATAGGTTGTAGATCCCAGGGTTAGGATCAGGATACGGTTGAGATTGAGTGTGGGTTGGGGATAGTTCTAGGTCTAGAACATCCTTGCATGTCTGTTTGCGATTGCATGTGACATGCTTATCTATCTGTTTGTTGTTATGTTTTGTTGCTTCCCGGTTGCGTCATGACGTCTCAGGGGGAGATGTGCATGCGCACCAGTGTCGTCCGTTCCCTCGCCTGACAGTGTCTCCCCCTGTGCTGGAGATGAGCGAGTAGGGAATAGGACGTGTCGCCTTTATACTCTTGGAATCCTGAGAGGTGGACCCGTTGTGGTCCAGGGGTGATGTTGGAGATCCTTCGACAGTAGAGGACTGATTGAAGGAGGTGTCCCGGATCCCGGATGTTTTGGACATCCTGGAGTATCACTTGCTTGGGAAGCTATTGTTTTCTTGCCTTCCCAGGAAGCGATTCGTAGTGGCGCTTGTCGGGACCACTAGGGACACTGTTGGTTGTGTGTTGAGAACAGTTCGCGTGCTGTTCTCTGGCACCTACCCTTGGAGGGTGGTGTAGTTGGGAGTACCCTCCTCTGGTTCTGGGTACTCGCACCGCGTGGTGACACGTGGGTTGGCTGGTTCATCTGACTCGGTAGGCTAGGGCGACAGCATGGTGCACCCTGGACTGTGCGTTAGCTACTGAGACAGGTGACTTGAGGGTTGACACCGGGCAGTTGGCCGGTGGTCGTGGTGAGTTTCGGGGTTGTCGTTCCTGCTTCTGGGGAACGGCAGGGTAGCCGTTGGCAGAGGCAGAGGTTTCAGCATCAGCGACAGCCGTGGCGGCAGCAGCGTCGTGCCGGTCCTTTGAGAGGTAGCATGGACCGTCATATTGAGAGGTAGTCCACCGGGTGCTCGAGTGCTAGCCGTTGTGGGTCTTTCCACTGACGGTCCTGGTTGCGAGGGGCGCTGGGCGCTTATCGCAGAGCAGTCGGGCGTGACGCACGATGTGGGCCAGAGCGGTGGACTAGTGCCTCAGTTGGGGCAGGTACCTTGGGCAGACGCGGGAATTCAGGCTCCAGATAGAGGCTTGCTGGAGACGACGCGGCGACTGGTCCAGCCAAAGGTTCATGCACTCTAGAGGAGAGAGAGCATCTTCAGCAGCAGCCAGTTTCAGAGCCGTCACCTTCAGCTTTCGAAGCTTCTCGCAGCTTACGTTTTCCTTTGTGGCTCTGGGTTTTCACCCTTGCGACTCGTCCCCGTGTAGCCGTGTCGGCTTGGGACTGGAGTCGGGTGTGGCTTGAGAGTAGCCGCCGATTGGGACAAGAGCTTGGGTTGGTTGCTCTTGTCGGGGCGTTTCCTAGAGGTTGGGAACCTCTAGGTATCCGTCGCCCACGTATGGTGCACGTTGGGGTTCGACGGCTTCCTCGGTTGCGTCGGTTGCGTCGGTTGGTCGCGCACCGGGTTGTGCTTCTTTGGTCGTGGGAAGTTGTCGTGAGCACACCTAACGACGTTGTTTCGCTCTCGTTGAAGATCACGGTTCGGCGATCCTTCTTCTTGGCGAGAGCTGGGGTTTGTTCACCGGCTTGTAGTGAACTCCTTCCCCGTTGTTTTCGAGGGTGCTCTGGAGAGCAGCTTTCCCCTCGTGTTGTTGTTGTTGTTTGTGCAACTGTCCTTCTTGAGAAGCTTTCTGGTTGTCGCCTTCACGGGACACCGAGTTCGAGGTCGAGATTTCCTTTGGGCGGTTGTGAGTGTTGCGAGTTTGCATGTGGATGCCAGCAGCATTTGAAGAGTCGAGGACTCAGTCAGCCGAGTCGGTAGATTGGGATTTCGTTCGCCTAGGTGTGTTTCCTCAGAGTGTGTTCCGGTTCTCATTGTGGATGGTTCCCTCCATACATGCATGGGCGTCAGGAAGCTAGTCAGTGTTGCAGCACAAAGTATGCGCCCGCTGCAGTGTAACTATGATGTGTTAGCAGTTGAGAGACTTGTCGACCCCTTCAGAGTTTGACCTTCGCATCGACTACACCAGCTGAGGATTTGGGATTGCGACATCCCGGAGGCAGCCTTCCGTACGAGGTATGGACTGTACCAGTTCACAGTGATGCCATTTAGTCTGACGAACGCACCAGCAACTTTCACAGATCTGATGTAGAGGATCTTCAGGCCGTACCCTGATCAGTTGCAGTAGCGTTCATCGACAACATCCTATTTACTGGCGCATTGAGGAGGAGCACCAGCGATATTTGGCGTTTGCATCGCAGCTTCCGAGGGTGTATCGGCATTATTTGGCTCCCAGCGCGAGGTCTTGGCCTTCAGAGGCAGGTTTCGACGGACGGGCAGTCTCAGCGGCAGGCAGATCAATTGATTCAGCGGGGCTCAACACAGATGTACGACAGCAGAGGTTGAAGACGGTGTTCAAGATTCAGTAGAGGTATCTCCAAGACTGCAGGACCGTTGACCAGAGTGACCAGGAGACCGGAGCTTTTGCCTTAAAGTCACTGAGTCAGTGCCTTTAAGGGTGTTAGCCATCAGCAGTGGTTAAAGAGGCTAGAGCAGATTTGGTGGATTTGTCAGCTCATCAGAGACAGACAATCAGTTGGATCAGGTTTCAAGGATCAGATTCCAGATGACCTCCCCTTCGGTGTTTGCAGCATCCCAGCTCTCCCGGCCAGAGAGATATAGACCCAGGGTATATATCCGGAGCTCGTGGAGATCCGTGTTGTGGTTGGTACCGAGCAAATGATAGAGGGCCGGACAGCGTCAGCAGATGGCAGGTCGTGCTTAGGTAGCAGTGTTACAGATTCGGCAGACCCATTACAGCCCGTTTCAGTGTCAGAGTGGGTGTGAGGACCCGTCCCTCTCCTCCTGTGGCTCGTTGTGGGCCGCAAAGGCAATTTGGTAAATTGCACCTTGTCGGCTAGTTTCACACTCGCGCGTGTGCACACACTGACCGTGTTTGTGGTAATGTTTGCTTAGAATAGTTAGTGGGACCCGGGATCAAAAGATCCGGGCTTGGGCTTGAGTTTTGGCCCAAGTCTAACTTTTTGGACAACTGGGATAGATCCTCTCTAGCTAAGAGATCGATCTCCTTGTGCCAAAAAGTCAAACCCGTTCTGGCAAGGAAGATCGATCTCTTCTCTAAGGGAGATCGATCTCCCATATGTCGGTTCGTTTGTCTATAAAGCAAACGATATCGTTATCCTTTGATTTTTTTTGGGATTTCCGAGATTTAAACCGTGTTCTTGCTGGATCTGAGCTCGTTTGAGGAAGATCTAAGGCCTAACTGCTTGGATTTAAGCCGCTCTTACTCCAGTAGGGATTCCTACCCACTTTTATGTCGGGGTTTTGAGTTTTCCGGTTTGATTCATGTTCTTTGGCTTAGATCTCTCTGTATACATGTTTATTTCTCGTGTTTTCATCAGTTTTGGACTCGTGGGATCTTGATCTATCAGATCCCAGAGTTTGGTTAAGTTTGGATGTGTTTTCCGGCGGTATTCCTCGCCGGAAGTACGCCGGAGAACCCATTCGGATCGATCCCGTTTGAGGAGGGATCGATCCCTTATGGTATGTTACGCCCAGCCCGAGCGGTATCGATCCCCTTGAGAGGGGAGATCGATCCCTTAGTGACTGGTGGCGGGGGGTCTCAAGTCACGAGGAAGATCGATCCCCCCGGAGGAGGAGATCGATCTCCTTCGGTTGACAGGGACGAGTTTTCCCTAAGTGCTAAGAGATCGATCCCCTTGAGAAGGGAGATCGATCTCTTAGTGGCTGAAGCGTGTTTTAAGTGGGTTTTCACCCGTGGGGCTTTGTATGACAGTTTTCTTTACTGTCTTAATACCTGGTACATATGTTTAAGCATGCTAGCCCTATAATAGGGCAGTGGGCAGTGGTGAACCGGGAGAGTGATGACTCCCGGGATGTTTAGAATAAACGGGCGGGTAGCCCTACAGCTTTCCATAGCCTTGCATGCCGGCGTGCGCCGAGGGCTCTATCTGCTATATTTGTGAGCTGTTGTTTGCAGGGTTGTTTCCCGGTGCAGGTGTTGTGTTGGACTGCTGGCAGTTGGTGGTGGTACCACTGCAGCAATCCCTAGACTTTAAATATTTGTTCACCACCCCGGGCCGGCAGGGTGCCGTGCCCAGATCTTGTATTTATATCATCACATCCTGTTGCATGCTTACATGTATTTATTCTGCGCATGTTCATAGCATGCATTGTGTTGTGCACTAGTTGCATCTGTTTAGGGCGTTGCCGATCCGGGGCTTCCGGGTGGCCCGGATCTATCCCTTAGGACCGTTGCGGGTAGCTTAGTCCATGACTCGATTTGTAGTATTCAGTCGTTTTCGATGATAGGGTTACATGACACAAATACTAATGTTGCTTGATGTTTAGAGGTCGTGTCGGCCTCGAGCCAAGTTGCGGTGTAGCCGGTACCCAGTCCTTCTTGAACTCTTGGGTGGCAGGTGTGACTACCCAGCGTTGCTATCCGCCAACAGTGCCCAGGATCCTGTTGTGAGTTGGCAGTGCTGTTTCCTGCCTTACTGAGTGTGACCCAGTGTGTGACCAGTTCGCTGGAAGACCACGACTGGGGCTCTCAGGGGCATCCGGTGGGGTTATGGGACCCCTGTGATACACCTACTCTTTGCTTGGGGGCGACACTGTTGTGTTCCCTCCTTTGTGAGTGTCGTAGTGTAATGTCCCTGCTGAGCTTAGTGCTCACTCCTACCCGGGCTGCGTTTTGCAGGTGCTAGCGCGAGCTCTTCTTCGGTCGCCCCTACTGATGAGTGCATGAAAGTGCACTCTAAATAGCCTTATAATCATCTCAATTGCTAGATTATTATCCTTAATCAACATGTTTATTACTATTTTTACATCTATATGTTGCTTCACATGGTTGTTTGGAAAATGCAGGAAATTGGAGCTAAAAGAAGCTGAAAAAAGTATATGGATCAACTTCAAAAATTAATCTGTACCTGCTCATGAAGAACCAGATGATGTGCCATATATGGTTGGAAAGCTCTTCAAGTCTAGATTCTGAAGAACTTTACGGTTCATGATTCCGAGTTTCCTAGAGGAAGTTACGGCAATTTTAGTACCGATGGCGCAGTCTGAAGGGCAGAACCGAAAATAAGCTGGAAGTCCGAGCGATCCGCCGATCGATCGGACCATGCAAAAACGTGACAGAACATGTGTTTTTCAACCACAACACATCCGATCGATCCCTCCATCGCTCCTATGGGGTCCGATCGATCCGACACCAATGGTCAGATCGATCGGACTAGGAAAAAGCCAAAAACAGCGGATTTTTACTCAACCGATCGATCCAACACTCATAATTCGATCGATCGGACTTGGGAATTAAAGGGTGACAGAACGTATGCTTTTTAGAGGAGCAGAGTTCGATCGATCCGTCCATCGATCGGACTCGGGCGTAAATAGAAGATTGGAGATTTCAAGAGACCGATCGATCCAACATAGCGAGGGGGATCGATCGGACGTTCCCAGTGGATTAAATCAACGGTTTAGATCAAATCAGTTGAGGGAGAACTTTGGGGCTATAAATAGGACCCTTTCTAGGGTTTGAGGGGGACTTCTTGGACGTTTTTGGAGGCTCTTTTCAGGACTTTTTCAAGAGGCAGAAGATGAAGACATCTCCATCCATGGCCGAGTAATCCACGGGCATGGCGGACGGATGATCTAGCGAGGACTAGGGCTTCTTCTCCAACAATGGTTCATAGTTTTTAATCTTTATTGTTAAACTCTTCTTATGTATTGGATCTTCACATATTGCTTTGTGGTTAAACATTATTATAAATCCAGTCATGCTTCTTTTATGATATTGTGATCCCATAGTTATCTCCTTTGATTCTCTTGCCGAGTCTCGTGAGACCTTTGCTATGCATTGCCCGTAGTGACAGCTAGTATTGTGTATTCTTAGGGATCTGGTTAGATAAGGTTGGGGCTCTATACCGTGAGATCTTTGCTATGCATTACCGATTGTGAGAGTTGGTATTGTGTATTCTTAGAGATCCGGTTAGAGTTAGGGCTTTGTCCCGATGAACTTTTGCTGCGCGATGCCTGTAGTGACAGCCGGTATCGTGTATTCTTAGGTTTGGTTGGATGAAGTTAGGACTATAAAAATGAAGAACCAATCATAGGAAGAGACATTTATATTTTATCAGATTCATAATTCTATATCTTCCGGTTAAGGTGATTGGGATGTGAATCCCTTAACTGAGTATTATATGGACCATTGAGAAGAGAAGAGCCTAAATCCGAGTGACGTGATTCCTGAAGCCTAGCCTCATTCAAATCCTGATTTCTTTCGTTAACTTTATCTTACCATTACATCTTCGATCTATTTTCTTAACTTTCATCGCTCTTGATTGTTTTCAATTCATTGTTATCTGTGTTTCTGGATGTTTCCTGCTTGTCTCTCTGTGGGATTCGACCTCTCTTATGCTGTACTGCACCACGACCGCTGACTCACCTTGAAATATGTCGTTAGTATATCAATGGCGGACAAAACAATTAACCGGACTAATAGCTAACTACAACGTAGTTGATGGGAGTACGGGTCGAGTCCTCGGAGAATTGGATGGTCGAATTAATGGATGCAATATAATCTCTACAATAATTGAAAACAATTTGATTGATTTTAAAGTTGTTTAAACTAAAGTATTCTAGAAGCACTTAACGCTAAGAGATTTATCAAGGAAGAAATCCTAGGGAATTCTAATCCGAATTAGGTCTAAATATTTTCTCTATGAATCAAGATGAATAACATTTAAATGAGATAGTCGAAATTAGGGATCAACGAGCGTAGGATTAGTATCGCTCGTCGCTAATGAGACGTCGGGTTAGAATCATCTCATCGTGTGAATTACAAGGTGAAAATCCATGATCGAAGCTTTAATCCGATCATAGCTCAACAAATGCCGAATTAGGGTCCTATTGTTGGCAAGGAATCAAGGCTTTGTATGACTAAGGTCTTGGATTGAGGTGGATTTAACACCTCAATCCAATCCTCCTTCTAAGTCAAGAATGGTAAGTAGGATAGCTTTGGCTTGAGGTGGTTCTAGCATCTCAACCTCCTATCCTAAGGTCAAGAGTTGGCCATGGTTCTAACATGACCTACTCTTTGAGGAATTTCATCAAATACCTAGCATGCATCTAATACTCGAGCAATTAAATGCAAATATAGATACTCAAACCATTCAAGAGTAGACTTTATTGAAGAAATAAGGAATTAAATCCGAATTCATACAAAGATTCCATCTCACAAACGTTATTACATCAAAGATTACAAGAGAAATCTAAAAATAACACCTAAGACATCATAGAATTCCCAAGGATGAGGATTTTAGTTACTCATCTTGGTTGGACGATTCATAGGAAGAGAGGTTTCATCCATCTTCTTCATTGATCTCCACCTTTTGAGCCCTAAATCCTTGGGAATTGGAGGAGAAAACTCAAGAATATAGAGAGGGGATGAAGGCTGTCAAGAGAGAAAACCAGAGAGAAAAGAAGACCCCCAAATTAGAGCCAAAACCCCTATTTATAGGCCCCAAGTCGTGGACCCTTGGATTAGATCTGAGCCGTCCATTTATAACCGTCAGCGATCTTGGATCGATCCAAAGTAATATTGGATCGATCCAATATGAGCAAAAGATCATACCTTTCTGTGGAAAGGAAATATGGATCGATCTCAGTCAAATTTGGATCGATCCATTTTGTACCCAAGAATAAGTGCTCTTGGAAAAGAAATATGGATCGATCCCATGACGGTTTGGATCGATCCATTTTGTACCCAAGAATAAGTACTCTTGGTAAAAGAAATATGGATCGATCCCGTGACGGTTTGGATCGATCCATTTTGTACCGATCTCTCTAGGAAGAGATATTTGGATCGATCCATTAAGAATCCGGATCGATCCAACTTTGAATAAAAACTATGGCCTTCTGGAAAAGGATCGGGATCGATCCAAAATGACCTTGGATCGATCCAAATTGTCTGGATCTGTTTTACTGATGTCTTTTGGTTTGAAATCCATGCAACTCTCTTCGAAAGCTCTTGTACCTGAAACCATACGAAAAGATATTAAAAATGCATTGCTTGAGAGCTAACAAAGCCCAGTTGAATGGGTGAATTATGTATATTTTGTGACTTATCAACCGCTGTGCGTGACACATTTGAGCGACATCACCTACCGGGCAGGTGTTTAGTGACGTAGCGGCGTCTGGCGGTGCTTGAGAGGTGGCGATCATACCATTTTACCATTTTTGTTATAGATAGTCTCCTACGGGAGTGATAAATGTATAATTTCCATGTTTGAGGTTTTGTATCTATTTCAGTTCCAGTGTTTGAGGTTTGTAATTATTGTTAATACAGGATGATTATGACTTGTTAGGGTAACCACTACGATTAGAGGGAAACCTCGCCAAAATTTTCCGCAGTAGGTTAGGTTCCGATTCGCGTCGCCCTGCCCGGTTGGGCCTACGCGGGTTGGGGCGCGACAGTGGGAGCGGAAGCACACCATGGCGAATGTCATCACCAGATTGTAGGAGGCTGCTAGGTAGAGTACGTCCCACTGCTAGAGTTTTCCTTTTCCAGCAGCCATCAGTCCAGACGGGTGCAGTGCCATTCTAGGTGTAGCACGGCAGTTCGTGCCATTCATCCGATTGCTCAACCGACGTTGGTGAGGCACCATCCACCATCCCAGACGTCGTCAGACAGTCTTCGGGGAGATCAACACAGAGCAGACGAGAGAGCTACTCAAGTCAGAGGCGATGATGATCTTTGGAGTTCTTAGTTCCTGATAGGGTGTTCCTGAAGGTTCCTCCGCGCAGAGGATCAGCCAGAGTTGGCAGAGAGCAGAGACCAGACGAGGTGGAGGCCGAGGCAACCCTACCCCGAGAGTCTGCACCAGGACCATGACGGCGTGGAGCGACGACGACATCGAGCCTATAGAGTTTCCTGACGGCTTTAGCAGACAGTTGATAGTACCCCAGAGGTGGAGTAGCAGATCCAGAGTTGCATGAGGACATCCTACGTGAGGTTCACTCCTCTCCTGTTGTTGCTCATTCAGGAGGCATGGAGATATATCATGGATTTCATCGTCAGCTTGGTTGGCACCAGATACAGAGGTTAGGTGCAGAGATCAGATACAGAGATTAGATATAGAGATCAGATACAGAGATTAGATGCAGAGATCAGATCCAGAGACCAGATGCAGAGGTTAGGTCAGCACATATGATATGAGTATGTGTGCCACATAGCAGTTCACTTGTCAGAGAGGTTCATTCAGATCAGGCAGAGGCTTATGACGGCTCAGAGCCGGCAGAAGAGTTATGCAGATCAGAGGCAACGACCGTTAGAGTTTGCAGTCGGCGACAGAGTGTTCCGGCGAGCATCGCCGTACAGAGGATCCGTCAGGTTTGGCAGAGGTGGTAAGTTGGCACCGAGATTTGTCGGGCCGTTTGAGATCCTAGAGAGGATCGGCGAGGTAGCTTACCGCCTGGATCTTCCTCAGCACATGTCTGCTGTGTATCCAACGTTCCATGTGTCGATGCTGAGGAAGTATCACCTAGATCCGTCTCATGTCATCAGGGTGGATGACATCGAGCTTGAGGCAGACGCGACGTTCGTCGAGCAGCCAGTTCGAGTACTTGACCGGAGGGATCAGGTCTTGCGGAGCAAGACGATTCCCTTGGTCAAGGTACTGTGGAGACACAGAGGCACCGAGGAGATGGCCTGGGAGCGCGAGGCGCGCATGCAGCAGGAGTTTCCACAGTTATTTTCATCTCGAGGTACCTCTTGTCCTGTCTTTTAGTGTAACTGTTTTTCTGTTTTCGAGCCCTACCTTTATCGAATCTCGGGACGAGATTTCCTTTAAGGGTATTAGGATGTGAGGACCTGTCCCTCTATTCCTGGGTCGACCGCCTGGGTCGGGCCCGTGGCTCGTTGTGGACCGCAAGGGCAATTTGGTAAATTGAGCCTTGTTGGTTTGTTTCACACCCGCGTGTGCACATACTGACCATGTTTGTGTTAGTGCTTGATTAGAATGGTTAGGTGGACCCGGGATCGGAAGATCCCAGCTCAGGCGCGCTGAAGCTTGGTTTTGGGCAGCTTACGGCCCTTGAGCGATCGATCGCTCCTAGGAGCGATCGATCGGACTCGTGAGCAGAGCAGGTTGGGCAGTTGTGCTTGGAGAAGACGGTCGTCGTCCTCCATTGTCAGAGGAGAGGATCTCTCCTTCCCTTTTTCCCCACCTTCCCCTTCTCTTCTCCTCCTCTTCTTCTTTCTCTTCTTCTTCCTTCTTTCTCTTCTTCCCACGGTGCCCTGTTTCCTCTGTTCTTCCCGGCAGCCATCTCCTTCGTTGTCGTTCTCCCTCCTCCGGCCACCATTTTGGGAGCTTGAAGGCTCGTTGGAATCGTGGTGACGTGAGGACGATCACTGACGTGGGTTGGAGCTTGGTTAGCAGCTGGTTAGCGAGCAATCAACCAAGGAATTAGCGCAGTTTGGTAGGTTTTTCTACCTACGAGAGTGTTTAATGGGTTTCGTTAAATCTAGCCGTTAGATCTTGATGAAATTGTGTTGTTGGATGCATCTTGTCTATTAGAATTACTGATATAAGTTTCATCATCTTTGGTTGAGATTTGAGTAGGATTTATGCATGATTAATTTCAGATTTTCCGGTTTTCTGCTGTTCTTGAAGAACAGCCGGCTTGCGGCGAGTTTTTCGGCTTGTACGTGTATGATCTTGGCTTTTGATAAACATAAGAGTTGTAGATCTCTTCGTTACCCTTCCATTCCAGTTTATTTCATATTTTTCCGATTTTCCTACGAATTGTTATGAATTATTACTGGCGGGCTGCGTTGCAGTAATTAATTAGTAAGTTAGTTTAATTAGTGGTTTTGATTAGCGTTTTTCCGTAACTTTAACCGTTGGATGATTCTGGAATTTGGATATGTTGATCCATGCATATAGATCTACTGGTGTCTAAGTTGGATCTTGAATCCGACGTCGTTTGGACGTCGGATCGACGGGTCAACTAGCTGCTTGTAGAGAACATTTTGGTGTTTTGAATATAATATTACAAGCTCGGATTATAATAATATATTTTTACTGTTCATCGAAGTTTTCGGGGTTGCTTCCCGTTGCAGGAGTCCGCGGTTGACGGTCGTGGTACCGTCGTAATGCCGGGACCTGCTGCGGATCGGCTGGCAGCAGTTGGTAGTACCGCTGCAACGATCCTGTTAGACTTGTATGTTGCCTGATCATACTGTTGCATGCTTTATTCTCTTATCTGTGTATGTTCATAGCATGCATTCTCTGTTGTACATTAGTTGCATGGTTAGGGCGTGGGTGATTTGTGGATCACCGTCCCGAGGCTGGAAGCTCGGATTTAGCCCTAGGACCGGGGTTAGGTAATTAGGACTCGGTTCGAATTGTGGTGTCCGGTCAAATTTGATGATAGGCTTAGATGACTGGTACACATGTTGCTTAATGATTATATAGGTCATGTCGGCCTTGAGTCGGATGCTGAGGTGTAGCCCGTGTTCCACTGTATTGACCCTTGAGTAGAGGGGTTGCCTACTTAGCGGTGTCGTTTCCCGCTTGCAGTGTCGTTCCCTGCTTGTGGGCCAGCAGTGTTGTTTCCTGCTTCTGAGTGTGACCAGACATGTGACCAGCTCGGCTGGAAGACCATGATCGTGGGCCTCAGGGACACGTGGTGGGGTTATGGGGCCCCTGTGTACACCCAGGTCTTACTTGAGGGCGACACTGTTGGGTTCCCCCTTCCTTCTGTGTGACGTAGTGTAGAACCCTACTGAGCTTTATGCTCACTCCTACTCGGGCTGCATTTTGTAGGGGCAGGCGCCAGCTCTTCTTCAGTAGCCCCTACCGGGCAGGTGTTTGGTGGTGCGGCGGCGTCTGGCGGGGTCTGAGGATCAGTGATCACTTTCTACACTTTTGTTATAGTTAGTCTCCTACGGGAGTATGATGTATAAACTATTGTAACCCCTTTGAGGTTTTGGATTATTATATTATATCTGTTGAGGTTTAAATTTGTTGTATTATTCAGGGGTGCTTATGAACTGTTTAATGAAATCAGTAAGTTGGGGGGAACCCCTCGCCTTTATTTCCGCATTTAGTTAGGTTCCGATTCGCATCGCCCGGCCCGGTTGGGCTTTCGCGGGTCGAGGCGCGACAAAACGGCACTGCAGACGGGAAATGGCACCGCTGAGTAGGCAACCCCTCTACTCAAGAGTCAACACAGTGGGACTGTGAGGACCCATCCCTCTACTCCTGTGGCTCGCTGTGGACCGCAAGGGTAATTTGGTAAATTGCGGCTTGTCGGCTTGTTTCACACTCGTGTGTGCACACACTGACCATGTTTGTAGTAATGTTTGGCTAGAATGGTTAGTGGGACCCAGGATCAAAAGATCCGGGCTTGGGCTTGAGTTCTTGCCCAAGTTTAGCTTTCAGTACAAATAAGATCGATCTTCTTTGGCTAAGAGATCGATCTCCTTGTGCCAGAAAGTCAAGCTGAGTTCGCCATGAGAGATCGATCTTCTTTTGAGAAGAGATCGATCCCTCATAGGTCGGTTCGTCCGCCTATAAAGCGGACTCAGCGGATTTACTTAAATCCTTTTGAAATCCGTGGATCTTGAGCCCAGATCTGTCGATTTTGAAGGAGCTTGAGGAAGATCCAAGGCCTAGCAGCTAGGATTGAAGCTGTTATTGCTTAGGCAGGGATCCTACCTACATCTTTTCGGGTTTTTGGAAGTTTTTCCGGTTTGATTGTGATCTTTTGCTTAGATCTGTTAATATACATATTTGCTTGCTGTGATTCCACCGGTTTTGGACTCTTGGTCCCTTGATCTACCAGATCCCAGAGTTTTAGGGGGTTTGGTAGCGTTTTCCTGTGGTATTTCTCGCCGTCCGGTCGCCGGAGAACCCATCCGGATCGATCTCTCTGGGTTGGTCATGCTGCGCCCGATGAAGGATCGATCCTCTGCTTGGAGATGATCGATCCTGGGTCTTGGGTAGCATGGCTACCCTGCGTCGCGAGTAGGATCGATCTTCCTGGGAGGAAGGATCGATCTTTCTTGGCGCGACAAAAAAGGTGCCCTCTGTCTCGAGAAAGATCGATCTTCCTAGGAGGAAGGATCGATCTTCTTTAGCTCGACAGTGAGGGAAGGCTCTCTGTTACTTGAAAGATCGATCTTTTCTTAGGTAAAGATCGATCCCTTAGTAGCAGAGAGGATTTTTCATGGCTTTTGCCCGTGGGGCTTGGTATGTCGGTTTTCCCTTACCGCTTTATACCTTGTACATATGTTTAACCATGTTAGCCCTATAATAGGGGCAGTGGTGAACCGGGGGAGTGATGACTCCCGGGATGTTTAGAATAAATGGGTGGGTAGCCCTACAGCTTTCCCTAACCTTACATGTCGGCGTGCGCCGAGGGCTTTACCTGTGATATCTGTGAGCTGTTGTTTGCGAGGCTGCTTCCCGATGCAGGTGTTGTGGTGGACTGCTGGCAGTTGGTGGTGGTACCACTGCAGCAGCTCCTAGACCTTACTTACCTGTTCACCAACCCAGGCCGGCAGGGTGCCGTGCCCAGACCTTGTTATTTATATCATCACATATTGTTGCATGCTTACATGTTTTATCATGCGCATGTCCATAGCATGCATTGTATTGTGCATTAGCTGCATAAGAGTAGGACGCTGGCGGTGGGTTGACCGCCGATTCGGGGCTTTCGGGTAGCCCGGATCTAGCTCTAGGACCGTTGCGAGTAGCTTGGTCCATGACTCGATTTGTAGTATTCAGTTGATATCGATGATAGGGTTAGATGACCTGAATACATGTTGTTCGATGTTTCGAGGTCGTGTCAACCTCGAGCCGAGTCCTGAGGTGTAGCCGGTGTCCGGCAGTCTTTGACTCTTGAGTGGGGGGTGTGCCCACTCAGCGGTGCCTTGTCCCGCCAGTAGTGTTCACGGTCCTGCTGTGAGTCTGTAGTGCTGGGAGCCTGCGTTCTGGGACGTTCGGTGGGGTTATGGGACCTCTGTATACACCTAGGTTTGACTTGGGGGCGACACTATTGTGTTCCCTCCATTGTGAGTATCGTAATGTAGTGTCCCTGCTAAGCTTAGTGTTCACTCCTACCCGGGGTGCGTTTTGCAAGTGCTGGCGCTAGCTCTTCTTCAGTCGCCCCTACTGGGCAGGTGTTTGGTGATGTGGCGGCGACTGGCGGTGCTTGAGGAGCGGCGATCTCAGTTTTACCCTTTTGTTATAGATAGTCTCCTACGGAAGTGTTAAATGTATAATTTCCATGTTTTGAGGATTTGTATTATATCCAGTTCAGTGTTTTGAGGTTTGTGATTGTTTGTATAATACATGATGATTATGAATTGTTAGGGAGACCACTACGATTAGAGGGAAACGTCGCCAAAATTTCCGCAGTAGGTTAGGTTCCGGTTTACATCGCCCGGCCCGGTTGGGCCTACGCGGGTCGGGGCGCGATAGGGACACCGGCTACACCTCAGCATCCGACTCGAGGCCGACACGACCTCTACAATCATCAAGCAACATGTGTACCAGTCATCTAGGCCTTTCATCGAAATTGATTGTACATCACAATTCAAACCGGGTCCAAACTACCCAACCCCGGTCCTAGGGCTAAATCCGAGCTTCCAAGCCTCGGGACGGCGACCAACAGATCGCCCACGCCCTAACTATGCAACTAATGAACAACAGAGATGCATATAATGAACATACGCATATAAACATTAAGCATGCAGCATGATGTGATGATAGAATAACAAGGTCTGGGCTCGGCACTCTGCCTGCCCGGGGTGGTGAACATGTATTTAAGGTCTCGAACTGCTGTAGTGGTACACCACCAACTGCCACCCAGTTCACCAGTAACCTACATCGGGAAGCAGCCCCGCAAACAACAGAGACAAACCACGCAGGTCAAAGCCCTTGGCGCACCCCGGCATGCAAGGCTATGCAAAGCAATAGGGCTACTCGCCCACTTATTCTAAACATCCCAGGAGTCATCACTCTCCTGGTTCAGCACTGCCCCTAATATGGAGCTAGCATGCTTAAGAGTATATACGAAATATAAAGTTATACGGAAAACTGTACATACAAAGCCCCGCGGGAAAAACCAATGAAAACGCCTCTCTGCCACCAAAGGATCAATCTTTTCCAAAGGAAAGATCGATCTTCCAAGTAACAGAGAGCCTTCCCTTCCTGTCGTGCTAAAGAAGATCGATCCTTCCTCCCAGGAAGATCGATCATCCTCGCGACAGAGGGCACCCTCTTTGCCGCGCCAAGGAAGATCGATCCTTCTCGCGACAAAGGGGATCCCATGCTACCCAAGGCACAAAGATCGATCATCCTCACCATATGATCGATCATGCTCGGGTTCAGCATGACCAACAATGAAGGATCGATCGATCTTGTTGGGTTCTCTGGCGAACCTCCGGCGAGAAATACCGTCAGAAAACTCTACCAAACCCCACATGTGAGGACCCGTCCCTCTACTCCTGGGTCGACCGGCTGGGTCGGGCCCGTGGCTCGTTTGTTTGTTTTGCGTCAAGCGTGCGATCCGGTGGATCGTATTGTTTCTTGGACCGCAAGGGCAGTTTGGTAAATTACGCCTTGTCGGTTTGTTTCACACCCGCGTGTGCATACACAGTCTCTGATTGATATTTGTGTTTGATTAGATCCGTTAGGGGTTTTTGACCTGTTCGGATCGATCCAAGTGTGTTGGATTGATCCATCCTTGTCTTGGATCGATCCATCCTTGTGTTGGATCAATCCAGACACTGTAGCTAGTCAGTGGCTTTTTCCTTCGCGAGGACGGCAGCCGGCCGTCGCACTCTCTTGTCAGAAGGGGAGGACTTTCCCTCCCCTCCTTCCCCTTTCCTTCGGCTTTCCCGGCTTTCCCCCGGGCTTTCCTTCCTCTTCTTTCCTTCTCTTCTCTTCTCTTCTTTTTCCTTCTCTCTTCTTCCCGCGGTGCTCTGCTTCCTCTATTTTCTCCCGGCAGCCCTCTTGCTCTTCGCCGTTCTCCCTCCTCCGACCACCGTTTTGGGTGTTCTAAGGCTCGTTGGATCCGTGACAACAAGAGGAAGATCGCTGAGGTGGTTTGGAGCCTTGTTGGTGACGGGTTTGCGAGGGATCAACCGAGGAATGCGCAGTTCGGTAGGTTCTTCTATCTACATGTGTTCTTTAATGGGTTTCTCGTGATCTAGCCGTTTGATCTTGTTGATCTTGGTGTTGTTAGCTTACTCTTGCCTAGTAGAATTACTGATATAAGTTTCATGATATTTAGTTGAGATTTGAGTAGGATTTATGCATGATTAATCTCGGTTTTTCCGGTTTCTGCTGTTCTTGAAGAACAGTCGGCTTGCGGCGAGTTTTTCGGCCAGTACGTACATGATATTGACTTATGATGAGCATAAGAGTTGCAGATCTCTTAGTTATCTTTCCATTCCCGCTTATTTCGTATTTTTTCGATTTGTCTACGAATTTTTGTGATTTTTCTCGTGACCTGCGACGAGGCTGATCTTAAGCTGGTTTGAAGCTGTTCGGGTCGATCCAAATGGTTCGGATCGATCCAATATTTTCTGGATCGACCCCAAAGCTGGCTGGTGGCGTTTTATGGTCTATTTTTAATGGTTTTGATTAGTGTTTTCCCGTTAATCCAACAGTTGGATGATTCTGGATTTTGGATATGTTGATCCATGCATGTAGACCTACTGATGGTTAAGTTGGATCTTGAATCCGACGTCGTTTGGATGTTGGATCGACGGGATCAATTAGCCTCTAGTAGAGAACTTTTGGGTGTTTGAATATAATATTATATTGTTTTCCGTTCATCATCGTTTTCGGGGTTGCTTCCCGTTGCAGGAGTCCGCGGTTGACGGTCGCGGTACCGTCGTAAAGCCGGGACCCGCTACGGATCGGCTGGCAGCGGTCGGTAGTACCGCTGCAGCGATCCGATTGACTTATATGATGTTTGTCATACTGTAGCATGCTTTACTTCTTATCTGTGTATGTTCATAGCATGCATTCTCTGTTTGTGCATTAGTTGCATTGGTTAGGGCGTGGGTGATCTGTGGGTCACCGTCCCGAGGCTGGAAGCTCGGACTTAGCCCTAGGACCGGGGTTGGGTAGTTTGGACCCGGTTTGAATGGTGGTGTCCAGTCGATTCGATGATAGGCTTAGATGACTGGTACACTTGTTGCTTGATGATTGTAGAGGTCGTGTTGGCCTCGAGTCGGATGCTGAGGTTTAGCCGGTGTCCCACTGTGCTGACCCGGGGTAGTGAAGTTGCCTACTTAGCTTGTGTGTCGACAGTGTTGGAGTGCTGCCCCTAGGCCTCAGGGACACTCGGTGGGGTTGTATACACCCAGGTCTTGCTTGAGGGCGACACTTTTGCGTTTCCCTCTTACTTCTGTGTGTCGTAGTGTAGATCCCTACTGAGCTTAGTGCTCACACCTACCCGGGCTGCGTTTTGCAGGTGCAGGCGTCAGTTCTTCTTTTGTGGCCCCTACCGGGCAGTTGGTCGGCGGTGCGGCGGCGCCTGGTGGACTTTGAGAGGTGGCGATATTTACTGCTTTTACCTTTGGTTAGTTAGTCTCCTACGGGAGTGATGTTGTATTTGGATCTTCCCCTCTCCGAGGATATGTATATTAAACACTTTGGGTTTTAAATCTGTGGTTCGAGGTTTCATTAAATTGTTGTTTTAAATTGAGGGTGCTTCTGGTGAATTGCTAGGGAGACCAATAGGTTAGAGGGAACCCTCGCCGTCTTCTTCCGCGTTTTGTAGGTTCCAGTTCGCGTCGCCCGGCCCGGTTGGGCTTTCGCGGGTCGGGGCGCGACACCACAAAACCTTGGAATTTGGTAGTACGAAGGACCACGAGTCCAAAATCGGTAAGAATACTTAAAACCATCAACTACACAACGAGATCTAAGCAAAACAAAACACAATCAACTCAAACTCACAAAAACCGGAAAACAAACATAGGTAGGATCCCTACCTAGCCTAGAGCAGCTTCAATCCTAGCTGCAAGACCTTGGATCGTCCAAAATCTCTTCAAAATTCGGCAGCTCTGAGCTCAAGAACGCGGATTTCAAAAAGGATTAAAGAAAGAGGGTTACGTCCGCTTTATAGACAAACGAACCGACTTATGAATGATCGATTCATGACGATCGCGCCTTAACTTTCTGGCATTAAAAGATCAATCTTCTAGCAATGAAGGATCGATCCATTAGGTGCAGAAAGCTAGACTTGGGCTAAAACTTAAGCCCAAGCCCGGATCTTTCGATCACGGGTCCACCTAACCTTTCTAATTAAACACTAACACAAACATGGTTAGTGTGTGCACACGCGGGTGTGAAACAAACCAACAAGGCGTAATTTACCAAATTGCCCTTGCGGTCTACAACGAGCCACAGGGGTAGAGGGATAGGTCCTCACAACGGCGATGGGTGGTGGCCGACTGGTGGAGAGTAACCCGGCAGTAGAGAGGGGTGAAGGTGGCAGGTGGACTTGGGGAAATTAAGTTATACTACTCTTAGGGTTTACTCTATTAACTACTAACTTTATTCATCCTCTTCTCCCTTTCAATACATGCTATTGATGTCCTTTTATAGAGGCATCGACAAAGTTCTAATCAAACTAGAATGCCTTCTTGCTTAACCAGCAAGTAATAATACTCTTCCTAATACAACTCAAACTGACTCATAATAACTAGGACATAACTAAATAAACAAGTGACTTAAATCAACCAAAACTAGGAAACTGACTCAATGAGGATAACTAGTAGGAAATCAATTAGGAAAGCAAACCAGCTAGGGATAAGGTTCCCTAATGGCCGGCTTGGCTCATCATGCTCCAAAGGGACCTGGTCCCACCCAGCCTTGGTCGTGGGTCCGTCCATGCTTAGACGTGGGTCCGGACTTGGCTGGGTCTTGGCTCGTAACAAGTGGTGAGGTAGATCGTGGGGATGTAGCCCAGGTATCACTGTGATAGTGCCTCGACTTTGAGGTTTCACGACTCTAATGTTTAGAGACTTCATATAGTGCCTCAAACCCAAGGTTGTTAAGTGCCTCGATCTCGATGTTATTTGTCATTGGGACTGACTTTATATTGATGATCCGACCTCGAAGTTGTTTGGCTCCGAAATCTACCTTCGTTGGGTGCCTAGACTTCGGGGTTGCTTAGCCCGGGTTTGGAGTTATCAAGGAAAGCTTGAGGTTTCAAATATCGTATTGTTGGATTGCATCGCAATAAATGTGTAGGCGGCGTGATGATGGTGTTTTAACATGGGCGTCGAGTAATATTTAATACGTGTCACGTTTTATTGATCAATGTTTCTTTTCTCACGTGGTCTTATAAGTGATGGTTCATCCACATGTCATGTTCGTCTGACGTTCCACTAACCCTATATTTATTAGATGGATGACACGTGTTTCAATCGATGAAAGTTGATTGATTGAGACGATGGGTATACGCCGGCTCTCGTCTCAGTATTTCTGTCTGTAACACGCAACCGCAGGGAGTTACGGCAACGAGGACGGTGGACTTCGAGTTCCAAACCTCTAAATCAACGGCGGAGCGTCTTCAATTCCGCCGGCGAGTTCTTCATGTGACTCGACTCCTTTTGGTCGCAGGTGGCGTCATTCTCCAAGAAACAGCCCTCGATCTAGCTAGATTTCTGTGTCTATCATGGTGAGCTTCATCCGACGCCGTTCTTTGATCTCCACTTCCTTCAAGATTTCCAAAAGATCCCATCTTGGTCGAATTATCCAGAGATCTACTCCCATTCTTCTCTAATTTGCTCTGATTTGGATGGCAGATACGGTTCATCTTGCTCCAGAATCGCCAGGGCAAGACCCGGCTCGCCAAGTACTACGTCCCCCTCGAGGACTCCGAGAAGCACAAGGTCGAGTACGAGGTCAGCACCCCGCCCGAGTCTTTTCTCCCCCTCCAATTCCTTTTTCATTCCCCCTTTTCACCCTGATGTTAAGTTGGAAAAATGAGAGTTTCCTCCCTTTTCTTGGTGGATTTCGTTGTTTGCTTGGTTCTTATTGAGGGCTTCGATCTCCGTCAGGTTCATCGGTTGGTGGTTAATAGGGATCCCAAATTCACCAATTTCGTGGAGGTATGTGGAAATTCCCAATTCATTGCTGTCAGATTTACCATCTTTTCGTCTTGATCGTTATATGTCAATTTCTTTATTTCTCTTCATTTCTTGGAATTCTACGAGTTACTTCTGTTACATAAAAGAAGCAAACTTTGAAACGCTCACATTGCTGGCGGTGCTAAACGCATGAAAGATTGATATGCTTCACACAAAACTTTCAAAGATCCTCCAGAGTGTTCCAGTTTGGCCTTGTGAGTCCTCTTTGCTAGTCTTCCCTACGTACGCTGTGACTACAAACTCTCATCATTCGTCCTCCCAACTTCCTTTCCATGGTACATTAGATTTAGTCATGTGAGGCTCACAACTTTGTAAAGGCTAGAATTTATGGACAATAATAACAAGTAAGATAACCAGATGAAAATTGAACATATGCAAAGACTATGGTTGATAGAAATCAACCTTATAAGAGGCAGCGGGAGAGAGAATAATCATACATATGATGGTGGGAGTTTGTTTAATCCAAGATCCAGTGGTGGAGAACTAAAAATCGTGGACATAATAACTAATGAACATAACTGAAAAAACATGGAAAAATAAAACCGAGTCAGGGGCACGGGTTCACGCCCTAGTGATACTGATATACATAGCAAATGTTAACAGCTGTTAAAACATGTGCTAGTGGATGGATTAATTGGAGGTTGACTTCAGTCTTCTCACCCATGCAATGAAGATTGTATCAGCTGGAAAAGCTTGGATGTATGTGTGAGGGTCATGTTTGAGGTGTTAACAGCTGTTAAAACATGGATTGGGAGTTTAAGAGCGATAGGACTTGATTTGCAGACAAGTGGAGCTTGATTTGGACGACAAACCAATTATTTCGAAGTACTAGTTTCAAGAAGGATCAGTGGAGTTGGGATGCTTTGTGGTATTTTCATGATACACTTTGTTATAAAAACTGTGCCTAACCTTGTTGTAATGCTGCAATTTTAGTAAGCATGACATTGTTCTAATGTGTTCGTTCGATGAAGAAGATTCGATTAATGTTTCTGTCCTATTTGTCTCCTCTAATCTACTTAAACATTCAAATCAGATAGTGACTTTTGCTTAAAGTAGATTTAGGAGCTGTCCTTGGCTTGTGGTTTTAGTTACTCAAATTAATCTTTTCTCTCATTATCTGATTATATGTGAGTAAATTGTTCCATGCAGTTTCGCACGCACAAGGTTATATACAGAAGGTATGCGGGGCTATTCTTTTCAATGTGTGTTGACATCACAGACAACGAGCTAGCATACTTGGAGTGCATCCATTTATTTGTGGAGATTTTGGATCACTTCTTCAGCAATGTGTGCGAACTAGATTTGGTATTTAATTTTCACAAGGTTTGTAATCTCCAACGAACTCCATGTTTTCAAAGGTCTATGCTTGTCATATACCGGATATAATATAGGCAATTTGTATATCTCACCGTTATTGCTGTTCCAGCATTAAACTTTTACCGGGGGCATAACCGCAAAAGAATGTCACCTTGTCAACCTTACCCGCCAAATATCCTCTGTTCTATTGTGACGGGCACTCTTTCCTAGATGAAATATAGAGACCTAAAGATTTCTATAGAGAAAAATTGAAGAGCTAGACGTAATCGGTTCTATCTGATAACATGAGATGCTATCATACGACAATATTTGTAACATTGTATAGCGACAAATAAGGAGTCAACATCTCTATATTTGCTAATTTCTTGCCATTTCTTCAGGCCAGAAGAGATACCATTGATAGACATGTATAGCCTGTGAAATCTATGGTAAATTTGTGATTTAACAGTTACTTCCATGTGCAGGTATATCTGATATTGGATGAGTTTATTCTTGCCGGGGAACTGCAAGAAACTAGCAAGAAGGTGAAACTTTGCTCTCCATTTTACTTCTTTGTCAATTTAAGGTCATCTGGAATGAAATCTTCTTATGTATATTTATTCTTCTTTTGTGTCTTTATCACTTTATGGGGTACCTTATGATCTTGATGGATAGGCTAGCAATTATGCTCTATCATGATTTAGATAGATGAATCAACTGTCTGAATAACTCAAATAAAACCCCAATAGAATTCATCTACATAGTCTGATGGACGCTGCAGTAATTATTGGTTGTGTCATCTACGTAGTTCCTTTGGCCATCACATTGGTATTTCTTTGTTTGCATTTTGCGTTGAATTCACCCATGTAATTCTTGGAGCAATTGAGGTAAATATCCATAGCTTCAGCTTTCTTGTGATTGCACTACATCTACACTTTGGTGCACTAAAAGTTTCTTTTATTAGCTTTTGTGATCAAGTTTGTACATAGAAACAGAAAAGTGCTATGTGGATTTTTTCGACAAAGATAATGAAATTCTTTCTTCTTTTGCTGATTATCTGCTGCAATCAAGGATTTGATCCAATAGCTATACCCTATTTGCAGGCAATCATAGAGAGAATGGGGGAGTTGGAGAAGCAAGAATGAAGCTTTTTGAGTAGACTGTCATCAAGGAGTGCATTAGAGCGTCGCATGCGTTCTATGTTATTTGTTGTTTTATGTATTTGCCTCATGTAATCAGTCATGGATGCGGTTCATTGCAAGGGTTTGAGGGATAAAAAAGTTGAGTGATTGTCATTCCTCCGCTGATTGTTAACTGGCAACTCGTTGCAGTTTATGGCGTCATTAACGTTGTCGATGTGGACTTGTTTCTTCTTGTGGTGTACTTGTGTAAAAGCTTTATTGGCTGTTGGTTATCATTTGTTTTAGGTTAAATTATGTTTTTGATACCTGTAAAATTTTGGATAATTTTGGATATATCAGTTTAGTATCTCTAGTTTTATAATTATGTTTTTAATACATATATTATTAAAACTGTTTCGTTTTGATCCGATCATTTAACAATGTCATTTTTTCAAACGACAAACCGGTCACTTGACTGGTTTTGCCACCTCATCACTATCTCTAATCTCTCTTCTCTCCCTCTCTCTCCTCCCCCCTCTCTTCCGTGCTCTCTCTCTCTCAACACTGGGTTTGTAGAGGTATATTTTGACATTAGCTGCGGTAAGCATCAATTAAAATAGGTTTCTGCACATATAGATTGGTATTGACACATAAATTAATTTTAGTTTAGCAATCATGATTAATCGCTATCGGTGCCACTTTGGGCACAAGAACTGGGAACTAATCAACTTCATGAAGCCATGGGGGCTTCTTTGGGCTTCTTTGCAAGCTCCACAGTCCTCCCATTGTCTTCCACACCACACTATTGTATTTGTATCCAAACTCAAATGCTATCTGTCAAATTCTATCACCCTTCTTGATCCTCCCTTTAGCACCACATGGTCCCCAAACAGGACATCAACAATCATGCACAATATCATTTAAACAATAGGCAGACAAGAGAACATACATAACAGATAGGTCTCATGTACATTCATTCACAACCAAAACATGACTTTACAAACATTCTAAACAGCTAAACAGTTAAATACAACATTAAACGGACCAGACCACCAAAGCATCAATCAAACCAGAACACCAGAGTACTATCAGCAAACCAAAACATGGTGACAGAGAGGAGAGAGAGCACGGAAGAGAGAGAGAGAGAGAGAGAGAGAAGAGATCCGGCACGGGGAGGGGGAGACAGAGAGGAGACAGGAGAGATGGAGAGATGGAGAGATGGAGAGACAGGGGAGGGAGGGAGGGAGGGAGGGAGAGAGGGAGAGAGAGAAATGAGAGAGAGAAGTGAGATTAGAGATGGAGAAGATGAGGTGGCAAAACCAATCAGTCAAAATTGATTGAAAACCAGTCAAAATTGACTGAAAACCACTCACGTGATATAACATGAGCGGATTGCCGTCAAGTCTGGATAACGTCGTCTAACGGTAGGTACTAAATATGTTATATATATTAAATATAGGTATAAAAAATATAATTATCAAATTATAGGTACTAAAGTGGTATGTGGAGAATTTTACGGGTACCAAAAACGTAATTTAGCCTTTGCTTTATTATTGAGAAGCATTTGCTCTTGGTTACGTTTCAATCTATTCCTTCGTATAATTCAATAGCAATTGGGTGCACCAGCGAAAGTTGGTTTGTTTGCCAGGTACCTTCCTTTGACATTAATGAGGTACAAATGCTTAAAGTTAGAGTTTTGGGTTATGCGTAAGAGTTCCTTGTTTTGGCCGTTGTCTTTCTGAATCCCCTCTAATTTGTTAGTTTGAAAATTTGAATTCTGACCCTTGACAAACTTTTAGTTTGTAATTATGGAAAATTGAGAAATTGATGCGATGCATATTTGTGTTCAAGATTGAGGATGCTCAAAAGAAAGTTTACTCACAGTTTCCAACATTCCATGGGATGAAGAGCATCGATGAGAATGAGGTTTATACAGGGCCATAAGACAATTTGGAGCTGTTTGGACCTATGATGATGTTCTCCCATGAATCAAAATGTTAAATCTTAAAATGTACAGAAGTCTTTTAGTTCTCAAGGACCACGGTGAGCAAATTTCTGGCATCAGATGCACTCCCTGCATTACCTTCCAATGACTATGATGGCATTTCTGGATAACTTATCAGACAAACGTCATAGTGTTCATAACACAAGTCCTGTTTAAAATTTAAGGTTCTTCTAACATTCTATTCTACTCAAGACCTACAAAATCAACTGTCTTAAATGACTTTGATCATGAGGACAAACAATTAGATAAGTATTCAACATGTAGTAAATCAGGAGAGGTAAAATCTGGCTTGGATCAACAAGAAACTTTTTGCTTCTTTTTCTTGGATGATATGAAGTCGTCGTCATCATCCTTTGTATCTGAACTCTTAGCACTGGTGTTTCGCTTCTTACCCTCAGACACAGTTTTTGATCTTGAGATCGTTTGTGTAACCTTTTTTACTGTTATGGTCGATGTTTTCTTGACAGAGACTGCCTCGATGGGTGACCCAAGCTTCTTTAACTTCCTAGCATAAACCTTTTTCGCTGCATCCTCAGGAAGCAGACCCCACTCCATCATCCTAGAAGCAAGGAAAGATTACCAGAGTTAACTTCTGGTTGCCCTTAAAAATCAACAGAATACTGTCAACAGAGTAGAATAATGAGTAGTTCAACTGTAAAATATCACCCGATGCCTGTTCTGGAAAGCACAATGATATCCTAATATGATGCTAATACTTCAATAGAAGGTTATGATCCTTGGAAGCAATGGTCCAAGTTTCTTGCCAGGTCAACTATGACAGAGAATTAGGGAACAGAAAAAAATAGGCATGTTTCTTTCAGATTAATCCAATAGATTGCATGCAGACGAGAAGTATTTGAATTCAGGCCCCACAATATGCATAAGTAACAGATATTAGTGAAGGTTTAGATAATTCATATGACAGTCGTGCTGCATTTTGCCCAATAGCCAACATTAATAGCTGTAATGTTTCTGGCAGTGGCAAGATGTAAGCAAATTCTAATGTTAGAGAATTTGAATGTCTACTAAAACTGCCCAAGCAACAGCAATAGCAAGCAAGTGTTAGATAATTAACTGTTTATTACTTGGAGAACAGTGGAAGAATCAAGGTGACTTTCCAAATCATCAAAATTAGAAGCTCAGAATTGAATTCCAGGAGGGTTGCATAATTTTAAGAAACAAAGCATCCATGAAAAAGGACAGTACTAGGAGGAATGATACAATCACTTCAGAGAGGATGCAGAAATTAGGCGATCACTCCTGGTATTAGTAAGCTTGATCTGTAATTTCAGACTTAACTTCAAGAGTCCATGTCCATAATGTAGACAATGCAGTCGCCAGGCTACAAGTAGGGTACACAATGTTCTAAAAATCGCTCTAGGCTGCGCCTACGCCGCCTAGGGGCTGGGCGCTTCCCAGCCGTCCCGATTAAGGCTTAGTCGATCGAGCTAGGCGTTCGGCTGAAAATCAGCAACCTAGGCGAGCTGGGAGTACTAGAGAGATATGGAGAAGAAGAATTTGAGGCATAGGCTTGAAAGTTGCTAGAATCAAAACTTTAAAATGAATAGTGTTGCTATTTAAGCTTTATATTTTTATTTATATAATTATATGTAATAAAAATTAAATTCAAATTAAAAAAATAAAACCGCCTAGTCCCCGCCTAGGCGTCCAACTAGTCCTCTAGGCGCTAGTCCCCGGGCTTCCGCCTGACTAGCGCCTAGCATTTTTTAGATCCATGAGAGTACATCATGTTTGGGTAAGGAATGGGAAGCTAATAAAGTGCTACATTGGCATCACGGAACTTTGACAATCATGGGTACTACCAAGGATCAATTTGCTACCATAAAATTTAAATCGACGACAAAAAGAAATGATGTGAAGGCTTAGACGATACACAGTGACATATACAGCTGCTAAAATAAAAGTTACTAATGGTGAGTGCATCTAAACCAGACATATTATAAAAAGATACTCTTCCCATACAATCCAGCTCCGAGGCAACATACATGGGTTACATAGGTTTGTATAATTTCCCAGACTCCATATCTAACTAGAGATGCCTGGGTATAAGCATGAAGAGGGATTTGGGATACCTGTGCATCTGCTGTTTATCAGCAGATCTTTTCTCAAAGATCTAATACAATAACTAAAATGCTCATATAAGCACTGGATTTTAAGTTATCTAAGTGGAAGAATATACGCAAAAAGTCCCATTAAACTAGTTAGTTCAGCTTTCCTCCAGGTAGAGAAAATTAAAATCATTAAAGAATCCATAAACTGCCACATAATGTACTTGAACAGGCTTAACGGTGAGAGTGTATCACATGACTACTTCGCGACTATCTAGCCATGTGCCTAAAATTAAGGATAGGGAAGATTCAGTATAAAAATCTCTAGAGGATGTCATACTTTTCCCCAGTGATAGGAATGGCCATGAGAAGATTTTGCCACAAAATATGTTTTCAATGCCTATTGAACCTATATTCCTAACTAATGTAGAAATACATCATAACAAGCTCAGAAATCATTGATGAGTTACAAAACCTAATAAAAGGATACACACATAAAAGCTTAATAAGATGGGAACAAGATGATCTTATGAATGACTATACCAGTTGATACATAACTCATATGTATACAAATACAATCTCTTGTGACCTAATAAATTTTATTACCAAGTCATGGGTCATCATTTTTAACTTCTGACCACAGAGATAGGTGGCAGAAGATGGTAATGTCAAACATGGTCATGTAAAAACACAGTCTAACACCTTAAAATGTAATCCAGATCCAGAGTTAGTTCAAGTCCACGGAACCACTAAAAACTACAATTATTGAGTTCTCACATCCTAATGAACATCAGTTTACGAATAGAAAGGTAATCATTTAGAGAAATAGATAATGCCAGGAGGCCTGCAAGAGATTCACTGGCATACTAAACACCATGTTTATGATGGTTATTACAAAGTTGAGAGTTTGCTTAGCTGTAACTTATTGTTGCATATAAACTCTGTGACTTAAACTTCATATTTTATAGGCTACAATCTTTGTGGAATCTGTACCATTAGAGCAAAAGAAATGCTCCTAGGTTTGGACCTCAAAAACATTTAGTATATAAATTTGCACTGGTCACAGATCAAAGTCTAGGTAAAGAAGGTATATAGAATCAAGAATGCCACACTGAAGACCATTATTATCTGAAAATGGCTATGGCTTATCTGTACAGCTCAATCATGAACCTAGCCACATACCTTATTCAATATAAGAGCAATATCATCGACAAAGCAAAAGTTAAAGCCACAGCAAGAAAAACGCAATATCTTACCAAATCGCAGCCATTTCACTGTTGGGCACCTGCTCGTACAACGTTTCATAGAAAATCCTCAATGGATCTCTCTGCAACCAAAAAAGTAGAGCACAAGTAGGCCATCGTAAAAGAACAACGTAAAAACTTTTGCACAGCATAGAAAATGCAAAAGCAGGAACTTGTACTTTTTCTGGAGGGTCATGCTTCTGTCCTGGCAATTCGTACATTTTCCTCTCCCTCTTCTCCTTCCCCAGCACCTGCCCAACCTTTCCCACCTCTCCAGCCACTTTCTTATTTCTCTTCTTAGTTTTCTGATCAATTGCGCCAGGAACAAAGCTCAAATATGAAATGATGTATCCAAGGAAGGCAATTGTGAATCTAAAAAACCGAAAACCACAAATGAAAAAAGAATATTAATCAGAAAACCTCTTCTTCCTTGTCCGAATCCTCAGCCTCTTCTTTCTTCAGCTTAGAAGGCTTCACATTGCTCTTCAGTGTTTTGTTCGTCGCTGTATTCACCTTGATTATTTCATAAAGCAAGAAATCAACAAAAAACCAAAAAAATGGGCAAAAAGAAAAAACAAAATCTACATCAGGAATATACCAGAGGTTCCAAATCGTCGAACTCTTCCTTCTTCACCGCGGAAGGGCTTGTACTACTCTTCCCTCCTTTCTTCACTCTCTAGTCAATTATAACCAAACATTAAAAGAACCCATCAAAGATATACGCAAGAGAATGAGTATAAATCCCAAGAAAAGGGAGCAAAGAGAAACCTTCAAGGGCTTCTCGTCGTCCTCTCCATCGACCTCCTCTTTCTTCACATTGCAAATCTTGGCATCGCTCTTCCCAGCTCCCTTCTTCTCTCTCTAATCAATCCCTCCCAACATTAAGAACAACCCATCAAAGATAAACTGAAGAAAAGGGGATAAACCCAAAAACTCAATGTGGAGAGGGACCAAAAAGTCACCTTGATGGGCTTCTCGTCGTCGTCTCCGTCCAGCTCTTCCGTCTTCGGCTTGGATGAGTTCGACGTGCTTCTCTTCTTCGACTTGGCGAGGGCTATAAGGCGATCGTCCTCGTCGTAGCTCTCTTTGGGCTCTTCCTCCTTCACAGGATTGGCAGCCTTGGCTTCAGGCATTGCGAGATAGAGAGAGAGGATAGGAGGTTTGGGCGGAGGGGGAGGGGTTTTTGCTTGCAGTTCGAAGTATAGAATAAAGAGAGAAGCGAGGAGCTAGGAGAGTGATGAAAAGAATGACCGTTGGATTTCAATCTTACGGCTAATATCGCTCGTTGCCTAATTCGCTGATTGGATCCTGACCCTCTAATGCAATCGCCGGTGCGCCCAAGAAATGCGTTCCAAATCACGATGCATTGCTCTAACCGCAATATATCGGTCCGATGGAAATTATACTCCAAGCAAGCTAACCCGTTATCCACACCAGCAAACCCACCACCGCGCGAGAAAGAGCAGAGGCCGCCATGGCTTCCTCGGCTCCAATCCACCACGGTCTCGTCCAACCCTGATAGCACCGGGATTCTACAGCCCCATTCGAGATCTCGGACCGCGCTGCCTCATGGCCTCCCTGACCTTCTCCCATGCAAGTGCTCCTCTCGCGCGAACGAGCAGCTGCTGTCGCCCTCGTCTCTCTCCTCGCCCGCTCACAATCCTAGCAAGAATCGCCTCTTCGAACTCTGTGAGTGAATGGAACGTCGTATATCTATGTTGTTGTCAAAAAGTTTTGATCTTGAGAGATAATGAACCTAAGAGGGTCGTGTCTAAGCATAAGAATGCGAGCATGATGACACTATCTTTAAGCCCGCTATTTCTTCACTCTGCAATTCGTTATTATGGGCGTACAACTGTCATTTGTGTCTGCTCATGTATCGTTTTTCTTCGAAATGTTTTTTTTTCCCAATTGTGTCTCGTTTGAAAGCCTGTTGTAGATTAGTAGATTACACGATTCATTTAGATAAGCGGCACAAATTGTGTATACCTGTATAATGTAGTGAAAGACGATTAAAAATTACGTTTATTAACATCATTTTTGTACTTTGGCTGATGAAAAACACAGATTTTGGATGGGAGGAGAATGATGATGAAGAGATTAATCTGGAGGACTAAAGAAGGTAAGTGACACGTCGGTGGATGCTTGTTATGTTGGCTCCTTCACAACCATGGTATCTGTATTAAATCTGTCACTAAACATCAAGTCTTTTGTGTGCTTGGCTTTCTGAAAATCAGGTTGATAGGATTCTTTTTGTCATGTGGTTTATATACCACTTAATTTTAAAAGGATCTAAAATGTCTCTTCCATTATCTAAGAAGTGCCACAGAGGTAATATGATATGAATCTAGAAGGCCCTATGAATCTTTTGTGCTTATAGTTTAATGCATAATATGCTTGAGAAGGGAGTCACTCAAAAAGCATTTTGTTTTCTCTTTAATTGCAAGCTACGTCCCTTCCTTTCTCTTGAAGCTATGTTTATATTAGAAATTTTACGATAACTCATTCTTAGATATTCTTATCTATCAACCTCAAATAGCCAGAGGCTAGTGTCTTGTTAAGTTTGTACAAAGGAATTATCATTGTAGCTGCACCTTCTGATGAATGTTAACTTGGGTTAGGAGAAAGTTGATATAAGAGTTCATTTTCTATCTTCCATGGCTTTTTGGCAGATTTTAGCATCTATGTGTTTTAGTGTTTCATTGTCTGCTTTTCTTCCTATGCCCTTTCTCTTTCAACAGTATGGAGAGTCCCTTTTTTCAGGTTGACATAAGAAAGCCATCTGTTTTAAATATCATCTATTGCTGCAGAGGTTTTAGAAGGTCTAGTTCTCAATAGGAATGTGAAAGTGGCCAAGAGATTGTTGCCACAGTTGTGTGCACTTTCATGTGGAATCACTGCATGGTTGAGCTTTGCTCAAGTAGCACAGTCAAGCGATGGAGTGAGAATAAACATGGTTTATGAAACTGGGGAGCTGTTTGAGCTGGGAATTCAGCTCTCTTACTTGCTCATCTTATTAGGACTTCTTGGGGCAGGGAGTTTCTTTGTTGTTCGTCAAGTTCTGGTTCGTCGAGAGCTGGATCTCTCTGCTAAGGAATTACAGGTAACTGCTTTGTTATTTATGATGTTTTCTTCATATATGAAAGAATAAACACTGCTGTATCTGGCATGCTAAAGCTGAAAAGAAGAGGTCAAGCAATTAGTGCATTTCCGAATAAAAACAAACCAAATGTATAGCATATACTACAGGAAACAATATTTAAGGTACTATTCGACGGAAAACTTGTTGAGACTTGAAAATAACAATCGGTTACGATTATTTTTCTTGCCCTTAGTTCTATATGTTTCGACTGTTATTTTCAAGTTGAAAGAGGGTTCATTGTCTGATTTTTTAAATCCATGGAATTTTTTCAGAGGTTTGATACATACTACAGGAAAAGTGCAACACTTAAATGTAACAGTAGCCAGAGTAGCGAGATAGTATCTATTGTAGAGATGCAGTGATTATTTTGTACGAGTACTGTTAATATTTGGCAAAGTTTCCTGATTCAAATAGATAATTTCGAATGTTTGAATACATGACTTCATAACCTGATCATTACTATTGGTCAACACCCAACTTTTGTTGTTGTTGGAATCTCTACCATTTGACCTAATGTGAAATAATATTAATATAGTGGCATCGATTCTACTAGTCATGGGGCCCCTGGTTTGGGTTTCGGTAGTGGGCCTCAGCTAGAAGACTAAGCTTCTCCAAGCATAGTTATAACTTTCCATGAATGGTATTTGCTAAATATCAGAAGGCAAGTTCTTGGTGGCGCAGCTCCAAGAGTGTTTTGATTTCGAGAGTTCTGGATTTCATTTTCTCTAATGCCAAACTCTGATTTGACATCAACTTCATTTCATCTAATACCATCTGGACCAAGATGAAAACAATTTATCTACAACACGGCAAACCTTTTTTGCCTCGATTTTAGTTCATTCCATTACTTTTCTCATATGCATACTACATAGTCGGTCACATCCTAATTCGTTTGTATTGCCAACTTGGCTCTTCAGGAGCAGGTTCGAAGTGGTGATGCCAGTGCAACGGGGTATTTTGAGCTTGGTGCTGTTATGCTAAGAAGAAAGTTTTACCCAGCAGCTACCAAGTATCTGTCACAGGCAATTGAAAATTGGGATAGAGATGACCAGGATCTAGCACAGGTCAGAATTTGTACCCCTCTCAATTCTTAACATTCATGTTATAAGTAACGTAGTTTGCCTTTTACTTTCTACTTCTTATGTTTGATATTTGTTTGGTTGTTGAGTAAAATTCTTATGTGTCTCACCCCGACTCAGAAAACCCATCCGAATCGGAGCGTGAGAGATTTAAACCCGTTCATTTCAATTCTTGCACAATTATATGACGAATATTACAACTAATTTGAACAATTATATATGGGGTGTAAACTGTAATTTTAACATTCTACAGATGTTCACAAATTCAATTTATACATATGGATATGATACGACGTTTACTGATACAAAATTGATTCTCAATCAAACATAGTATACATAGATATAAAAAATTCTCAAAGAGGGAAATTATACATTTAATATAATCTATTAGGATAAACTGGATGCTAACTCCTCAGACATCTCCAGAGGTCGACGTGCCACCAAAAGTCTCTCCTGCTTGTGGTATAGAAGAAGAGCTAGCGCCTACACCTACAAAACACATCCCGGGTAGGAGTGAGCGATAAGCTCAGTAGGGTTCTACTCTACGTCACACTGAAAAAGAAAGAAGAGAACAAGAGTGTCGTTTCTCCACCTAAGTCTAAATGATGCCAAGGAGCCCTACAACCCTATCAATTATCAAGGGATCCTACCTCTCTTAACCAACCACGCTGGGATTGACACCATCACGCTGGGATTGACAGAAACCAGAACTGAGGTAGGAACACCCTTACCCAATAGGAAACCACTGCCTGGGTCACACGTCAAGTGCATCGACAACCATCGTTAGCAATTGGCCTTGGAGAAGCGACACGACTTACAAACCTCAATCAACAGAGTATGTATAGCCAACTAGACAACAATCTCGATAAAACAATATTAGCATAACAATTCACGTCCTAAACCTTACTATCCAGCCTCGGTCCTAAAGTTAGATCCGAGCTGCCTGAGCTCTTGGATCGGCGACTAACCCATCACCCACGCCTAACCTTGAATACCTCTAAAGCATACAATGCATGCACATATATAAGATTCTAGCCTAGGTGTCATTATATGCCATATCAACAATAGAGGTTCAATAGTTAAGCTATAATATGATTAAGAATCAAACCTGATTCTTAAACAAAAATCGGCATTACAATGCCGTTATACAATAGCCCTCGGCGCAACACCGGCACACAACAAGGTAGGAGTCTATAGTTATCCAACAAATAACAGCTTAACAATACAACGATTAAGCATTTAAATAACCAGAATACGAGAAGTTACACGATTGAAGGAAAAATCACATAACGTACATTTACGGTCGAATCATGTTCAAAACAATCGATAAATCCTTCGAAAATCCAGTATAAATAGCATGAATGCTTTCTAGCATCATTAGCTATCTATCATGAAAGAACCCAACCAAAAGAATCACGGAAATCACTATTTAAAGGGTGGCGGTCGATGTGACGGTCGACCGTGAGGTGGGATAATGCACATTAACGGTCGATCCAAACATCGACCCTGAGAAGCTATTTTGACAACAGAAGCTCACGGTTTATACAACGGTCGATCGTGATGCCTGGGTGAGCAATGATGGTTGATCCATGCATCAACCTTGAGAAGCTATTTTGCGCATCTAAAGCTCACGGTCTATGCGATCGTCGACCGTGGAGCCTAGGTGAACAAACTCCGCGAACAGTGCCGTGTATTTAATTTCTTGGATTCGATCTACCAAAACTTGTCAAAAAACGATGAAACTTCACATGGTGGTATAATTGAAGGTGAGGAATCTAATGGTGCCAAGAATTCGAGGTTCTAACGGTAATTTTCACATCTTGTTTAATTCAACCGAAAAATCGATAAAATCGGCGATAGAAACCAAACCGACCGAAGAAACGCAAAACCGGAACATCCAGATGTTCCTAAAACGTCGATTACACTAGAGTACAAACTTACAACACATTCTAACATGTATTTCTATATTAAAACATCCAGAAAGCGATCCTAAGCAAACATAATCACACAATTAGGGTAGAAACACCTACATATATAGCTGGGCCGATCCTCTACCAATCCCACAACACTGATCGTACCGAACTTGGCTTGAAAACCCGTAGTCAAGCCTTCAATCCGGCAGCCAACAAGGGAGAGAAAGAGAGAAAGAAAGAAGAAGAAGAGAGAGAGTAGGGTAAGGGGGGTATTTATGGAGATTTGAAATCAATGTCGGCCGTCCGACTCGATCTTTCCCGATCGAGCTCCGATCCAAGGGTTCTGATCAATCACATATATCAATCCAAGGCAATAGTATGTATGCTAGGGTAGAGGGAGTTAGGGATAGGGATAGGCTTGGGTTGGAGTGGATTTAGTAGGCTAGATCTAAGGGCTCAGACCCTAGAAGGCAAGGTCAATCCAAGGCATTTGATTGGCTGAGGAGGAAGTAGGTTTTTAAGACTAAGATTAGAAGGAGGGAAGTTACTATGATTAGAGTGATAGGATTAAATGTGGGTTCGAGGATGGAAGGGGAGTCCTAAAGGAAGTCCAACTAGGGAGTCCTGGAATAGGCTAGAGAAACCCTAGCTTGGGCGTCCTAGGGTTAGGCAAGGCCAACCCTAGGTTAGGGAGGCAAGCGCAATGGCTTGGGTGGTGGCCACCACCTAGGGTTGCTTGGAGGTGGGTTGGCGGTGTGGGGTGGCGGATGAAGGCTAGGTGGTGGTGGTTGGGATATGGGTGAGAGAGAGGGTGAGAGAACATCAGGGAAGATTACTTAAGGGAGCTCTTCGAGGAAGAACACCCATCTTTGAACAACTCCACGTGGAAAGCTAAGCCTTGATCGCACTAGAGGACTCTGCCAATAACGTGATACCTTTTCTCATTAATTAGGGCCTTTATATAGGCAATCAAACTATAAGAAAGAAGAATCCTAAGGGGAGTCAAACTCGACCCAACTAATCAAATTAGGAAAGTTCTAATACAAGGAAATAAACTAAACTAGGAAATGATAAACTAGGCTAGACTGGATAGGAAGGCGGCTAGCTAGTGGACCCCCACTAGCCTGCCCCAAATGGGACCCTCCCAAGGCTAGGGTGATCCAGCTTGATCGAGACCCAGTCCAGTTGGGGAAACCTGACCTTATTGGATTTAGCATGTATCAATGCGAGACCTTTTAATGTTATTATATGCTTGAGAGCGCATGGAAGTATGTTAAATGTTTTCTTTAGCAGCTGCAATACAGTGACTTAGTTTATTCTTGTAACTCGATGAATGTGGTGATTGGCAATCAAAGGGGTGCATTTCACAAGAGAGAATATGGTTTGAAGGATGTTGATGGAATCCATAAAGAGTTTGCACTTTGCACCAGGGAATCAGGGCAGGCACATTCATTTTCAGGATATGCTATAGATTCACTTGGATGGGAGACTGAAATTAAAGAATTGTCAGTGGCAGGTGTTTAGGGATGAGCATTCGGTTTTCGGTTCGGTTTTCTATCCATAACCGAAGAACTGAACTTTTTTCGATCCAGAATTTTGAGAACCCAACCGAACCGAATTATATGTCAAAAACGAACCGAACCGAACTAATTCGGTCCAAAATTTTGAAAACCGAACCGAACCGAATTTATGTAAAAATCGAACCGAATATAACTGAACCAAACCATACGTGTACTTATGTAGTATATAAAATAAAAAATAATTATTTTACTAAAAAGTTTAGTTTTTCGGTTCTAATCGAAATTTATAATGAAGAACCGAACTGAACCAAATAACCGAAATTTTTAAAGTTAAAGAACCGAATCGAATGAACCGAAGAACCGAACCGAATGGACCGAAGTTGTTCGGTTCGGTTTTTCGGTTCCGGTTCGGTTCGGTTTTTCGGTTCCGGTTCGGTTTTGCTCACCCTGCAGGTGTTAGCAGATATAGTTTTCATTCTACACACTGTAAGTGGGGATGCCAATCGGCTTTGATCATGTGTAAGTACCAGTATTTGACCAGACTTGGTTTTCAGGTTTCTAGGCCTTAAGCCTGATCAGATCATGTCAACATCTTTTTGCTCAACCACCAAAAAATCAGAAAAATATAAAGTTTTGCAATGGCTATACTCTTTCTTCTAATATCTTTTCAACCTACGAAATTTGGGGGTTTCCTGTTTGACATGTGAAGCTTCTCTCCAGTGTATATGCATTAATTAGCACACTAATTCTTCGTCGTCTTCTCAGTTACGTTCTATATGTTCGTCTGCTTTTTTCCTATTCCAGCTGCTCTGAGAAACTGTAAATTTGGATCAGGTGTATAACGCACTTGGAGTCAGCTACGTTAGAGACAACAAACTAGACAAGGGAATCCAACAATTTGAGAAAGCTGTGAAGCTTCAACCTGGCTATGTGACAGCCTGGAACAACCTTGGTGATGCCTACGAGAAGAAGAAAGATCTCAGAGCAGCTCTAAAAGCATTTGAGGAAGTCCTTCTTTTTGATCCAAACAATAAGATCGCCCGGCCTCGAAGAGATACTCTGAGGGAACGTGTCCAGTTGTACAAAGGAGTCTCACTGAAATCCGAGGATCGGTCATAGTTTCTTTTTGGTAATTCTTGTGGTTCGCATGATCTGATTGACACCATCAGTTCTTGCAATTTGAGGTATGAAAATCCAATTTCGAGCTTTAGATGCATCCCTACTGAAATTTTTTGGCATTTTGAGAAGAACTGAGTTGCTGCTGCAGATAAATGATTTGTTTATGGCAGTTTAAACCCTATGCATATATTGAATTCCATAAAGAGCCCTTGGTACCACAAGTGAATACTTCATTTCAAAGGAGAATTTTGCATGAGCAGGGGCTGAAAAGATATCTTTACATAATGAATTGTTGATCTTTTCTTTATCCAAAGAAAGATTCTCTCATGAAAGGATTTAATCTCTCTCATAAAAGGATTTGAGCACCATTCTGGCAGCCATGCGATAATGATGATGGGCTAGTAAGGTTCTAAAAGCCCAACTTTTGCGAACTTGAAGGTCTCGATGCTGGTTTTGATTGTTTGTTCCAAACTTTTCACTCCCATATGCTATTTTTTTCCCACATTAGTTGAGCACAAAGTTGAAGGTCCCCAGACCTATGAGCATATACAATTAGAATCGAATCAAAATACAGAAACTGCGTCCAAATCTCTTTGACTAATTCCTCCATCTCCAGCGGCCACAAGCACCTGTTCTTCAAGGTCTCCACAGCTAAAGGAGTATGATTTCAGCACAATCCGCCTCAAAGTGAGACATCATTACTCCACTCTCTACTATGATGCGTCTTGCAGGGACTCAACTAATGTTCCTTGAATCTTGACGAATGTTTTTAAAAATAATCCACTGTGGTTTGTCTTAGCCGTTAGGTAGACGTTAGGCAAGCAGCAAAGAAATGTGAGTACAAACTTTTTGACTGGAGAGAAGTGACGTCGTCGCATCTAATCTTTAGGCATGCTATGCTAGTTTAACGTATCAGCAAGCAGTCCTCCACCAAAAGATTAGCCGCCTTCCCTTCTTTACTTGCACCTTTCATTTATGCAAAGCATCAAGATATCTATAGTGGGACGATCACAAGCGATAAAATATGAGAATGCTTGGGATTTTGGAGGACCATTTTTTTAATTCGGTCATATCTTATCTTAGGTTAGATGACCTCTTGGGGCATCTCCTTCTTGTTGGCATGCTTAAGAATCTAAAGATGAATCATAGATACAAATTCCTTCCCAGCATTACACGATATTAGCACTACTAAAGGAAAGTTGGCAAAAGATAAACTATCAATTATCTCAAGAGCTTAAGCTGATTTAAGGACAGGGACGTAATTTTTGTTATTTAAATTAGATTTTAGCATATATCTCATGTGTGAGCTTAAATGATTCATAAGTCCTAATATGTAAGAATTATCCGAAAATGTTGAATTCATGAAAATAATAAATATCACTAATTAAACAAGGGTTAACTTGATAGAATCCCCTGAAAAGATACTCGCAAAACCACCTAAATTTCTAACAATGGCATAAAATTTCTGACAAAAGCACAAAATTTTTAATTTAATATATATATATATATATATATATATATATATATATATATATATACTAGTCCTATCCCCTACCACATGACATGGTAACCACCATCTCCCCTCACCTCCCTCATAACTCCCCACTAACCCCCCCTAACTTCCCCCCTCCCTCACTATTACCCCCAACGCATCAGCAACCACATATGATAAACTATGCCACATAGGATGCCAGTAGGACAACAAAAAGTTAACTTATAACCATGCTCCTATATAAGAATGACTAGTCCTATCCCCTGCCACATGGCAGGGTAACCACCATCTCCCCTCACCTCCCTCATAACTCCCCACTAACCCCCCCTAACCCCCCCTCCCCCACTATTACCCCCTCCACATCAGCAGCCATGCACATAGGATAAACCCTGCCACATAGGATGCCAATAGGACAACAAAATGTTAACTTATAACCATGCTCCTATATAAGGATGATATATATATATATATATATATATATATATATATATATATATATATATATATATTGTGAAACTACTTAAGTATCTATAGCTATAATGGATATATGCATGTACTTTTTAAATTTTTGTCCTAATCAGATGGAAGGGGTACTAATTATGTACTCTTATCATGATTAAGTCTCTTAATTGGACGAAAGGGGTGATATATTTACATGAGTTGCCACTGTGTTTCCAGGAGGCTTTGTGATATTATTAGAAATTTAGGAGGTTTTATGACATCAACCTTATAAGGAGCAATAACGGTTACAACCGTTTCCCTTCTATTAATTTTTTTACATGTATATTTTCCTAAGTTAACTTTATATATTTTTATCATATTTCTAAGTTAACTTTGTATATACATCCTTATAAACAGAAGCCATGAGATTATTATAAGATTAGTTTATAAGATACTTATAAGATAGTTTATAAGATAGTTTGATAACCGAGCTCTCCCCGATATTTTCCCCGATATCCCTCCTTCCCCTCTCGCCACCAACCAAGCTTTCCCCGATATCCCTCCTTCCCCTCTCGCCACCAGCCGATCTCTCGCTTCTCATCCCCCAGGGTACCTTCCTCCGCCCCTTCTCCGAGCTGCCGTCGTCCTCCCTCTTCCCGGCGCTCGCTCAGTCAACCTCTCGCCAGAACGCCGTCCCGAACTTCCTCGCCAACCTCCTGAGATTTGCAAGAGCCCCTCTTTTCTGCCATGTCGTGTCTCCCACAGTCTCCATCTGTCAGGGCGGGAAAGAGTACGCTCTGGGTGCAGGTGCGCAAGAAGCCCATCTTTCTCTCCCTCCACTCTCCCATTTCTAGGGTTTCGAGGCCGCTTCTTCCCCTCTTCCGTATCCTCTAATTTAGAGGGTTTCCATTGTTTATGCGGTTCCTGGTCGCAGGTTCCCAAGATGGGCTTCCGAAAGGGCTCCATGGTGTGGCTGGAGGACAAGGACTCGGCCTGGGTGGAAGCCGAGGTCGTCGATCTCAGAGACAAGAACGCCATGGAGCGGGGAAAAAGGTAGACTTCTGGAATTTTTTTTTTTTTGATCGAGTTGCATTTATTCACATTCCTGATTGTTCTGATGGGTGATTCTTGAAGATCACAACTTCGCTGGGAAATTGCTTCCAAGAGATCCTGATGCGGATCATGGAGGGCTCCATGGTGTGGCTGGAGGACAAGGACTCGGCCTGGGTGGAAGCCGAGGTCGTCGATCTCATATCTTCTTCTTTTTTTCCCCTCATTTTGTTCCATGGCAGAGCTTGCTTACACAATGGGAGTCAATGAGAAATGTGACGTATACAGTTTTGGAGTTGTGATGCTTGAGGTGGCAATTGGAGTACACTCGGGCGACATTTTAGCTTCTGATCCAGCGACAAACATCAATGAAGACACTTTGTTGAAGGATGTACTGGATCAACGTATTCCAATTCCTACAGCTCCTCAAGTTGCTGGTGAAATAATAAACTTGGTCAAGCTAGCACTACATTGCTTGATAAAAATCCAGAGGCCTGTCCTACAATGCATGATGTATCTCAGGAATTATCTGTTGCAAGGACGCCAACCGAAGTGCAATCCATAGAAACAATTAGGTTGCTCCAGCTATTAGATGTCAATATGTAGCTAAACATATATAGCGTGGCTCAATCTCTTAAAATTTGTTGTGTGATAAATCTATATATCCAAGGCTCCCCTGCTTTGGATTATTGGTTAATTGTACTTTTGTTCATGGACAGATCTGGTGGTGTGTTTCAATATATAGCTTTAAGAACCTTTGTCTGCTGCATATATGACCATATTCTCTGCATTATTCTCTTTGCTTCCTTTATAGTTCATGGCAATATATTATATGTATACAATTCATATCTTCTTAAATGGATGTTTCATTTGTTGGAACTCAATGATTAGGAGGAACTTTGAGTCCACTCATGACAGCTGAGAGTGTGTTGTAATAATATTCAACTCTATATATGGAATTCATCTCTTTGGCGACTGTTGGCTTTCATCACCTCTTATTAAGAAGAACTCTTGATATATAGATTAATGCAACTTGAGTTTGATGAGATGATTTAATCGAATTAAGTTCATGAATATTGAATTCGGCATCCCACAACCTGTGAATCGAATTAAGTTTATGAATATTTAATCGAATTCGGCACAACGTTGCGATATATGCTCAACACAAATTGATTGAATCCCGGCCTCCCCCTCCTCAATCTCCCCGCTTCCTCCTCCACTCCGCCTTCATCTCCTTCCTATTCAGGCTATGCAAAAGTCTGCATAACAACAAAACAAATGTTCTCATTAATGATTATTGATTAGACTATCTAAATCATGCTTAGGAAAGCACTGCAGGTAATAGCGAACCTCTGTGTCAATTTCCTTCAGCTCAGAAAATTTGGGGTGTCCTTTCCGCCCTCCGCGACTAATCGACTTGCAAGAAAGCGTGTCATACACAGAAGTACAAAACCAAGGTTGCAAATATGCGAACTTGATAGTAGCTAACATAAGGTCGAGCTCATTCAAAGAACCAAAATCCTATCACTCTTCAACTGATCTGACATCATTACAGAACCAAGGCTGCTCTTCTCCTTCTCAATATTTTTTTTTTGTCAAAAATATTCTTTTCAATAATTGATAATTTAAAAAAAAAAATAGGGGTATACTGGATATGAAAAGACATAAATTGACTGGCTGCAATTAAACCAGGTGAGTACTAGAACTTGAAGGCAGTTATAGTAGTGTTGATTTAGTTAATCCTTTTAACAATTTCTGCAGCAGACATTTATTACGTTTTATGTGGATGTTTATCTTAGTGGATTGTGCATGCAAGGATGATGTAGGTATATATATTTCTCGATCATCAGAAAATGAGGACTTTATCTGAAAGATTAATAGGGTTTTGTCTTCTTGAGAACCAAATTGACTTTTGCTATATCTTGGTAATAATTGGTTTGACATCACTATTTATTATGTAGGTTCCTGAAAAAGAAAACGATTAGCAAGAAAGGCCAAAGGGAACTAGAAGGAACTGATTAAATCAAATATACAAGAGCTGCCAAATAGGTTTGCAACAAAGCCTGTGAGCAAACTGGTGTGCTTATCCTTTCTTCACAAAAAAGGATGCTCAACTAATTAAGCTGCAGAGTAAGAACCTGTATTTTCTCAATTGGCTTCAATGTATATATTTTCTTTGTAAATGATGGTGTATGGTAGGTGTGTTACTAGCAAGTGCAGTATCATTTAGTTGTATGTGTTTATGTTGCGTGGTTTGTGTGCTTTGTGGGGACAAGGTTAAGATTTGCCCTGAGGACAATGTTCGCCCTTTTTAACTGAATTAATTTTTGTAGTTGATTTTTGTTGTAGAATTGTCTAATTTAGCTCTTCGTAGAGGGGAGGTTTTGCTGAATTTTTTTGAAAAACAAAGGAATTAATGAATACAATATTACTACCTTTGTTCTCAACTAACTACTATCGGAAGTTTATTTTGTTCATTTTGAATTCACCAGTTTTTTTATTATTTGGTATGTTAAAGTTTACTCTTTTTATTATACAAGTGGAGTGGTTCGGTAATATCATTTCTAAACTTGCTCTACAGTTTATGGAGATTTAACAGTTACACTAATAATCAACTTAAACATTTAAAGTTGAATGAGATTACTCTTAGTATCATCAGGGTGGACCTATTCACAAACCAGGGGGGCCTTGAGTATCATGAAGTATCACGTAAAAACTCCCGTGGGCCCCGCTCCCCCACACCCCCCACCCCAATGCCCCTGGCCCCCCCTTGAGGCCCTGCCGCCTTTACCCTTCCTCCCTCAGGCCCCCTTACTCGAGAGGCTGGGTCCGCCTCTGAGTATCATGAAGTATCACGTAAAAACTCCCTCGAATCAGTATGAGGGAAAATAATATATATCATTCCCACTAGCAGTAAGCATTTAACAAAAAAAGAAAAAAATAAAAAAACCATGGAAAATAAAAACCGTGCCAGTGGCACGGGTGAATACTAGTTTATTAAATTCTTTAAAACAGTTTTATGATATTAAACCCTATGTTTTAATGCAGAGACTGGAGAGGTTGGCCGTTGGAGTTTTCTGCAAATTCCAATCTCAATTCTCAACACGACAACGAGTCTCGAGATAATAAATGTCAAGTGTCTTTGTCCAATAATTTCAATCAACCCAACTCTCCGTTCATTTCTAGCTAGAGAGAGATATTGAGAGATAAAAGGGAAAGAGAGCAGAGGGAATCGGCAAAAGGAGAGGAGGGTGTTCCCCAGCATTCCAACAAGGCTGCAAAGGGTTCCCTTTTCATACTAGCATTATGTCATCCTTATCTCATCTCATCGGTGTTGCGTCCCTGCTCTTGTTTCTAGCTAGTACTATTAACCGTAGCACCAAATCTATCAACAAATATAAGAATGGGATTTTTACGTTCCGATACCAGGTACCACGTAACATGTACTTTCTCATAAATGTATTTTAGTACCACCGAGTTTGGAATTTGTAATTTGATACCACCAAGTTATAATAACATGGCAAAGTGGTTCAAGCTCCCCAACGACATTATGTGGGATGACGGTAAACTGATCACGTGATACGCACGTGACTACCATCAATCCACATAACCACGTGTCGTGGCATCTCCTACGACACGTGTTTTTCTCCACTCTCTCCTTTTTCCCCTGGTCTCTCTCTCTCCCTCGCCCCCGCTCCTCACCGGAGCTCGGCATCGGCGCTGGCCTCCAAGCCGCCGCCCGCGACCGTCCCTACCGCGTGGCCTCACCGCCGTCCGGCTAGCGCCGCCGCCACCCCTCACCTCCTCCGTGAAGGTGTTCATCCGGATCGCCGAATTTCAGATTTCTTGACACCGTTCTCCAATCCGCCACCTCCACCAACATCATCGGAGTTCGGCAAGGCGTCGAGGCCCATGAGCCTCACTACGATGCTGGGTGACCGCTGACGAGATCAGAGGTGGAAGCGAATCCAAGAAGCGGTAGCGCGAGAGATTACTTGAAGCCCTGGACTCGGACGCGAATCGCCGAAGCTCAGGTTTCTTGATGCCGTTCTCCACTCCGCCGCCTCTACCAACACCGACGGAGTTCGGAGAAGAAAGAAGTAGGGGAGAGGTATGCCTGGGGAAGGAGAAAGGAAACAGAGAAGGGGAAAAAAAGAAGAAGAGAAAAACAGAGGAGAAGCAGCGGAGAAGAAAGAAGAACACTCCACACTCACCAGTGAGGACAAGCACGAAAGAGAAAAATAGAGGATATTGGTCTTGGGGGTTGAGGGCGACAACGGTGAGGTGGCGGTGGAGCTGCTCGACGGTGTCGTGGTGCAGGACGGCCATCGGCGAGGAGGAGGACGGAGTTGAAGAGCTCGACTATGTTGTAGCCTGGCTGATGGATGCTAAGGACAACGGTGGGGCCACGGTTCTTTGCCATGCCCTTGAGCAAGTCGATGATCTAGAGCGCCGACGTGGTTTCGTCGAGAATCGGCACTCGCGGGTCGTACACCACATCGACCCCTATCAACACCCACAGCCGCTCGCCGCCAGAGACCCCACGAACCTTGTGGTCATCCCCGACCCACGTCTCGGTGACGCCGCCGAGCCGAGCCACGTCGGCTCAGTCGCCTGCGAGGAACTCGTGGAGAATACCACCTTTGTGGTAGGAAATGGGTGCAAAACCGCTCACGTGCGCGCACGTGAGCGGTTTCTCATCTACTTATACTAACAGAGTTGAGGGTCGGAAGTAAATTTTACTTAGTTTATAATTTGGTGGTATCAAATTGTAAATCCCAAACCTGGTGGTACCAAAATGTATTTTTGGAAAAGTGCATGGTATCAGAACGCAAAAATCCCTATAATAATATAAAGGTCTATGGATGTAATTATTGTCTTCTCATAAATTTTGTGGAGTTATCTTTTATAATAGAGACAATTATATAAATCTGATAGGAAAGGCTGAGTTCATGTATTTATATTTTCACAGCTCGGATGACATCAAGCATTCGAACTCTTGAGATTTATATTCTTCATCACTACATCATAAGTCATTGGAGATTTGGACCTCTGCATGAGGTATGGATGCCTGTGTTGGTTGGGAACCTCTTGTGTGAGGACCTGTCCCTCCATTCCTGGGTCGACCGTCTGGGTCGGGCCCGTGGCTCGTTGTGGATCACAAGGGCAATTTAATAAATTGCGCATTGTCGGTTTGTTTCACACCCGCGAATATACACACTGACATTGTTTGTGTTAGTGTTTGATTAGAATGGTTAGGTGAACCCGGGATCGGAAGATCCGAGCTTGGGCTTGTATTTAGCCCAAGTTTGTCTTTCTGGGCAAGGGGATCGATCTTCCTTGGGAAGGGATCGATCCCTCTGTGCCAGAAAGTCCTGGCAGTTAAGCTTGAAGAGGACAGCCGTCGTGGCCGTCGCCGTCCATTGTCAGGAGAAGAGAGGACTTCCTCTCCTCTCCTTCCCCTTTTCCCCTCCTTCCCCGGCCTTCCCCTTCCTTCTTCTTCCTCTTCTCTTCCTCTTCTCTTTCTCCTTCTTCTTCCTTCTTTCTTCTTTCTTCTTCCCGCAAGCTCTGCTTACTCTGTTTTTCTTTCGGCAGCCCCCTTTCTTCTTCTTCGCTCTCCCTCCTCCGCCCACCATTTTGGGTGTTCCAAAGCTTGTTGGATCCGTGGCGGCGTGAGGAAGATCCCTGGCATGGTTTAGTTGCTTGGTTAGCGGCCGTTTAGCGGGGAATCAGCCGAGGATTAGCGTTTCCGGTAGGTTTTCTACCTACGAGAGTTGTTTAATGGGTTTCTCTTAATTTAGCCGTTAGATCTTGCTGTATTTGTGTTGTTGGATGCATGTTTCTTAGTATAATTTTTGGTTTAAGTTTTATGAACTTTGGTTGAGATTTTAGTAGAATTTATGCATGTTTAATCTCGGATTTTCCGGTTTCTGTTGTTCTTGAAGAACAGCCGATTTGCGGCGAGTTTTTCGACTAGTACGTGCATGGGCTTGGGTTGTGATGAACATAAGAGTTGTAGATCTTTGAATCTACTCTCAAACCCAACTGATTTCATAATTTTCTAATTTTTCTACGATTTGCTATGATTTGCACACTGGTGGGCTGCGTTGCAGCAAGCAATGGTAAATTACTTTTGATTAGAGGTTTTGATTAGTGTTTTTCCGTTAATCCAATCGTTGGATATTTCTAGATTTTGGATATATTGATCCCGGCATATTGATCTACTAAAGTCTAAGTTGGATCTTGAATCCGACGTCGTTTAGATGTCGGATCGACGGGGTCAACTAGCTGCTATGTAGAGAATTTTTGGTGTTTTATATAATATTATATGTTCAAACATATAATATTATATTTTTACTGTTCATCGAGATTTTCGGGGTTGCTTCCCGTTGCAGGAGTTCGCGGTTGACGGTCGTGGTACCGTCGTAATGTCGGGACCCGCTGCGGATCGGCTGGCAACGGTTGGTAGTACCACTGCAGCGATCCAGTTGGACTTGTATGCTGCCTTGTCATACTGTTGCATGCCTATTTCTCTTACTTGTGTATGTTCATAGTATGCATTCTCTATTATGCATTAGTTGCATGGTTAGGACGTGGGTGATCTGTGAGTCGCCATCCCGAGGCTGGAAGCTCGGATTTAGCCCTAGGACCGGGGTTGGGTAGCTTGGTCCAGGTTCGAATTGTGGTGTCCAGTCAAACTTGATGATAGGCTTAGATGACTGGTACACATGTTGCTTGATGATTATAGAGGTCGTGTCGGCCTTAAGTCAGATGCTGAGGTGTAGCCCGTGTTCCACTGTGTTGACCCTTGAGTAGAGAGGTTGACTACTTTGCGGTACTTTTTCCCGCCTGCAGTGTCGTTCCCTGCTTGTGGGCCAGCAGTGTTGTTTCCTGCTACTGAGTGCGACCATGTTCGTGGGCCTCAGGGACACGCGGTGGGGTTATGGGCCCCCTGTGTACACCCAGGTCTTACTTGAGGGCGACACTCTTGTGTTCCCTTTCCTTCTGTGTGTCGTAGTGTAGAACCCTACTGAGCTTTATGCTCACTCCTACCCGGGTTGCGTTTTGCAGGTGCAGGCGCCAGCTCTTCTTCAGTATCCCCTACCGGGCAGGTGTTTTGTGGCGCGGCGGCGTCTGGCGGTGTATGAGGATCGGTGATCACATTCTACACTTTTGTTATAGTTAGTCTCCTACGGGAGTATGATGTATAAACTGTTGTAACCCCTTTGAGGTTTTGGATTATTATGTTATTTATGTTGAGGTTTGAAATTATTGTATTATTCAGGGGTGCTTATGAACTGTTTAATGAAACCAGTAAGTTAGAGGGAACCCATCGCCATTATTTCCGCATTTAGTTAGGTTCCGGTTCGCGTCACCCGGCCCGGTTGGGCTTTCACGGGTCGGGGCGCGACATCTTGTATGAGGATAAATCTTGGATTAGTAGAATGGTTGGAAGGACATTTGCTCCTTCGAAGCTAAATCTAAAGACTTAATTTTCAAAAATATAATGAAACTTATAACAATTTTTGAATCAGAACGTATTCTAAAAGTATAATCTAACACAATTTTGAGATTTTTGGAGTAATCTGAGTAAATGATTCAACTCTCTAACATCAGCTTAAATTTTTTGATAAATTAGTTTTGCAAAAAAACTGTCTTTATGCTAAGGAAAGGAGTAGGATAGAAAATTAAAAATGAACTCTTTATTCCGTCATTTTTTCCCCTTATATCTAATGCCCCTTATATCTAATTGTTACCGAGAAAAAATACTCAAGTATCGGCCGACGGATATCCATCGTTGAGGCAAAAACGCAGCGCCCATCCATCGAGCCTCAATCATCGTACCCACGATACCTTACGGGTGCGTTTGGTTGCGGGATAGTCTATCCCGGGATTAGAGGAGATAGGGATTAGTAACCTGGGATAAGTAGTGGGATATGTATGGTATTTTGTTGAAAAATAGTGATAAATTAGTAATATATTTGGTTGAAAAAGTATGGATAAAGTTGATGTGATTGGTTGAAAAGTAGGGATAATGAAATAATGATTGGTTGAAAAGTGAAAAAGTAGGAATAAAATTGATGTGATTGGTTGAAAAAAAGAGAAAATGTAGTAATGGTTGAAAAGTAGGGATAAAGTAGGGATAAAATGGAGATATGAATGGGGATAAAAGTGGGGATAGAAATGAGGATCAGATGGTGTTTGGCTATAATGCAGGGATAAAATGGGCTTAACCCGGGATAAGGATTCCTTATCCCTCAACCAAACAAGCCCGTAGGGTTCGACATGTGGGCGAATCAGCGACGAGGTTAGTGGAACCGTCACATACAAACCCACGCATGTGTCCCATCGTCACTCCATCAACTACTAATACTCTGGAATAAAAATCATCTGGAAATTGTGCATGCATACCGACAACCACTCATGGTTCACTCCAACTACATCGAGGCCGTGGAGAACTCCGACCAAGTGGAGATGTACTGAGGGCGCTTCACCCGCAAGGAGGAAGACCTCAACTCGGAGGACGTGGCGTCGGCATGGGAGGATCTTGAGCAAGGTGTCATCTCCAAGGACCCTGGAGTGAAACAAGTGAGGGATGGCGGAGATGAACCGTCAACGGCCCATGAGTAGCCTCTGTCCATCAAGGGAAGGGCTCGAGGATACCCAAGCCTCGCCCGCAAGGGGCAAACCCCCATCAAAAGTGCATAGTGTCATGACACCAGCCGAGTCTACCAAGGTTGTGATGGCCGCCATCTCGAAGTTCGAGACTCACCTCATCGAACAAGGCCCGGGAGCGGATGACCTGATAGAGTCAGAGTCGACGCGAGCAGAGGTTATAGGGCTCGACCCATCAGAGTCAGACCCCGACGTGAGAGAAGCTCCCGAGTCCAAGGAGACGCCTGAAGACATTGAGCGCATGTTGAGGCTAATCAATGTACATAGGTTCCCTGCTTTCCCTAAAGTCACGCCCTCGAGTGTCGACCGTCACGTATTCACTAAGTTGGTCTCATCCAACTTAGGCTTGCCTACTTTCCCTAATGTAACGTCTCCGGACGAACTTGAGGAGGTTAATCTCAGAACACCTGAGGCCCCTCGAGTTACTTATGTAAATAGAACTTTGGATTGTGAAATGAAGAAGGTTTTCTCAAATCTCTTACACGAGTTCAAAGACTGCTTTGCGTGGGACTATGATGAGATACACAGTCTAAGTCGCGATCTAGTCGACCACAGACTTCCAATCAAACCCGGATAGAAACCGATGAAGCAAGCTCCTCGAAGGCTAACACCCGAGAAGATACCCAAAATAAAAGAAGAAGTTGAGCGCTTACTACAGGAGAAGTTCATAAGAACGGCCCGGTACATCGAGTAGGTATCGAATATAGTTCTCGTCACCAAGAAAAATGGGAAGATAGGGGTGTGCATCGACTACAAAAGCATTAACATGACCACACCCAAAGATGAATACCCAATGCCGATAGTCGACCTCCTTGTCGATGCCACCGCGGGAAATGAACTGATCTTGCTAATGGATGGGTACTCCAGGTACAACCAAATCCATGTAGCATACGAGGACGTTCACAAAATGGCATTCACCTGTCCCGGAGCCATAGGGACGTTCGAGTATGTGGTGATGCCCTTCAGACTCAAGAACACCAGTGCTACTTACCAGAGGGCCATGAACGCCATCTTTCATGACCAGATTGAGAAGTCCCTCGAGGTTTACATCGATGACATCCTAGTCAAGTCGAAACGATCTGAGGATCACCTAGAAGCACTTCGAGTCGCGTTCCAAAGAATGAGAATGCATCAACTAAAACTAAATCCACTAAAATGCGCCTTCAGAGTAGCCACATGAAATTTCCTGGGTTTCCTCATACACAGCAGAGGCGCCGAGATCAACCAAAACAAACCTAAGGAGATCATCGAGACACAACCTCCCAAGAACAAGCGAGAGCTTCAGAGCTTTCTGGGCCATCTCAACTTCCTACGGTGCTTCAACTCGAATGATGCGGGGAAGACAAAAGCTTTCTCTAACCTGTTGAAGCTATGCCAAGGTCAAGAATTCCAGTAGGACGACAAACACCAAGAGGCCTTCGATGAAATCAAATGATATCTCACAAAGCCTCCGGTGCTACTACAACGTCGACCAGGAGCTCCCCTAAAGTTATATCTCGCGTCGACAAGGGATTCAATCGGTTGTTTATTAGCTCAAGATAATGAAGACGGTCAAGAAAGGGCATCTTTCACCTCAGTCGAGTCCTCATCGACGCTGAGACCAGGTACCCCCTGGCCGAGAAGTACTACATCAACTATACTTTGCCGCCTACAAGCTTAGGCATTATCTAATCACATATACCATCCATGTAATCACAAAGGCGGATGTGATTAAGTATATGCTCTTCGACGCGCTGTTGAGAGGACGAGTTAGCAAATGGGGTCTATTTTTAACTCAGTTTGATTTGGTCTATATACCACCCAAGGCGGTCAAAGGTCAAGCCTTGGCTGATTTCCTGGCAAATCATTGCCAGAGACACGATTTCTCAGAGCCGGAGTCGGAGGCAGAGGGTGACGTGATCGAGGTCACCCCATGGAAGCTATATTTTGATGGGTCTAGCACATCGCAATCGGCCGGAGTTGGAGTCTTTCTTGTGTCCCCACAAGGAGGTAAGCATGCCTTCTCAGCATGACTCTACCCCAAATGCTCAAACAATGCAGCCGAGTACCAAGCCTTGATTTTTGGGCTAGAAATCGCTCGAGACATGAACATTCTCAGCCTCGAGATCATCGGGGATTCCTAGTTGGTCATCAAGCAGCTATTGGAAGTGTATCGATGGTCGAGCGCGGATCTTGAACCGTTCCTGCACAAGGTCCGGGATCATCTCTCCAGGCTGAGGACGGTCCGCTTAACCCATGTCCTACGGGGTGAGAACATCGAAGCTGACATGCTGGCTCAACTGGGATCGAGTCGCGAGGTTGAAATAGCTTCAACCTCCTCCGAGACCTCAGTGAACTTTACCTTAGAGGTCGACTGGAGAAAACCGATCGTGAAATACCTCACAAATCCATCCCAGGTCCGGGGGACAAAGGAGCTCAGACAAAGAGCATCCAAATACCTCCTTCTCGAGGGTGAACTATATCACAAGTCCTTTGAGGCACTTTTACTATGGTGCATAAACACGGACGACACCCTTCGAGTGCGGAGCCCACCGGACCGGGATCAAGACGGCGTGGTTACTCAAACGACCTGGGTTCTATTGGCCTGACATGACCAACAACACCATAAATTACGCTAAGGGATGCGTAATGTGCCAGAAGCACGGGCAAATGCCTCGAGTCCCGACATCCGAGTTGCACTCAGTGACAAAACCTTGGCCATTCCGAGGTTGGGCCATCGACGCCATGGGTCCTATTGACCCTACATCGAGCAAGGGACATAGATATATCCTCACCGCCACTGACTGCTTCACAAAATGGGTCAAAGCAGACCTAGTCAAGGAAGTGACTCAAGCAGTCACCACCAAGTTTATTGAAGACCATATCATCTTTCGCTTCGGACTACCTCAGTCTATCATAGTTGATAGAGCTATCAGCTTCAACGGGCAAGAAATGCAAAGATTTGCAGAAGACCAGGGATTCGAGATAGTGAACTCAACCCCCTACTAATGCTCAGGCCAACGACCAAGCTGAGTAGACAAACAAGATCATAAAATACAACGTACAGAAGATGATAGATACAGACGGGGAATCAGAGGAGATGACACGAGATCTTAGGCGAGACCTTATGGGCTTATCGCACATCTCGACGCGAAAGCACAGGAACAACTCCCTACGAGTTAGTTTATGGACACGACGTTGTACTACCCGTAGAGGTTCAAGTCGGCTCCCCTAGGACAGAACATCAAACTCATATATGCCCAACGCAATATGAGGAAGCTATGCTCGGAGAACTCGACTCTTTGGAAGGGGTTCGAATCTGAGCATTGAATCAGATCAAAACTCTAAAGACGAAAGCCGCCAGAGCTTACAACAAGCGAGTTCAAGGGCAAAGCTTCAACGTCAGAGACTTAGTATGGAAAGTAATCCTACCTTTGAAAACTAAGGATCCTAATAGGCAAATGGAGTCCCAACAAGGAAGGACCTTTCCGAGTCCGAGATGTCTTATATGGAAACACATACCGGCTGCAAAGTCTCGACAACATCGCCCATCGACATACAATCAAAGGCAAATTCCTAAAGAAATATGTAACCTCTATCTGGGAGACCAACAAGGAAGTACTAAAACAAAATTTCCCATAACTTTGGGAAAACTTTATGAAATCCCCATTAAATAGAGGGGTCATCACATAACAATGTTCTACATAAAAGGTCGAACCTCTCATACAAGGTCCCACATCATCTCAAATAAGGCTAACATACATTCCAAGATGACAAAATCCATTGATCTCGTCAGAAAGGACAAAAAGCAAGCCTTCAAAATGATGCAACTTGACGTCGAACCTGCCCAGGTCGGCACCAAGCTTCTCCTCCTCGGCATCCATCAACCGACAAAGCTCATCCCGTTCCAATTTCTCATGGGCCAGGGCCGTTTCCAAGGCTTGGATGCGATGATCCTTCGCGACCACCAGGGTATGTAAATCCCAAAAGACCGACTCACTATGGCCGGAGCTCTCACAACGAGCAGCTATATTCTCATGGAGGTCGAAAACCTCCGAAGTGACTCGGGCTTGCCTGTGCACTTGCTCCACCCTCCCTTCCAGTTGTGAGTGGAAGCGGACCAATAGGTTCTGGAAGCGGTCAAAATTGGTGTTCAGAACCGCTGGCACTTCCCACAATGATTAGAGGAGTTGCGGGAGAAGTCCCCCTCGAGCAAGCTCACTGACAGTGCAATCCCGGAAGGGCACAATGGCGTGCTAGATTGTCACAAGATGGGCCGGATCTGGGATACCTATAAAGCATTTGAAGGTATGCTGCAGATCTGCAAAACTTTGCATATAGTCACGGGGGGACGACGTTCCGAGCCATCCACCATAGGTCTGGAAGAGCTCACCCCGACGACCCCGCAGAAAGCAGCATGGGACTCATCACCCTCGATCCTCGGGTCACGGCTCAGTGGGGAAGATGTGGGAGAGACCTCATAGTAAAGGTCCATCCAGCTAGCCTCGAGCGCCACCGTGCTTACAACAGGCTCCCATGCCTCGACAATGCCCTTCCCTTTATCATTCGGAGGTTGTTCATACTCAATGGACGATGGCTTGACGACAGTTTCAGAAGATCAGGCGATCTCCAAACCCGCCGGGGCCTCCAACGCCAACTGACCAGTCGACGCCGGAACCTCGGAGAGCACCTCGATGTGGACAAGGTCTGGATTGCAGGAAACAATAGGAATGGCCAGGGAGCAGAGCTATCTAAAGCTGGTTCAACGGTTATGATGGTGGAAGCAGCCAGAGACGAAGGCAAGGGTGAAGCTACCAGCGGTAAAGCAAGGGGAATCACAGACTCTCCGTATGATGTAACAATTGCACCTCCCGGCTCAATGACATCTCATGGCACCTCGGTGACCTCATCTCCTTCCTTGGTGGCAGCTTCTATGTTCCCCTCCACCGCCTCTGTCCCAACCTCGACAGCAACCTCATGTTCCACCACAACGTCATTGTCCCCCACCTCAACAATCTAGGGAGCTTGCTCTTTCCTCACCAAGAGAGCAACTACCAGCTCCTGGAGATCCAAACCAATTTGCGTTATGCATTCTTCATAAGGTTGGAGATCTAAGATAGCAAGGCATGGTGAGAGGGGATAACACGAACAAGAGGGAGTTGAAAGCACAAACAGAATACCTTTGGCACTGGGTATACCCAGTAGAACACTGGGACAAGACTTCCATTTCAGAAAGGTATCCAAATCGACCTTAACACCCTGTCCGGTCGATCGCTCTGGAGAAGAGAGTGATTCGGGAGAGGCAGAGCGTTCACTCTGTTCATCTCCGACGTCAAACTAGGGTGAAGCAATAGAGGCCCCAAATTCTGGCTCAGCATCTCGAGTGAGCGTCACAGTCTCTCCATCGTGTTCCCCCGGATCGCAGAGTCCCTCAAAGGCTCCATGGGCAAAACAATCTCTTCCGTAGGGTGGGGCTAGATGGGAGCTCGACCTCCAGGACCCTCGAAGCCGCTACCTGTTGGACGACTTCCTCCGGAGGAACAAGCACAACAGGCTCAGACTCGACAACAGGGACCCTCGGAACCTCCACTGGCAGGGACACCTCCTCAGGGGAGACGGACACCGGAACACATGTGTGCTTGACCTCAGGAACCCATGAGGTCTCTAATTGCTAGATGGGTTCCTCCAGATAAACCGACACAGGCTCAGGCTCTACCTCGGGGGCCCTTGGACCCTCCGCTAATGGGGCAACCTCCTTGGGGGGAACGGGCACTAGACTTGATATGAGCTCGTCCTCAGGAGCTCTCGAAGTCTCTAATGGCTAGGCGACTTCCCCCCGAGGGGCAGACATAGGCTCGAGCTCAACCCCATGGACCTTCGGAGCCTGAGGAAAAGACTCCGGTGTTGGCCCTGGCTCGAAAACAGGAAATTGTTCATGCAATTGGCTCTCACTCGAAGAGGCCATGACAAGTCGCGGCCGGAGGAGCTGGTCATCATACCTCTGCTCAAGTACCGCGTCCTGGGAAACCCCCATAGGCGGGCCAACCTCCTCTCGAGGGGCGGTGACAAGATCAGGCTGGGGACCGACAGCAAGAACTCGAATTTGGGGTTGGGCCCCACCTGAGGATGCTTTGGTGAGGGATCTTAGCCGAGTCTGAATCGGCTGGTGGTCATCATCATCATTGTCATTGTCATTACCGTCATCCCTCTTCCGCTTCGGAGCTGAAGTCAAGGAAAGGAGATGAGACAAGAGATCTTGGAAGCCGAAGTTAAGAGACCAAAAGAAGACAAATGAGCTCGGAAGTCAAGCACAAAAGGCAAAGGAAAGGAAAACTAACCTTTGGGTGCCTTCCCTTTTTTCTCCCTAGGCAAAGGGGGCTCATCGCCCTCATTACCACTGTCGTCATCATGACGACCACTCACTCGAGGCCCTAACAAGAAATGATTAGGCCAAACAACATAAATAAGGAACTGGTATCAAACTTACTACAAGATCCAAAGCCTGAATACAATGCCACCAGACGAGGCAATAGCTTACTGATCAACGCCTCGAGATGAGTCTTGAAGGGTTGCCACCATTGCAAGAAGGTCTCAGAGCATTGAGCTCGACGATCGACATCAGCGGAGGAGTTGATCTCCACCGTGGTCATCAGGTACCGTCGATGGGCCTCCAAGGTATTAGCCCATGATACCTTGCGCCTATCGGACATGCGCCTCTGATTCGTGAAGAAAGGTATCCACAAGAGCTGAGTAAGCCCGAATTGATGGGCGAGCAAGCTGGGGGAATAAGGTTCTAGGTACATGTCGGTATCTAGTACAACCAAGTCCCGAGGCGAGGGATACATCCCTCCTCCAAAAATCTAGGTGGGGATGAACTTCCCTGAACTTATCAATACGATGGAAGCCGATGACGTCCCAAGCCATCCAACGGGGTCGAGGGTCAGACATCGACACCCCCTCGAAAACAGTCACAAAAAGAAAGATTGGGGGGTTGAGCCCGAGAAGCGAGGGAGTGCTCCATGAAGCCATGGGTTATACGGGCAGGCAGGAAGTTCTTCACCTCTACCCTCAAACTTAGGGGTGTCCATCCCGGCCGGCCCGACCCGAGTCGGGTTGGAGGCAATACTCGGTCCGGCCCTGGTAGTCATTCGGACCGGACCGGGCTAGTACCAGGCCAATTAGGCCTACAACCCGGTCCGGCCCAGTATGACCCTACCCGGCTTGAAAACCGGGCTAGGCCGGACCGGACCGGACCGGACCAGGCTGAACCCGGGCTGCCAGCCCATTTCGCTGGAGCTCGACCAGACCGAGATAGGTTTCTTCGATGTCTTCCCCAAGGCATTCAACACAACCCTGAGGGAAGTCAGTAGGAGGAACAATGCCTCCTCGCCGCCCTCATCGGAGAAGTTGGTGGTGGTGGAGCTTGGCGGGGCGGCGTCGATCGAAGGGGAGTGGCACAAGGCCGGCGCCTACCCGAGGAAAGAACTGTATAAGAAGGGGGAGAAGGAGATGGGGCTTGGCGGGGCCGGCGTCGGTGGAGGTGGAGCTTGGCGGGGCGGCGTCGATCGATGACAGGGAGGCCGCGGCGTTGATCGATGATGGGGAGGCCATGACGTCGATCAATGACAGGGAGGCCGCGGAGCCTCCTCATTTCCCGCCTCTGCCGGCGAAGAGTGGTGGCGCATCCACCCCGTCGAGGTCCTTGGACGGCTTGGCGGACCCCCCGCGGCGGGGACGGCGAACCTCGCTGAGAAGCAGAGAGAGAGAGAGAGCTGAGAAGCTGCGAGACTCAGCTGCGAGAGAGAGAGAGAGGGAGAGAGGTGTGGGCCGCGTGGCCTTTAAAACCCCGGCGGGCCGGGCCGGACCGGGTTTTTGACCAGGGGGCCCTGGTCCGGCCCTGAACCCGGATCAGCCCGGTCCAGCAGGGCCAACACCCAGGCCGGACCGGGCTACGGCCATGGCGGGTCCGGTCCGGACCCGTACCGGGCCGGGCCATTTGGGCTTTTTGGACACCCCTACTCAAACTCGATTCTCTCGGGAAGTAAGCATGGGCCCATAATTGCAATAGCCACATGGAACCTGAGTACCCTCTCTTGAAACGGTGACGGAATGCCTCTCCCAAGCACCGGTAGACCAAACCAAGTAGAAGGGAAGCACAGGCTACTGGGCGGTCTGATGTGGCGAGATACTCGGCCAAAGACAACCAAGATTTTGTCATCTTGGTGGAGCGATTGCAGGCAATAAACCTATTCAACCAGTAGTTGAAAAAAGTGATTAACTCCCAGTGAGTCATCACACCCGACGCTCTCTTCTCATCTTTGCAATACTGGGAATAGGCATTGCAAGCGTCAGGGATGGACCCCCACGGGAAGTCTTCTTCTTGAGAAGCCCAGAGCAATCCTCACCGGATACGGCGGTATTCGTCAAGAAAAAGACATCCGTCAAGGTAATAGAAAGGGGACCGTCCGGGAGTAAAAAACAGTTGTACTCTATGCTCAAAAAGCAAAGAAGAGATAACAGCAATGGACCGTCGGTGGGTTGACAAGAGAGACGGATGAGGTCTTCAAGGTGCATCAGCCTCACTTGACGCTGCCCCTGTGGGTCGGCCATCGCCCTTTCAATCCATTCCTCGAAATCCCTATCAGAGGTGGGCCACCCCTTTTGGATCCTTCCGTGAATCCATTGATCGAAGGAGGAGGGTAGTGCCGGCAGGCAGACCAGGGGAGAGCCCGCAGTGGACAGATAAAAAGCCCGTAACTTTTCAAACACATAAGTCCTAGAAGATGGGATTGTGATCGCCAGACCCAACCCGTATTTGTTCCGATCGATGAGGTTTTCCTGCTAAAAAACGAATCAGGGGAGCATAGCGGCACCCTCCTCGGTGTCTAAAAACTGGTCGAAAGGTTTGGCAGAAGGGCGCAAAAAATCCTGGCATGATGATACTTGATCGTCGGGAGAAGAGGACGAAGGACTCTCAGAGCGAAACATGGTAATTACGAAGGACCTGCTAAGAGGTAAGGTCGAGGAGCTCAGGGAGATTAGAAAACGCCCGAGAGCAAGGGATAGAGAAACAAGATGGCACAATCCCACAAACGTAGGGATTCAAAGCCCTTACCGAACCACCAAAAGACTTCTTTGCCCCATACATCGTTTCGAATCACATCACGGGACGAAAAGGGGGGCAATTGTGTTACTGAGATAAAATACTCAAGTATCAGCTGGCGGATATCCATCATCAAGGCAAAAACGTGACACCCATCCATCGAGCCACAATCAAATCATCATACCCACAAAACCTTACGGGTTCGACATGTGGGCGAATCAGCGACGGGGCTAGTAGAACTGTCACATCTAAACTCACATGGAAAAAGGAGCGTCGGTCAATGAGAGCAAAAGTGAATTAAACGCTACTCGACATTCGAGTTCAAACACATCATTACACCGCCTCCGCATTTATGACGACGCGACGTAGCCACAAGACGTTCAAGGCCGCCTCACCACTTGACCTCTGACATAAGTAAAACAAATGTTAAAGATGATGTCATCAATTTCGAACCCGAGCCACCTCTAAGCCGAGATACCATGAGAGAGTATCGAGGTTGAGGCGGCGAAGCAACACATGCCGGCTCGAGGCCGAGAACGGTGTAACCTCGAGGTCGAAGCACTAGGCAACCTCATGTCGAGGCTATCGAGGTCGAGGAGATGAGTAACCTCAAGACCGAGGCTTCACACGAAGCCGGGTACCAAGGCATGCACATTCAGGGTCGAGGCCATAGATGATGCCGAACCATTATAAATACACCCGCAACCCACTATCAACAAACTACTCTCCTAAAGCGAGTGCTTGGGAAGCGGAGCCAGAAAAGGGCAGGACGGTTATGTGAGGACCTGTCCCTCCATTCCTGGGTCGACCGCCTGGGTCGGGCCCGTGGCTCGTTGTGGACCACAAGGGCAATTTGGTAAATTACGCATTGTCGGTTTGTTTCACACCCGCGTGTGCACACACTGACCTTGTTTGTGTTAGTGCTTGTTTAGAATGGTTAGGTGGACCCGGGATTGGAAGATCCCAGCTCGGGCGCGCTGAAGCTTGCTTTTGGGCAGCTTACGGCCCTTGAGCGATCGATCGGACTCGTGAGCGAGTTGGTGGGTTTTTGACCCGTTCGGATCGATCCAAGTGTTTTGGATCGATCCAGCCTGTCTCGGATCGATCCGACTTGGTGTGTGGGATCGATCCGGGTACTGTAGAGCAGTTGGGCAGTTGAGCTTGCGAGGACGGCCGTCGTGGCCGTCGTCCTCCATTGTCAGGAGAAGTTTTTCCCCACCTTCCCCGACCTTCCCCTTCTCTTCTCCTTCTCTTCTTCCTTCCCCCTTCTTCTCTTCCGCGGTTCTGTTTTTGTTCCTCTGTTTCCTTCCGGAGCAGCCATCTTCTTCTCCTCCGTTCTCCCTCCTCCGGCCACCATTTTGGGAGCTTGAAGGCTCGTTGGAATCGTGCCGACGTGAGGACGATCACTGACGTGGGTTGGAGCTTGGTTAGCAGCTGGTTAGCGGGGAATCATCCGAGGATTAGCGCAGTTCGGTAGGTGTTCTACCTACGAGAGTGTTTAATGGGTTTCGTTAAATCTAGCCGTTAGATCTTGATGAAATTGTGCTGTTGGATGCATCTTGTCTATTAGAATTACTGATACAAGTTTCATGATCTTTGGTTGAGATTTGAGTAGGATTTATGCATGATTAATCTCGGATTTTCCGATTTTCTGTTGTTCTTGAAGAACAGCCGGCTTGCAGCGAGTTTTCCGGCTTGTATGTGTATGATCTTGGCTCTTGATAAACATAAGAGTTGTAGATCTCTTCGTTAACTTTTCATTTCAGCTTATTTCGTCTTTTTCCGATTTTCCTACGAATTTCTATGAATTGATTGCTGGAGGGCTGCGTTGCAACAAGCATTGGTAAGTTAGTTTTGAGTAGCTGTTTTGATTAATGTTTTCCCGTTAATCCAACCGTTGGATGATCATGGATTTTGGATATGTTGATCATGGAATATAGATCTACTGGATTCTAGGTTGAATCTTGAATCCGACATCGTTTAGATGTCGGATCGACGAGATCAACTAGCTGCTTGTAGAGAATGTTTTCTGAAGCTGGTATGAAGCAGAAACTGTTTGGATCGATCCATTTTGTTCTGGATCGATCCAATACTTTCTGGATCGATCCAAATATTCCGGATCGATCCCAAGGCTCTTTGATGAGGTTTTGTGGACTATTTTTTAGTGGTTTTGATTAGTGTTTTCTCGGTAATCGAACCGTTGGATGTTTCCCGATTTTGGATATGTTGATCCCAGCATGTAGATCTACTGGTGGTTAAGTTGGATCTTGAATCCGACGTTGTTTGGAAGTCGGATCGACGGGACCAACTAGCCTCTAAGTAGAGGTTTTGGTGTTTTAATATAATATTATATGTTTGGATTATAAAATTATCCTTTTATTGTTCTTCGGTTTTCGGGGTTGCTTCCCGTTGCAGGAGTTTGTGGTTGACGGTCGTGATACCGTCGTAATGCCGGGATCCGCTGCGGATCGGCTGGCAGCGGTTGGTAGTACCGCTGCAGCGATTCTATTGGACTTGTATGCTACCTTGGCATACTGTTGCATGCCTATTTCTCTTTCTTGTGTATGTTCATACAATGCATTCTCTGTTGTGCATTAGTTGCATAAGGTTAGGGCGTGGGTGATTTGTGGATCGCCGTCTCAAGGCTGGAAGCTCGGATTTAGCCCTAGGACCGGGGTTGGGTAGTTAGGACCCGGTTTGAATTGTGGTGTCCAGTCGAATTTGATGATAGGCTTAGATGACTGGTACACATGTTGCTTAGTGATTATAGAGGTCGTGTCGGCCTTGAGTCAAATGCTGAGGTGTAGCCGGTGTCCCACTGTGCAGACCTTGTAGTGTTGGGTTCCTGTAGTTGTGTCGCTAGTGCTGTTCCTGCTACTGAGTGCTGCCCCTGGGCCTCAGGGACACGCGGTGGGGTTATGGGACTCCTGTATACACTCAGGTCTTACTTGAGGACGACACTCTTGCGTTTCCCTTCCTTTTGTGTGACGTAGTGTAGAACCCTACTGAGCTTTATGCTCACTACCCAGGCTGCGTTTTGCAGGTGCAGGCGCCAGCTCTTCTTCAGTAGCCCCTACTGGGCAGGTGTTTGGTGGCGCGGCGGCGTCTGGCGGGGTTGAGGACCGGTGATCCCTTTCTACACTTTTGTTATAGTTAGTCTCCTACGGGAGTATGATGTATAAACTGTTATAACCCCTTTGAGGTTTTTGAATATTATATTATATCTTTTGATGTTTGAAATTATTGTATTATTCAGGGGTGCTTATGAACTGTTTAATGAAATCAGTCAGTTGGGGGAACCCCTCGCCTTTATTTCCGCATTTAGTTAGGTTCCGGTTCGCGTCGCCCGGCCCGGTTGGGCTTTTACGGGCCGGGGCGCGACAGGTTATCTATGGGAGGCCACATGTCAAGAGGGCAGTACGATACGAGCCATGATGGGAACCACGAAGAGTTATGGGACGCTAGTAGTGGGTTGTGGCCACGTGGAGACGGTAACCAGAGATATAAAAGGTTCGAAGACAAAGGAAGAAGGAACCCCGACTGAATCCAGACTTTGCTACTACTACTATCTTAGCTTTAACTACTGTAATCTTCTAGCCTCTAGTCTCTAGAGTAATTGTTCTAGTATTGATCGACTCATTCACTAGCTACCATTATCCAAAAAACTCATAAAGATCTATTCCCTTTTTAGACTTAAGTTGTCACACCAAAAGTCCTCTTAGTTGAGGCAAGACTGAACTCACACACCCTTTTGATCATCCATGCGCTACGGTTGGCACACCTCACGTGCTTGACAACCACGTATCCATTTCGGATATAATTTTTAAACAACACTAATTTAAAACTATTCTTTCTTCCCATTTCTTTCCCAATAAATAAACACATTTTCTACTTTATTTCAGTGTTATAACTTAATTATGCTCTAGTTGCTTTTTCCCAATCAAACATAATGGAAAAACATGATACGTTGTGCGTGCTTATATGATGGGATCCATTTTCATTTTTTTTATGAATATCATGATCACGTGACACTTCAGTGGGCCACCACCACCCTCGCTTTTCCCAGATTCCATTCTCTTTTCCCATCCGTCACATCTAGCCCATCTAGCTGTCCATCTCTAAGAAACGATACACAAACCCACACTTGATGGGATTCAATGGGAAAAGGGTGCCAGCCAGCCCGAGGGGTTGGCCTTTAACCCCACCGCTGCGCGTGCGCCTCGGGCGCCGCGCGCCCTCGCCGCGCGCGGGCGCGTGCATTGCGACTTGCGACATGGCGCGGAGCCCCACACGGAGAGAGAGAGAGGAAAAGGACTGAACGTACTGGACGTCGTCAAGAAAGGATGGGCAGGTGATTGAGAGCTTCGTTACTTTCTATTCTTCTTTTGGATTTGTTTGGGCGTGGGTACGTTGCATTGGACCTTCTTGTCTATGTGTCGACTAGTGTCTGGTCTAGCTTGGTCTTCTTTGTCTCATTGTCTAGGTTGAAACAATGCTATCTGCACTCATAATCCCGGATATGACCAATGAGTGCAATCATAATCCCAAATATAGCGGATGAATGCGAACCAAGACAAGCATGTTGATGTGTCCTAGATGACATTGAGAATATTTATTAGAGCCGACAATGAGTCATCTTGGATTAATACTGAATTTTTTCGGACCTTATATTCACTTTTTACACTTCACGACCTCTTTCATGTTTTTTTTGCATAATAGAATCACATACATGCATATAAACTAATACCGGTATAATTCTTGATTATACACGTATCATGGATACGCGTATAATTATGTTTTATACGCGTATTAATTTATACACGTGTTCTTTACGTGTATAGGGTCCTATTATGTAAAAAAACATAAAGGGGGTCCTAAAATGTAAAAAGTGAATAGTATGGGTCCTATTTGGCAACAAATCCCAACAAATCTGATTAATACTCGTATTTTTCCATCCAGCTATTTTATCATTGCCACACTTTCTTTCTTTTCTTTCCTTTTTTTTTGTTGTTTACCGTCAAATAAGAAGAAATGAGAATACTTCCTATAAAACACCTCTTCAGGTATCGTCACTTATATTTTAAGATTATTTTAAAAAATAAACCTCCTTATTGTATTTTACAGAAAACTACCTCTATTATTGAATTAATTTACAAAAAATTATCCGCCGTCAACTTTTTTCAACAGTTACATGCAGAGCATGTGTCCTCGACGCAGGAGGCAGCTGGGAGGAGCACTTTCCCTTGGTTGAGCTCGCCTACAACAACAGCTACCAGTCCAGTCTTGGAGTAGCACCTTTCGAGGCATTGTACGGTAGGTCGTGGCGTTCCCTAATTTGCTGGACAGAGGTTGGAGAGGCTTCACTCACTGGTCCAAACATCGTCAGACGGTCGTCAGAGAGGCTAGTGCAGATCAGGCAGAGACTTCTGACGGCTCAGAGCCGACAGAAGAGTTATGCAGATCAGAGGCGACGACCATTGGAGTTCACAGTCTGCGACAGGGTGTTCCTGCGAGCAGCGCCGTACAGAGGGTCCGTCAAGTTTGGCAGAGGTGGCAAGTTGGCGCCGATGTTCGTCGAGCCATTCGAAATCCTAGAGAGGATTGGCGAGGTAGCTTACCGCCTGAATCTTCCTCAGCACATGTCAGATGTGCATCCGATATTCCATGTGTCGATGTTGAGGAAGTATCACTCCGACTCATCTCATGTCATCCGGGTGGATGACATCGAGCTTGAGACAGACGTGACGTTCGTTGAGCAGCCAGTTCGGGTACTTGAACGGAGGGATCAGGTCTTGCGGGGCAAGACGATTCCCTTAGTCAAGGTACTGTGGAGGCACAAAGGCACCGAGGAGATGACCTGGGAGCGAGAGGCGCGCATGCGGCAGGAGTTTCCGCAGTTGTTTCCTTCTCGAGGTAGATTTTGTTCTTTCTTCTAGTGTAGCTTCTTTTTCTATTTCCGAGCCGTACCTTTATCGAATCTCGGGATGAGATTTCCTATAAGGTATTAGGATGTGAGGACCTGCCCCTCTATTCCTGGGTCGACCAGCTGGGTCGGACCCGTGACCCGTTTGCTTGTTTCACGTCGACTGTGCACACACTGACTGTCGCGCCTCGACCCGTGAAAGCCCAACCGTGCCGGACAATGCAAACCGGAACCTAACAAACTACGGAAAATTTTGGCGAGGGTTCTCTCTAATCTAATGGTCTCCCCAAACAATTCATCAACCACCCTCAATTACAAATTAAAGATTTAAGAAACCTCAAGTTTAAAGATATCAAATCCCAAAGCATAATATACAAAACCTCGAAGAGGAAAAGATCAAGTACAAACATTTATACTCTCCCGTAGGAGACTAACTATACAAGGGTTCTGGGAAAGACAGATCACCACTCCTCAGACTCCGCCAAGAGTCGCTGCACCACCGACCAACTGCCCGGTAGGGGCCACCGAAGAGGAGCTAATGCCTGCACCTGCAAAACGTAGCCCGGGTAGGAATGAGCAACTAAGCTCAGCAAGGAAACTACAGTACGACACATAGAAGGAAGAGGGAAATGCAACAGTGTCGCCCTCCAGCAAGGTCTGGGTGTACACAGGGGTCCCATAACCCCACCGCGTGTCCCTGAGGTCAACGATCATGATCTTTGAGGGGAACTGGTCATATGACAGGTCACGCTCAGTAAGCAGGGAATCAACACTGCTGACTCACAAACAGGAAACTGCCACTGTTGGAAGAAAATGGCACCGCTGAGTATGCACACCCTCTACTCAAGAGTCCTCACAACTGGACACTGGCTACACCTCAGAACGCGGCTCGAGGCCGACACAACCTCTAAAAATCATCAATCAACAGGTGTTCGAGTCATCTAGGCCTATCCTCGAAATCGACTGAACACCATCATTCAAACCTGAACCAAGCTACCCAACCCCAGTCCTAGGGCTAAATCCTAGCTTCCAAGCCTCGGGACAGCGACCCACAGATCACCTACATCCTAACCTTAGGCAACTAATGCACAACCAGATGCATGCTTTGAATATACGCAGGAAAGCAGATAAGTATGCAATGTATGTGACGATTAAGTAAACAAGGTCTGGGCTCAGCACCCTGCCGGCTCGGGGTTGTGAATAGTAAAACAGGGCAAAGAGCAGCTGCAGTGGTAGCCTCACCAACTGCAGCCAGCCCGCCAAAAGACAACATATTACGGGAAGCAACCCCGACAAACAAGGCTAACAGTACAACATGCTATCTACACATCCCGGGAGTCGTCACTCTCCCGGTTCACCACTACCCCTCATTATGGGGCTAACATGCTCAAGGATATGTACCAGTTTATAAAGCGGTTAAGAAAACCGCATAAGCGAAGCCTCGCTGGCAAAAACCATTGAAAACACCTCCCTGCCACATGAAGGATCGATCATCCCCAGGGGAATGATCGATCACCCTCGTGATGAGAAGGTTCAATCCCTGTCAAGCTACAACGGCCAAAGGATCGATCTTCAAACTTCCCTCCAAGAAGATCGATCACCTTCGTGACCAAGGACCTCGCCCATGTCAGCCAAGGGACATGATCGATCATCTCCAACCAGATGATCGATCCTTCCCGGGCTAAGGATGACCAACCCAGAGTGATCGATCATTCCTCAAGAATGATCGATCCTGTTGGGTTCTCCGGCAACCAGACGGTGAGAAATACAATCGGAAAACTCTACCAAATCTCATAAAAACTTGGGATCTGGTAGTACGAACGACCACGAATCCAAAATCGGTATTTCTACTACAAACCAACCAGCGAACATGTGACACCCCGACCTAGAAAACCCACCCAGGGTGGGGTGTGAGGGTTCCTATCACTATTCATCTCCAACTGGCGCGATACAATGCGGAAAAGACGGATAAATTTAAACAATTTATATTCCAGAGGTGAAACAGTAATCCAATTTATAAATACATCAAGTTGTACTATTTAAACATCTGATTACAATTCTTATCAAACTCCTCCAAGGGAAAAGATATTATACAATAATCCCAAAAGTCCTCGAAAGATCTTTATAATATACAAAACTATCAAAAGTACAACAGTCATGTCTCCCCGCTCAAGTCTAAGGAATGCCACGGGATCCCACAACCCCTATCAAAAGTACCTCACGGTTGACCGTCGGATCGACCGTTAGCCCTTAAGCACCGTTTCTTGGCCTTTCTTAAATGGATTTCGTTTGTGATAAGTACTTAAGCATGTTGGGAAGCATGCACGTTGTTTTCATAGAATTTTCAAGGGATTTCTATTGAAATGGAGGATTGAATTGCGTGCTTAACCCCTTTGGGTGAATTGTGGTTTTAAGTGCATTTAATACTTGGTTTGATAAGTAGTAAAATGCTTATGTAGTTGCCTAACCATTAGCTAGCTATGAGTGCTAGCTAATGAGGAATTGTGGAACCTTAGCCTCTTGCCGGCGATGGCGAGGGCTATTGTATATCTGTTGAGTCTATAACTAATGATGTGGCATATAGAGACATCTAGGGTAGATGTTTGTATAGGTTCATGCATTGTATGCATTAGAGGCATATGAGGTTAGGCGGGCGATGGGGTGATCACCGATCCGAGGCTCTCGGGTAGCTCGGATCTAGCCTTAGGACCGTGGCTGGGTAGTAAGGATTAGGGCGTGATTAATTGAATCTCATGTTATCGAGGATGTGTTATAGTTGACTCTGATCAATGTTTTGAGGTTTAGAGGTCGTGTTGTCTTCCCAATGCCAAGTACTAAGGATGGTTGTCGATGTGTTCTCGACGTGGTCCCCAAGGCATGGTATTCCCGTTTGGGTAAGGGTGATCCTGCATGTTACTGTTCCTTGGCCTCCTGGTAACATGTTCAGGAGAGAGGTTTCATGACAGGAGCCCTTAGGACATCGACAGGGTTATGGAACCCGTGGCATCCGTTAGACTTGAGCGGGGAGACAACACTGTTGTTGTTTTCCTCCTTTCTGTGTGCCGTAGAGTAGAACCCTACTGAGCTTATCGCTCACTCCTATCCGGGCTGCGTTTGCAGGTGCAGGCGCCAATTCTTCTTCAGTAGAGCCGACGGGATCTGCGTTTGGCGGCGCGAGTACTTCCAGAGGCGCTTGAGGTTGCTGGAGGACGACTGTTGTACCTTTTTGATAGTTTGTATATTATAAACATCTTTCGAGGAATTTTTGGATTATTGTATAAATCTTTCCTTTGGAGGAGTTTGATAAAGAATTTTGTATCAGTACAACTTGATGTATATATATATGAATTGAATTTCTATTTCGCCTCTGCAATATCAATTGTTTAAATTTATCTGTCTTTTTCGCTTTGTATCGTGCCAATTGGAGATGAATAGTGATAGGAACCCTCACGCCTCGTTCTGGATGGGTTTTCTGGGCCGGGGTGTGACACAACCATTCCTAGGATCCTAATTAAGGAGTAGGGTAGATCTCCTACCTTTGGGCGTCGAGATCTTCTTTTCTCCAGTCGTCGCCGAGCTCTCTACCGTCGTCGTCGACCTCTCCGTCTCCAACCCGGTCACCAGGCTTGCCGGCGCCTTGCTCTCTGCCATCGACGCCGCCAAGTCCTCTCCTCTGCGGATCGCCGTCGCCTCTGGTCGCGATAGCCGCCGTCTCCGTCTCTCCCTCGACGTGGATCGCGGGTCTCTCCTCTCCCTCTTCCGATCTCGTCTTCTCTCCCTAACGGCGGTGTCGCGCCCCGACCCGCGGACGCCAAACCGGGCCGGGACACAAGGGGGAAAACCTACAACTACTAGCCTCAACTGGCGGAAACAGTTGAAACTAACACATAGCTGGCGGAAACAGCTGACCACAGGAACAAGGCGGAAGCAAACTTAACAACATCTATTAACATCTATTACAAAACAGATATAATAGAGTTAAACAAGAGTTGTAGTACAACAAGATTTACAAGGGATCAACACAGTCCCCAAAAAGAGCTACGACACCCACCGGGGTCTCCGCGAAGGCACAAACAAAACCCTCCTGACCCTCAGACATGGCCAGGAGCCGGCGCGCTGCCACGAGACGACCGAGGGGGAAGCACCGGAGAGGAGCTGGGACCTGCACCTGCAACAACACAGTTCAGGTAGGAATGAGCAACAGCTCAGCAGGGTCCTACTCTACCACTCTCGCTAAGAAGGCAAACCCAAACGAACCAACTCTGTGCCAAGTACTGAGGCTTGCCAAGGATCCCATAAATCCCGTCAATAACCCGAAGGACTCCTGTCCCAAGTACGCCCCTCCGACAACTACTGCTCAGGGGAGGACAACTCCGACAATCCCTGTCACAGGGTGGACATGGCGCTACTGGTAGGACACCCTTCTCCAAGCAGGATCTCCACACCCGACCAAAGACTAAGTTTAGCCAGGGTTCCTGTCCAACGATGGACTCCAAGCAACAAAGCCAACACGACCCCTAACTCCCAACCAAAGACTAAGTCTAGCCAGGGAGTCCATCGATCCCATCGATGTTTCCCCCCCCAAGGGTTCCTGTCCAACGTACGTCCCTCCGATAGTCACTGCACGAGGACTGGGCTACCTCCGACGGTCCCGTACACAGGTTGGGCCAGACGATACCTGTAGGACACCCTTGCCCGTGCTGGACACCCGCACGGGGACACAGGTATGGAACGGCATCCACCACTTAGCCTTTGATCACCGAAGTCCACGGGTCAACCCCACCCAGTCTAACCTAGCATGTCTAATGCACAGGAAGCAGGGCAGGTTAAATATAAAATAGTAACAGGCAACACAACAAGGGCACACCTTCGGCCCATTTAGTCTAAGCACTCCCGAGGATCATGACTTCCTCGGTTCACCACAAAGCGGTAAAGGGCATACCGTCAACCCATTTATTCTACACATCCCGAGAGGCATCATCCTCTCGGTTCCACCACAAAGCGATAAGCATTCAAGCTTGATGAGTAACACGATAAGCCCCAAGGGCAGAACCGTCAAAACCACTTACATGCGAAGCCCCGCGGGCAAGACAGCATTTAAAACGAATAAAAGTCCTCTCTGCATCGAAGGAGATCGATCTCATGTAGCAGTGAGATCGATCTGCCTCAAGGCGATAGGTACCAGTCCTGGTCACCCCAACGGGATCGATCTCCACCCATATGGAGATCGATCTCGTATGTGACCCTTGACGTACCGACGCCAACCGCCAAGAGATCGATCTCCCTTCCAGGGAGATCGCTCTCACTCGGGCGGAGCGTGCCACCCCAAACGAGATCGATCTCATCCCATGAGATCGATCTGGATGGGTTCACCAGCGGCCGGATGGCGAAGAATACCGCCAGAAACCTCAACCACACCTCACCAAACTAGGTGGTCTGGTAGATCTAAGGACCACGAAGCTACTCATGGCTTCAAAATCGGAAAGCATCAACTCCGCAAGGAGATCCATTGAAAACAAAGCCGGATTTAAAACCTTTAAAATAGCAGGAGTCTTTGAGTGAGAACCCTACCTACACAGAGCTGCTTCGATCCACAAAGCCTAGCCTAGGATCTTCCTCACGCCGTCACGGTTCCAACGAGCCTTCAAGCTCCGAGAACGGTGGCCGGAGGAGGGAGAATGGAGGAGGAAAGGGGGCTGCCGGAACAGGGGAAGAAAACAGAACCGGGAGGAAGAAGAGGGAAGAAGGGGAAGAAAGGAAGGAGGAGGGGAAGGGATAAGGCAGGGGAAAGCCGGCGAAGGCGGGGGAAAAGGCGAAGGAGGGGAGCAAAAGTCTCCCCTCCCCTGACAGGGGAAACGACGGCCATCGCCGTGGCCGTCCTTCGAACGTCACCGCCAACGACTTCCAAGCACAGAGAGATCGATCTCCATGCCATGCAGATCGATCTCCCTTGCCCAGAACGGCAACCTTGGGCTGAGACTCAGGCCCAAGCCCAGAACTTCCGACCTCGGGTCCACCTAACCTTTCTAAACAAACACAAGCACCAAACAAGGTCTGTGTTTGCACACCCAGTGTGAAACGACCGCCAAGGCGTAATTTCCCAAATTGCCCTTGGGGTCAACAACAAGCCACGGGAAAAGAGGGGCGGGTCCTCACAGACGGAAACGAGCACTAACGAGAGAAGGAAAAGGGTTTAAGGGGATTAAATACGATCAGCTTGATCATAGCTCCCAGCCGTCCGATCAACCAAATCAGATCCCAGCCGCTCAAATCTCGATCCCTATGATCTAACTCAGATCCTCCGATTTGGGTACCCCTAAAGGTCTAATCAAACACATACATCATCCCAAGGTCGTGTGTGTTCAACGCGTGTGTGAAACCGACTCTGCCAAGGGTAATTTACCAAATTACCCCCCGGAGTCGCAACGATCAATGGAGATCACGAAGCAAGACCAACCGAGCCAACACAGCCGAACCAGACCCTCGACCGACGCGGTCGGACCGGGTTGGAGGTACAGGTCCTCACAGAGCTGCTCTCCAGAGCACCCTCGAAAACAACGGGGAGGGAGTTCACCACAAGCCGGTGAACAAACCCCAGCTCTCGACAACTGGAAGGCGCGCCAACCAGCGACCTTCAACGAGAGCAAAACAACACCGTCAGGTGTACTCACGACACCTTCCCATGGCCAAAGAAGCACAACCCAGTGCGCGGCCAACTGACGCAACCGAGGAAGCCGTCGAACCTCAATGTGCACCACACGTAGGCGACGGACATGCCCCGACAAGAGCAACCAACCCAAGCTCTTGTCCCAATCGGTGGCTACTCTCAAGCCACACCCGACTCCAATCCCAAGCCAACACGGCCGCACGGGAACGAGTCACAGGGGGGAAAACCCAGAGCCACAAGGAAATCGCAAGCTGCGAGAAGCTCCGAAAGCTGAAGGCTGAAGCTGAAAGCTGAAAGTCAGAGCTGGCGGCTCTAAAACTGGCTGCTGCTGAAGATGCTCTCTCTCCTCTGGTGTCGCGCCCCGGCCCAGAACACCCATCTGGACTGGGATACGAGGGGGGGTTCCTACATCTACTAACAACAACATTTTATATCATGCCATTCTCTGCTACCCTCAGATACTGTTCCTGGGAAACACTGGATCGATCCAAACATACCCATGGACCGATCCGACTTGCCCTCAGTGAATAGACCATCTTGGGTGCAACCTGGACCGATCCAACATACCCATGGATCGATCCTACTTGCAGTCCGATCGATCCAACTACAGTCTGATCGATCCTATTTGCAATCCGATCGATCCTACTTGCAGTCCGATGGATCCTACTTGCAGTCCGATCGATCCAACTTGTCCTTGGATCGATCGAACTCGGAAAGCCCAAGAAAAAGAAAGCATACTCTACATAGCAGCTAGTTGACCCGTCGATCTGATGTCAGATTTGGGATCCAACCTAGCCTCCAGTAGATCTATATGACGGGATCAATATATGCAAAATTCAGAAATATCCAACGGCTAGATTAACAGGAAAACGCTAATCAAAACCGCTAATCAAACTAACTTACCAGTTACTTGCTGCAACGCAGCCCTCCAGTAATAAATTCATAACAAATCGTACGAAAATCAGAAAATTATGAAATAAGTTGGGTTTGAGAGATAACTCAGAGATCTACAACTCGTATGTTCATTACAACCCAAGAACATGCACGTACTGATTGGAAAACTCGCCGCAAGCCGGCTGTTCTTCAAGAACAGCAGAAGCCGGAAAATCCGAGATTAAACATGCATAAATCCTACTAAAATCTCAACCAAAGCTTATGAAACTTATACAAAAAATTCTTCTAAGCAAGAGGAATCCAACAATACAAAGAACAACAAGATCAAACGGCTAGATTAGGAGAAACCCATTAAACTAACTTACGTGGGTAGAACACCTACCGGAAACGCAATCATCGACTGATTCCCCGCAAACCAGTCACCAACCCAGCTCCAAACCACACCAGAGATCTTCCTCATGCCGCCACGGTTCTAACAAGCCTTGGAACGCCCAAAACGGTGGCCGGAGAAGGAAGAACGGCGAAGAAGAAGGTGGCTGCCGGAAGAAAAACAGAGCAAGGCAGAGCTTGCGGGAAGAAGAAGGAAGGAAGGAAGAAGGAAGAGAAGAGAAGGGAAGGAAGAGAAGAGGAAGAAAAGGCAGGGGAAAAGGGGAAGGAGGGGAGGGAAAGTCCTCCCCTTCTGACAGGAGAGAGCGACGGCCAACGGCGGCCGTCCTCTCGAAGCAGAAAAGCCACCGACCCGAGTCCGATCGATCGCTCCAAGGAGCGATCGATCGCTCCAAAGAGAGATCGATCGCTCACGGGCCGCCAGCAGCCCAAAAACAAGCTTCTGCGCGCCCGAGCTGGGATCTTCCAATCCCGGGTCTACCTAACCATTCTAAACAAGCACTAACACCAAACAAGGTCAGTGTGTGCACACGGGTGAGAAACTAACCGACGAGGTGCAATTTACCAAATTGCCCTTGTGGTCAACAACGAGCTACAGGAATAGAGGGACAGGTCCTCACATCTGGAGTGCACGAACCGCTGGCTGGACTGGTCGCCACCTCGTCTCCAGCAAGCCTCTATCTGGAATCTGAATTCCTGCATCTGCCCCAGGTACCTGCCCCAACTGAGGTATCAACCCACTGCTCTGCCCCACGCCGTGTGCCACGCCCGACTGCTCTGCGGTAAGCGCCCAGCGCCCCTCGAAACCAGCACCGTCGGCGGAAAGACACCCGGCGGCTAACACTCGAGCACTCAGTGGAATACCTCTCAGTATGGCGGTCCAGGCTACCTCTCAAAGAACCGGCATGACGCTGCTGCTGCCACGGCTGTCGCTGATGCTGAAACCATTGCCTCTGCCAACGGCTACCCGGCCGTTCCCTGGAATCAGGAACGACAGCCCCGAAACTCACCACGACCACCGGCCAACTGCCCGGTGTCAACCCTCAAGTCACCTGTCTCGGTAGCTAGCGCACCATCCACCTCCAAGGGTAGGTGCCAGAGAACAGTACGCGAACTGTTCTCAACACACAACCAACAGTGTCGCTAGTGGCCCTGACAAGCGCCACTATGCATCGCTTCCTGGGAGGCAAGAAAACAACGGCTTCCCAAGCAAGCGATCCTCCAGGATGTCCAAAACATCCTGGATTCGGGTCACCTCCTTCAATCAGTCCTCTACTGTCGAAGGATCTCCAACATCGCCTCTGGACCACAACGGGTCCACCTCTTGGGATTCCAAGAGCACAGAGGCAACACACGTCCAATCCCTACTCGCTCGTCTCCAGCACGGGGGGAGACGCTGTCAGGCGAGGGAACGGACAACACCGATGTGCATGCACATCTCCCCCAAAGACGTCATGGCAACGTCATGGCGCTGTCGGAAAGCAACAAAACACGACAGCAAAAAGATAAACAAACACATCGCACACGATCACAAACAGACATGTAAGGATGTTCTAAACCTAGAACTATCCCATTCCACACTCAAAACCTTAACCGCAAGCCTAATCCTATCCCTGGGACGTACAACCTGCTCTGATACCAAGTTGTCACACCCCGACTGTGAGGACCCATCCCTCCATCCCTTCGGCTTGTTGTGGCCCCAAGGGCAATTTGGGAAATTGCGCCTTGGCGGTCGTTTCACACTGGGTGTGCACACACAGGCCTTGCTTGATGGTTGTGTTTGTTAGAAAGGTTAGGTGGGACCTAGTTTGGGAGTTCTGGGCTTGGGCCCGTTTTCCAGCCCAAGTTTGCAATTCTGGGCAGGGAGGATCGATCCTTTGGTCGTGGAGGATCGATCCTGCCTGTGCCTGGAAGTCTCTGTCGGTGGCTTTCGAAGGACGGCCACCGCGGTGGCCGTCGCTTCCCCTGTCAGGGGAGGGAAGACTTTCCCTCCCCTCCCCCAGCTTTTCCCCGCCTTCGCCGGCTTTCCCCCGGCCTTACCCGCCCCTTTCCCCCTTCCTTTCTTCCTCTCTTCTTCTTCTTCCCCGCGAGAACTCTGTTTCTTCCCCTGTTCAGGCCGCCCCTTTCCCTCCTCCGTTCTCCCTCCTCCGGCCACCGTTCTTGGAGCTTGAAGGCTCGTTGGAACTGTGACGGCGCGAGGAAGATCTTTAGCTAGGCTTCGTGGATCGAAGATGCTCTGAGGAGGTAGGGATCCCACTCCAATCACCGGCTAGCTTTGAGGGTTTAAATCCGGTTTTGTTTTCTTGATTAATCTCCTCGTGGAGTTGTTGGTTTTCGGTTTTGAAGCCTTGAGTAGCTTCGTGATGCTCAGATCTACCAACCCACCAAGTTTGGTGAGGTTTGGTTGTGTTTTCCGGCGGTTCTCCGGCCGGAAGCACGCCGGAACCCTTTTGGGTGATCGATCCTCCTGGTAGGAAGGATCGGTCCTCTGGTGTTGGCTTGCTGCGCCCAGCACATGATCGATCTTCTTATGGGAGGAGATCGATCATGGGGCCTGGGTAAGCATGGTTACCCTTCGTCCCGAGAATGATCGATCTTCTTGGGAGGAAGGATCGATCTTCCTTGGTGCGACTGGAAGGGTGCCCTCTGTCACCAAAAAGATCGATCTTCCTGGGAGGAATGATCGATCTTCTTTGTCTCGGCAGCGAGGGAAGCTCACTGTTGCTTGGATGATCGATCCTTTCCTTGGTGAGGATCGATCCTTCAGTAGCAGAGAGGGTTTTTCTGAGGTTTTGCCCGCGGGGCTTCGCATGTAAGTGGTTTTTACGATTTTACCCTTGGGGTTTGTCCTGTTATGGATCATGCATGAATGTTTATCGCTTTGTGGTTGAACCGAGAGGGTGATGCCTCTCGGGTGTGTAGAATAAATGGGCTGACGGTATGCCCTTACCGCTTTGTGGTGAACCGAGGGAGTCATGACCCTCGGGAGTGTTTTGTATAAATGGGCCGAAGGTGTGCCTTTGCTGTGTTGTTTGTTTACAGCTTTATCATACTTAATCCTGCCCTGTTTTCCTGTGCATTAGGCATGCTAGGGTAGGTTGGGTCGGTGTTGACTCTGCTGCTTAGAGTACCGAGTGATGGTAGTCTTAATCTCGGTTGTTCCGCCAAGTGCGGAGATCCCGCTTGGGGAAGGGGGTCCTACTGGTTGTGTCGTATCCACCCTGCGTCAGGGAATGTCGGAGTTGCCCACCCCTGAATAGTGGCGTTATCGGAGATACGCACCTAGGACAGGAACCCTTCGGGTTATTGACGGGATTTATGGGATCCTTGGCAAGCCTCGGTACTTGGCCTCAGGGTTGGTTCGTTTGGGTTTTGCCTTCTTAGCAAGAGTGGTAGAGTAGGACCCTGCTGAGCTGTTGCTCATGTCTATCTGGACTGTGTTTTGTTGCAGGTGCAGGTGGCCGCTCTGTTCCGGTGTTACCCCCTCGGTCGTCTCGTGGCAGCGTGCCGGATCCTGACCATGTCTAAGGGTCAGGATGGGTTCGTTTGTGCGTTTGCGGAGACCCCGGTGGGTGGTGTAGCTTCTTTTTGGGGACTGTTGATCCCTTGTATCTTGTTGTGCTAGAACCCTGTTAACTCTTTTATTACTGTTTTGTAATAAATGTTAATAGATGTTGTCGTTTAGCTTGCTTCCGCCCTTTCTCTGTGCTGTCCAACTGTTTCCGCCAGCTGGGCCTTAGTCTCAACTGTTTTCGCCAGTTGAGGCTAGTGGTTGTAGGTTTGTTCCCCCCTCGCGTCCCCGGCCCGGGTGCGCGCTCTGCGGGTCGGGGCGCAACACCGATCAAGAAAACCCACCCAGGGCGGGGCGTGAGGGATCCTATCACTATTCATCTCCAACTGGCGCGATACAATGCGGAAAAGACGGATAAATTTAAACAATTTATATTCCATAGGTGAAACAGTAATCCAATTTATAAATACATCAAGTTGTACTATTTAAACATCTGATTACAATTCTTATCAAACTCATCCAAGGGAAAATATATTATACAATAATCCCAAAAGTCCTCGAAAGATGTTTATAATATACAAAACTATCAAAAGTACAACAGTCGTCCTCCAGCAACCTCAAACACCTCTGGTTGTAGTCGCGCCTCCGAAAGCTGATCTCGCCGGCTCCACCGCTGAAGAACTGGCGTCTGCACTTGCAAATGCAGGGCGGGTAGGAGTGAGCGATAAGCTCAGTATGGTTTTACTCTACGGCACACTGAAAGGAGGAAAACAACAACAATGTTGTCTCCCCGCTCAAGTCTAACGGATGCCACGGGTCCCATAACCCGATCGATGTCCCAAGGGCTCCTGTCAGGAAACCTCTCTTCTGAACATGTTATCAGGAGGCCAAGGAACAGTAACATGCAGGATCACCCTTACCCAAGCAGGAATACCATGCCTTGGGGAACCACGTCAGGAATGCATCGACAACCATCCTTAGCACTTAGCCTTGGGAAGACAACACGACCTCTAAACCTCAAAACATTGATCAGAGTCAACTATAACACATCCTCGATAACAGGAGATTCTGATTAAACAATCACGCCCTAATCCTGACTATCCAGCCGCGGTCCTAAGGCTAGATCCGAGCTACTCGAGAGCCTCGGATTGGCGATCAACCCATCGCCCGCCTAACCTGATATGCTTCTAATGCAAACAAGATGCATGCAATGCTCAGGCACAGATAATGAGATATAGGCATGCAACAATATGGCAGTAATCATACAGTGCTAGGCATAGCCTACAGCTAGCCAAAGGGATGAGCATAGCAAGGGCCTCAAATACAGATAATCTATACTAACCAAACAATGATTAGCCAAACGGTAAACACAGATATACAATAGTCTTCAGTGCTCTCTTGCACCCGACAGACTAAGGTTCCACAGTTACCCCGCAGGTAACTGGCCAACAGTTATACAATAGCCCTCGGCACACGCCGGCATCAGGCTAAGGTTCCACAAGACCTCTTTAGCTAACACTCATAGTTAGCTAATGGCAAGGAAAGTAATAAGCATTTAAACTACTAACCAACCAAGTATTTAAATACGAGTAAAAACCGTAAATTTGGCAAAGAGGTTAAACACCCGATTCAATTCCAAATCTCGATAGAAATCTCATGAAAACATCGTGTATGCTTCCTAACAAGATTGGATATCTATCATGAATGAAAACCAACAAAGAAAACCAGAATACACAGCTCAGTGGCCCACGGTGGATGCGACGGTCGATCCGACGGTCGACCGTGGGGTCAAATGAGGGAAAAGCATAAGGGCCACGGTCGATCGGTACATCGACCCTGGGAAGCCCAAAACGATACAGAGCCTCACGGACGATGCGACGGTCGATCCGACGGTCGACCGTGAGGCGGAATGGAAAAAGGAAGGGAGCCCGCGGTCGATCGGTGCATCGACCCTGAGAGACCCAAAACGCGACAGAGCCTGACGGACGATGCGACGGTCGATCCGACGGTCGACCGTCAGGCTCAAAAGAAGCGTATCAACGCTTGACGGTCGATCCGTCGATCGACCGTCGAGCCAAATGCACAGTTCATCAGAACAGTGCTCGAAATCCAATTTCTTGGATTTGAACTATCAAATCTTGTTGGAAAACGATGAAACTTTGCAGGCATACATAATCAATGATGGGGAAGCCAATAGTGCGAAGAAAACACGATTTTGATGGTTAAATCTCCTATCTAGGTCAAAACGGTCGAAAGCCGACAAAACAACGATAATACGGACATAAGTCATTAAAATACAGAAATCGCAAGGTAGGAATACTTGAATCAAGCCACACCACAAGTGCTACAAGCTACATAACATTCTAACATGTATTCCTACAGCGAAAATACAATAAACCTATCCTAGGAGAACCCAATCACAAGATCGAGGTAGAAACACCTACTTGAACATGCAGGGCATCTCCTCCACGCATCCCCCAACTCCGATCGCCAAGATCCGCTCCTCGAAGATCGCGATCCGAAGCCCTAGCACAGCCGGTTGGAGAGAGGAAGAGAGAACGACAGGAGAAGAAGAAAAGCCAGGGAAAGAGAGAGAAAAGAAGGGTTTAAATAGAGAGCTGGAATCGATCACAGCCGTCCGATTCGATCTCTCCCAATCGAGCTCTGATCTTCCGATCGGAAGCGCCCTTAAGGTTCTAATCAAACACATACACCAATCAAAGGCAGTGTGTGCAACGCGGGTGTGAAACTGACCGCCAGGGAGCATATTTACCAAAATGCCACTGGGGTCAAAAACAGCGATGCGCTCAACCGATCGCATCCCAAGGCCAACCGAGCCAAACCACAAACCCAGACCCTCGACCTAACATGGTCGGACCGGGTTGGAGGTACGGTTCCTCACAGAACATGCAGTAAGATTAACTCAAACCAAACACAACCAAGCTCAAAACCTCACGAAAGCAGAAAGAAAGTAGGTAGAATCCCTGCCTAGACTACCACAGCTTCAATCCTAGCTATCAATCCGACGATCGCCCTCAATCTCTTCCAAATCCAGCCAGCTCTGAGCTCAGGGGTGGAGAATTTTGAAAGGATTGAAAGAAGAAGGTCGCGTTTGTTTTATAGATAGACGAACTGACTTATGAATGATCGATCATTCAATAGAAATGATCGATCCTTTATGACGATCACAGCTTCCAGCGCCAAATGATCGATCCTTCTAACGAGGGATGATCGATCATCACTAAATGACCGATACTTCTAGTAAGGAATGATCGATCATCTAGGTGCAGAAAGCAAGACTTGGGCTAGAACAGAAGCCCAAGCCCGGATCTTTCGATCCCAGGTCCACCTAACCGTTCTAAACATACATTATCATAAACATGATCAGTGTGTGCACACGCGGGTGTGAAACAAACCGACAATGTATAATTTACCAAATTACCCTTGCAGTCCAAGAACAATGCGATCCATCAGATCGCGCGCTCGACGCGAAACAAGCAAATGAGCCACGGGCCCGACCCAGCCGGTCGACCTAGGAGTAGAGGGGCAGGTCCTCACATCCTAATATCCATAAAAGAAATCTCGTCCCAAGATTCGATAAAGGTAGGGCTCGAAAACAGAAAAAGAATTTACATTAGAAGACAAGACAAAAGCTACCTCGAGAAGGAAACAAGTGCGGAAACTCCTGTCGCATGCGCGCCTCGCGCTCCCAGGTGCCTCTGTGCCTCCACAGTACCTTGACTAAGGGAATCGTCTTGCCCCGCAAGACATGATCCCTCCGGTCAAGTATCCGAACTGGCCGCTCAACAAACATCGCGTCCGCCTTAAACTCGATGTCATCCACCCTGATGACATGAGATGGGCCCGGGTGATACTTCCTCAGCATCGACACATGGAAAGTCGGATGCACATCTGACATGTGCTGAAGAAGATCTAGGCGGTAAGCTACCTAGCCAATCCTCTCTAGGATCTCGAACGGCCTGACCAACCTCGGCGCCAACTTGCCACCCCTGCCAAACCTGATGGACCCTCTGTACGGCGATGCTCGCAAGAACACTCTGTCACCGACTGCAAACTCCAACGGTTTTCACCTCTAATCTGCATAACTCTTCTGCTGGCTCTGAGCCGTCAGAATCTCTGCCTGATCTGCACTAGTCTCTCTGATGACCGCCAGACGATGTCTGGATCGGTGAGTGGTGCCTCTCCAACCTCTGTTCAGCACACTGGGGAACGATACGGCCTACCGTACAACGCCTCGAAAGGGACCACTCCAAGACTGGACTGGTAGCTGTTGTTGTAGGCGAACTCCACCAAGGGAACGTGCTCCTCCCAGCGGCCTCTTGCATCGAGGACACATGCTCTCAGCATATCCTCTAAGATCTGGATCGTCTGCTCTAACTCTGCCCGTCTGTCTGCGGATGAAAAGCCGTACTGAAAGTCAGGAGTGTGCCAATTGCCTCCTAGAAGCCTCGCTATAACCTGCGAGTGAACCTGGGGTCACGGTCTGATACTATAGACACTGGAACTCCGTGTAGTCTGACCACCTCTCTGACTTACAAACAGCTCAACCTGTCTGTCGAGTCTGTCGTCCGCATAGGCAGGAAGTCCGCCGATTTGGTCAATCGATCAATGATGACCCAAATCACATCATTCCTCCTAGGATATCTCTGTAGCCCGGTCACGAAGTCCATCGTGATGTGCTCCCACTTCTACTCAACCAGTGGAAGAGATGAAGTAACCCTGGAGTTCGTTGGTGCTCTGCCATGACCTTCTGACAGGTAATGCAGCGCGATACGAACTCCGTCACTACCCTCTTCATCCCGCACCACTAGAACTGTCGTCGCAGCTCCTGGTACATCTTGGTGCCCCGGGGATGAACTGCAAAACGAGAATGATGGAACTCTCGTAGGACGTCGTCTCGTAGAACTGGATTTGCCAGAACCGCTACTCTGCCTCTGAATCATAGCCCTCCGTCTGACGATACTGTCCAGTCCCCGTTTGCACCCTCCGTGCCTGCCGATGTGCGCAACTTCTCGAGCTCTGCACCACTGCGCTGCGCCTCTATCACTTTGGCTAGAATTGCTAGCATACTCTGCACTGTGTAGAGGAAGTTGTTGGATCCCTGATTCTCAAACTCGAGCCCCAATTGCCCCGCTGTCTCCAATGCCTGTGTCACACCCCGACCCAGAAAACCCATCCAGGATGAGGCGTGAGGGTTCCTATCACTATTCACATCCAATTGGCGTGATACATTTGTGGAAAACAGAGATAAACTTTAACAATTTAACTTCCAGAGATAAGCTGTAATTCAATTTATAGAAACATCAAGTTGTACTGTTTAAACATCTGATACAATTTCTTATCAAACTCCTCCAAGGGAAAGATATTATACATATAATCCAAAAATCCTCGAAAGATGTTTATAATATACAAAACTATCAAAAGTACAACAGTCGTCCTGCAGCGACCTCAAACGCCTCTGGAAGTAGTCGCGCCGCCAAAAGCTGATCCCGCCAGCTCTACTGAGAAAGAACTGGCGCGTGCACATACAAACGCAGCCCGGATAGGAGTGAGCGATAAGCTCAGTAGGGTTCTACTCTACGGCACACTGAAGGGAGGAAAACAACAACAGTGATGTCTCCCCGCTCAAGTCTAAGGAATGTCACGGGGTCCCACAACCCCTATCGATATCCCAAGGGCTCCCGCCATGAAACCTCTCTCCTGAACAAATTACTAGGAGGCTACGGAACAGTAACATGTAGGATCACCCTTACCCAAGCAGGATTCCCATGCCTTCGGGACCCACGTTGGGAACACATCGACACCCATCCTTAGCACTTAGCCATGGGAAGACAACACGACCTCTAAACCTCAAAGCAAGATCATAGCCAACTATAACACATCCTCGATAACATGAGATTCCAATTATACAATCACACCCTAATCCTTACTACCCAGCCGCGGTCCTAAGGCTAGATCCGAGCTACCCGAGAGCCTCAGATCGGCGATCAACCCATCGCCCGCCTAACCTGATATGCCTCTAATGCATACAGTGCATGAACCTATGCAAACATCTACCTTAGATGTCTCTATATGCCACAATATCAATTATAGGTTCAACAGTTATACAATAGCCCTCGGCACTCGCCGGCAACGGGCTAAGGCTCTACAATATCACGTTAGCTAGCACTCATAGCTGGCTAACGGTTAGGCAACCAATGAGCATTAAAACTATTATCCAACCAAGTATTTAAATGTAAGTAAAACCGTAAATTCGCCAAAGAGGGAAAGTACACGATTCAATTCTCAATCTCGATAGAAATCCCTTAAAAGCCCCGTGATAACAATATGCATGCTTCCTAGCATGATTGGACATCTATCATGAATGAAAACCAATCAAAGGATACCAGAAAACACTACTCAAGGGCTCACGATCGATGCTACGGTCGATCCAACGGTCGACCGTGAGACCAAAATGAGGAAAAACACAAGAGCCACGGTCGATCAGGACATCGACCTTGGGAAGCCAAAAGGGAGACAGAGCCTCACGGTCGATGCGACGGTCAATCCGACGGTCGACCGTGACGTGAAGTGGAAAAAGGGAAAGTACCCACGGTCGATCGCAACATCGACCCTGAGAGACCCAAAATGAGACAAAGCCTCACGGTCGATGCGACGGTCAACCGTGAGGTCTGGAAAAAGCGTATCAATGCTTGACGGTCGACCGTGAGGCCTAGTGCACAGTTCTTATGAACAGTGTCGAAAATCCAATTTCCTGCATTTGAATAATCAAATCTTGTTGAAAAACAATGAAACTTTGCAGACATGCGTAATAAATGATGGGGAAGCTACTGGTACGAGGAAAACACGATTTTGATGGTTAAATCTCAAATCTATGTCTCAATGGCCGAAAACCGACAAAATGACGATAATACGGGAATCATCCAATAAAATACGAAAACCAAGAGGTAGAACTACTCTAAACATGCTATAACACCCATGTATTAAGCTACACAACATTCTACCAAGTACTCCTACATTGAAAACACAATAAACCTATCCTAGGAGAACCCGATCACAAGATCGAGGTAGAAACACCTACTTGATCAAGTAGGGCGGCTCCTCCACGCGTCTCCCAAGTTTAACCGCCAAGATCCGCTACTCGAAGCTCGCGCCTCCAAGCCCTAGCCCAGCCGATAGGAGAGAGAAAGAGAGAGAGAGACAAAGACAGGAGAAGAAGAAAGAAAAGAAAGAGAGAGAGAAAGTCGGGGTATATTTAGAGATCAGAACCGATCTCGGCCGTCCAATTCGATCTTTCCCGATCGAGCTCCGATCTTCCGATCGAATGCACCCTTAAGGTTCTAATCAATCACATACATCAATCCAAGACAGTATGTGCAACGCAGGTGTGAAACTGAACACCAGGGAGCATATTTACCAAAATGCCCCTGGGGTCAAAGCTGCCAAACGATCATCCGATCATACCCGACACGGAACGAAACCAATCAAAAAACGGCCCTCGACCCATGCGGTCGAGTCAGGTCAGAGGGACGGGCCCTCACAGCCTGCCACTGTCGTGCTAATAACCTTGCAACTGCTGCTCTGGTGTCTCTCATCTGTCTGCTCAGCGTGTCTGCTACGATGTTTGTCTTACCAGGATGGTAATGCAACTCGAAGTCGTAGTCCTCCAGTAGCTCCATCCAGCGTCGCTGCCTCAGGTTGAGGTCACGTTGGGTGAAAACGTGCCTCAAACTCTTATGATCCGAGAAGACAGAGAACTTCTCGCCATAAAGGTAATGCTGCTAGGTCTTCAGGGCGAAGACCACCGCTGCTAGCTCCAAGTCGTGAGTCGGGTAGTTCCTCTCATGGTTGTTCAGCTGACTAGAACCATAGGCAACTGCGTGTCCCTCCTGCATGAGGATACACTCCGAATCCTCACCGTTGGCATCGCTGTAGACACTGTAACCAACGCCTCACTCGGGGACGATCAGCATCGACGCACTGGTCAACCTCATCCTCAGCTCCACTGTGAGGACCTGTCCCTCTATCCCTGTGGCTCGTTGTAGACCGCAAGGGCAATTTGGTAAATTGCGCCTTGTTGGTTTGTTTCACACCCGCGTGTGCACACACTGACCTTGTTTGTGTTAGTGCTTGATTAGAATGGTTAGGTGGATCCGGGATCGGAAGATCCCAGCTCGGGCGCGCGACAGCCCGTTTTTGGGCTGCTGGCGACCCGCGAGCGATCGATCGCTCCTTGGAGCGATCAATCGGACTCGTGAGCGAGTCGGTGGCTTTTTCTTTCGCGAGGACGGCCGCCGGTCGTCGCTCTCTCTTGTCAGAAGGGGAGGACTTTCCCACCCCTCCTTTCTTCTTTCTCCTCCTTCTCCGGATTTCCCTTCCCTTTTCCTTCCTCTTCTTCCCTTCTTCTTCTTCTTTCTTCTTCCTTCCTTCTTCTTCTTCTTCTTCTGCGGGCTCTGTTTCCACTGTTATGGCAGCCGCTTCTTCTCCTCCGTTCTCCCTCCTCCGGCCACCGTTTTGGGTGTTCCAAAACTCGTTGGATCCGTGGCGACGAGAGGAAGATCCCTGAAGTGGTTTAGAGCTGCGTTGGTGACCAGTTCACGGGGAATCAACTGAGGAATGCGCTGTTCGGTAGGTGTTCTACCTACGAGAGTGTTTAATGGGTTTCTCTTAATCTAGCCGTTGGATCTTATTGATCTTTGTGTTGTTGGGTTCCTCTTGCTTAGTATAATTTCTGTTCTAAGTTTCATGATCTTTGGTTGAGAGTTTAGTAGGATTTATGCATGATTAATCTCTGATTTTCCGGTTTCTGCTGTTCTTGAAGAATAGTCGGCTTGCGGCGAGTTTTTCGGCCGGTATGTATATGATATTGGGTTATGATGAAAATAAAAGTTGTAGATCTTTGAATCTACTCTCAAACCCAACTGATTTCATAATTTTTCGATTTTCGTACAAATTGTTATGATTTTCGCACGGAGGGGCTGCGTTGCAGCAAGAGATGGTAAGTTAGTTTTGATTAGCAGTTTTGATTAGTGTTTTCCTGTTAATCCAACCGTTGGATGTTTATGGCTTTTGGATATGTTGATCCCGGTATATAGATCTACTGGTGGCTAAGTTGGATCTCGAATCTGACTTCGTTTTGACATCAGATTGATGGGGTCAATTAGCCTCTAGTAGAGAACTTTTGGTGTTTTAAATATAATATTATATGTCGGATTATAATATTATATTTCTTCTGTTCATCAGCGGTTTTCGGGGTTGCTTCCCGTTGCAGGAGTCCGCGGTTGACGGTCGCGGTACCGTCGTAATGCCGGGACCCGCTGCGGATCGGCTGGCAGCGGTTGGTAGTACCGCTGCAGCGATCCGGTTGACTTATATGATGCCTTATCATACTGTTGCATGCCTATCTCATGTTTGTGTATGTCATAGCATGCATTAGTTGCATGGTTAGGGCGTAGGTGATCTGTGGGTCGCCGTCCCGAGGCTGGAAGCTCGGACTTAGCCCTAGAACCGGGGTTGGGTAGTTTGGACCCGGTTCGAATTGTGGTGTCCAGTCGATTCGATGATAGGCCTAGAGGACTGGTACACCTGTTGCTTGATGATAATTAGAGGTCGTGTCGGTCTCGAGCCAGGTGTTGAGGGTGCCACCGGTGTCGGGTCTTGTTCTTTGGGGGGCCGGGAGGGTTAGTCCGGCCCAGGCAGTGTCTGTTCCTGCCAGCAGTGGCGACCAGTGTGGGCCCAGTCCGTTTTGGGTGACCGCAGCTGGAACCCTGCGACACTAGGTGTATCCAGGATGGGCCCAGTCCGTTGGGGTGACCATGGTTGGATATGCCTAAAGACACCGGTGAAGGGTTATGGGACCCTTGCAGCACACTCGAGTTTGGCTTGAGGGCGACACTGTTTTGTTTCCCTCTTTCTTCTGTGTGACGTAGTGTAGAACCCTACTGAGCTTAGTGCTCACACCTACCCGGGTTGCATTTTGGAGGTGCACGCGTCAGTTCTTCTTCTGTGGCCCTCTACCGGGCAGTTAGTCGGCGGTGCGGCAGCGCCTGGTGGACTTTGAGAGGTGGCGATCTTTACTGCTTTTATACCTTTTGTTAGTTAGTCTCCTACGGGAGTAATGTTGTATTTGAATCTTCCCCTCTCCGAGGATATGTATATTAAATTCACTTGGGTTTGTAATCTGTGGTTCGAGGCTTATCAAATTATTGTTTTTAAATTGAGGGTGTTTTGTGATAAACTATTAGGGAGACCAATAGGTTAGAGGGAACCCTCGCCAGCTTTGTTTTCCGTGTTTCGTTAGGTTCCGGTTCGCGTCGGGCTTTCGCGGGTCGGGGCGCGACATCCACAAAGGCTCACTCACAAGCATCATCCCACACGAACGGGACGGCCTTCTGTGTCAGTCTAGTCATCGGTCTGACAACTCTGGAGAAGTCCCGCACGAACTGTCTGTAGTATCCCACTGTCTGTAGTATCCCGCCAGGCCTAGGAAACTACGGACGTCAAACACTGTCCTCGGTCTCTGCCACTGTACCATTGCCTCGACCTTGGCCGGGTCAACTGAGATCCCTGCTGCCGACTGATGAATAAATTTTATATCTCGCAAGTATACGAATCAGTGCAATCAGTATAGTAGCAAGACGAGTATCGTACCCACAGAGATTTGTAAAGATTATTAGAGTGAAACGCTAAAGAACAGAAAAGAAAGAAAATAAGGACGGGAAAAATAAGAAATATGAAGTATTGAAAATAGAAGATCTAATAACGAAATAAGAAAATGATGAAAATATGATGGATGAATACTAAGGTTCCGATTTCACCATAACATCCTCATTCTATGCATTGAATCAATCAAGATCTCAGTTTAATTCCAAGGGCTCGTTCTTTCGGTTTGATGATCTGTTCGATCGCGGTCTTCACCAAGTACCCTCAATTAACCCTAGCTAATGATCCCATAACTAAGTGTTAATCAAGAATCCATTAAGCTCTGAAGAACAATTATGAACCAAGAAGTGTCTTAGCTTGAATCCGGTTTCGACTAAATCTCATTCATTCATAGATCCTGCAAGATTAGGGAATGAACCTTCATCCAAACACACATAAAACAATCTATAATACCTCTATTGGCCAGATAAACGTATTTAAGATCTCAGTTATAATAATGAATGAAACTAGGAAAATAAACTGATTAAATAATCATGATCCAATAACATAGAATGATTCAGTTAGGCTACATCGGTTCCTTAGCAAAGGGATTAGCCACTCATGTTCATAAAAACAACCAAGATATTCATAAGAAAGATAAGAAAGAAAAATCCTAGATCTTCGTGCGGTCTTCTCCCCTCTTTCCGGCCTTCAAAACTCCTCCAATAGTGCTGGCTAACCCCTTCATAAGTCTTGGACGACTTCCTTAAATAGGGGTAAGAGACCCTAACTTTGCTTCAACTTTTGGATTAAATCTAGTCCGTTCGTTTTCAGGTCGTCAGACAAGAGATTGATCTTCTTTAGGATAAAGATCGATCTTCTTTCTTTTCTCAATTTTCGTAACCTGGTTCGCCCCGACTAAGATCGATCTCTTTAAGGAAAGGATCGATCTTCTTTCTCCGTAGACTAGGCTCCTTCCAACACGCCCAGGTTCAGATCGATCTTTTCAAGGAAGAGATCGATCTCTTTCATCAATTGTTGACGACGCCCACAAAGGATCGATCTTTCTAGTAAAGAAGATCGATCTTTTATTTCCTGCATCTTTCTTCAGCTATTCTGCCCTGCGCACTGGTATGAAAAACACTGTAACTTCCTCTATGCAGCTCCAAATCACGAACCGTAAAATTCTCCAGAAACTAGACTTCAAGAGCTTTCCAACCATAAATGGCCCATCATCTGGTTCTTTATTAGCAGGTACAGTTTAATCTTTCAAGTTGATTCACGTAATCTTTTCAGCTTCTTTGCTCCTTTTTTCTGCATTTTCCAAACAACTATGTGAAGCAACATATTAATATAAAAATAGTAATAAAGATGTTGATTAAGGATAATAATCTAATAATTGAGATGGTTATAAGGCTATTCAGAGTGCACTTTCATGCACTCATCACCGACACCACGTGTCCAAGGAACCCCACTTGTGCAAGCCAGAACTCACACTTGGAAGCCTTGGCATATAGCCGATGCTCACGAAGTAGCTGCAAAACTGTCACCAAGTGTTGCCCGTGCTCCTCCTCTGATCAAGAATAGATCAGGATGTCGTCGAAGAACACCACTACGAACTGGTCTAGAAACGGCTAAAAGATCCTCTGCATCAGATCCATGAACATTACGAGTGCATTCGTCAACCCAAATGACATACCCACAAACTCGTACAGGCCGTACCGAGTCCGGAAAGCCGTCTTCGGGATGTCGCAATCCCGAACCTTCAACTGGTGGTAGCCTGTGCGGAGGTCGATCTTTGAGAACACTGAAGATCCTCGCAACTGGTCTGTCGCGCCCCGACCCGCGAAACGCGGAAAATTTGACGAGGGTTCCCTCTAACCTATTGGTCTCCCTAGCAATTCACCAAAACACCCTCAATGAAAAGACAATAATTCAAGCAAACCTCGAACCCAAGATTACAAATCCAAAGAGAATTTAATATACAAATCCTCGAAGAGGGGAAGATCCAAATACAACATTTACTCCCGTAGAAGGCTAACTAATAGGGTTTAAAGCTGTAAAAGATTGCCACCTCTCAGAGTCCGCATGGCGCGCCGCACCGCCGACCAACTGCCCGGTAGGGGCCACCGAAGAGGAGCTAGCGCCTGTAACTGCAAAATGTAGCCCGGGTAGAAGTGAGCAACTAAGCTCAGCTGGGAAACTACACTACGACACACAGAAGGAAGAGGGAAACACAACAATGTCACCCTCAAGTAAGACATGTGTGTATACAGAGGTCCCATAACCCCACCGCGTGTCCCTGAGGCCCACGATCATGGTCTTCCAGAAGAATTGTTCACATATCAGGTCACACTCATTATGCAGGAACTAATATTGCTGGCCCACAAGCAGGGAATAGCATTGCAGACGGGAAATGGCACCGCTGAGTAGGCAACCCCTCGACTCAAGGGTCAACACAATGGGACACCGACTACACCTCAGCATCCGACTCGAGGCCTACATGACCTCTGCAATCATCAAGCAACATGTGTACCAGTCATCTAGGCCTTTCATCAAATTTGACTGTACACCACAATTCAAACCGGGTCCAAACTACCCAACCCCGGTCCTAGGGCTAAATCCGAGCTTCCAGTCTAGGGACGGCGACCCACAGATCGCCCACGCCCTAACCATGTAACTAATGCACAACAGAGATGCATGCGATGAACATACACATAGAGAACAGTTAAAGCATGCAGCAGTATGTGATGATAACATAACATGGTCTGGGCTCGGCACACTGCCGGCCCGGGGTGGTGAACATGTATTTAAGGTCTGGAACTGCTGCAGTGATACACGACCAACTGTCAGCCAGTTCACCAGCAACCTGCATCGGGAAGCAGCCCCGCAAACAACAGAGACAAACAACGCAGTTAAAAGCCCTCGGTGCACGCGCGGCATGCAAGGCTATGGAAAGCGATAGGGCCACTCGCCCGCTTATTCTAAACATCCAATGAGTCATCACTCTCCTGGTTCACCACTGCCCCTAATATGGGGCTAGCATGCTTAAGAGTATGTACAAGATATAAAGATGTAAGGAAATCTATACGTACAAAGCCCCGCGGGCAAAACCAAGAAAATCCCTCTCTGTCCTCAAAGGATCGATCTTTTTCCCAAGGAAAGATCGATCTTCCCAGTAACAAAGAGCTTCCTTCCTTGTCGAGCCAAAGATGATCGATCCTTCCTCCAAGGAAGATCGATCATGAGTGCGACAGAGAGCATCCTTCCATATCGTGTCAAGGATGATTGATCCTTCCTCCCAGGAAGATTGATCATCCTCGCGATAGAGGGCATCCTCTTTGCCGCGCCAAGGAAGATCGATCCTTCCTCCCAAGAAGATCGATCCTCCTCGCGACAAAGGGGATCCCATGTTACCCAAGGCACAAGGATAGATCATCCTCACCCGATGATCGATCATGCTCGGGTTCAGCATGACCCACAATGAAGGATAGATCTTTCTCCCATAAAGATCGATCTTGTTGGGTTTTTCGACAAACCTCCGACGAGAAATACCGTCGGAAAACTCCACCAAATTCCACAAAACCCTGGGATCTGGTAGTACGAAGGACCACGAGTCCAAAACCGGTGGAAATACTACAAACTAACATGTATTCAGTGAGATCTAAACGAAAAAAATCACAATCAACTCAAAACTCACAAAATCGGAAAACAAACGTAGGTAGGATCCCTACCTAGGCAATAGCTGCTTCAATCTCAGCTGCCAAGCCTTCGATTGTCCCAAATCTCTTCAAAATCCGGCGACTCTGAGCTCAAGAATGCAGATTTCAAAAGGGATTCAAGGAAGAGGGTTACGTCCGTTTTATAGACAAACGAACCGACCTATGAATGATCGATCTTTCTCTAAGAAAAGATCGATCCTTCATGACGATCACACCTTGACCTTCTGGCATTAAAAGATCGATCTTCTAGCAAGGAAAGATCGATTCCTTAGGTGCAGAAAGCTAGACTTGGGCTAAAACTCAAGCCCAAGCCTGGATCTTTTGATCCCGGGTCCACCTAACCTTTCTAATCAAACACTAACACAAACATGGTCATTGTGTACACACGCGGGTGTGAAACAAACCAACAAGGCGTAATTTACCAAATTTCCCTTGTGGTCAACGACGAGGCACAGGGGTAGAGGGGCAGGTCCTCACATGGTCGAACAAGTCGTCGATCTGTCGAATACCTGTTCTTCACTGTCACCTTGTTGAGCCGCCTGTAGTCTATGCAAAGTCAAAGGGTACCATCCTTCTTCTTTGCGAACAACACTGGCGCCCCCCAGGGAGACATCCTGGGACGGATGAAGCCTCTGCTGGTCAGCTCGTCCAACTGAGTCCTCAACTCGCTATGCTCTGCTGGTGCCATCCTGAAAGCTGGGAGAGAGATCGGTACGGTACCTGGTACTAGGTTGATCTCAAAATCGACCTCTCTGGACAGTTGAAGCCCCCGCAACACCTCGGGAAACACGTCTGCAAAGTCGCACACGATCCGGAAAAAACTGCTCTGCTGCACTCCCTCAAAACCAAAGAGGGACAGGCTGGCCAGCAAGGCTGAAAGCTCGCCGTCATGCCGTCTCACACCACAAGCAAAGGAATTGGCTGAGAACCGATCCCCCAACAACACAAACCGTGTCCCGTCGGGTGTGCAAGCGACCACCCTCCGGCGACCACAATCGATGATGGCTCGGTATGCTGCTAACCAGTCCATACTGAGTATCACATCAAAACCCATCATGTCTAGCACCCGCAGGTCTAGACAGTCACGGAGGCCTCCAACCTCCAAGGAACAAGATCGACAGACCCGGTCTACCCTGGCTGTCCTACCGATCGGTGAGTCTACTGACTGTGCCACCCCTAGCCATCTCGTCTCTAATCCTAGCGATGCCAGACACAAGCTAGCAACATAGGAATAAAACACCCCAGAATCTATCAGCACATCTACTAAATAACTAGAAAGCTGAATGATACCTCAGAGTACAGATGACTCTGTTGCTGCCTGTTGGTACTGCACTGGTGGCTAGTATAGTTGAATGGTGTCCAGCAGCTCACATGCTGGAAGGGCAAACACACGCCCTCGCTGGCCGCCTACACCTCTGGAGCGGCTCGGTCTAGCTGTCGCGCCCCGACCAGCGAAGGCCCAACCGGGCCAAATGACACGAACCAGAACCTAACTAATGCGGAATAATTTTGGCGAGGGGTTCCCTCTAACCTACTGGTCTCCCTAAACAATTCATAAGCACCCTTATTAAATCAAAGATTAACAACCTCAAAAGATATATAATATTCAAATTCTCAAAAGAGTTTACATTTGTACAACATAATTCCGTAGGAGGCTATATAACAAAAGGGTGTAGAAGACTGTCACCGCTCCTCAAGCACTGCCAGACGCCGCCACGCCACCAAACACCTGCCCGGTAGGGGCCACCGAAGAAGAGCTGACGCATGTACCTGCAAAACGCAGCCCAGGTAGGAGTGAGCATAAAGCTCAGTAGGGTTCTACACTACGACACACAAAAAGAGAGGGAACACAACAGTGTCGCCCCCAAGCTAGGCCTAGGTGTGCGACGGGGCCCCATAACCCCACCGCGCGCCACTGAGAGCTCCTGTCCAGGCCCCACTCTCAGTAAAGCAGGAAAACAACACTGCTGTCCCACTAGCAGGAACCAGACACTGCTAGGCGAGGGACCGACACCGACTGCACCCTCAGTACCTGGCTCGAGGCCGACACGACCTCTAAATCATCGATCAATATGTATTCAAGTCATCTAAACCTATCATCAATATCGACTGAATACTACAATCCAACCTGTACCTTGCTACCCGCTACGGTCCTAGAGTTAAATCCGAGCTATCCGAAAGCCTCGGATCTGCGATCGACCAATCGCCCACGCCCTATCCTTATGCATCTAATGCATAACAGAATGCATTTTATGATCATACGTAGGTAAGAGATAAGCATGCACTCCTCCCACAGTGGCTCGTCTCTGTCACTGGTGTGCTGGGTGGTGCACCACCAGTCAAGGGCGTCTCCGTCGAACTGAAACACTGCGAGGGTGACCCGAATCCGGTCATCCTTGACGAAGAGAGTGTCGAGGACGCACGTGACTCCCTTGAGCCAGCCGTCTGCTGTAGTGGGATCCCCAGTCTCACCACTGAACCTAGGCGAGTTCAGCCGCTGGAAATCCATCATGACCACCGCCGTGGCCCGCCCGTCGACAGGGGCGAGGACCCTCTCATCGGCAAAAAAGGCCTCCTCCTATGCGACCGAAACCGTCGCTGGTGATGGCTCAACCCATCTAGCTCTGACCTCCCTGACAGGTGCCACCTTGTCTGGTCGGGCGGGTCGACCAGGTCGTGCCCCACCCCGACCAACAACCAAAGGTCGGTCTCGAGCTTCCGACATCTGCGCAATCACCAACGACCAATGAGCGTCCACTGGTCCGAAACCGCAAAACAAACAACACAGTGAAAAATGAAAAGCACAACACATCACAGAAGAGCATACACGGATGTTCTAGATATGAAACTATCCCATCCCATGCTCAATCTCAACAGAATCCTGATCCTGACCCTGGGATCTACAACCTATGCTCTGATACTAAGCTGTCACGCCCCGACTCGTGAAAGCCCAACCGGGCAGGGCGACGCGAACCGGAACCTAACAAACTGCGAAATTTTTTGGCTAGGGTTCTCTCTAACCTAATGGTCTCCCTAAACAATTCATCAAACACCCACATTTACAAATTAAAGGTTTAAGAAACCTCAAGTTTAAAGATATCAAATCCCAAAGCATAATATACAAAACCTCGAAGTGGGAAAGATCAAGTGCAAACATTTATATTCTCCCATGGGAGGCTAACTATACAAGGGTTCTGGGAAAGACATATCACCACTCCTCAGACTTCGCAAGGCGCCGCCGCATCGCCGACCAACTGCCCGGTAGAGGCCACCGAAGAGGAGCTAATGCATGCACATGCAAAACGCAGCCTGGGTAGGAATCAGGGAAACTACACTACGACACACAAAAAGAAGAGGGAAACGCAACAGTGTCGCCCTCCAGAAAGGTGTACACAGGGGTTCCATAACCACACTGCGTGTCCTTGAGGTCCACGGTCATGATCTTCCAGGGGAACTGGTTACATGACGGGTCACGCTTAGTAAACAGGGAACCAATACTGCTGACTCACAAGCTGGAAACCGGCACTGCTGGCAGGAAATGACATCGCTGAGTAGGCACACCCTCTACTCAAGGATCGTCACAACTGGACATTGGTTACACCTTAGAACCCGGGTCGAGGCCGACACGACCTCTAAAAATCATCAATCAACAGGTGTTCGAGTCATCCAGGCCTATCCTCGAAATCGACTGAACACCACCATTCAAACCTGGACCAAGCTACCCAACCTCGGTCCTAGGGCTAAATCCGAGCTTCCAAGCCTCGCGACGGCGACCTACAGATCGCCCACGTCCTAACCTTATGCAACTAATGCACAACCAGATGCATGCTATGAACATACGCAGGAATGCAGATAAGCATGCAATGTCATACCCTGATCCAGAAAACACATCCGAGTCGAGGCATGAGGGGAAACCTACACTATTCACATTCAACCTGGCGCGACAATATACAAAACGGAATTAACTTTTAACTTAAAGGCTTCCAAGGGCATAAAGGTAAACTAAATATTACATTGCGGAATAAAACTCAATCAAAAGAGGGAACATGATCTCATTTATTCAACGTTAAATACATCATCCTCAAAAGATAACATTAAACATAAACTGCCAAAAATACACATCTTTCTCTCTGAGACCTCAAACGCCTCCGGAAGTCGACATGCCGCCAAGACCTGATCCCGCTGGAACCACCGAGGAAGAGCCGGCGCCTGCACCTGCAAACGCAGACCGGGTAGGAGTGAGCAATAAGCTCAGTAGGGTTCTACTCTACGGCACACTGAAAGGAGGAAAACAACAACAGTGATGTCTCCCCGCTCAAGCCTAAGGAATGCCACGGGGTTCTCCCAACCCCTATCGACTCCCCAAGGGATCCTACTCTTCTCGACCGACCACGTTGGGAACATCAACCAACACGTTGGAAGGAACAAGAACCAGAACCAGTAGGATCACCTTTACCCAGCAGGAAACCACTGCCTGGGGACCATGTCAGGGACATCGACAACCATCCTTAGCACTCGGCCTTGGGAAGACACCACGACCTCTAAACCTCAAAGCAAAGATCATAGCCAACTATAACACATCCTCGATAACATAAGATTCCAATTTCTACAATCACGCCCTAATCCTTACAACCCAACCGCGATCCTAAAGCTAGATCCGAGCTACCTGAGAGCCTCGGATCGGCGATCAACCCATCGCCCGCCTAACCTGATATGCCTCTAATGCATACAGTGCATGAACCTATGCAAACATCTATCCTAGATGTCTCTATATGTCACAACATCAATTATAGGTTCAACAGATATACAATAGCCCTCGGCACTCGCCGACAACGGGCTAAGGTTCCACAATACCTCATTAGCTAACACTCATAGTTAGCTAACGGCTAGGAAAGCAATAAGCATTTAAACTACTAACCAACCAAGTATTTAAATGCAAGTAAAAACTGTAAATTCGTCAAAGAGGTTAAACTCCCAGTTCAATTCCCAATCTCGATAGAAATCCATTAATATGCCGTGAAAACAACGTGTATGATTCCTAACATGATTGGATATCTATCATGAATGAAAACCAATCAAAGGAAATCCGAAAACACAGCTTAGTGGCCCACGGTCGATGCGACGGTCGATCCGATGGTCGACCGTGAGGCCACAGTCGATGCCACGGTCGATCCGACGGTCGATCGTGGGGCCAAACGAGGGAAAAACATAAGGGCCACGGTCGATCGGTACATCGACCGTGGGAGGCCCAAAACAAGACAGAGCCTCATGGACGATGTGACGGTCGATCCGACGATCGACCGTGAGGCGGAATGGAAAGGAGAGGGAGCCCGCGGTCAATCGGTGCATCGACCCTGGGAGACCAAAAACGCGACAGAGCCTGACGGTCGATGCGACGGTCGACCGTCAGGCCAGAAAGAAGCGTATCTACGCTTGACGGTTGATCCGCTGATTGACTGTCGGGTCTTATGCACAGTTCCTCAGAACTGTGCCGGAAATCCAATTTCTTGGATTTGAATGATCAAATCTCGTTGAAAATCGATGAAACTTTGCAGGCATGCATAATAGATGAAGAAGAAGCTATTGATATGAAGAAAACATGATTTTCATGGTTAAGTCTCAAATCTAGGTTTTAATGGGCGAAAACAGACAAAACGGCGATAATACGGGAATCATCCGATAAAATACGAAAACCAAGAGGTAGAGCTATTCTACACATGCTATAACACTCATGTATTGAAGTACACAACATTCTATCATGTATTCCTACATCGAAAACAGAATAAACCTATCCTAGGAGAACCCAATCACAAGATCGAGGTAGAAACACCTACCTGAACAAGCAGGGCAGCTCCTCCACGCATCCCCCAAGTCCGATCATCAAGATCCGCTCCTCGAAGATCGCGATCCGAAACCCTAGCACAGCCGGTAGGAGAGAGGGAGAGAGAGAACGACAGGAGAAGAAGGAAAGCCAGGGAAAGAGAGAGAAAAGAAAGGGTTAAATAGAAAGCTGGAATCGATCGCAGCCGTCCGATCGGAAGCGCCCTTAAGGTTCTAATCAATCACATACATCAATCAAAGACAGTGTGTGTAACGCGGGTGTGAAACTGACCACCAGAGAGCATATTTACCAAAATGTCCCCGGGTCAAAACGAGCGATGCGATCAACCAATTGCATCCCAAGGCCAACCGGGCCAAACCACAAAACAAGACCCTCGACCTAACGCGGTCAGATCGGGTTGGAGGTACGGGTCCTCGCATGCAACATATGTGACGATTAAGAAAATAAGGTATGGGCTCGACACCTTGCCGACCGGGGTGGTGAACAGTAAAATAGGCTAAGGAGCTGCTGTAGTGGTAGCCCCACCAACTGCAGCCAGCCCACCAAAAGACAACATATTACGGGAAGCAACCCCGGCAAACAAGACTAACAGTACAACATGCTATCTACACATCTCGGGAGTCGTCACTCTCCCGGTTCACCACTACCCCTCATTATGGGGCTTACATGCTCAAGGATATGTACCAGTTTATAAAGGGGTAGAGAAAACCGCATAAACGAAGCCCCGCGGGGAAAACCCATTGAACTCCCTGTCACACGAAGGATCGATCATCTCTAGGGGAATGATCGATCACCCTGGTGATGAGAAGGTTCAGTCCCTGTCAAGCTACAAGGGATCGATCTTCCCTCCATGAAGGAAGATCGATCACCAAGCCAAATCGATCACCTTCATGACCAAGGACCTCCCCCATGTCAGCCAAAGGACATGATCGATCATCTCCAACCAGATGATCGATCCTTTCCGAGCTAAGCATGACCAACCCAGAGTGATCGATCATTCCTCAAGAATGATCGATCCTGTTGGGTTCTCCGGCAACCGGACGGCGAGAAATACCGTCGGAAAACTCTACCACATCCCACAAAAATTTGGGATCTGGTAGTACGAACGACCACGAATCCAAAACCGGTATTTCTACTACAAACCAACGAACATGCAGCAAGATTAACTCAAACCAAACACAACCAAGCTCAAAACCTCACGAAATCGGAAAGAAAGTAGGTAGAATCCCTACCTAGACTAGCGCAGCTTCAATCTCAGCTGCTAAGCCGACGATCGCCCTCAATCTCCTCCAAATCCAGCCAGCTCTGAGCTCAGGGGTGGAGAATTTTGAAAGCATTGAAAGAAGAAGGTCGCGTTCGTTTTATAGACAGACGAACCTCCATAACGATCGCAACTTCCTGCGCCAAATGATCGATCCTTCTAGCGAGGGATGATCAATCATCACTAAATGATCGATCCTTCTAGCAAGGAATGATCGATCATCTAGGTGCAGAAAGCTAGACTTGGGCTAGAACACAAGCCCAAGCCCGGATCTTTCGATCCCGGGTCCACCTAACAGTTCTAAACAGACATTATCACAAATATGGTCAGTGTGTGCACACGCGGGTGTGAAACAAACCGACAAAATATAATTTATCAAATTGCCTTTGCAGTCCAAGAACAATGTGATCCATTGGATCGCGCGCTCGACGTGAAACAAGCAAACGAGCCACGTGCCCGACTCAGCCGGTCGACCGAGTAGTAGAGGGGCAGGCCCTCACACTGACCGTGCTTGTGATAATGTCTGTTTAGAACGGTTAGGTGGATCCGGGATCGAAAGATCCGGGCTTGGGCTTGTGTTCTAGCACAAGTCTAGCTTTCTGCACCTAGATGATCGATCATTCCTTGCTCGAAGGATCGATCGTTTAGTGATGATCGATCATCCCTCGATGGAAGGATCGATCATTTGGTGCCAGAAAGTCTTGCATCGTCATGAAGGATCGATCATTCTTGAGGAATGATCGATCATTCATAAGTCGGTTCGTCCATCTATAAAATGGACGCGACCTTCTTCTTTAATCCTTTTGAAATCCGCAATCCCTGAGCTTAGAGCTGGCTGGATTTAGAAGAGGTTGAGGGCGATCTTTGGCGTGACAGCTGGGATTGAAGCTGCGCTAGTCTAGGTAGGGATCCTACCTATTTGCTTTCCGATTTTGTGAGGTTTGAGATTGTTTGTGTTTGGTTTGAGTTAATCTTGCTACATGTTTGTTGGTTTCTGGCATATGTACCGGTTTTGGACTTGTGGTCTTTCGTACTACCAGATTCCAAGGTTTTGTGGGATTTGGTATAGTTTTTTGACGGTATTTCTCGCCGTCCTGTTGCCGGAGAACTCTTGCAAAAATTTTCCGCAGTTTGTTAGGTTCCGGTTCGCGTCGGGGTCCGGTTGGGCTTTTATGGGTCGGGGCGCGACATTAATTCTATGGACAAACACCACCTACAACACATTGGCAATGCTAAATATGGAATCAATGGAGGTGGCTTCGTTGGGTTGGGCTCGTCATTGATTGCTGAGGAAGTGGATGAAGAGGGGTCTGGAAGCCGAAAGAGGGACGGCAGCGGAGGGATGCGGATGTTTCTCCTCTCATCAACCATTTTGGCCTTTTTCTCTATTGCATCCATCATCCTTCTCTCTATTATATACATCTATGGCAGCTATCCGAATAGAGATGAGAGTGGCTTATGTTTGGCAAGGATGAGATGTGTTGGCAAGGATGAGATGCTTGGCGAGGACGGGTTGGCCGATGGGGAAGCTGCCGCGCAGGGCGCAGACATGGATTCGCTTGAGGCCATGGTACTTCGCCTCCTCGGCCCTAGCCTCATCGGACCTATCCCACCACTCAAACCTCCTCCTGTGGTGGTACTCCACCTCCTCGGCACTGGCCTCACCGGACCTATCCCACCGCTCAAACGTTCTCCCGTGGTGGTCCTCCACCTCCCCGGTGTTGGCACTGTCATTGTCGAAGGAGATAGCAGCCGAAATGGGTGGGAGAGATCGGAGATTAGAGAGAGGAATGAGCTGAAGTGCAGTCAAAATTATCCTAAAATGGTC